>CM060906.1:904369198-905619198 GCA_030737815.1 Allium fistulosum | reverse complement strand
GTTATTAAGAGCAAAGAAGTTGTGAAATTATTGTCATAAAGAACAAAAGCCTCTTTCATATAAGCGAGGCAAATGTTAACTATAAAAATCACTTAGGAACAAAGGTTTGCTAAAGGATGTTTCGATGGCATTAGGAAGGCTTTCAAAGGAGTCGCAAGCATCAGGCGCCATCACAAATGAAAAAAAGCGCAAAAGCTTTCGAAAAGATGAAAAAGAAAGCAGGGCTACCCTTTCGCCTCATTCAAACCTTCTGATATAGATGGATTCGCGTATATAGAAAAAGAAAGAACGGGTTCGGAACTCCTTTCGAAGGAAATAAATTACAACCCTTCATATGCACACCAAACCTTTCGAAACCAAAGGTTTCGCCTTCATTCAGACTACTCGGGGAGATACCCTAATCGAAAAAACCCTTTTGAAAGCATAATCAAGCGTTTCTAACCGGTCGAAGCCTATAACATCAAGAGAAGTCTCCGCATCAATTCACGAGAAGGCATTCAGAAGCTATTAACCGCTTCGAAACTTTCAGCACTTCAACCCTTTCGAAATCGTAGTGAACTACCTATCGACAAAGTCGGAAGTTCGTATCTTTACTTCTTATAACATACAAAGTAACATGAAGATTAAAAGCGCATCTGTGGCCCTTTCGACGACGTCGAAAATAATCCAGGAAGAAGCAGAGAAAAGCTTAAACCTTGAAAACAGCGACAGGTGGACAAGGGACCCTTTCAACAGGGTTGAAAAGTCTGGAGTAAGAAGATGGGAAGTGCAAGGAAGAGTTAGAGAACTTGAAAGGAAAGCCTTTCGACAGCATCAAAAGCAGGCAAGGCCTTTCGACTGTGTCGAAAGGATTGATGCCGAAGATAGAGGGACCTTTTGATTGAGCTGGGAGCATGGGCGCGAAAAAGTGGCCGACGTGCATCTATAAATAAGACCCAAAGGGTTCGATTTTAGGGACCGGATTTTGGAATCTGAAGCTCATTCTTTTTACTTCTAGTTCTTTGTAACAACAAAATCTTTGTAACCCTAAATTTATTTGGGGAAAAAGCTCTCAAACTTGTAACTCTTTTGGATAAATGGAAAAGGGAGAAATGCGTGGAATCATTAAGGATTTCGATTATGAGAAGGATCATTACGATCAGTAGCTAGACTAATGATTAATTGCACTTGATGATATCTTATCTTCTTAACTTCCTTCTGTCTTTTGCAAAGCCGTGGGATCAAGTTGGATAGTGTACATGCGAAACACATTATCATCGCGATAAACAAAATATAATGACAAATAAAGATGATGATGTTTCGACATTGATAAGTTCATAGAAGTTACAAATATCTAAGATGATCTTCTATGGAATACTACAAATGGAGTGTGAATTAGATCTGTTTCGAAAGGACAAAATCCCTTTTGACTTGGTCGAAAGAGATGTCACGAAAGACATCTGGTTCATAAATGACAAGCAATCGTCTGAAGATGGATTCCTTCGTAAGGAACATACACACAACCTCATCTTCAACCCTTTTGAAGGAGTTCTTCCATAAGGAAAGAATCCAATGATGTCAAAAGAAGCTAGTTCTTTTCAAAGGCAGAGCAGACCTTCCGACATGGTCGAAAGGTTTTTAGTGAATCTTTCAAAATGGTCAAAAGGGATGAATGTTTAATATAAATAACTATTTTCGACTCATCCGAAAGAGGGGTTTCAAATAAGATGCTTCCTCCTTTACCTGCATTTTTACGAGGTTAATTTAATCAATGATCCACTAGCGATATATCAATTATCCTCCGAAAGTAGTTGGGCCAAGTCAACCTGATCGAAAAAGGGGTTTCGAAGGGAGTAATCTTTTTCAATCCTCTTTCAATTGTCTTGTTCAGTTGCAAAAATAATCCTATTTGCTATTCACATAGCTTTGGGGATGTTGGCAAGTTTTTTTGTTAACAGGGATGACGGCTGCAGAAAAGAAGAATGTGAAGTGCTTTAACTGTGACCAAGTTGGGCATTATAAGAATCGCTGTTCAGAACCAATCAGAGAAGACAAGGAAAAAGTTTTTGTTGTTGGACCATCATCTGCTAGGCCAACTGCCGCTGGAAAAGGGAAGACTGTGATGGAAGGTACGCTTTTGATTCAGAGTATACCAGTTAGGGTACTATTTGATACCGGTGCATCACATTCATTTATATCTTAGTGTTTGGTTGATAGGTTATGCTTAAAACCCACATACCTTGTTACTTCCTTAAGGCTTCTGAATCTAATAGAAGGGTATGCAACTCTAGGGATGAGATGTAACCAGTTAGAACTAGACTTGTTAGGTCATAAGTTTGCATGCAGTCTGTATGTTTTCGATTTCGTAGATTTTGGAATCATTTTGGGTATGGATTGGTTGGATAAGTATGAGGCTAGGATATTTTGCCAGGATAGGGAGGTATCACTAAGACATCCCGATAGTCATAACCGAATTATATTCTCAATAGAGAATTCTGACCGGAGTAGTTGTGCTTTGTTAAGTGCTATGGAAGTAGGAGAAAGTTAAGTCATGTTCGAGTAGCAAGAGAGTTTGTAGATGTCTTTGAGCCGGGTACAAGACTACCACCGAAACGAGCTGTTGAGTTTCGAATAGATCTTGTGCCAGGAGCTGAACCTGTTAGTAGACCAACTAGCAGGATGACACCGATCGAGATGAAAGAATTGAAGGTGCAACTAGTGGATCTAGAAGGAAGGAATTTTATTAGACCAGTAGTTCACCTTGGGGAGCGGCCGTAGTGTTCGTGAAGAAACCGGATGGGTCATTGAGGATGTGTATCGACTATCGTAAGTTAAACGAGAGGACGATTAAGAATAAGTATCCTTTGCCGAGAATTGATGATCTATTTGATCAGTTGTGTGGAGCCAGAGTGTTTTCCCAGTTGGATTTGGCGACAGGTTTCCATCAGTTAAGAGTGGCAGAGGACAATAATCCGTTGATAGCATTTTGTACTAGGTATGGTTCATATGAGTGGCTAGTAATGCCATTCGGGTTAACGAATGCCCCTGCTTTCTTCATGAATTTGATGAATCGATTTTTCTGAGAGTACTTGGATAAGTTCGTGTTAGTTCATGACATTTTAGTGTACTCTAAAGACAAAAAGAGAGCATGAGGATCATCTTAGAGTAGTGCTTGAGACGCTGAGGCAGCATTAGCTAAAAGAAATTTTTTTCGAATGTCATTTTTGGAAGAAAGAGGTTAAGTTTCTTAATCACGTGGTTTCAGAGAAGGGCTTGTCAGTCGATCCAGATAAGATCAAAGCTGTTAATAATTGGAAGGGACCAGAGACGGTGACTGAGATAAGGTGTTTTCTTGGATTGGCTGGCTATTACCGGAGATTCATTAAGGAATCCTCGCGGATAGCAGCACCTTTGACTAAGTTAACCAAGAAGGATGTCAAGTTTGTTTGGTCTAATAAATGTGAGAAAGCATTCCTTAAGTTAAAGCATTTGTTGACTAAGCACATGTGTTAGTAGTTCCAGACGGAAACCAAGGGTTGGTGGTGTATACCGATGCATGTGGAACTGGATTAGGAGCTGTGTTGATGCAGAAGGGTAGAGTTATTGCCTATGCTTCGCGACCGCTTAGACCGCATGAAGTGAGATATCCTACCCATGATTTGGAGTTGGCTACGATGATCTTTGCATTGAAGATTTGGAGACATTAACTCTTAGGGGAGAAATTTGATTTATACGGGGATCATAAGTCTTTAAGGTACTTATTCTCTCATAAGGAGTTGAATATGAGACATCAGAGGTGGTTGGAGTTTTTAGTTGCTTATGATTTTGGTATAGAATATACACCTGGGAAAGGTAATAAGGTAGCGGATGCTCTTAGCAGAAGACATCAGAATGTGGTGTTAGCTATGCTGGCAGAATGGAAGGATTTAGAAGCTTTGACTACCTGTAGTGTGCAGTTAAGATCGACTGCTAGTTCTAGTCAAAGCACCGCCATATTGACCTGTTTGGAAGTTCGACCGGCGTTGATCAAAAGGACTGCTTCTAAGAAGAAAGAGGATCCATTGTTATCCGAGAGGATTAGAAGGCTTGAGGTTGGAACCGAGATTGATGATCTAAAAGATTTTAGTCTTGACCTGAAGGGATGGTTGAGAAAGAAGGGATGGTTATGTGTTTCGAAAGTTGATGACTTAAGGAGAGAAGTTCTTGGAGAATGCCATCGGTCCAAATTTATGATTCATCCTGGAGGGACCAAGATGTATCAGGATATGAAGAGGAGCTTCTATTGGGAAGGTATGAAGAGGGATGTTGGCTTGTGGGTTAGGCAGTGTGCAAACTATGAACAAGTGAAGGCCGAACATCAGAAGCCGAGTGGGTTGCTTCAACCTTTAGAGATTCCAGTGTGGAAATGGGATTTGAAATCCATGGATTTTATTGACGAGTTGCCAGGGTCAAATAGAGGAAATGAAAGCGTATGGGTTATAGTGGACAGGTTGATCAAGAGTACCCATTTCATTCCAGTTAAGTCTACCAGGACGACACCTGTTTTAGCTAAGTTGTCCATGAAGAACTAGTTAGACTACATGGAATTCCTAGCAGTGTATTCAGTGACAGAGATGCTTTGTTCACTAGCGAATTCTAGAAGAGTATACAGGAGGTGTTAGGTACCAAGCTAAAGATAAGTACTGCGGATCACCCTCAAACGGATGGGCAGACAGAGAGAGTCAATAAGGCACTCGAGGATTTACTAAGAGCTTGTGTGTTGGATTTTGGTGAGATCACCTACATTTAGTGGAGTTTTCCTATAATAATAGTTATTAGACTAGTATTGGAATGGCGCCTTTTGAAGCTTTGTGTGGAAGGCCATGCAAATCACCAACATGTTGGTTGGAGACTGGAGACAGATTAGTCTTAGGTCTAGATCTGGTTAGAGAGGCGACATAGAAGATTGATTTAAGTCGAGTAAGGATGAAGGAAGCTCAGTCTAGACAGAAGAGTTACGCGGATAAGAGGCGTAAAGACCTAGAATTCTCAGTTGGAGACAAGGTTTTCATTAATGTATCACCGATGAAGGGTGTGGTATGATTTGGAAAGTCAGGGAAACTAGTACCAAGATATGTTGGTCCATTCTAGATTACAGAGAGGATTGGAAAGCTCGCATATAGAGTAGAGTTGCCGAGCGGTATGGCAGGTGTCCGTAATGTATTTCATGTGTCTCATCTTCGCAAGTACGTGCATGATCCAGAACTACTATTCCTTCGACAGAGTTGGAAGATTTGATAGTAGAGCCTAATTTGACTTTTGTTAGACAACCAGTTCGGGTTGTAGCGAGAGATGAGAAAAGGTTGAGGAACAAGACAGTCAGGTTGGTGAAAGTTCAATGAAGCGACAACGAGAAGGATTGTACTTGGAAGACTGAAGACAGGATTAGAGATACTTATCCTGATATACTTTGAGGGTATGTCTATATTAGATTTATATAGATAGTTGCTAGTCAGGTAGGCTAGTATGGTTGTTAGGAGTTGTTATAGATGATTGTTATGTTTAGTATTTAGTCCTTACTGAATTCGAGGATGAAATTCTTTAAGGAATGGAGCATGTAACACCCCTAATTTTTAATAACATTATTCAGGAGATTTAATTAGATAATTAAATAGAATAATGTAAACATTAGAGTGATAAGGGGATTGAGATTTGAATAAATACCTAGAGCCCGAGCTTAATGATATAAATGGGCTTATAAATGGTTTTAATTGTTAATTGACAAGGAAACATTTAACACAAAGGCTTATTAGGAAATTTCCACACCATTACGTTATATTCTCATTTCATTCCCATTCACGTTCATTTTACAAAACACAATAACGTATATCAAAAGAGGAGCCGGTCATTGCGTAGGAGAAAAGAAGAGAAAATCAATCTAAAGCTAAGGAATTAAATCAAGGAAGATTAATCTAGATCAAATCTCAAAGTCCTTATCCTAATCAAGGTGAATAATAATCACATCCATTTCTATTTTTGTTTTTATGATCATTTGATTTTCGGGTTTAAGTTTAAATCCATTATGATGATTTTTAATGATGATATGTTAGATTTTATGACATTTTTGATTCAAACAAGTTTGTTTGATAATTGTTTATACACAGTTTTAAGGGTAAAATCGTTTAAATTGAATTTCGAATGCCATAAGGAAATTATATGTCATGTAAAATATGAATTTGGAGATGGGTTTTAATTTTTATAATTTTCCAAGCTATGGAAAATTTATTATGAATTTTCAAAGGAAAATATGAATAATTGGGTTTAGAAATTAATTTCGGTTATTGTATGAAGAATTTGGGTCTGAAATTTTTATATATTAGATAAACTATTGAAAGTGAATTTCTGTAATTTTTGGGGATTTTTCCTAAGTAATTTACTATGGAAATAAAATCATTTAGATGAAGGACTTAATTGTTTTATTGGTTTTGCTTAATGGAAGGGCTTAATTGTGGAAATTAATCTTTGTTTAGATCTGAAATTATGCGGCAGTTATTTTTGTAAATAATTTGAAAAGTTATGGCAACCAATCAAATGTTTACAAATAGGCAGGTTAGTTATAAAGTATTCACTTTAAATGGCATTAAATCAGTCTTTACCCAGAAAAGTGGGTTCCGCCTCTTTTAGAAGCCACCTTTCGACCCTATGCTTCTGCCTTCAACCAAGTCGAAACCTACAAGGTCGAAAGCAACTAAGCCAAAATCAATTCAAATGGTACCACAATGTTGGTATGTAGTGGATTGGAGAAGGGCGAAAGGCATGGTGTCGAAACATAACTTTCAATGGGGGTCAAAACCTTTGTTTTATTTTCCAAAGAAATGTGCTTGCCTATTTTACTAAATGCTTTCGAAGGAGTCAAAACATATGCTTTCGAATAAATGCCTCTTATTACCAAGTCGAAACCTTTCTGCCGTCCCTATGCCTTTCGAATGGATTGAAGTCATCAACCAATTCGAAAGGTAGCTTTTGTTATAAACCTGTACTAAGCCACTTCGAAAAGCTTTCGAAAGGATTCAAAGATTTCAAAGGCAATGGCTTCAAAAGGGGTTTCGAAGCTATCCTTCAAATGTTTTACTTAAATGTTTTGAGCTTTCGAAAGGATGGTGCCGAAGCCATCTCTTTTTCCCCCAAACTCTTTTTAATGGTTTCGAAAGGGGTACTTTCGCTTGTATTCACTTAGACCCAATAAGATACGTTTTAAATTAAACCCAATGGTTTTGAAAGGGGTGCTTTCAAAAGGTTTCGAAGATATGCTTCTATGATTGAATGGTATTAATTTAATACATTCAAAAGGTTTCGAAAGAAAGGTTTTAAAGTGTTTCGAAAGGCAGGTGCCTAGTGTTTTGAAAAGAAGATTTGAATGCTTTTGAAAGGAAGTTTTCCAATGGTTTCGAAAGTAAAGATTAAAAGTTTCGAAAGCCTTAGTTTCCAAAATAAAGAACCCAATCTCAATATTTAAAGGTAAAACCCATGGCATTATAAATGAGCTTTTAAATGCTTTTAAATTGGAGTTTCTGGAAGAAGTTTGCTTGGTATAAATAATGGGTTAAAGGGGTTAACCAAATTTCCAGGGGGAAATGATTTTGAATATAAAACCAAAGGGGTTGATATTATTTTTGTATGTGCTTCTTCTATAAATATATTCACTAAGTAATGGACCCATAACTAAATTTTAGGGAGTAAGGGCAGAAGAACCAGGTAGGTTGACCCAGTAGTGAATATAAACTAAGTAACACCTGAATGAATAGAGTTGCATCCAGGAGGTCAGGTAGATCAGAATATAGGATGCCTAAATACTGATTAAAGAAGTTTTCAAATAGACAGGTTCATAGCAACCCATGAAAACTATGTTTAGGAAAAGTTATTGACAGATGCCAATAAGTTCATAGTAAACCCATGAAAACTTTGATTAGAAAGGGTTATTGGCAGGGGCCAATAGGTTTATAGTGAACCCATGAAAACTATATCCTGATTAAGTTATTGACAGAAGTCAATAGGTTCCTAGTCAACCCATGAAAACAAGGATAAAAGGGAAGTTATTGGAGATTCCAACAGGTTCGGGGAGAACCCATGAATGATGAAGTTATTGGCAGGGGCCAAAGGTCCTTAGTGATCCCATGAAAACTATGAAACCGGACATGGAGTCCATAAGTATTAAACAAGTTATTAGTCAGCCCATGAAAACTAATAAGTTAATAGTGACTCTAGAAACTATAACCGTGACAGATAGTCAAAATGAATGGGAATGGGTAATCCAAAATTGATTTACTGGTTTGCATATCATCATAATATTTTAAATTGCTATGTTTTAACAATTGTGGATGCAAGAGCACAGTATATGGATTTTATAATGTTTTGGGTAAGGTACCAGTGGGGAAAACCCGTTTCACTAAGCAGCGTGGTATCACTAGATATCTATATGGTTTGAGATGGTGGATTATTATTCATATCAGGATTTATGTCCGACTCGAAGTTTATGTTTTCCCTTCAAACTCTCGGGTACTCAATTAACTTTGAGTAGTTTGAGAGTTGAGGTTTTTAGGTACCTCATTAGATGAATAAGCTTCCAGAGACGTGTAGGAGGCATGATAGCTATTTAGAGTTATTTTCTATTTTTTATTCCGTTGTGTCCTTGTTGTAATGGCAAAGTTGTTTAATTTCCTATATATATATATATATACACACACTCTGATCATCCAAAGGGGCATCTTCATATGTCGCTTTTTGTGTATGCTGTAATAATTAAATTTTCCTTGAACGTGGTTCTCGAATATAGGATTATGTAATGAATGTTGAAATGATTTGAAATGGAATGTGAAAGTTGTTTTATGATTTTAAAATTTTCCATATCCATGTGTTTTCGTTATATCAATGTATCTAACGTTATCGTATTTGGTCGTCAAGGATTAGTAACTATGGATGAATGCAGCATCCGTAGTCGTTAGTTTTGGGCCTCCAAGTGGGGGATGTTACAAAGATTATATTTCCCATAGAAAGTCACTAAGCCTTATTTAATCATGTTTCCATTATTTAAAATCACCTTTTAATACATTGAAAATCATTTCCATATACTTATGTCAATGCTAAAGTATATTCACAAACCATTTCACTTTCAAGTCTTAGAAACTTGAAAATTATTAATTTTTGAAAGTATCATTCAGTATCAATCATGGATCGCAGTTTACACAATGGTTACGTCGCTATCCAGACGAATCCATAGTAAAATGAAGACAATCCCTGCCCCTAGAATTACGCCATGAAAATCATCCATATCTTTCCAAAATCTCTTTATTTCCTAAATATCTCCAAATCTATTTATAAAGTCTCTTTATAAATCTCCTATCTATTTATAAAACATTATAAATAAATCTCAAACCCTGTTTGTAAAACTTCTCCATTTTAGATCTTTAAAACCCATTTATAAATTCTTTTATAATTATCCAAAACCATTTATAAAACTCTTCCCATATTTAAACAACTTATTTACTAACTTTCAAATCGGTAAGATTCCCTTTATAAACCTTAAATTATTTAAAATAGTTTTAAATAATAAGTTATTATTTAAAAATTCTTCTATTTCCTTTTAATCTAATCTCATTTAAAACAATAACTTAAAAGCTCATTAATAATATATTAAATTAATTTTAAACACTATTATTGTAATAATAAATTAACTTCAAAACAATATTAATTAACTTTAAACGTTATTAATATACTCATTAAATAATTTTTAACTAATATTAACATAATAATTAATTAACTTATGAATATAATTAAATAACTTAAATCGATATAATTAGATAACTTTAATCAAAAATTAAAGTATAGTTAAATAATTAAAATAAAATTTAAAACATTTTAAAACAATAACTAAATAATTTTAAAATAATAATTAAACATTCATTAAGGAATAACATTTAAGAATCATCATATTAATAAAATAATTAACTTAAACATTATTAAAATAAGTATTAATTATCTTTTAAACATTATTACTAAATAGTTATTGCCTTTTAAATCTTATTACTAAATAATAGTTATATTTAAACCATATAAAAAAATAATTATTCTTAAAATAACTTTCAACACAATAATTGACTTTTCAAATTTGAAGGAGACTTAATGGTCACCATGGTACTTATAGAAGCTACCATATTATTCAATTTAATTTTTCAAGTTAATAACTGATATTTTCATAATCAACGACTATGAAAATAATTCAATATTTAACCATCATAGTTAATATATCACTTATGCAGAGAGGGATATCAATTAACGACATATAATCAAATGTTCAAAACTATAAAACAGCAGAACAGGGATTTATTCTGCTAATTAAATGTCAAATTAATTTAATTAGCTGAACGGTGTTTTATTTTGCTAAACATATGTCCAATTATCATATTCAATCCAATTTGACTCAGCAGTAATTTATTTGGCCAAATAAACATCAATAAATAGGGTATATAAATTTTAAACGATGTTATTATTTAAAATAACGTGATTTAATCCTATCCGTTTTCATATGTCATAAATTTATGCTTGACTAAAGCTACCAATAGGTTACACTAAAATGTTGTACTTATCCATACGAGTACAACGCAAAAATCCGTGTATCAAACGAGTTAAATATGAGCAAGATAATCAATTTATTAACTAACATATTCATTCATATAATAATTGACATATAACACAAATTATCTCACCCACTAGTATATGGGCTTGGCCCAATAGCAAAGCTCCCAAACTTTCACCACCTAGCACAGTCTTCATCTTCCCCAATACCATTTGTTCCAGTAACCTATATACGTGCATGAACTTGTGCACGTTCACAAGCAATTGGCCCACCAAACGACGAAGCCAAGACCATCCACGCATGGCAATCGACGAGCTAAACCATCTGCACAAACCACCACCATGTCTGATCATCCTGTATTTTAGGCAAAAGACGAACCCAAAATACGGGTTGTTACAAATCATTTTTCCTTTCAAAATACGGGTTGTTACAAATACCATGCCCATAAATATGGTATGCACGAGACCGTATTTTGGGTCTAATCAGTAAAAGTTATAAAGTAAGAATAATTATCTTTTGGTGACTATAGGCATTGGGCCACATACATCAGTATGCACGAGACCCATGAGTTAATTAACACTATCATTGCTCCCACTAAAGGGGTGCTTCATCATTTTTCCTTTTAGACATGAGTCGTAAGTATTAATTGATTTAGAATCAAATGATGGTAGAAAACTTTTGTTTTTCAATTTGTGATGTTGTCTATCACTTATATAACCTAACTTATAATCCCATAGATAAGTATTATTAATATCAACATCAGAAGAATTATTAGCATCACAAATATGATTATAATTAAGTACATAAATGTCATTATCTAAAACACCATTGCAGATTTTATTTCCATCAAACAAAAATTTTCATAACACTATTTAAAATTAAATCAAATCCATTCGGTAAAGCCAAATGATATTCTTCATCTACAATTGCATCTATTAGAGATCCATGAGCAACTTGAAGCCTCATTTCACCCTTTCCCACATGCCGCCTCTCTCTAAGTCCCTGTAACGAATTATAGATATGAGTTTTAGATTCAGTGTCTAAAATCCAAGATAATCAGTTGATTGCAAAACAATTTTGAATCATAAATACACCTGTATGAGCGGTAGAACTATTCTCTTTCTTTTCTTTGACAAACTTTGGGTAGTTTAGACAATTTCATTTCCAATGCTTCTTTTGTGATAGTAGGGATATTCACCTTTGTTGTTTGGAGCGCTCTTACTCTTCTTGTTTACCTGCTTTCTCTTTTTCGAACCATTCAAAGACGAAGCCTTTCCCTCTACAGCGAGCACTGTGCCTTGATATTTGGATGTGGACTCGGCTAATCCTAACATATTAAGCAGATCCAAGAAGTTCACATTCAATTGGTACATATTGTAGATATGAACGGCTCAAAATGTGGAGTAAAAGACCTTAAGATCAAGTCCGCTTGTGGCCCATTGCTTATTGTAGCTTCTAGCTGTATACGTCTATCAATACAACCTTTCATTAATAAGACATATTCCTCCTCATAAGTGCCCTTTGTTATCTTTGTATAGAACGATTTTTTAATAATATTGCACCTTGTGGAACGAGATTGCTCCCCAAACAAAACTTTGAGGCTATCAAAGATTTGATGGACTGTCATGTCTTCATGCTTTTTTTCAATGCTTTGTCTAAAGAAGACAACACGTTGCATTGGCGATTTTATGGTCCACTACCCATTTGTTATAAGCAATCACTAATTCGAGATTTGCGTTTTCAACGAGTTTCTGCTTTGGAGGTTCATTTATAGATGACCATAAGTATTCATAAGTTAGTGCTGTTTTGATTGCTCTTAGGCAATCAAAGTAATTAGGTCTAGTGAGCTTGTCATTTTCTTAAAATAATTTTGGTGTGGACATTTTCTACAAATTTACATGAAGTAAACTAGGATATTTATGCATAGAAAATGTTCTTATATTATTAGTAAGGTTCATATTTATTCATTTTACTAATAAGCTCCCACTTTTTTTTATATTTCTCAAAACTCAAGGAGACATATGAAGTCTTTCGACTTCTCTAGTGAGTGTTAGGACTCCCTTGCCTTCGGAATTTGATCTTGAGTTTGCTCAACAAATCATAGTGATGGATAACACCTTATCGATTCTATCATATACAACACCTAAACCATGGTCTTTGTCTTAATCTCTTTTCGACCTTTTGTTTGCTCAACAAATAAAAAGAGATTATTCGTACCCACCATTACGTGATGGCCTAAGTATAATGTATGTACCTTGAGTTTGCTCAACAAATATATACAATTATCTTACCTCCTCTAGTCAGTATATTAATGATATTATACGAAACATCTCTAGCTTAAGTTTGCTTAGTGATTAGAGATTATGAAAGTAAGTTATTTATATATAAATGGTAGAAGACAACATTTATATTAAAGATTCATAAGGCATAAAAGCACTAAGTTATTCAACTCATGCACACTAATTTCTTATCGCACAATCTAAATAAGTTAGTATTCAACACTTATAGGATAATAACAGTAATTAACATTCAATAAAATATACGGCACAATCAATGATACAATATAAACAATTAAACTAACAAATTAACCCTATAGTAACAAATTCATGAAATTAGGGTTTTTGAATAATACCTAAAATAGAGGAAATTAGGGGTTTGGAGGAGATAAGATTCCGAATTGACGAAGAAGGAGGTGATTTCGGTAGAATTTCGAGCGTTGAAGGTGGAGATGGAAATGGTGGAAGAAGGGTTTTGGTGATTTAGGGAGGAGAGCTCAAATGAATCTATTTCGGCTTGGGGAAGAAGATAATCGCGAACTTTCGACGGCTACCAACGGCCGCAAACGGCATTGTTCTAACGGCTTCCGACGGCTAATTATTTTATTCATAACAAAGTCCAGAATGTACTTGCCGTCGGTACATATGGTTGGAATATACTGTTGTTCTTGTAGTGGATTTGCCGCTTCCGATTGATTTGCATCACAAAAATTAGCCACTACTGCATCCAATTCAGTCAGTCGTCTCCATTGATCTGGCATCGCCTTATTGCTTTGCTACCCCTAGATCCATATGATATGGAAAATACGGGGAAGTCCTATCGAAAATTTTTTAATTTCTCAATTTGAAATGATTTATGAAATGTATATCATTGCGTTTGTAATGGGAAATAAAATGATCAATCACAAAAAAAGTATAGAAATCCTTGGGTTATATTGCTTTGAAATTATTTATGAATTCTAGTGTTTTAAATTAATTTTATAATAACATAAATAATGTTATTAAAATTAAAATTATTAATGTTCTAAGGTAAAACTAGTTATAAAATCAATAATGTTATTTAAATTAATAATAAAATTTATATTGTTATTAAAATTCATAATAAGATTAATAACGTTGTTGAAATTAAATTAATGATTTTATTAGAAGTAATAATAAAATCAATAATGTTATTGATTTTAATAATAAAATGTAAAATGGTACTTAAACTAATAATAAAATTGATAATATTATTGAAAGTAATAATAAAATTAATAATGTTATTCAATTTAATAAAAAATTAATTAATGTTTGGTTTTTAAATAAATAATAGTAATGTTATTATTTATGTTTGGTTTTATTAAAAAAATAAGAATAAAATACCATTGCGTGAAAATTTGTGTAACTTTTGTTTACGTGTAGCGTATAAAAGATTGATTATTTGAAAGATAGAACTTGGATTTACATGAAAGGTAAAGAAAGAGGAACGATACCGTTGCACTTCAAAAATGATGTGGAAGCATTCATGAAAGTGACATCTTGTAATAAAATAAATATGAAATATGACTAATGTCCGTGTCCAAAATGTAAATGCCCGAAACTTATAGAGTATTATACTATGATATTACATTTACATCAACATAGTATAATGCTCCATTATCTTGTTTGGATATATCATGAAGAAGAATATTATGTTGTATAAGAGGAGGTCGTAAATATGAATGTGAATTGCGATGAACCCCCTATTGAAGAAATGTAGGTCTAGAAAATAGTTTACTAAAATGATTCATGATGTTGTTGGTTTGAGTATGTGGACCGATGAACCAAATTTAGAGGAAGATCTTGACTCGAAAGGGAACACGTTTTTCAACTTATTAGAAGCATCGAAATGACCACTCTATAAAGTCTGTAAAACAACACACTTGTCAACGACATCTAAGTTAATCGTTGTAAAATCCAAATATAATACATTGAAAAATCTAATGAACGCAATTCTTAACTTGTGCAAAGAAATGCTTCCAACTGGAAATATGCTAGCAAAGAACTGATAATCCTTTAAAAGAGGTCTCTGCCTTTAGATTGTCGTATGAAAATTCGACACATGTCCAGATGGATGCATGATTTATTGGAAGGAAGGTAAAAATCCAGTGTTGTGTAAATTATAAACAACCTAAATATAAATAAACAAAAAACAATGGTAAAGGCGTACCTTTTACCAAGATGCATAATTTTACGATTACACCAACATTGGAAAGGTTATATACAAATGTTGCTACTGCAAAACACATGTGATGCCATACTGAACGACAATGAGATGAAGATGTTTTATGTCATCCTTCAAATGGCAAAGCTTGAAACATTTTGATGGGAGTGTCTTGATTTAGCTAATGAATCATGTAATGTTGGACTAGGTTTATGTATGAATGGTTTTGCTTACTTGCTTAGTTCGGTATGATAGAGTTAAGGGTATGCCTTAGAGGCAATTATATAATTTATCTTTTTTTTGAGAAAAATGTATGATCCACTAGAATAGAGGAGAGCACACATGTAAATATATATATATATATATATATATATATATATCACAGAAGACAAGGTGCTACCAACATGCCTGGCAGGTAGCTAAACATAGTACGAATAACAAAGAAAAGAACTCAGGTACCTCTAGAATAAGCTCCGGCAAGGCCCCCACCCATTACACCCCAATATCGAGCTCCGGCAAGGCCACTGCCCAGTATTAAGGTGTTAAAGGTACCTAAAAAATCTATGCATTAACTCAGTGCCAATGATACTAGAAGACAACTCCATTTGAGAAGGAAACAGCTCGCTGCATACTCGGAAGAACTGGAAATGCGAATGATCTAGAATGAAAAATGCCACTCCATAGATTCGGTAGAACTAGAGAGAGTGCCTCGCTGAAAAGTGAATCATCCAGAAAGTAGAACGCCACCCTGAAGATGTAGAAGAACTAAGAAGAATCCTCACTGCAAACAGCAATCCTTCCATCAGCAATCCTGTGAACCTGCAAAAAATATCTAACACCATTTCTAGCCAAAACATTTATCTATAAAAGGAACTAAAGAAAATAATAAGAATAATACACATATATGTATATAAATTAAATTTATATACATATATATGTATTAATGAAATAAAACTAAAGATACAAAAGCTAAGATAATATGACAGAAAAACAACAAAAATTAGAAACAGACTAAACAAGAATCCATGATCAAAAGAAGTTAAAAATCTATAAACAAAAAACAAAAACAAACTAAAACTAATTAAAACTTGTTCTTATGCTCCTTTGATTAAAAGAATATCATGATAATTAATGAAATCATCATTTAAGTTTGAAAAGATGTTAATGCTACAATTATATTTATGTACTATATGTATGCATTTATTCCTCAACCCTAATTTGGGCTTTTTAATAGTTCCATTCTATTTAATTAAATCATATTTAATTGAATTTTAATTTTATTATTAAATCACTTTTAGTTCATTTTATTAATTAACACTTTAATTAATTTATTTTCATTCATTCCAAACATTTTAAAATTGAATATTGACTACTCATGTATAGTAATTATATATATATATATATCACCATACATGTATATTATTTATTAATTAACGTTTAATTATTTAAAACAATTTTAATTGAAATAAAATTAATTTTGGCAATTTTATTATTATTTACCTTAAATTTTTTAAGATAAATGTGTGAAGAGAGAGAGGGTACGAAGATTAGAAAGGTACCTTTTTCCATTCACACGAAAGCATTTTTTAGTTTTATTTGATTTTGTTGAATTTGATTTCTGTGACGTTTTGTGATGTCTTTAAATGTTTTAAAGGTTCATACATTGCTTTACAGTAACGGTTTACTACATGGCCTTGACTTCTTTGTATCCCCATCTTTTGCTCATGCTATTCCCACTCCTACTACACAAATATGACATCTCCATATCATCGTCAATGGGTTTTATAATCTCACAAAACTTTGATATTCATGTGAACAATGAAAAACGTGTGTTAAGTTTGCTATTTTGGTGTTGCTCATGTGCCCAAAAATATCATGGTCCTTAAATCAAGCTTATGTTAACCATATTGAAAGAGCTGACAAAGTGCATGTATGTCATATACTCTACTTAACTTTCTGGATATTTCGCATTGAAAATTCGTTGGATAAACGCATAAACTATAAAGGTCATGTATATAATATCGTTTTTGTGTGACGTAATACATTAATTTAATTTGGAGAATATTACAGAATTTTTGAGCAGTTATGGTCAAATTGTATATAATTACAAGAAAGGTAATTATGGATGAAAATAGCTTTAGAATGTATTGAATGCACACTAACGTAACCAATGGCTAGCTAAGTTTTGAATTCATGACTATCATTTATGTTTGATATAATGCACTCATATTGAAAATTTTAGAACAAAATGATATAGCTCTTCTATCATGCTTAACTTTTATTGAAATGGGTACACACAAAAGGCCCAAGGCCCATATAATAAACTGGGTAATATAACCCTACCCGAAACCACACATAATCACTGATACGCTCAAATGAAAACCTAGCCGAAAAAATATCATGCTTAACTTTGTTTGTTCAATGCTCATGATTTTTGAAATTATATGCATTATGCTGATCTAATCATTTGCGGATAAATAAAGGATTATGATGATGATGATATACTTCTGTGTTATACATAATATCCTTAGTGTATTCTGCAAAAATTGTCATATCATTATTAAATGAAAAACTTATAGTTTTTAATAAGCAACACATACACCATTTGGTTCATTTACAATGATAATAGTTATTGTGTTAATCAATTGTGCTATCATTTCTAAAAGATTCTCTGCCTAACTTTTATCCTCGGATTCTATATGGAAAATAAAGACAGAATGATCTATTCACCAGCTTTTCAAATAAGGTGTTGATTGTCTATAATGGAATTTGGTAAAGGTACCTTTCAAGTAGTTTGATGGGTCGCCAAAATATACACTGTCAACATATTTCTCCTTTGTGTAAAATTTTCTTTGATATAACCAAGAGTGATGGCATGGTAGGATTGATGAATAATGTGTATTAAATTCATCATCCAATGTTAAAATAATTGACTTTAATGTAACTTATCTATAATAAAGGTCGATCACGATTCGGCTTTTCAATGTAACTAGGAAAAATATTGCTAAATATGGAGTTTCCATCTTTTATTTTGTTTGCATGGAGGTCTGCATCAGTCTATATGGATGGTTCCTTGAACCACTACACATGCAAGCAAATCAGAGTTTTCAATATGGATAATCAGGGATAATTATAAATAATATTATTATACAAATAATATTTACTTGCAGAAGGCATAATTATACTACTGCAAAGTCAGTTACAAATTTCACGAAATTTTTTCAATCCATTCTCCTTCATTTTACTCTATGTTAACTTTTTGGGCACATCTGCAAAGCATGTGAATGCATACTGTTATTTATCTTATATATAAAGCAAATACATTCCCTAATGAAGCATATTCCAACGATCTTCTATCTGAAACCCCGTGGCGATGAAGAATTGTAGACGATTGGGAAAATATAAAAGATTTGGAAAGTAAATAAAAATTAGAAAGGGTAGTTGTTGAATAGAGAGATGTATGACAAATTTCTATTGACTATTTTAAAAGCATAGGCATTGCCACTTCAGCAGCTGATGATCCTACCATTGTATTATACAATATAATAGATATAACAGATAAATGATGCTTAGCTAGACGATGCTACTTTCTTTGTCCCCTAATCTAAGTGGACTTTATGCTGCTACCTTTGATTGTAAACAGTTTGTCAATAACTTAGACATAGCCCCCTTTTTTTCCCTTTTCCATTTACTAACAACTAAGCACACTTAATTTATAACATAAACAAGGATGACATTCTACACTTTGCTATGTAGTTTTGTACGAAGGCCCTTTCTGTTTAACTAATTGATTGCTTATTGTTGTTTTTGTTGTATACAAAGAGCTTATTGGTTTTCTTGAAACGCTCCTTGGAAGCAATGCCCTGTGAATTTTTCTTCATCCCTCACTATTTAAAGCCTAGGATATACAGAATCTTAAAGCCAGCTTAATTTACCTACTTTATTAATATTGGGTACAAAACCAAGCATGACTAAAATTGCTTAACTACTGGAATATGACATTACACATTTTCAATTTATTTTTGTAACCTTTAGCTAGACATAAATCAGAGAAATTTTTATAGTTGGTAAAATTAAAACTTAGGAATATAAAGAACAAAAAATTTAACTACTATAGTAAGTCAGAGTATACATTTGATAAGCTGTTTAATTGATATAAACTCAGTATAATGTTAGTTTTTTTGTTGAACGTGATAAAAGCCTAGCTGATGGGAGCCTGTATTGATGCAGACTAATCTTCTTTATTTTCTAATCTCAGGTGACATGGTTGAAGGTTGAGTTATGCAGGTTGCTAGAGGAGAAAAGATCAGCCATGCTTACGTGACTGATGATTTGTGACGCCCCACCTCTATGCTCATAATAACAAAGAGTATTAAAAGAAATACTGTCTATTATTACGAAGAATAAGGCTGGATAGGAGCGACCATCCGTAATTGGCCTTACACTAATATTGGTTATCTCGGTAGGAGTGGTATATACTTTTTATTTTTCATCTATTATTTATTTACTCCCATCGACATATCCAATTATCAGTATAAAACAAACTACGATAGTTCATAATAGTTTTGGACATTAGATATAACAATAACACAGATAATATAAATGCGGAATACAGATAAAAACAAAAGTCTCATATATATATAACTGATGTCAGTTAATACATAGTTGACACAATACATATGATACAACTACAACTGTCGACTCTAGAAGTTATATATACAAGTACATTATCAACTAACATACATGAATACATATCGTTCTATATAATGACACGACTACTACAAAATGACACTGACAACTTCAGAAGATGTGAAAAGTCTTCATATCCTGAACAGCAACTCAAAGAAGAAAATCTACAACCTGAAATAACTCGGGTCTGACCCGAGTATTACATTCAAAAGAAAATAATACCCAGGTCAGTCTAATTCAAACCAGTTTATTAGTGCACAGAAGCAATAATAATCAGATATCAATTAGGCGACAGTCACAGAATCTCGTATATCCAACTCTCGATACGAGAATTGGATAACGGCAATTATAACACTATACAGTGTTAAACAACATATCAACAATCCAAATCAATTTAAACAATTGAAATGCCAATTTAAAAACAACAATGCTGATTGGCTGCAGTACACGCTAACGTATACTGCCTCGCCAATACAGAACAACTCAAAGCAATACTAAACAAGATCAAAGGCAACAGTAGATAACAGTAAACTAAGGTAAATACCACAAAATAATACCAAAGGCAAAGACTTAGCAATGTCAAAGCCAAGGAGAATTACATGACAACTAAATACAATTGTCAAAGCATGCTACAGAACAAACCCAAGTAACTACAGGAATGCACAAATGAGCAAATCATATATGCGGCTCAACAAATCAACATCAACAGAGATGGTATAAAATACCAGGCCTCAAGTAGACGAGCGAGGCTACAAACAGACGTCAAGCCGGAGAAATGTACAGAATCAAAAACAAGGTCAAACCCAATTATACCGATAGGTTCAACACCATGTTAATGAGCAAGACTGGAAATTCAAGAAGGCACCAATAATCAACCGAGTGCAACAAATCAAAGCATCACAGAAACAATGATGCGGGCTGAAGACTGGAAAAACAATGAGGCAACACAGTGATGTATCGTGAACACCAGGAACAGAACTAAAGCCATACATGAAGTTGTGCAATGCAGTCATGAAACCACAATGCAAGGATCAGTGGTGCAACTAAATGCATGGATCCGACTAGACTACAACCAAATACTAACAAGGACCAGATTCATGTATCAGAATAAAGGCAGATAACATCACGACTCAAAAGACTCTATAATGATGTATGCAGACAAAAGGATCAAGCAGGCTATACCAACTAAACAAGGCTCAACTGAAAGGACACAGTATGGCCAGAGTGAAGACTGCACATAGTCATGAACCAGTGCCAACATCATACCCACGTTAGCAATATCAATAAAGCCATCAAGTGAGACCAGAAGGGAGACCAGACCAATCAACTGATCAACAAACAACTGAATCAGGTCAGACTCAAGAGATACCAGTAAACAACAAGAGGAACCTGACCCAATATCAAAACAAGGGTGCAGGTCAGAACAGCAATGACCAAGGCTACAATATGCAAACTTGAGCTTATAATGAATCATATCAGAAGTAACCGAGTGCAATTACAAATGCATAGCAAATATCAAGTGAAGAAAACTACCATCTATCCAACAAATGCCCAGGCATACACATATATACACACATGTATGCATGTATATACATGAATTAGATTGAAGCACACTGAAATACAAAGATGCAAACTCATCTGGAAATCACTCAGAAATAAACAGAATTGACCGAAGTCAGGTGAAGTTAAGATTCAAGTCGAAGCCATTCAAAACAAGGCCGAAGTCAAGTAAATTCGAATATACCCAAATCAGAAAGTATCAATCTCAAACAACTAGGAGTGGCCCAGATAATCAACAAACGAATTCCCAAGGATTTTACACGAACTCGATTAACATCGTCTCCAATCGAAGTCAAAGCCGAGACCAAGACAAGGCAGTGAAAATCAAATACACCTTAGATTTCAAACTGATAATTCAAAACCATTTCAAGTCGAAAATTTCCAAAACCAAGTCAAGGCCGAGTATATCGTACTGTGGTGGCCAAGCAACATCAGAAGAAATCAAATATACACATATGGAAAAGATCAGAATTCACCACAATCATCCAAACAATATCGAACAGCCAAAGACGAATTCAACATAGAATATACGAACGAGAAAACAGGGTTTCGAACCCATATAAATTCAACCCAAAATCATGCACTGGAGAATTGAATTTGATGTGAGTTTTCACTCACCTTGAAATGAAGCGACAATGAATTCGAACAAGCGAGGAGCAGCCGTTCGAATTGGGGAAGGTCGATGCCGTGGTCCTCAAGGATAATCGACAACATCCAGCAGCTCTTCGAATTAATCGAACCCTAAATTCGACGCCTCTGATCTTTGTGAGCTCTAGTTTTTGAAGACGAAAACGAGGCCGCCATTATCGTTTCTTTGACTAGGTTTTCGAATTGATAATGAGTTGAGAAAGAGAGACTGCCCTAGCTTTTCTAATGCCTTAGGGTTTTTACGAAAAAAATAAGGGTCGGTTAAAAGCTTTGATAATCTCGGCAACAACGAGTGGATAATTAAAGCCCAATAACATTTTACCCATTTTACTTAACATTTTAAAGAATTTTACAGCCAAAAATATTTCAATATGATTAAAACTGCTGATAGAAATTTGTTATCAATTTCAATCGTCTAGTGACGATAACAAACTTTTACAAAAAGGATTCCGACTCGATTAAAATCTACATTAGCAATTAACAATGATTTAATCGTCATTTAAAACTGACGCGAAAAACTGGGTTGTTACATGATTTCTATTTTCATTGCACTAATGAGCGAATATTCTGACTCCACAAGGGCTTGTTGTGCCTTGGCAATAATTTTGCATACAGACCTTCTCAACTTCCTACATGTAAGCAAAGCTTTGATTTATTGCTTAAAAAAATTGATTTTTACTTTGAAATTTTTGTCCATCTTCTTTTTAGATGTTGTTTGCGGATTTATTAGATGAATTTGTCAATAGGTCGTATAACCTAATCATGCGTTGGCTAAACTTCATATTGCTCTTTGCAAATTTAATTCTAACTCCAGTTCCAAAATTTGTTAGTTTAAAATTGAATTAACATTTCATTTAACTCATTTAATATTTCTGTTAACCAAAAAACTGCACTTGCTATCTTTTAGATCAAAACTAAAGCTAGATGTTTGTACTAATAAGAGTGGAGATGGTTTACCTAGATTTTGTCTCGGTTGTTGCATGTTTATTAGTTGCGGTATTACAGCTGTGGCAGTTGGAAAATTACTTCATCTGGAAAAGGTCTCGGTTGTTGCATGGTTATTAGTTGCGATATTACAGCTGTGGCAGTTGGAAAATTACTTCATTTGGAAAAGTGTACTTTGCCAAATCTATAGTGCGCCATTTTAAAGCATCTATAGTACCAAGCAAATCTATTTTACCATATTCCTAATTTTTCTGTACTTTACATTAGTTTTAACTGTTATGAAAGGAATTTTTTTCAAGTCAATCTTCATTTTTAGGCATCAGGCATTGAAACTAAGACCATGTTTTCATATGTATGTTATATAGGCTTATACACATAAGAGTTAATTGGAAGCCTGAATAAAAAAATGTGATTGGTGAACATTAATGGTTGACTTATTTTTATTTTGGATCAGAGTGTATATAATAGCTGACGAAAGTTTTCTAAGTTCGATGAGTTGTATATGAAACTATATTGATGATTTTATTGGTGCATTTAAATATGCTTTTTGTGCAGGGATGACATCATAAATGATGTTGCTTTTTGCACTGAAAGTGGTTGCTGCATTCTACTAGGTTGCTGCTCAGAGTTGCAATTTCATGGTGAATAGATCTATGCCTTGGTCCATTATGAATGTCAGTTTGTTCAAAAATTTCTCTATTTGTTTAAAAAAATGTTCATCTCATACAGGAAAACTAATATTTGTCGTATGTATGGATTTATTCACTTTTTTAATCTTATTATCACTAAACTTTGTTATTTTTACCATTAATGTCTAATATTGCTTTTGAATATGCATATTATTAATGTGTATGCGGACACTATTATGGTGTTTTCTACTCAATTTGTAAATGTACAGTTGCCATTAGCAGCTCTGTTTTCACCCCATGTTCAAATTTTTTTTTACACCCGTGCATGAGTATATGTTTCCAACCCACTATATGTTTCACCAGTTTGCTGTTGAGTTTTGCAAAATTTTGAAAACCATTTATGACTGACAACACATTTGTTACATTACACTAACATGTACATGTGGTGAATTTATATTCTGCTTTGCTGTTAAACCATATAAAATTTATGTCTGAGTCGAATGTAGCATACCGTGGTTAGTCCTGACATAAATAATCTGTATATGTTTACTGAAATGCTTCACCGTTTAAGCAAGGCGGTGATGATCCAACTGTACATTTTTTCAACATTGAATTCATATTTCTATGCACACGTGTATAAACAAGGCACAAATATATTTACAGTTTTAATAGTAGCAAGGAGAAATGCACCGTAGCCAAGTACATATATTCAGAAAAGTCAAAACAAAATTGACTGTAAAGGTAGGCACTGACATTTCAACAGTTGGCACTGATATTTCAAACAAGAACCAGAACATTATTTTAAATGTAAAGTACGTATATGGAACACATTATACAAGATTGCACCTTTTTTCTGTACTACTTATGCCATACAAAAATATCTTTTTTTCTCTACCATCTCCACTGTCATTGTTTCTGATTTCTTCAAAATTTCACATTTTAAATTGTAAAAATAGTTATCTGACGTATACGAGCCACAGTACGCAACAGAGTATGAAGAGATGTTTGCTTTTATATTGAAGAAATAAGAATACAATGCAAATCTTAAATGCATGCCTTTTCAGTCATTCCTATAACTGCACCTGATCTACATTAATTCCCTTAGCACTTGATCCGTTATTACTGTCCATGTTTCCTATACTTGCTCCTTCAACTTTTCCTACAGACTAGGCAGAAAATTACTTTTCCACTCAAAAATTTTAATACGTCCACCACTATATATTATAACCACATCTTTGTTAACAGTCTCCACACACACACCACTCTCCATCCTCAACATCTCATCTCCATAAACTCTCCCACCTTCGCCAGTTCCACTCTAACATTTAAACCTTCATATTACTTTTTCTGCAAAATGACAAAGGTATTATTATCTTTTATTCCCAAATTTAGTCTATGCTATCCTATTTGGAATTTTATGACTAAAGCCTCTTTCAGGCATATACTTTTTTATACATATTCTATTCAAAAGCTTTTACACATGCTTTTTCAACCATGTACTATATTATGCAAGTTATTCTGTACACGTACATACATAGTTCAAAGTCCAAAATCTATTTACTTCTTAACTATCAACTGTCTCAATCCGTATATATACTGTCCATACGTTTTTCCACAGGTTGACATTTTTTTTCAACTGTAGAACAAATCTATACAACAAGGTAAAGAGCCTGCATTATCCCCTTCTGTAGACAAATTGAAACGTAAAAGTACGCGTTTAACAAAACACCTTCAATCCGCTACCAATGACCAAGTTAATGCTTCATCCACCATCTCAGAGGTTAATCTTTCCCAGATTGAATCGGAAAATGTTAACAAACCAACCTACTCTGTTCAGCTTCCTCCGGTTGGGACAAAAATTTTTGAAACCAACAAAAACTTACCAAAATCTTCCAACTCTGAAGTCCAGATGATACAGTCAGATGAACTACAGTATTTTCCACACTGCTCTGAAGATGATAAATGGGAAGATTTTTTTTACTCCTGAAGTGGTATGCCAACACTTAATTATTTGATACACCGACAAATATATACATATATATATATATATATATATATGCTTATACTACATACTAATCATAAATTTTAATTTCCCCTGCAGATTGAACAATGTGATGCAGCTGTTGAGCAATTTCTCAAGAACCGTCCTTAATACAGCTTCAACTCTTTGTCAGCCAATAAATTGTCCATTTTCGGACTTTTGCACTTTTTCCTTTGCTCGCTCTTAATGCAAAGTTATTTGTTTTTGATGTATTCGTCACTGTTCGGTTAAATTTGTTGTGTACTCCATTCTTTTGTCATTGGCTAAATAAATTTGATGTTCTTTTCAGGTGGACGTAAATGCTATTAAAAATGTATATGTGCGTTATATTATCCGAGGCTGATACATGTAATATTCGTTTGACACTGATACTGCCTTCAATATATACATGAACTATCAGTAAACATTGACATAGAATTATTACATTCAAACGAAGCAAAAATTAATACGGAAGAATATGTTCAACTCTAGGTATACACAGTTAGCTTCTAAGTGAATAGCTTATAAGTGAATGGTCATGTCATCTTGCTTTTACTTAAACAACTTAATCACATCAAACATCCAGAGAACAAAACAATTGTACCCGAAGATTAACCAACCCATCAAAACTAAGCAAATAACTCACCCACCGATTACTCCTTATTAACTGAACTTTATATTGTCATGCAAACTGATGTGTATTTTGCAGAGTACAAATTTTCGTTAACTGTGATATACAAAATCTATAACGTACAAAAGTGACTAAAAAATCACAAATGTTTTGAAAAGTCATCATATGTAAATAAACGTGAACGACTGGATGCCAACATGACAAATAAAAATTTGTCCATTTTTTAATACACACTCCAAGTTTACTTCCAACCACAGCTGCATACCAATTTCCCTATGACTACCCTGTTCTTATGGCCACTTTAACGCAACGTACATAATAAAAATTCATACCCCTATTAGATATCACCAGCGCACATCCCGGATATCTACCATTTCAACAACGTTTACCTACTCATTTTCAGCCGTTATACCAATTTACATAGCCGTTCATTTACCTATATATACATACTTGCTAAAAGACTTTCCTTCACTTACTACTGTACTACCTTTTCTACTACTGTCATACATCTCTGCAACTCAGTAACAAATTTTTTTTACTCTTCACTGCTATTTATTACCTCTTCAGTTTATCTTCAACATATAATGGAACAGCAACAAAGAGAAAGACGTAGACTTAGTCAACGTGCTAGATGTGCAGAAGCAAGAGAAACAAGTATTGCAAATAGAAGAACTCGGTTGACTGAAGGCTTCCACAGTCGAGATTTACCGGGTAATTTCTTTTTTTTCTTCCTCCGTCTTCATGACATTCACCCCAACACTACACCTAATTTGCTGTTATCTGTCACTTCACCGTGTACCACATTTACAGAGTTCATACTTATTTTTTAGTTTCTCCTGTCTTGGTCCACTTGGTTGTACGTATTTTTTTATGGGGTGGCATGATATGACAGGAAATATGGATCACACATCCTACATTCACACAGCCGACCTATTACTTCATCTAACAGTACGCTGCCCATGCCTCTTTTAATTATAGCTCATACGTTCTGTATACGAAAATGCCAAAAAAAATTGACACACAACCCACCGTACGCACTGCAGGATATAGGCTGCATAGAAAATTGGGAAGGTTTAGCTTTAACAATAAAACAATCAAAGATGTATCAGTTTCAAAAGGTCACGGTTTCATGTACCAAAGTTTTAAAAATGCTGAGTTTTGAATAAATTTCTATACGATTTTAAGTACATGTATGCAAAAGTTTGATTTCAGGAGTATAAGTTTCCAAATTTACATAGCCTCAAATATAAATGTTATTTCGAATACGTCCATCCGCATTTTAGACATACAATCGCTTTTGTATCTACCCTTTATGCAATGATCCTGACAGACAACACCCTATTTAGTTTGAAATAAGTACTTTACTTATTAACTGAAATATATTTTAGTCGTTATATATACATTATTATCAGCCATCTGCCAATATTTTATTTCCACTATTAAAATAAGTACAAAATTTATAACCTATTTCATAAAAAAAACAGTGCGCATCCATTTTATTGTTCACGTAATAACGTACAAACAACATCTCCCACCGCTTAGTTGACGTTCTGTACTACAAAAATATTACAACTTTACTTATGACTGACTGTTTTTATTCCGTACTTGGACTTTTACAAGTTTACTCGGCTACTTATTTCTGTACCACATTTAAATATTTCGTACGTATTTTTTAACTTATCAGCTCTTGGTCCACTTCATACTACTATTTACTTACTGTGTGCCTATTTGAATAGACCACTTTAAACAACGATTTCAGCACTACAATGTATGATTTAAGTTGAAGTGCGAAATGTTTTGAAATAATAATGGTAAGTACATGCATGAATTTAGATATATATGTCAGGTTTTATTACTAACTATAATAATGATTTTACAAATAATAGTTTCGAAAATACGGAGCTTACATGTATGGTTTTTTAACTCTACCCCGTCTATTTTGTATATATAAAATGTTCTGAGCATGAGGACTTCAACTAACTCGACTTTTTGAGAAGCAAGTCCGTGTAAACAACTTTTCAAGACATACATATGACTTCTAATGTATACGTATAAGTCTGTAAAGATATTTTGTTTTCAAACGCGTTTTATATATGGGCTTTACAAACTGTACCCATCTTAATTGTACTAAATTTTTATAAACTTCATATTTATCTTTGTACGCGTTTATGCTACTAAATATGTATGCGACTTTGACTATATAAATGATGCCAAAATATGTTTCAGTTGAACAGTAAATTACAATTTAATCCCGTACCACATTTAAATATTTCGTACATATTTTCTAACTTATCAGCTCTTGGTTCAACTACGATTTACTTTACTTCGTTCCTATTTGAACATACCACTTTAAACAAAGCTTTCAACACTACAATGTATGGTTTAAGTTTAAGTGCGAACTCTTCTGAAATAATAATGGTAAGTACATGCATGGATTTAGATATATATGTCAGTTTTATTATTAACTATAAAAATGATTTTACAAATAATAGTTTCGAAAATATGGAGCTTACATGTACGGGTTTTTACATCTAGGCTGTCTATTTTGTATATATAAAATGTTTTGACCATGAGGACTTCAACTAAATCCAGTTTTTCAGAAGCAAGTCCGTGTAAACAAGTTTTCAACAAATACATATGACTTCTAATCTATATGTATAAGTCTTTAAAGATATGTTGTTTTTAAACGCTTTTTATATATGGGCTTTACAAACTGTACCCATCTTAATTGTGCTAAATTTTTAAAAACTTCAGATTTTTCTTTGTATGCATTTATGCTTCTAAATATGTATGTGACTTTGACTGTATAAATGATTCCAAAATATGTTCAGTTGTATAGTAAATTAGCTTCCGATGAAAATAGATGAATCCTAGGTTTACATATAATTCATTTGATAATACTGAAACCATTATTCTTTACATCAACTTGAATTTATATTCTTTCTTTTAAGCACTGTAGGTAGACAAACAACCTTTCCCAAGGTATTTCAGAGATCATCCAACCTTCGTCAATTTTCTAATAAGGCGTATATGTTTTCATATTTATGCAAGCAAATACACATTTTTACGTACCATACCTATACTTAGCACGTTATTTCTGTTATCAGTTTGAGGTTTTTAAATGGTCAAGTAACATTCTTACAATTGTAAGGAACTCTGTTTACTATGTTGGACTAAATCAACAGTTTTGAAACAAAAGGATATTAGTACAACAGGCGGTTTGGGAATAAAATTTGCATTTAATTATTTTTTTTTCTTTCTTATTATTCTGAGCAAAACCACATAGATTCTTTACATTTACTTTTAGAAGATAAAAGATAAAATTTTGGAAAGTAATTTTCCTTATTTCACTTTCTGCACGGTCATTATTTGACTTAAACCGATGATATGTTTGCAAAAATCATCATTTCAAGTACAACGACAGTGATGTGAAGTTGTAAAAGTATGACTACTACACTGAATACTAACCTTATTTTTTTAGGTTCTTTAATAACACGGGATGGCGAAGAAACGATACTACGGACTGTATTAAACAGTAGTCATAACTGTGGTCGAAATTTTAACGCAACCGTTCTATACCACAAACATCGACTTCCTCAGCCCACTTACTGTGATTTCTGCAATGCTAAAATATTTTTCCACGAAAGCTTACGTAATTGTTGCTCTGGAGGTTCCATCGACATTCATCGTCCTACCACAACACCACAACAGTTACTGAGCTTATTCCAAGATCAAGGTGAATTGGGTACCCATTTTCGTACAAACATCCGATCCTATAATAATGCATTTTCATTCATGTCTATGGGTGCATCAATTGATAATAACCTGGCCAATGCTAGAGAAGGAGTTTACACATATCACACGCAAGGTTCAATATATCATAGTATTGGAAGTCTTTTACCCTTGGCTGGAAGTAGACCAAGATATTTACAACTGTACATATATGACACTGACCATGAGATTGAAAACCGACTTCAAGATAGTGAAGCAATGTGACCGGAGATAATTATGATTTTGAAACAAATTTTAGATACTCATAACCCATATGTCTCCATACTTCGACAGTTGGGGCAACAACCTGACGTGCAAATATGTAGGATCAAAATCAAAGAGATCACAATAGATCGCCATCTTCATGAGCTGCCAACCACATCCCAAGTAGTAGGAATAATAATTGAAGATGAACCAGACAATTTGCAAGGTCGAGATATCATTGTTCGGACAACAAGTGGAAATCTACAGAGAATATCTGATACTGCAGGTTTTTACGATCCGCTGCAATATCCACTATTGTTGCCTTACGGTCAACATGGATGGGATTTGAGCATCCACGAAAATGGAAGTACACCTATAAGTTGTACATCTTACTACTCTCATATTTTACAGGTACGTATAGCATAATTGATATCCATTATTATTTGTTCGTAAATATCACAAAACCTCATTTATATCAACATCAATACTAATGTTGCTTGCATTTTGTCTATCGCCTACACACAAAGATACGACCAATTGAGACATCACTTATACTACTTGGTGGTCGCCTATTTCAACAATATGTCGTTGATATGTATGTAAAAATAGAAACAATGCGGCTAAGGTTTCTTCGCAACAATCAGACTACTATCAGAGCGGAGTTATACCAAGGTTTACAAGATGCCTTAGCTACTGGAGAAACATCTGCCAGTAAGTTTCTTTACCTCCTTCAATCAACCATTTGTTATTCCCAGTAATTACTAACCAGTTATTTCACTACTACTCAATCCTATGCGTTTTCACACATTAGGAAGTGTTGGTGTCAAGAAGATTCTTCCTTCCTCCCATATTGGTAGTCCACGAGATATGCATCAAAGGTACCAAGATGCAATGGCGTTAGTGCGAAGGTATGGAAAGCCTGACTTATTTATTACTATGACCTGTAATACTAACTGGGTAGAAATTACACAAGAATTGCTTCCCGGTCAACAACCACAAGATAGACCGGATTTAACAACTAGGATTTTTCGATCAAAACTAGAGCAACTGAAAACTGACCTATTTGACACATGTGTTTTAGGTAAAGTCATTGCCCATGTCCACGTTATTGAATTCCAAAAAAGAGGACTACCACATTCTCACATTCTACTTATCCTAGATGAAAACGATAAAATTAACAATCCTGATGATTATGATGCTTTAGTTCGTGCTGAAATTCCATGTACACATTTAGAACCCGAACTACACAACGCTGTAATGAAACATATGATTCATTATCCATGTGGACATTTTAACCCAAGAGCTGTGTGCATGAAAAATAACCACTGTAAGAAGGGTTTTCCAAAAGCTTTCTCTCCATTTACTTTACAAGGAACTGACTCTTACCCTATTTACAAAAGACGCGACAACGGAATACAATATCAAATTGGAAGCCACATAATCGATAACCGTTGGATAGTACCTTATAATCCTTACTTACTTTTGAAATATGATTGTCATATAAATGTTGAGATTTGTTCAAGTATTAAATCCATGAAATATCTCTACAAATATGTTTACAAAGGTTAAGACCGTGTTTCTGTAGGATTATCCAGTACATCTGACGATAATGATGAAATTTCAAAATTTGTTAATGCTAGATGGATTTGTGCTCCAGAAGCTTTATGGAGAATATTTAAATTTTCCCTAAGTAATATTTTTCCTTCTGTTACCGGCTTACAAATACATTTACCAAATAGACAACAATTATTATTTCGTGCAGAAGAGCACATACACACTATTCTGGATGATCAACATAGATCTAAAACAATGCTTACTGAATTTTTCTGTAAAAATGCTTTTGATGAACAAGCACGTCAGTATTCATACTACGAGTTTCCTGAAAAATATTGGTGGGATTCTACAAGTAAGCAACGGAACCGTAGGCGAAATAACCGTAGGGCAATTGGTAGAATTTACACTGTATCTCCCACTGAAGGAGATCGTTACTATTTGCGCCTACTCTTAACACATGTTAGAGGTCCTCTATCTTTTGCTGACTTACTAACAGTTAATCAAATAGAATATAACACATTTAAAGAATCAGCTGAACATAGAGGTTTACTTGAAAATGATGATAGTATAAAGGACTGTTTGATAGATGCTTCAAACACTCATATGCCTAATGCTTTAAGAAGATTATTTGTTACAATTTTAGTATACTGTGACCCATGCCATGTGCGTGAATTGTGGGAAGAGTTTTCACCTTTCTTACTTGAAGACTATCCTACTACATCTGCTACTACTGTGACCAATTCATTTTCAGTAATTCAATGTCTGTCTGACCTCGACAACCTTCTCAAACAATATAACAAAACAATTTTTGACTATGACATTCCATATACTAATTTCACCAACTTTACTCATACAAACACTTCCACTCTTATTTCAGAAGAACAATGCATAGAAATACCCAATAATGATATCAATTCTGTAGATAACTTGAACTCCGAACAGAAGAAGGCATTTGACACAATAATGTCTTCTGTCGAAAGTGGAGCTAATAGTATATATTTCATAGACGGTCCTGGAGGTACAGGAAAAACATATTTATATAGAGCAATCTTAGCACATTTACGAATTCAAGGTCATATTGCAATTGCAGTCGCTACTTCTGGAATTGCTTCTCTTGCTCTTCCAGGAGGTCGAACTGCACATTCTCGATTTAAAATACCAATTAATTTAGACTCTTCATCTACATGTCATATTCCTAAGCAATCTGAACTCGCAAAACTTTTACTGTCTGCTACTGTTTTCCTATGGGATGAAGCTACCATGGCTCACCGCCGTGCATTTGAGGTCTTAGACAGAACATTACGAGATTTAACTAATTTTGACGCACCATTTGGAGGAAAGATTGTTATTTTAGGCGGTGATTTTCGTCAAGTTCTACCAATAGTCGTAAACGGTACTAGAGCTCAAACCGTCGATGCATGTATAGTACGATCGTACTTATGGCAAACTGTTCAGGTAATTCATTTAACACAAAATATGCGCGCAAAAGACGATCAATCATATGCACAATTTCTTTTACGTATTGGAAATGGAGATGAAGTCTATGTTCAAGACGATATTATACAACTCCCAAATGATATCGTTGAACCTTGGACCGATACTTCTTCACTCTATGCTCTGATTAATGAAGTCTTCGCTGAACTCAATAACAGATTAGGTGATCCTAATTTTATAATGGATAGAGCAATATTAGCCCCTACAAACGAAACAGTGGATGACATTAATAACAAAGTTATAGAACTGTTTCCAGGTAGTGAGCGCATTTACTACTCCTTCGACAAAGTCGAAGAAGATACACATAATCTATACCAATATGAATTCTTAAACTCACTTGCTCCGGGAGGTCTACCCCCACATAAATTAAGACTGAAAGTAGGTGCACCAATCATGTTGCTTAGGAATATTGATCCACGAATTGGATTATGTAATGGAACTAGATTATTATGTCGTGTCTTTCACAGAAATGTCATAGATGCAGAAATAACTGTTGGACATTTTCGTGGTACAAGAGTATTTATTCCACGTATACCACTAAAGCCTTCTGAGAATACTAACATGCCTTTCAACCTAATACGTAAACAATTTCCAATTAAATTAGTTTTTTCCTTAACGATTAATAAATCACAAGGACAAACCATCCCTCGGGTTGGTATTTATCTTCCCGAACATGTTTTCAGTCATGGTCAGCTATATGTTGCGTTATCAAGAGGCGTTTCACGAAAAACAACAAAAGTTTTGGTAAAAAATGGAAAGATTCGAAATAGAAATGGCACACATACTAGAAATGTTGTGCATAAGGATGTGTTATTACAATGTACTCACGAACTTAATTAACAATACTTCATTTTTCCACTTCACATGTTGTAGTTTTACTATAATTATTACTCTACAACATTGGGTACACAAATAAGATCTTCACCATTATTTTCTCACTCCACTTAAATAATTAAGGGATTTTTAATCTGACCATAAATGAGTAATATCTGCACTTATAATCTTTTTCTCCATTTTACTATTTTTCAGTCATATATTTAGCTACAGATTATACAAAATACAGAACTGGGTTTACAAAAAATTACACCTTTACTACTCCAACTCACTTTCGGTTCACATAAAAATTCCCTTAAAAACCGTTTTTAACTCCGCCATCAACTTACTACTGATGCCGGTCTCAAGCCCGGAACAAGGAGGAGAGAAAACGGTTCCGAAAACTACACTAACTACCTCCAATTTACTATCAAATAGTTTCTTAGGTGCAACAACTCATTCTGTTGCCCTATCCCCACAAAATGCTTTCATATCTCCCTCTGATCACCTACTATACGTAACAAAGACAATATTCTATTTCCATTACAAATCAAAGTTATTCTCTATAGTTTGCATGAACAAGCGTTAATAATTCGTTACACCATATGTAGATTACATTTCTTTCCACCCACCCAATGTCAGTCTGATCTAACGCTTCTTCCCATTTTCGATACAAATTTTCTATGCCCACGTCCATCTGCTGTACATTCATTCTGCATGTCAATATCCAAAATATTCAACAATTCATGTACGTCACAGTCATTCTGTCGCATTCAATAACTCTCATAGACATTGTTTCTTAACACCAGCTCCTTCTACGCACGTGCATCGCACGTGCCAATCTACTCCTATCCATATATATGTTTTAATTTAATTAATCAACTTATAATTAATTAAATAATTAATCCAATTAATTAAATTCAACTTTCAAAAAAGATTTATTAATTTTCAAAAACAATTTTGAAATATTTTATAACATTTATAAAATTTCATTTAAATTTCAAACTTAATTTTTAAATTTAAAATTTTATTTAAATTTTCAAAACAGATTTTGAAAACTAGCCTAAGGTGCAAAATCATTTTGGGCCTTTATATTGGGGATAACCTTTGAGCTTACATCATCCTTTAGGTCAAGCTAGTTGCCAGGCCGGATAGAGTACTTGATTATCCAATCCAACCTTGGACACTACCTTTATAGACACCATACTAAATGGGTATGCTTAATAAGTTAGGCATACTACCACTAATTTAGACTACATAGGCTATTGGGCTTTGATACCTTTGAAGAGACTAAGCCACGTCTCAGAGGGATAAATGTGTGAATTTCATTTTTTAAAATAATTTTGGATCTTTTTTGGTCCTGTTAAGTCTAATTAATTTTAGATCCAATCTAAAATATAATTTAAATAAATGTTATTTTATTTGATTTATTTATTAATTTGATTAAATAATGGATTTAATTTTACTTGAATTCGAGCATATTCAAATATACTCATGTGTATAGTGTAAATGCAACACAGAAATAATGTACAGAATAATGTATACGTTTATCGATGTTGAGATTCACACCACAATCGAAACATTTGTCTATTTATATATGCCTTTGTTGTCCATTGTTTTACTTTGACACGCGCGCGCGCACACACACACATATATAACAATTGTAAATTTTTATTTAAATAGTTTTGACCAATTCTAAGTATTTTGAATTAATATCTTAAGAATCTTGTGTTAATTTAAAATCAAAATCAAATCTAGATTTAAGTAATATATATATTTAAAATTTTAGATTAACGTACAAATAAAAAATATATATGTAAATATATATTGACTTAATTTTTTAAAATTTAAATTCAAAATGTACATATACATATGTTTTATATTTTAATTTTAAAAACATATTTATTTATATATATATTTTTTTTCTTTTGGCCGAAAAGGCCTTCTAAAATAATTTTTTATGTCAAATCCATACGATTTTGTTTTTTTAAATATAATATATACATTAAAGTATTAAAAAGAATTTAAAATATATATTCAATTTTATTATATATTAATTTTTTTTGTAAAACCTAGGTATATTTATATTTATAAAAAATAATAATTAATTTAATATATATTATATATCTATTATATATGTATATGTTACATTATCACATTATAAAATTAATAAAGCTACCTAAAACTAGTTTAAATTTCAAAAGTAAATATTTAATTATTTGAAAATGGCCGAAAATGATATATCTATTGATATTTTCAGGGTTTTTTAGTTTATTCAAATAATTGAACATACAAATTAAATTATACAACATATGCACATATATATTCATCATAGTGTGTGTGTGTGTGTGTGTGTTTGTGTGTGTATGATCGATTTCACCCTAGTGGGGGGTGAATAGGGTGATACTATTAATTATAAAAATTTAATGTGGAAGTATATAAAATAATTGCAGCACTGATAATAACAGAATAATAGCAGCACGGATAATAGCAGAATATAAAAATGCAGAACTAGAACAACACAGATTTACCCAGCTTCGGCAAAACCCTACCTACGTGCTACCCCCAAGGTTTCTACTAGAAATTAAGTAGTCAGACGCTTACACACGTAAACTCGTGACACCCGCTATCGACTAACCTAACTGTACGCTCAAAACCCAGCCACAACTCAGCCACTGAGTTGCGAATTCTCGAACTACACCACCGTAGTTCGTCCCCTAGTCACACGATTAGAAAATTACAAAAGTTTAAAAAGAAATACAAATTTAAAACAATTAAAAACTCAAAACCCTAATTTTTAAATATTCAGCCTAATAGAATTTAGACCAGCTCAATTAAAATTAAATATGAATCCCCTTTTTCTTTTTTCCTTTTAATCGGCATGTAATCTTTCGTTGAGAAAATATGGCTGCTTCCTTTAGCTCGTTCGTTCCTCTTTCAATTTTTAGGGCTTTGAAATCTGAAGAAGCGCCGACTTCAAATTGATTGATTGAATGGATATTTGCGTGTAGCTTTGTTGATTGATCGTTTCTTCGTTGCTTAGCTTCGGCTGCTTCGATCGAGTTCGATTTTAATGGTATGTTATTTCCCTTTGCTTTTCTAGTTGATATGCTTGAACTTGATGATTTTGGTATGCCAATGATGTTATTATTTATATAGGGTTTTAATTCCCTAAAGTTTCGTTCGAATTGAATGTGTGAATTCGTTTGATATATTTAGGCTGGCCATTCGATTATTCTTGAGTGATTGTGATTTCTTTATACTAGTTCAATTTCGTGTATCTTGTTGCTTGTTTATCACGGCTTGTTTGATTTTGAACTTGCTCGTTTCCTTGGTCATCATGGCTTTGAATTCTCTGACGATGTTGATTTATTTTGACTTCGGCCAGTGATAATATTTTGATTTCGGCACTGTCTTGATTTGAAACTGCTGTTCCATGATTTGAAGTCTATAGTTTCCCGTTTTCTTGTATCCACACATCTCTTGTATACTAGCTCGAATTTATCTTCGAGTTACACTACAGTTTTCTTTGTTGTATGTCATCATGCTTGTTGCTGTAATGTTTTGAACTGTTACATATATGTGTGTGTACTTGGTTCTGCCTTTGTACATATGTCTGCACTGCTTCATTTTCTGGTCTTCAATGATGATGTTAGCCGAGTTGCCCTGTTGTCTGACCTTTGTTGCCTTTGATATTACTTTCAAGTGGACTGGTCTTGTGCAGTTGCTCATTCGAGCTGCTGTGTGCTTTACTTGATATCTTCACATTATGTATAGTTGTTTTGTTCAATGTGTACATCACTGCTAACATATGCATTGTATTTGTAAGTTTGCATTGTGCATTGAAGTATTGCATTCCCCGCTTTGTGTTGTGTCTCCATGTAGCTTGTCTACACTTGGTTTCACTGGATGCTTTGTTGACATCAGGTTGGTTGTTAGACCTATCCACTTTGTTTCACTACATATTCCAGTATGCCTTTGTACATGACTTGTGTACTTGTTTCTAATCTGTTGGCACTACTCACTGGTCCTGGTTTGAGCCACTTGTATCAATCCATTGCTGTGTTGCATGTGGTCTTTTTGAAGTTATATTGCTTCGAACCAGTTTCATTTGAACTTTGTTGTACTGCATATGTATTTAGTTGTTTGTGTGATATTGATTCACTGGTGGTCTTCTGGTCTATATGCATTAGTGCTTTGACTCATTTCTAGTTTGCATTGTGTTGTATACACGTTACTTCGAGCCAGTACATATGAACTCTTTTTATCCATACCATATATGTCAGTGGTCTTTGTGCAGCCTTCTCTGGCTTGATGTCTTGGCTTATCGAAATGTTTATAAGTTTTGTAGCTATGGCTTTGACTCAACTTGATACTCTGTTACTTGACCATATTTTGCTGTTGATCTGGCCTAGAGCATTTATGTTGACATTGACCATTTGTTCACGTTGTTTGGATTAGTGCAGTTTCATTGTGGCTTCACTTTGAACTTCATGTGTACATTTGGATTGCACCTGTGTTGAATCCACCTTATAGCTCGGGTTTGACCTTGAGCTCGTGTCGTGACTTTATTTCTTTGCACTTGAGTTGAACCCGGCTTTTGATTGGGTTTGACCTTGTGCTCACCCGTCCCTGTAATTTTATCAAGTGTACATTGGTGTGCACGGCCTTGTGGCATGTACAGTGATACACTGTGCATGTCACAAGCTGTTCGTGTATGATGAATTCAAATTTAAATGATGACGAACAATCCAAATAACTGAGGCAAATAATATTTCAAAAATCATTTTATTTTACACTGCAAAAATATTTCTTTTTCAATTTTACTACATTAGTGTTTTCTTTGTAGATAACTCAGATGCTGGATTCAATCTGGAATAGAGTTGAAGATCAAATACGAGTGAACGAGTGAAATGTTGTGAGGTGCAAATGTATGTATAGTGAAAAATGTGATGTAGTAAAATCTGTATTGTAATTGAAAATGTGTATATATAGTGAGAGCTCAAATTTGTACTATTCAAAATTGTAATAAATATTTGTTTGAATAAAATATTCGTTTGAATTTAAATTCTGTGTCATTTATTTTATTCAGCAAATATTTATTTAATTATGTAAAAAATAAAATAATACATTGAGAAATACATTTAAATGAATATATATATATATGTTTATTATCATCAAACAAAAATCATATACTGGTTAATTCAACAGTGTGTGTGTATGTATGTATGTATGTATGTATGTGTGTGTGTTTGTGTCTATATATGAGTCTAAGCTGCATAGTCAAGTGATGTATATATAAATGATAATTAAATTAAAAAACTACCTTAAGATGTAGACTATGAATTGCACCTTGAATGAAGAATCAACCCCTAGATTCGATCGAACCACCTTCAGAAATTGCAACAATCTAGAGACAAACGCCACCTTTTAATTTAATCGATATTGTATTGAATATTGTTTTCGAAATGAATGGTTATCAACTTTGATACTTGTGGTAGAATAGAGTAGGAGAGCGATCACAAAATGAACGAGAATGAGGTGCTTAAGTAGGCATCTGGGTAGAGGAAAAAGCAGAGATCTTTTCCCTTTTCTTTACTCGGTCTTTGTTTGCCATTTAAAATCGATATTTGAGCACTTAAATCACTTCCCTTGGCTCCTACGGTTAACCATTACATGAGGCTTTATGGACGTTTAACAATTTCCAAACCCACTTAGTAATTAATTAATTTAAATCAAATTGAAATGTTTGTCGATACTGTATATAGATACGTACATATATAACTTTTATATACGCACTTTATTAAGTACTAATGACATTCAAACAAATTAAATAAAATTAAATAATTAATATTCCATTAATAATAAATAATATAATTAATTTATAACAATTTAAATTGTGTGGTATTTCATAGTATTCATCATTACGATTGTACGACTCAAAGGTATTTTTCAATCAATGATTAATAGCGAATAATTCGAATATTAACATTCATACATCACCTTAGCTAGTGTTGTGATAGTTTGATCGAATTTATCACTTATGCATCTTTTTGGTAAAATCCAATTTTATGGTAAACGATACTTGGTAGTAAAAATTATTTACACCAATTCTCTTCGTCAAAACTATATCACTTTAGGACTTATGGAATTTGGTTTTGTTCAAAATACCAATATTGTCCATATTCAACTTGGTTAGTCTAGACACAAAGTTCTTCGTTCAATAATAATAATTATTATTAACCATACTGCTCTAGCTAGAGACTTTAGCTTTGAGTTGACTATAGTTGACCATGATACTATTCTCATATAATCGAGGAGATAAATTCTCTATTGAATAGTGTTCACTTCGAATGCTTTTACTGAGGCCCAACTGTAGTCGTTTGATGAAAGTCATGCCACGGTATAACTATAATCAAAGTGGAGTGTCTACATCGAAGTTAACAATATTCTCAAGTCGAGGGAACTGTGTAATATCATCACTTTAAATTTTCTGTTTGACCTTAGCTATATTAACTAATAAAAAACTTTCGAGCGAGTTATTCCATACATAACCCCTTGGTGCTTCCCGTAGCCATGAGTAATATACCGTCCAACGTTTAGAAAGCATTACGTGCTCTAGTCTCAACCGTGTATCGATATCCTGTCTCGAAATGTCTTGACTATAAATATTTAAAATAGTATGTTACTTTTAATGTGATATATTTTTCATGATTATAACACATTGTAATTAATATCACATAACATACTACTTAAGAATTTTCTGCTAATATATTTAAATTAAATAATAAGTTAACATATCATAATATGACAAATATATAATAGTAAGAAAACCACTTTTTATTTCAAATGAAATTTTATTTTTGAATAATTTATGATAAATTATATAATTTATGACAAATATATAATATGAGAAATATATCATAAGATTGTTAATAGAAATTTTAAATTCAAAAAAATATGGTTATTAGAATCTAATTTTTTAGATTTAATTAAAAATAAATGGATTTCAATGTATTTTTATAACATTAGAAATACGGATAACGTAACGACCCGGATTTTTCGACCGTTAATCATGAATATTTAAATGGTTTTAAATATTGATTTGGAATATAAATCGGTTGTGGATATGAAGATTTATGGTTGGGATTATAGAATGAATTTAAAATTTTAAATATATCGATTTATCGAAATACGGGAATAGTGAATAATTGGAAATTGGAGTTGAATATGAAACGAAACGATTTCTAATGATGATGTAAATTCTATTGAAATTTTAGTTTAGTTAGTAAGATTTTAAAACTGGATTTTCAAGCAATTTCGTAAATTTTGGAAATCGTCAATTTAATTGACGCGTTAAAATAGCGATCCGAGGCACAGTCTCAGAATTCGACGAAACCAGTTCCATTGAATCCGTAATAATATATTATTATCGAATTCCAAATTTCATAGTGTTTGGAGTTATCGTTTGATCGTACGGGATACTAACTCGTTGAAATTAGTATCGAAATTTAATATAATAATTGTGTCCAAAAAGCTATTTTCCCCATACGATCGAATTAGGACTCGAAACCTTTTTCATTTTGTTTGGAATAGGGGTATAACATTATGAATGCCTAGCGGCACGCCTCCATAGGATATCGAAATTTTAAGTTACATTAAGTGAGATATTTATAATTAAATAATATTATAATCTATCGACGTTTCCCTCAATCTTAAATCACGTCTTTCTCCCCTCAGTTCGAAATCAAATCGAGCCACCCCCTTCATTTCAATTCAAATTCACTGGAAAAAAATGGTAGACGAAATCGCGTGCTTCTTCCTCTCTTTCAAAATCAACGCAGATGAAATCATAAAAAAGAGATCACGCATTCTTTCTCTTTTATTCCTAATGTCGAAATCGATTCAGGATATAAAAAACAAGGAATCGCGACACTGTCGCGATCTGGAACTCGAGCATGACATCGTGAACGAATCGCTGGTCGAGTCACTCGCGTGCGCGTATTCATGGAAGCGCGGCTATAGGGGGAGGCGACAAAGTCATTCGGCTGTGTGGGTTCGCAGGCTTAGATTCTTTTTTCGTTGGCGAGGAGCCTGGTGGTCACTATTGAATTTCAATGGAGGCGCTGACTGAGTGCGGCAGCGTAGTGGAAAGTGGCAAAGGCCAAGTCGCGTACAGGGTGAAGTCGAGATGGAAATGGTTGATCTCGATGGCATAGCGGTGCAGTGGGATTCCTGGAGAGTGGACTGATAGTGGTCGAAGTCGAAGAGAGAGGGAGGTCGCGTGTGGCATGTGAAGTGCGGTCGAGGTTGAGGGATGGAGAAAGTCGCATGCGCAGGCAGTAAAAGGTTTAGAATTAAATAAGTTTGATTTTCATATTAAGTTTAAGTAAATTATATTTTTATCGAATGTTTAAAAATGTATAACATGTTCTTGCGAGGTCCTAAAATCACGAAGTCGATCATGTTAAATTCGTAGTTGCAAATTCTACGCTTAAAATTGGAATGGATTGCAAAAAAATAAATCAAGGTGAGTAAATCTCACTCGTTTTGGATTGCTAGATTTTAAAATTTAAATAGTTAGAATTAATTCTGGATGTTTAGTTGAATTGATTATCTATTGAATGATATATTATATATATATTAGTAGTTGGAGTGATATTCTCACACATTATAGCAGATGAGACCCTATGCGCCCCGCATAATAGCTTATGACCCCTTATATCGCGATATCCCCCTCGAAGTGGAATTGGTAATTTTATGTTGTATTAACATCCGTGGATGCAGGGAAACAAGTTGGAGGGATCTAAGTGGATTCCTTAAAATATTGAATTTAATTTCATATATTGTGACATATAGATTGTATAGAATAATCTATTATAGATTATTGTAGTGATTGGAATTTTTGGATGCTATTGTAGCACTGGCCTGAATTTTGATATTTTTAAATACCATAAACATATTTTTAAAATTGAAGGGAAAAAAGGGAAATTTTGATATAAACATATTTATATTGGAATTGGGCTTATTTTAAAGAAATTGAGCTAGAAAAATATATTTGATTTTTGGATATACTTAACTATTGTGAATTATTAAATTTATATTTTTATATAAGAAGAAATGAATTATTAAAAAGAATTTGTAATTGATATTCGGGAGATATAAAATGGAGTTGAAGTCAATATGAAAAATAGATTGGAAGTTATAAATGGGATTTATAAAGAAATGGATTTATAAAATGGAATTTTACAAATAAGATTGTTTTTATAAACAGGTAAAACTCAAAGGAGTATAAAAATTTATAAACGGTGTTTATAAATAAGGTAAGCGATATCAGTGGATATATTGAAAAATAAATTCATAGGGTGAATTTATATTAGAATATGGAAATAGGGTGAGAAAAATAGTTGATACTATTTTTGAAAGTGAATGGTTAAGGGGATCAGAATGGAGGTGATGTGATGTGATTCGAGAGGAATTTATAAAATTGAATTAGTTATTGAGGTTTTAAAAATATATTTTTAATTTTAAGAAGTTAAGTTTTTTTTAAGAGAAAATTTTATTTTTTAAAACTATGAAATTTTAAACTAGTTTGGATTGAAATACTTCGGTAAGTAGAATTTCAAATATTAAGTACCTATTTTAGTAAATTCAAACTTTTAAAATCAGCTTTGAAAATAATCTGTTTATCTAAATATGAGTTATTGATGTTTAGAAAAGTGTTTTGATATTTTAAATAATTACTTGAACATGTTTCAAAAAAAATTATTCTTTTAAATACTTATTATATATATATAGAGGTTTGAAGTGATTGAAAATTTTTATTTATAAATTCTCTCAAGATTTGTAAATGGGGCTTATAAATGGAATTGATTTTGGGAGAGGAATTTATAAAGGGTTTGGAGGAAATTGAATTTCAAATTGTTGAATATGGGAAACTTTGAAAATAAAATCTGAATTTATAAAAGAAGTTATAAATTGTTGAATTTGGTTATAAATAAGTATACTAGGTTTTGGAAATTGAAAAATGGAATTTATTAGTGATTCCGAAGACTTATGAGATAAGTTACGAAGTATTCCCTTAAGTGTTGGTATTTGAAAAGATTTTGGAAAATAAGATTTATAATATTTTCCTAAGTATAAAAATAGAAGTTTGGAGATATTTTTAAGTGTTGAGATTGTTTGAAAATATCCTGTTACGGATTTAAGTATTTGAAATTTGTTTCAATATTGAAATATGGAAAGGGATTTGGATATATATATATCTTGGTAAAGATATTTTGAAATAAATGTTTGAAGAATTATAAAATAAGGCATAGTGTCTTCTTATGGATGTTTTATTGATACTTAAATAACCGACTATCAATATTGGCAAATTCCGTTAATCGTTTCGAAGAAACCTAGATCGGATTTAGTTATCCGAAAACCACTTCGATCCGGTTTGAACATTACGAATGAATACCGTGAAGATGATGAAGACGGTGATTCGGTTTGTCCAGACCCATGACAACTTGTATGGACGAATGCTATCAGAACATCGTCATTGGAGGACGACGAGCATTCTAAGTGGAATTGTTCTTGAAAGGTAACGTTTAGCCTCAAGCCTCATCAACCGAGAATGACTAAAATAGGAAAGATGCAGCAAGGCTATGTGGGTCACACCCAATTAGGGTATGTTATCACTTTTCCAGATATCCTCGAAAATATATAAACTATGGATATGGTTGTGCATGAAAGGAGCGCTCAATTTTAACGGTGGGAACACCCGAGGTGATAACATGTTCGGTCTATCCAGGTTAGGGGTAGGCCGGTCTTGTGTAGTAGGGGATCCCGGCAAGGTCCTCGGTACATTTTTCTAGAGGTGTACTGTGATGGGCGGTACCCCAGTGGCCCAATCATTTGTATGGGATCCATTCTCCAATAAGCGTCGTATGGTTTTGATTGTGCCCAACTATGTTGAAACGTGAGATGCAAGCATTTCAGGCTATTTTCTATTCACTTTATATAGACACTATTATAATATCAGATGATTTCGATAAAAATCGTTTTGGTTATCGTAAGGTAAAAACCCGTCATGTTTATACGAGATACCTTTGTTTTCGAAGGATTTTGAGAAAAGTTAATAATTCACATTGAGTGTGTTTTCTCACGTTGGTTTTCCAGACTGACTCGGGCGTTATTTTATTATAATGCTCGGGTCAGACTGAGTATTACAGATTCAGGATAGCATGCCATGGAGCTCAGGTGGCGAGCTGGATGACAGAGATGTATCTTCGTACTTAGTTTATATTTCCGCTGTAAGAGAACAAGTTACTATAACTGTCCAGATTGATGTATGGTTTGTTGCACTCTGATGATTGTAAGTATATAAACTATTATAGATTATTTGTATAAAAATCTATTATTATATATTATATTTTGTTCCGCTGCGATTGTGAGATTCTGTGTTGTTGTTTATTTTTTTTCCATCTACCTTTTTCTTCTTCACCCTAAGGTTCGTATTTTCCATTCTGTTATGACCTGGAACTTTGGTCATTAATTTTGAACATTTAATTTATTTTAAATGTTGAATTTTAATTTTAAATTAATTTTGAATATGGAAGAATTTCTAAAATGGTTTAAAATTCCAAATATAGCGATTTAATTGATTTGGTAGAATAGTAATTTAATAATTGGAATTGGGCAAATACCGGAATCTGGAAATAAATGGACATTGAATGATTTCTAAAATTTATTTAAATTCTATTTGGATTAGAATTGTAATATGGAATTTAAATGGAACTAAAAGGCGATAAGTTAAAGTTTGAAATTTATGTATTAATTTAATAGTGAATTTAATGTATAGAAATAATCAAATTTTGATTTAAAACGAATCAGAATGATTTCTAATATGGATATAAATTCTACTTGAATTATAATGGAGTCAGTAAGTTTAAAAATGGAAATTTTAAATGATTTCGATGATATTGAAAATCGCTCGATTTAATCGACGCGTTAAAATAGCCTTCCGGGGCACAGTCTCGGAATTCGACGAAAATAGTTCTCTTAGATCCGTAATAGTATATTATTATTGGATTTCAAATTTCGTAGCGTTTGGAGTTACCGTTTGGTCGTACGGGATAGAGACGCGTTGAAATAAATACCATAAATTTAATATTTATATTCGATTCAAAAGGCTATCTTCCACATAGGATCGAATTAGGATCCGAAACACGTTCCATTGTGTTCGGAATATGGGTAAAACATTATAAACGCCTGGCGGCATGTCTAGTTTGGAGTTCGTTCGAAAAATCATGCAAATTGGAAAAATATTAATAAAATAATGTTATATACATATATAAAAACTGTTTCGAACGGTGAAACCCTAACAAGAATCAACGCAGCCACCTCCTTACTAATTAATTGCCGAAAACGTCCCTCACTTGTCCACGTTTGTCTCTCCATCCATCGACAATTAGAGAAAGGTTTTAATGTGAAAGTCGAAGAGCTCGGCATGGTCTACGATGTGAATGGCTGGGATTGGATGTGGCGCAGAGATTCGGCAGCGGTTGGGTTTTGAAAGCGCATCGTTCGAAGGCGTTTGGCGAGGCCAATGGTGGATCGAGCTTGGTCTATTTTTTGCTGAAAGAAGGGGGCACGAGGGGCTTTCGAATGGAGGGTTTTGATCGTTGTCTCGATGGATAGCAGTGGAGCGGCGATCGATGGAGCATCGCGATGTTGGGTTGTTCGAGCATCTCTTGGAAACATATGTTGAAGAGAAGAAGGAAATCTTGCAGCCTGGATTTTTGTTTTTAATTCAACTACCGATCTAGGGTTTGTATAATAGTAATAATAATAATAATAATAATAATAATAATAATAATAATAAAAAGAATTTATTTCTATTAAATTATATTCAATCTTTAAAAATGTATATCTCTTGCATACGAGGTTGGAATCGGGTGAATCAAGCGACGCCGGAATCGCAGCGACGAGCACTACGCTATGGAGGAAATCTGGAGATGATTGGAGCAAGTGAAAATTTTAGGTTAAATCGAACGTGTTCGATTTAATTTAAAATAGGAACGTTTGGAAAAATAAAAACTCAATGTGAGTTAATCTCACTCAATTTTGGACTGCTAGCATTCATTTTAAATAGATAAAATTAATAAATGTTTGAATGTGATATTATATATAGTAGTATATATATATTGGAGTGATTGTTATTCCCGCATTTATATAGCGGATGAGACCCTATGCGCCCCGCATAATAGTGGATTACCCTACATACCGCGATATTCCACCTTAAAGGGGAATTGGTATTTTATGTTGTGCTAACACCTATGGATGCAGGGAAACAGGTTAGAGGGATCCAACTGGATTCCTCAAAAGCGTTGAATTTAATTTCATATATAGTGATATATGTTCTGTTATAATAATCCGTGATAGATTGTTGTGTGATTTGAATTGATTTGATGCTATGAATGGTTTTGACCTAGATTTTGGTACTTTTAAAAATACCAGAAATATATGTTTTAAATTGGAAAGGAATTTAAAAGGGGTTTTTGAAGTAAAATGTTATAAAGTATTTTCGGTTAATTAATGGGATAAAATAAATGGTTTGAAAATTCATACTTAACTAAATCAGGATATTATGAAGAGGATTTCGGAATAAGAGTATATTACAAAGTATTTTTAAATAATAAAATCCGTAAATGGTACTTGTTAAAATATAAAGGTTTCAAAATCGAGATTTTAAATATTTAAAAGGATAGAGGTGAATTTTGGAAATAAGTAAAAATGGGTTATACTGGATTCAAGTAAGATTTCCAACATTTACGAAATGAAATTAGAATCGGGAAATGGAGCTTGTTTTAAAAGAGGATTTTTAATTATTAATTTGGGAAAATTAAAAGTGTTAAAACATTTTGGAAAATTAGTTATTAAATTATTTAAAAATGTTAAGTATATTTAATTATTAAATAGTTACTTTATAATGATTTCAAAGATTTATTATTATTTAAAACTAATCGGCATTTTTGTTTTAAAAAGGATAAATTATTAAATATTAATATGGTTTTGTATAATAAATTTTATTTAAGTATATTTGACTAGATTTAACTTGAAAATTCATTTTAGAACTTACAAGTATTATCTTGAGATAATTATTAAATAAAGTTTTCGGGAAGTAATGGTATACTCATGTGACGTAAAGCGGAGGCAGTGAGTGCCTGCAGCTAAGTCTTGAATTTCTTTGGGACAGAGACGTAACCATTAAACTGTGATCCATGGTTTGATACCGCTACGGTTAAAAGGGTTTTCAAATATTTTTAAAAAGGATACTTTGTGAAAATACTGAATTCGATAAGATAAGTACAAACTTTGGATAAAGGAGATTTAATTTATTTAAAATTTAATTTAAATAAATACTTGGTGTTTTCGGTAAAATTGAAGTATTTGGTTGAATTGATTGTTTATTTGATAGTTAAATAACCGACTATCAAATCTGTACCCAAATATAACTTTGGAAATATCTAGAAGAAGTACTGGATTATATGGTACAATTACCGTTCGAGGTGCTATGCTGTACGTATAGACTCGTTTGTTCTTCTAGGACGTTATAAGGAAATCCGTCCACTAACGGTTAGGAGGTGATCTCCGATCTTATCTTCGTCTGCTTATTTCCTAGAGAATCGAGGTTGAGTTTACTGGGAATAGCGAACGTTGTTTCGAAGTGACCGGTATCGGATTTGTGATCCGAAAACCACTTCGATCCAATGAGTACGTTTTCGTAATGAAGATAAGAGCATGGAGTCGAAGATGGAGCAGTGAAGTGCAAGGTCTAATCGCTACTAATCCTGAGGGTGATTCCAAAACGGATGTAGTAGGAGTAGTGCCTTCAGTTCCGTTCAGACCGGCAACAGACTTGTATGGATGAATGCTATCAGTACATTGTCATTGGAGGACAATGAGCATTTTAAGTGAATATTCCTAAAAAGGTAATGCTTAGCCTCGAGCCTCATCAACCGGGAATGATTGAAAATCAGGGGAGATGTAGCAAGGCTAAGTTGGTCGCACCCAAGTAGGGTAAGGTTAACCATATCTAGAAATTTGGAAAGATTTTGGAAAATAAGATTTATAATATTTTCAAAAGATTTTGGAAAATATGATTTATAATATTTTCCTAAGTATAAAAATAGAAATTTGGAGATATTTTTAAGTGTTGAGATTGTTTGAAAATATCCTGTTACGGATTTAAGTATTTGAAATTTGTTTCAATATTGAAATATGGAAAGGGATTTGGATATATATATCTTGGTAAAGATATTTTGAAATAAATGTTTGAAGAATTATAAAATAAGGCATAGTGTCTTCTTATGGATGTTTTATTAATACTTAAATAACCGACTATCAATATTGGCCAATTCCATTAATCGTTTCGAAGAAACCTAGATCGGATTTAGTTATCCGAAAACCACTTCGATCCGGTTTGAACATTACGAATGAATACCGTGAAGATGATGAAGACGGTGATTCGGTTTGTCCAGACCCATGACAACTTGTATGGACGAATGCTATCAGAACATCGTCATTGGAGGACGACGAGCATTCTAAGTGGAATTGTTCTTGAAAGGTAACGTTTAGCCTCAAGCCTCATCAACCGGGAATGACTAAAATAGGAAAGATGCAGCAAGGCTATGTGGGTCGCACCCAATTAGGGTATGTTATCACTTTTCCAGATATCCTCGGAAATATATAAACTATGGATATGGTTGTGCATGAAAGGAGCGCTCAATTTTAACGGTGGGAACACCCGAGGTGATAACATGTCAGTCTATCCAGGTTAGGGGTAGGCCGATCTTGTGTAGTAGGGGATCCCGGCAAGGTCCTCGGTACATTTTTCTAGAGGTGTACTGTGATGGGCGGTACCCCAGTGGCCCAATCATTTGTATGGGATCCATTCTCCAATAAGCGTCGTATGGTTTTGATTGTGCCCAACTATGTTGAAACGTGAGATGCAAGCATTTCACGCTATTTTCTATTCACTTTATATAGACACTATTATAATATCAGATGATTTCGATAAAAATCGTTTTGGTTATCGTAAGGTAAAAACCCGTCATGTTTATACGAGATACCTTTGTTTTCGAAGGATTTTGAGAAAAGTTAATAATTCACATTGAGTGTGTTTTCTCACGTTGGTTTTCCAGACTGACTCGGGCGTTATTTTATTATAATGCTCGGGTCAGACTGAGTATTACAGATTCAGGATAGAATGCCATGGAGCTCAGGTGGCGAGCTAAATGACAGAGATGTATCTTCGTATTTAGTTTATATTTCCCCTGTAAGAGAACAAGTTACTATAACTGTCCAGATTGATGTATGGTTTGTTGCACTCTGATGATTGTAAGTATATAAACTATTATAGATTATTTGTATAAAAATCTATTATTATATATTATATTTTGTTCCGTTGCGATTGTGAGATTCTGTGTTGTTGTTTATTTTTTTTTCCATCTACCTTTTTCTTCTTCACCCTAAAGGTTCGTATTTTCCATTCTGTTATGACCCGGAACTTTGGTCGTTAATTTTGAACATTTAATTTATTTTAAATGTTGAATTTTAATTTTAAATTGATTTTGAATATGGAAGAATTTCTAAAATGGTTTAAAATTCCAAATATAGCGATTTAATTGATTTGGTAGAATAGTAATTTAATAATTGGAAATGGGCAAATACCGGAATCTGGAAATAAACGGACATTGAATGATTTCTAAAATTTATTTAAATTCTATTTGGATTAGAATTGTAATATGGAATTTAAATGGAACTAAAAGGCGATAAGTTAAAGTTTGAAATTTATGTATTAATTTAATAGTGAATTTAATGTATAGAAATAATCAAATTTTGATTTAAAACGAATCAGAATGATTTCTAATATGGATATAAATTCTACTTTAATTATAATGGAGTTAGTAAGTTTAAAAATGGAAATTTTAAATGATTTCGATGATATTGAAAATCGCTCGATTTAATCGACGCGTTAAAATAGCCTTCCGGGGCACAGTCTCGGAATTCGACGAAAAAAGTTCTCTTATATCCGTAATAGTATATTATTATTGGATTTCAAATTTCGTAGCGTTTGGAGTTACCGTTTGGTCGTACGGGATAGAGACGCGTTGAAATAAATACCATAAATTTAATATTTATATTCGATTCAAAAGGCTATCTTCCACATAGGACCGAATTAGGATCCAAAACACGTTCCATTGTGTTCGGAATATGGGTAAAACATTATAAATGCCTGGCGGCATGTCTAGTTTGGAGTTCGTTCTAAAAATCATGCAAATTGGAAAAATATTAATAAAATAATGTTATATACGTATATAAATACTGTTTCGAACGGTGAAACCCTAACAAGAATCAACGCAGCCGCCTCCTTACTAATTAATTGCCGAAAACATCCCTCACTTGTCCACGTTTGTCTCTCCATCCATCGACAATTAGAGAAAGGTTTTAACGTGAAAGTCGAAGAGCTCGGCGTGGTCTACGATGTGAATGGCTGGGATTGGATGTGGCGCAGAGATTCGGCAGCGGTTGGGTTTTGAAAGCGCATCGTTCGAAGGAGTTTTGCGAGGCCAATGGTGGATCGAGCTTGGTCTATTTTTTGCTGAAAGCAGGGGGCACGAGGGGCTTTCGAATGGAGGGTTTTGATCGTTGTCTCGATGGATAGTAGTGGAGCGGCGATCGATGGAGCATCGCGATGTTGGGTTGTTCGAGCATCTCCTGGAAACATATGTTGAAGAGAAGAAGGAAATCTTGCAGCCTGGATTTTTGTTTTTAATTCAACGGCCGATCTAGGGTTTGTATAATAATAATAATAATAATAATAATAATAATAATAAAAAGAATTTATTTCTATTAAATTATATTCAATCTTTAAAAATGTATATCTCTTGCATACGAGGTTGGAATCGGGCGAATCAAGCGGCGCCGGAATCGCAGCGACGAGCACTACGCTATGGAGCAGATCTGGAGATGATTGGAGCAAGTGAAAATTTTAGGTTAAATCGAACGTGTTCGATTTAATTTAAAATAGGAACGTTTGGCAAAATAAAAACTCAATGTGAGTTAATCTCACTCAATTTTGGACTGCTAGCATTCATTTTAAATAGATAAAATTAATAAATGTTTGAATGTGATATTATATATAGTAGTATATATATATTGGAGTGATTGTTATTCCTGCATTTATATAGCGGATGAGACCCTATGCGCCCCGCATAATAGTGGATTACCCTACATACCGCGATATTCCACCTTAAAGGGGAATTGGTATTTTATGTTGTGCTAACACCTGTGGATACAGGGAAACAGATTGGAGGGATCCAACTGGATTCCTCAAAAGCGTTGAATTTAATTTCATATATAGTGATATATGTTCTGTTATAATAATCCGTGATAGATTGTTGTGTGATTTGAATTGATTTGATGCTATGACTGGTTTTGACCTAGATTTTAGTACTTTTAAAAATACCAGAAATATATGTTTTAAATTGGAAAGGAATTTAAAAGGGGTTTTTGAAGTAAAATGTTATAAAGTATTTTCGGTTAATTAATGGGATAAAATAAATGGTTTGAAAATTCATACTTAACTAAATCAGGATATTATGAAGAGGATTTCGGAATAAGAGTATATTACAAAGTATTTTTAAATAATAAAATCCGTAAATGGTACTTGTTAAAATATAAAGGTTTCAAAATCGAAAATTTAAATATTTAAAAGGATAGAGGTGAATTTTGGAAATAAGTAAAAATGGGTTATACTGGATTCAAGTAAGATTTCCAACATTTACGAAATGAAATTAGAATCGGGAAATGGAGCTTGTTTTAAAAGAGGATTTTTAATTATTAATTTGGGAAAATTAAAAGTGTTAAAACATTTTGGAAAATTAGTTATTAAATTATTTAAAATTGTTAAGTATATTTAATTATTAAATAGTTACTTTATAATGATTTCAAAGATTTATTATTATTTAAGAACTAATCGGCATTTTTGTTTTAAAAAGGATAAATTATTAAATATTAATATGGTTTTGTATAATAACTTTTATTTAAGTATATTTGACTAGATTTAACTTGAAAATTCATTTTAGAGCTTACAAGTATTATCTTGAGATAATTATTAAATAAAGTTTTCGGGAAGTAATGGTATACTCATGTGACGTAAAGCGGAGGCAGTGAGTGCCTGCAGCTAAGTCTTGAATTTCTCTGGGATAGAGACGTAACCATTGAACTGTGATCCATGGTTTGATACCGCTACGGTTAAAAGGGTTTTCAAATATTTTTAAAAAGGATACTTTGTGAAAATACTGAATTCGATAAGATAAGTACAAACTTTGGATAAAGGAGATTTAATTTATTTAAAATTTAATTTAAATAAATACTTGGTGTTTTCGGTAAAATTGAAGTATTTGGTTGAATTGATTGTTTATTTGATAGTTAAATAACCGACTATTAAATCTGGACCCAAATATAACTTTGGAAATATCTAGAAGAAGTACTGGATTATATGGTACAATTACCGTTCGAGGTGCTATGCTGTACGTATAGACTCGTTTGTTCTTCTAGGACGTTATAAGGAAATCCATCCACTAATGGTTAGGAGGTGATCTCCGATCTTATCTTCGTCTGCTTATTTCCTAGAGAATCGAGGTTGAGTTTACAGGGTATAGCGAACGTTGTTTCGAAGTGACCGGTATCGGATTTGTGATCCGAAAACCACTTCGATCCAATGAGTACGTTTTCGTAATGAAGATAAGAGCATGGAGTCGAAGATGGAGCAGTGAAGTGCAAGGTCTAATCGCTACTAATCCTAAGGGTGATTCCAAAACGGATGTAGTAGGAGTAGTGCCTTCAGTTCCGTTTGGACCGGCAATAGACTTGTATGGATGAATGCTATCAGTACATTGTCATTGGAGGACAATGAGCATTTTAAGTGAATATTCCTAAAAAGGTAATGCTTAGCCTCGAGCCTCATCAACCGGGAATGATTGAAAATCAGGAGAGATGTAGCAAGGCTAAGTTGGTCGCACCCAAGTAGGGTAAGGTTAACCATATCTAGATTCCCTTTTTATTCGGCCGTGTGGCGGTTCTGAACCCAACCGCGGGGTAATCTTATTCGGTCTATCCAGGTTAGGGGTAGGCCGGTATTGTGTAGCAGGGGATCCCGGAGTGGTCCTCGGTACGCTGTTCTAGACATGTACTGTGACATGTGGTACCCCATTGCTTAGTCATTCAGTTGGAATCCATTCTCCAATAAGCGCCGTACGGTTTTGATTATGCCCAACTATGTTGGAACGTGAGATGCAAGCATTTCAGCTATTTGAATAAGTATTTGTACTTAGACACTATTATAATATCATAGGATTTTTATATGAAATGTTTTGGTTATTGTAAGGTAAAAACCCAGCATGTTTATTTGTGGCGTGGTCTTATGAGATACCTTTGAATTTTAAATGATTTTGACAAAGTTAATAAACCAAACTGAGTGTGTTTTTCTAATGCTGGTTTTCCAGACTGACTCGGGTGTTATTTTATTATAATGCTCGGGTCAGACCATGTATTTCAGGTTCAGGTTAGGATGCTATGGAGCTCAGGAGAGGAGCTGGAGACCGAGACGTATTCTCTTACTTGTTTATTTCCGCTGCAGTGTTGTTTGAAATTACCAGCAGTTGTGAGGACAGGATGTTATAACTTTACAGGCTGGTAATTATTGATTTGTGTACTCTGATGTGAGATATGTATATTACAGTTTTGCTTTGTGTATAGAACTATTGATATTATATACTGTTCTGTCCACCATGAGATTCTGTTTGTTTAGTTTCCTTCTTCTACCTACTTTCTTTTCCCTCAAAAATCTGTCCTTCTGGCACTCAAGCGTTCGGCATGTTATACGATGAACGTATTTATGTCGATTTTCAGAGTCGTGAAGGGTGGGTCATGACATTGTGCTATCATAGCTTAGGTTGGCGATATACCTAGGCTTTAGTGGGAATTACTCATTAGAGATAGAGTCAGTAGTACTGTAGAATGTATTTGAGTGTATTAATAGATATGAGTGCGTAACTGTTAGTGAATATAAAATGTTTTTATATTGTGTTGACTTATCGGTTGGGCGTTTATGAATTCTGGTCGGTACGGGAAGTATAATCGTATCGATAGGGGTTTCTAAACACTTAAACAATGTAGACCGACACAGTATTGTTTTACAGTGGTTGAATGAAATAATTTTACCCAAAATTTATTTTGATATAAAAGAAACAATTTTCTGAAATTATCATAGTGTAAATGCTTGGAATGTTGATTGTTAATATTTTAATCAAATAAGATTATAAAATTTGAAACGGTTATATATATATAACCAAATAGAAGTTTACAAGAATGATTATACAAAGAAGTATAACTAAAATTTGATTTAAAATATAATTTAAATCCCAAAAATTTGGGGAAATGTTTTAAAATGAATTTGAATCAATGTTTGCGAATTTTTTTTAAAATCTTGAGAATGTTGGAAAATGTTTTCCAAAGTGGTTTGAAGGGAATAATGGGGTATTATTTTGGAAATATTTCTGAAATAGAAATTGTTAAAGGGAATTTTTGGAAGTAAGGAAGCACTGAACTCACTTCAGTCGCTGGAAAATAATTCTGGTGATGATGGCCACATCATCAGTATTCATTTTCGAGTTTCTAAGTGATGGATTGCTATCGTGGTGGTTGACTATGATTATTGCTTTGGCTTGATTGATAAACAAGTTTGTTTTAGAAATTCCAAAGGGAAATTGTTTTGGTAAAACCAAGTTGTTTTGAAAATCCGGAGGTATGATTTCATATACCAAAGTGGGTATGTGCTATTTATGATTTCAAAATGTTTTGAAACAAGACCGGGTAATTAAATTCTGGGATTTTTATTTAAAAGATTTGTAAAGTTAAGGAAAAATCAGTTATTGAACTTATAATGTGGAGTTGGTATAAATAAGAAAGGAAAATGAAAATTTTAATCCTGGAATTAAAATTTAACTTGAGTAAATTAATGTGAATAAGATATGTTGGAATTTAACTTAAGACAAGTTAAATAAGATTGAGAATTGGATTTGAATTGAATTGGATATTAAGTTGAAATGTAGAATAATTATATAATTGTAAGTTGAAATTATTAAATGAAATGGATACACTTAAGCTGTTAAGTGATATATATATATATATATATATATATTTATAATCCAGAGTGATGATAATAAAATGTAAATGGACTCAAGTAAGCAACACGAGATATTAAGTAAATAAGTTTTTGAACTTATGAATTGAGAAATGGAATTGGATTTTAATTGGGGGTAAATTGAAATTTAGTAAATTGAATATGAATATGAATGGTGAAATGATTATATAACTATAAGTTATGAATATTAAATGTAAATGAGACTTAAGTGGAAGGTCATGGAATTGTGAATAAATAAGGTATATAACTTATTAAACAAGGAAAGTGGAAAAGGATAACCAAATTAAAATGGTTAAGAAATTGATAACAAGAAGTGAATTAAAAATGGTTTTGAAAATAAGATTTTGGAGTAGAATTTGGAAATGAACTTAAGTTTTAAAGCTGAATATAACTTAAGCAGCGATATGGAATGTTATAATAAACCTTAGAAACAATTTTATCAAATGGTTTATAATAAATTAGCAAGAAATAAAATGATGTTCACTATAAAATGAAGCGAATAAATCTGTGTGAATAAAATGAAAGTGAATGGAAGAGAGGTAATATAAGTTAAGTAAATAGAAAATGCAAGTGCATGAACCTGAACAAAATTGTTCGAGAATCGATTATATTAAATAATTCCCCAAAGTTGTATAGTATAAATGGGATATACTAAGTAAATGAAAGAAAATAAATTGAATGAGATAAATTTAAAAAGAATTAGAATTCGATTGCCATGTAAACTGAACATAAGTGGTTATTTATGGAATGAATTCATAAATAAAATTAACATAGACTGGAAATGTGTTGATATGAAAATGAAGCGAACAAAGTTTGGTAGATAGCATAGATGAGAATCAAATGGAAATTTGATAAATTGGTTTGAAGTCAACATAAAAGGGGAATAAATTGAGGTTAATAAAATGGGCTTGCATGTAATGAAAGTGAATTATAAATGGAATGCAAATAGATTGATTAGGAATTAATTTGAAATTGAATAAAGGTGAGTGTATGCAAGTAAAACACATATAAATCATATTGGAATGAATATGAGTTTGGTTATTATAAATATGAATTGAGAGTAATAAATTTGGTTGTGAGTCATTTCAAATTGAGTGAAATAATATAAATGATATATGAATCCATGGAAAGGAATTAAATTAGTTTAGAACCTTATAGCTGCTTGAGAATATATGGCTGACATGTTGGGTTATGAAGTTGATGTCTTTGGCTAGTTAAAGTAAGGAAATGCTTTTAAAACTTCATGTTTTTGTAACTTATGTGCTTATTTTGAGTAAGTACAGGTACATGGAGCTGTTTGGGTAGGTTTCGGGTTGCATAAATGCATAGAAAATAAGCTGCTTGCTTAATAACGCTGATATGAGGTACGCTTACGCAATAAAATAAAGAAATGATAATATTTTGTTATATATTTTGTTTTCTGACCGTGTGGGTCGATGTATATATATTTATCTCTCTTGTGATATTGTAAAAGGCACTCCGTACAAAGGAGACGCTGTCAAAAAAATTCGAAAATTTACGGTGCTACAAAATTTTTGAAAATTTTGGAAAATTTTTGTTAACTGAAAGTTGAATTTTGAATCGTATTAGAAGTCAAAGGTTTTGGAAACAGAAATGAAAGCTAATTGTTTGGATAAAACTAAAAGGGGTGGGAAAGTGAGTGTAGGATTGTAACTAAGTGGGTTTTGGGTAAGTTAATGGGTTTGGAAGCATTTTTCCTACCTTAGCAAATTTCGAGGACGTAATTTTTATAAGGGGGGAGGAATGTAACGACCATGAATTTTGGTCGTTAATTTTGAACATTTAATTTATTTTAAATGTTGAATTTGAATTTTAAATTGATTTTGAATATGGAAGAATTTCTAAAATGGTTTAAAATTCCATATATAGCGATTTAATTGATTTGGTAGAATAGTAATTTAATAATTGGAATTGGGCAAATACCGGAATCTGGAAATAAATGGAAATTGAAATGATTTCTAAAATTTATTTAAATTCTATTTGGATTAGAATTGTAATATGGGTTTTTAAATGGAATTAAAAGGCGATAAGTTAAAGTTTGAAATTTATGTATTAATTTAATAGTGAAATTTAATATATAGAAATAATTTAAATAATCAAATTTTGATTTAAAACGAATCATAATGATTTCTAATATGGATATAAATTCTACTTGAATTATAATGGAGTTAGTAAGTTTAAAAATTGAAATTTTAAATGATTTCGACGATTTTGAAAATCGCTCGATTTAATCGACGCGTTAAAATAGCCTTCCGGGGCACAGTCTCGGAATTTGATGAAACTAGTTCTCTTGATCCGTATTAGTATATTATTATCGAATTTCAAATTTTGTAGCGTTTGGAGTTACCATTTGGTCGTACGGGATATATACGCATTGAAATAAATACCTGAAATTTAATATTTAAATTCAATACAAAAAACTATCTTCCACATACGATCGACTTAGGCTTTGAAACACATTCCATTGTGTTTGGAATGCGGGTAAAACATTATAAATGCCTACCGGCATGTCTATTTTGGATTTCGTTCGAAAAATCAAGTAAATAGGAAATATATGAATAATATAATGTTATATACGTATATAAATACTGTTTCGAATAGTTAAACCCTAACAAGGATCAACGGAGCCGCCTCCTTACTAATTAAGGGCCGAAAACATCCCTCACTCGTCCACGTTAATCTCTCCATCCATCGACAATTAGAGAAAGGTTTCAACGTGAAAGTCGAAGAGCTCGGCGTGGTCTACGATGTGAACGGTTGTGATTGGATGTGGGGCATCTATTTGGCAACGGTTGGGGTTTGAAAGCGCGACATTCGAAGATGTTTTGCGAGGCCGATGGTGGTCCTTGCTTGGTCGGTTTTTGGCCGAAGGCGGGGGGCATGAGGGGCTTCCGAATGGAGGGTTTTGATCGCTGTCTCGATGGATAGCGGTGGAGCGGCGATCGATGGAGCATCACGATGTTGGGTTGTTCGAGCATCTCCTGGAAATGTATGTTGAAGAGAAGAAGGAAATCTTGCGGCCTGGATTTTTGTTTTGAATTCAATGGACGATCTAAGGTTTGTATAATAATAATAATAATAATAATAAAAGAATTTATTTGTATTAAATTATATTCAATCTTTAAAAATGTATATCTCTTGCATACGAGGTCGGAATCGGGCGAAACAAGCGGCGCCGGAATCGCAGCGACAAGCACTATGCTATGGAGAAGATCTGGAGGCGATTGGAGCAAGTGAAAATTTTAGGTTAAATCGAACGTGTTCGATTTAATTTAAAAATGGAACGTTTGGCAAAATAAAAACTCAAGGTGAGTTAATCTCACTCAATTTTGGACTACTAGCATTAATTTTAAATAGTTAAAATTAATAAATGTTTGAATGGTTAAATTATGCATTTTATCAGTTGAATGTAATATTATATATAGTAGTATATATATTGGAGTGATTGTTATTCTCGCATTTATATAGCGGATGAGACCCTATACCCACCGCATAATAGCGGATGACTCTATATACCGTGATATTCCACTTCGAAGTGGAATTGGTATTTTTATGTTGTGCTAACACCTGTGGATGCAGGGAAACAGGTTAAAGGGCTCCAGCTGGATTCCTCAAAAGTGTTGAATTTAATTTCATATATAGTGATATATGTTATGTTGTAATAATCTGTGATAGATTGTTGTGTGATTTGAAATGATTTGATGCTATGACAAGTTTTGACCTAGATTTTGGTACTTTTAAAAATACCAGAAATATATGTTTTAAATTGAAAAGGAATTTAAAAGGGGTTTTTGAAGTAAAATGTTATAAAGTATTTTGGGTTAATTAATGGGATAAAATAAATGGTTTGAAAATTCATACTTAATTAAATCGGGATATTGTGAAGAGTATTTCGGAATAAGAGTATATTATAAATGATTTTTAAATAATAAAATCCGTAAATGGTACTTGTTAAAATATAAAGGTTTCAAAATCAAGATTTTAAATATTTGAAAGGATAGAGGTGAATTTTGTAAATAAATATAAATGGGTTATACTGGATTCAAGTAAGATTTCCAAAATTTGCGAAGTGAAATTAGAATCGAGAAATGGAGCTTGTTTTAAAAGAGGATTTTTAATTATTAATTTAGGAAAATTAAAAGTCTTAAAACATTCTGGAAAATTAGTTATTAAATTATTTTAAATTTTTAAGTATATTTAATTATTAAATAGTTACTTTATAATGATTTCAAAGATTTATTATTATTTAAGAACTAATCGGCATTTTTGTTTTAAAAAGGATAAATTATTAAATATTAATATAGTTTTGTATAATAACTTTTATTTAAGGATATTTGACTTGATTTAACTTGAAAAATTATTTTAGAACCTACAAGTATTATTTTGAGATAATTATTAAATAAAGTTTTCGGGAAGTAATGGTATACTCGTGTGGCGTAAAGTGGAGGCAGTGAGTACCTGCAGCTAAGTCTTGAATTTCTCTGGAATAGAGACGTAACCATTGAGATGTGATCCACGGTTTGATACCGCAGCAGTACTTTCCACATTAATTTAAACGGGTTTTCAAATATTTTTAAAATGGATACTTTGTGAAAATACCGAATTCGATAAGATAAGTACAAACTTTGTATAAAGGAGATTTAATTTAAAATTTAATTTAAATAAAGACTTGGTGTTTTCTGTAAAATTGAAGTATTTGGTTGAATTGATTGTTTATTTGATAGTTAAATAACCGACTACCAAATCTGGACCTAAATATAACTTTGGAAATATCTAGAATAAGTACGGGATTATATGGTACAATTACCATTCGAGGTGCTATACTATACGTATAGACTCGTTTGTTCTTCAAGGACGTTATAAGGAAATCTGTCCACTAACGGTTAGGAGGTGATCTCCGATCTTATCTTCTTCTGCTTATTTCCTAGAGAACCGGGGTTGAGTTTACCGGGAATAGCGAACGTTGTTTTGAAGAGATTAGGATTGGATTTGTGATCCGAAAACCACTTCGATCCAACCAGTACGTTTTCGTAATGAAGATAAGAGCATGGAGTCGCAGATGGAGCAGTAAAGTGCAAGGGCTAATCGCTACTAATCCTAAGGGTGATTCCAAAACGGATGTAGTAGGAGTAGTCCCTTCGGTTCCGTTCGGACCGGGAACGGACTTTATGGATGAATTCTATCAGTACATTGTCATTGGAGGACAATGAGTATTCTAAGTGAATATTCCTAAAAATGTAATGCTTAGCCTCATCAACTGGGAATGACTGAAAATCAGGGAAGATGCAGCAAGGCTAAGTGGGTCGCACCCAAATAGGGTAAGGTTACCCCAATCTAGAGTCCCTTTTTATTCGGTTGTGTGGCGGTTGCTGATCCCAACCGCGGGGTAATCTTATTCGGTCTGTCCAAGTTAGGGGTAGGTCGATCTTGTGTAGCAAGGGATCACAGAATGGTCCTCGGTACGCTGTTCTAGAAGTGTACTGTGACAGGTGGTACCCCAGTGCTTAGTCATTCAGTTGGAATCCATTCTCCAATAAGCGCCGTACGATTTTGATTGTGCCCAACTATGTTGGAACGTGAGATGCAAGCATTTCAGCTATTTGAATAAGTATTTGTACTTAGATGCTATTGTAATATCAGAGGATTTGTATATGAAATGTTTTGGTTATCGTAAGGTAAAAACCAGGCATGTTTATTTGTGGCGTGGTCTTACGGGATACCTTTGATTTTAAAATGATTTTGATAAAGTTAATAATTCAAATTGAGTGTGTTTTTCTCATGCTGGTTTTCCAGACTGACTCGGGTGTTATTTTATTATAATGCTCGGGTCAGACCGAGTATTTCAGGTTCAAGTTAGGATGCTATGGAGCTCAGGAGAGGAGCTAGAGACTGAGACATATTCTCGTACTTGTTTATTTCCGCTGCAGTATTGTTTGAAATTACCAGCAGTTGTGAGGACAGGATGTTATAACTGTCCAGGCTGGTAATTATTGATTTGTGTACTCTGATGTGAGATATGTATATTACAGTTTTGCTTTGTGTATAGAACTATTGATATTATTTATTGTTTTGTCCGCTGTGAGATTCTGTTTGTTTAGTTTTCTTCTTCTTCTACCTACTTTCTTTTCCCTCAAAAATATGTCCTTCTGGCACTCGAGCGTTCGGCATGTTATACGATGAACGTATTTATGTCGATTTTCAGGGGTCGTGAAGGGCGGGTCGGGACACATTCAATTTGAGTTGAACTGATGTGAATTATGGTCGACTCAAGGGGTACGGATTTGTGGGCCTTTACACTTGGTATCAAAGCTGAAGGTTAAGCGAGAACCTTGGCTCTGGTGGGGATTACTCAATATAGAAAGAGTCAGTAGTACTCTAGAATGAGTTTGAGTGTATTAATAGATATGAGCGTGTATTTGTTAGTGAATATAAATTGTTTTATATTGTGGTTACTTATCTGTTGAATGGTATATAAATTCTGTTCGAGTAGTGGGACGTCACTAAATCGATAGGAGTTTCTAAACATGGTAAACTGCAACAGTATGGTTTTGAAGCGAGTAAATGAAATAATTTTACCCAAACTATATTCTGATATAAAAGTGAATAATTTTCTGAAAATTATTATAGTGGTGTTATTTGTTATCATTATATAACCAAAATAAGATTTAAAAATTTGTAATAGTTATAAAAACCAAATTGGATTGTATAAGTATGAATTATACAAATGAGTTAAAAACTACAAATGGGTTCAAACCAGAATTTAGAAAATTTAAATCCCGAAGATTTTTAGAAGTATTTTCCAATGTGTTTGAAGTGAAATAATAGTATTATTATTTTGGAGATATTTTTGAATAGAAAAATGGTTTTAAATTGATTTTGGAAGTGATATAGCACTGAACTCACTTCATGTAATATCCCGGAAATTTGAGCAATATCAATTTAGTAATCTATTAAATAATTAAATTAATATTGATAATCTTTGGTAATGAAATTTGAATTTAATTTAATAATCTGATTAAATAAGTATTTAATTGGTGATTTTATCTTTTTAAAAGTTAATAAGATATTTTCTATTTGTAATATATATATTTATTTGTATATATTGTAAATAGAAGCCTTGGTAAATTGGAAATTTTGATTTAATTTAATATGGACTTTTCAAGGATATTTAAATAAGTAACTCTATAGTTAAATATACTTTGGGTAAATGTTTTAAATTGTTTAAGATATATTTTAACTTAAGTTTAAATAAATGAGATTTAATAAAAAGGTTTGTTTTATTTCTTTTTAAAATATATTACTTGATAATATAATCTCTTATATAAATTATTTAAATTATCAAGTAATATAAATTATAAATTAGAGTATTAATTAATGATTAAGAATTAATTAACAAAGTAATTAAAAATTAATTAAGTTATGGTTAACACTTAATTAATTAAATAATTAAAGATTAATTAAATTGGTTATTAAGATTTATTAATTTGGAATTAATAATAATTAATCTAAGTTAATTACTTAAGAAAAGTAATTAAATAATTGTTAATAGTTAATGAAGGACATTAACTATGGATTATTAAATAATTAATTAATGTGATTAATTTTAATAATTAATTAGATTAATTAATTTAAAGATAATCAATTATAGAATTTGTTTAAATGTAATTACTTATTGGAAGTAATTAAGAAATTAATTACTCATTGTAATTAATTAAGTTAATTTGATTTATTTAAGTTAATTAATTAAGTTTAATTAATTTATAATAATCAAGAGATGATTTGATAATAATTACTTAATGTAATTATTAAGGTGTGATTATTTAGGGAAGTAAATAATATATATAATTACTGGAAATAATTAATTGGATAGTGTTGTATTAATGGAAGTAATTTAAGTTTAATTACTTGTGAATTAATCAAGGGATTAATTAAAAGAAATTAATTAAGGAGTAATTAATTTAGTTAATAAAGTAATTAAGGGGAGTTAATTACTAGATGAGATTAATCAAGAGTGATTAATAAATGTTGTTTAATTAAGGGTTAATTACTTAATGTAATTAATTTAATTAGAGTAATTAATAATGAAAATGTAATTAAGAATCATTAATTAATATAATTAATGATGTAATTAAGATTGATTAATTAAGTAATAATTAATAAATGAAGTGATTAATTAATGTAATTAATTATAGTTGATTAATTTAATTAATTATAGTTAATTAATTAATGAAGCAATTAAAGGTTAATTATTATAAGTGGTTAAGGTTAATTAATTTGAGTAATTAATTAAGGATAAATTACTTGAAGGTAATTAAAAGATAATTAATCAAAGATGATTAATTGAAAAAGGAAATTAGAGGATAATTAATTAATTTGTAATTAATTAATGATTAAGTAAGCAGGATTTATAGAATGAAGTAATTAATTTAATTAACTTTAAATTAATTAGAGACAATATAAATCATTACTTATGGATAGATAAATAGTATTGAATACTTTACATTGATTGATATCTCTGATGAGATATATGCTGTGTGATATGGATGTTTAGTTGAATTGTGATGATAATATGGATTATCTGATAATGTTGATTATCTATTGTGAATTATCTTTCTATGTGAATAAAGATAATTGAAATGAATTGTTTTAACCTTTAAAACAACTTGGCCTTAAAAGATACGTTTTGGATTTCGATGAGACCGGGATCGGGTTTCCAGATTTGGATATCCGAATACCACATCGATACAAATTAACGATAGGCCGTGAATCAAGTGAAGATGAAGATTCAGAGTGCAAGGGTTATTGTCGTTAACTCTGAGGGTGATTCCAAAACGAGTGTAACGAGATAATGCCTTCGGTTTCGTTCGAACCCAGAACGAACTTGTATGGATTAAATGCTTTCAGAACATCGTCAGGAGGACGATGAGCATTCTAAGATAGATATGTTCTATTTAAAGGTAATCGTAGCCTCAAGCCTCACAAACCGGGAATGGCTAAAACAGGGGAGGTGCAGCAAGGTTAGTGGGTAGCACCCAAGTAGGACAAGATTACCTCTGTCTAGATGACCCTTATTATTTTGGCTTAGTGTGTGCGGTTGAATCATGACAACCGTGGGGTACCTTGTGCGGGAATTATCCAGTAAGGGATGTTCCGACCTTGTGTTGTAGGGGATTGGGAGTGATCCTCGGTACGTTGATCTAGGCCACGTACTGTGACGGGCGGTACCCCGGTAGCCCTGCCATTGTATGGAATCCAAAATCCAATAAGCGATAACGGACTTGATTGTATACCCATGTATGCTGGAATTTAATGAATGTAACAATTTCGGCTATGTGAATACTTATTTGAAAACCCTAGACCTATTATAATACAATCGGATTTCCTATCAAATGTTTTGGTTAGCGTAAGGTAAAAACTTACCCATGTTTATTTATGGGGAGTCTTACGTGATACCTTTTCTTTCAAAAGGTTTTGAAGTTAAGCAAGTTTAACCTGTTACTCACACCAGACCCATGTCTGACCCAAGTGTTTATTTCTGTTTTATATAAACTCTTGGGTACTCAAATTTTTACGAGTAGCCAAGGGATTCAGGTTAGCTTTGACGAGTAATCTGGAGGAGCAATGGAGCAGGAGGCTTCAGCGTTGTAGATATAGATAGTAGTTTCCGCTGTGTTGATCTTGTATTGATCTCTGTTTTGTATTGAGTTGTAATAACTAGACAGATGTTTATAACTGATCTAGTATGTGATGTGTAATCTGTGTAACTCTGATAAGTGTTGTATATGATACTATGTAATATTTATGTGATATATTATATTTTGTTTCGTTTCCGCTGTGAGTATCTGTTGTTGTTTCTTTTCTCTTCTTATCTTTTCTATTTCTCACCCCTTTCTTTCTTACTGTCGATGCGACTTGCTGGGCATAGGAAGTCAGGTCGTCACACTCCAGTCGTTGGAAAATAATCTTGGTGATGACTGCAGCATCATCAGTATTCATTTTCGAGTTTCTAGATGACGGATTACTACCGTAGTAAATTAATATGGAGATTTTTCGGTGGAAACAAGTGTTGTTTTGAAAATTATGAGGGAATTATTTTGGATAAAATCAGGTTGATTTTGAAATTCGAAGGAAGTGGTTTGTTAAACCAAAAAGAGTATATATATATATATATATATTTAATTTCAAAGTGATTTGAAATATATATCGGGTGTTTGAAATCCGGAATTTTAATATACATGTTGGGAAAAACCTCGGAAATAAGTTATGAACTAATAAAGAAGGGATGATTTCAATAAGAAAGGAAGGTATGGAAATTGAGTTTTGAGAAACAAATTTTAACTTAAGTAAGTTAAAATAAATTGTGTGAATTGGATTTAACTTAAGGAAAGTTAAATAGATTTATTGGGAATTGGGACAATAATAAATTCGAATGGTGAAATTGCTATATGAATATAAGTAAGGAAGAGGAAAATTTTGAAATTTGAATTGAATTCTTACTTGATTTAAATTGAATGAATTAAAAATAAATTTGTTTGGAGTGAAATTTAATTTAAGTATGAATAATTCGAATATAGTTTTGAAATGTTAGTTAAAAGGAATTGAAATTTAAATAAAAAGGTGAATTGGATTTGAATCCTTTAGAATTGAACTAAATATGTAAGTGTGAAATATAAAGTGACTATATAACTATAAGTTATAAAATTGGATTGGATTAGAAATAATATCGAATTGAAGTAAATATAAATTTTGAGTTGTGAAATATTATATAATCCTAAGGTATAAATCTTGAATGAAATAAAATTTGAGTGAAAATATGGAATTGTGAATAAATAAATTTGAATAGCTTATATAAATTGAAATTAATGGACTAAAAATATACTTAGGCTATAAATAAATGTATAATCTTGAGTTAAAAATAAAATGTGAATATATTTGTAACAACCCGCATATTTCACGATTGTATATTTAAATGTTTTATTTAAATATAGCATCGTTAATCGGATTAAAGTCCGAAATGTTACTTTTTGTAAACAGTCGAATTGGGACTCGAGACCACTTCCATTGAGTCCAAAATGGCGTTTTCAACTTTTTTGAGTATAAACATTGATATGTTTGGAGTTGAGTAGAATTTTTTTACTTTTCTATTTTGGGCTTTGGGTTTGGGTTTCAGCCCAGTAACCCAACATAATACCCTAACTCCTCTACTCTTCATCCATTTATGCATTCTATTACCTAACATTCAAGCTCTAGGGAAAAATGGGGGAAAAGATTGGAAATTAGAATTCCAAAACTGATGCAGCGCACCATGATAAGCGGGCGGAACAAACTCGACATAGCGAGTTATGTCAATCGTATGCCAATCATCCTATAAGTCGCTCATCCTATAATTCGCTCATCCTACAAGTCGCTCACTTATGCCGCATTTCTCTAAGTCAGTCAACTATGCCGCATTGTTCTCTTATGTCGCTATGCCGCCTCTGCTTTATGTCGCCTCCAATATGCCGCATCTTTTTTATGCCGCAGCTCCTTATGCCGCACTCTTTAAGTCGTTCGGACTATGGCATTTTCCTTATGTCGCTTAAGTCGTTCCTGAAGCTGTGCTATCTTCTTAAGTCACAAGTTCTTATGCCGACTTCTTATGTCGCATTGTTGTTAAGTCGTATGATGTTGTAACTCGTATGATGTTAAGTCGTGAGTCGTATGTGTTGAGTCGCATGTGTGTGTTGTAATTTCCTATAAATAGGGGTGTGTTGTCATTTGTAAAAGGAGTTGATTTTGAAAATAAATTTGTGTGTGAGCTTTGGCCACCATTGTTGGAAGTTGAGTGTGATCTCCTTCTTCTTTCCATCTTCGGGTTATTCGTGAGCGAATCAACGAATTTGAAGCCAATTCTCGGTATCACTTACAAGTGATCAACGATCGAATTGTAGATCTTTCAACACGGTATCTTGCCAGATCAACGGGTTAGAGATAGCTAGATTCCGGCATCATCACGATCAACGAAATTGAGCATTTATCGTCCTATCGGTTTATTTGACACGAAATCATCATTTCGTGAGGAAGATCCTGGATAGGTTGCGATAGTTTGGTATCAAAAACTGTTCGAGCCTAGTCAAAGCCGCGTCAATTGGTATCAGAGCCAAATCAGAGACGGAAACGAGATTGTTTTAATGATCATGCCTCCGAGACATGCTAATCGCCATCAAAATGTTGAAGATTTGTATAGAAGACAAGAAGCTGAGCAGATGGAGCAGCGTATCAATGAAAAGTTCAATGAGGGTATTGAAAAATTGGAGAAATTGATGATCGACATGAATCAAAATCAAAGGAGAACGTCACCAGTTTCGAACCAGGGTGGAAATAGGTTTTCGCCATCGGTTTCAAAAGAAAGGAGGATGTCACCCCAGTCTTATCGAGATAGGAGAGAATCATCAGTTTCAATGATGCGAGACCACCATGGGTACCGAAATGAAGAGGAAAGAACTCAACGTGGTTTCGAAAATGAACTATATCGTGATGCTCAAAGACAGGGTAGAAGGGACATGCGTGGTCGTAGGATTGTAGATGGTCAGGATCGATATCGAAATACATCTGATTTTGAGGAAGATGGTGATGGAGGTAGTATTCATTATCGAAATCAAGGCCAAGTGCAAAATCAATATCGGGATTCAGAAAATGATCGTAAATGGGAGTCAGGTATGAGGACGGAAATTCTAGAATTCAAAGGTGGTATGCAAGCAGAAGAATTTCTTGACTGGTTGTTGAATGTTGAAGAAATTTTGGAATTCAAGGATGTGCCTGAGAATCGCAGAGTCCAATTAGTTGCTACAAGACTAAGGGGAAGAGCTATGGCTTGGTGGCAACAAACTAAACTAACTCGGGAGAGAATGGGAAAATCAAAAGTTGTCACTTGGGAGAAGATGAGAAAGATGACGAAAGCGACTTTCTTTCCGTACAATTATCAATCTCTTATATATCAACGTTTGCAGAATTTGAGACAAGGGACGAAGACAGTGAATGACTATGCAGATGAATTCTATCAATTGATTGCAAGGAATGATATTATAGAAACCGAGGAACAGCTAACGGCTAGATATGTTGGAGGGTTACGAATGCAAATTCAAGACATGGTTAATATGTTTAATCCAATGTCTATTGCTGAAGCACATCAGAAAGCTCTAGCTTGGGAGAAACAAGGGAGACGAGGAAGTGGTGTGTTTACGAGTTCCAACAACCAAAATAAGGGTGCAAGTAGTAGTGCTAATGTTTCCAAGGCAGTCAATAAACCAATTGTCAATGAAGCCGCTAAAGCAAAGGTCAATAACAGTATCAAGTGCTATAATTGTCAGGAGTTTGGCCATAAAAGTAATGAATGTACAAAGCCAAAGAAGAGAGCATTAGTTGCAGAGGAATGTGAGTATGAGGATGTGGATGCTGAAATTGATTATTCTCAACCACCAAAGTTTGATGAAGATGAAGAAGTTGTGTCAGTAGACGAAGGGTGTAACTTGATGATGAGGAGGTCTTGTTTAACGCCAAAGCATGAGAATGATTCTAGTTGGCTGAGAAGCAATATCTTTCAGTCTACATGTACTATCTTTGGAAAGGTTTGTCAGTTTGTTATTGATGCGGGAAGCTGCGATAACATTATTTCTGAAGAAGCCGTCAAGAAGTTAGGGTTGAAGATTGAAAAACACCCTAGACCTTATAAACTGGCATGGCTAAAGAAAGGTGGAGAAGTGACAGTGGGAAGACGAGCATTTGTTACATTTTGTATTGGGAAGAAGTACAAAGATGATATATGGTGTGATGTTGTTGATATGGATGTGTGTCATCTACTATTGGGAAGACCATGGCAATACGATATAGCTGTACAACATAATGGTCGCACCAACAGCTACAGTTTCATGTTCAAAGGTACTCAAATCACCTTAGTTCCTAAGAAGCGTGAACAAAGTGAAAGCAAGTCAGAGAAGAAAGTGGAACCAACTAGTCTATTATCTTCGGGAGAATTTGTTAAAGAAGTGGAAGATAATGCTAAATTGTTTATGTTGATTGGGTATGAAACAAGTGAAGATCTTGAAATTCTTGCGGAGGTTAGACTGGTGTTAAATGAATTTGGAGATGTCTTTCCTGCAGAATTACCCAAGGATTTACCGCCACTAAGGGACATACAACATCAAATTGATCTAGTGCCAGGTGCTGTTTTACCGCATAAGCCGCATTATCGTATGAGTCCGAAAGAGCATGAAGAGTTAAGGAGACAGGTTGAGGAGTTGCTTGAGCAAGGGCGTGTTCGAGAGAGTCTCAGTCCTTGTGTTGTACCAGCTCTGTTGGTGCCAAAGAAAGATGGTTCGTGGAGAATGTGTACAGACAGCAGGGCACTCAACAAAATAACTGTCAGATACAGATTTCCTATGCCAAGACTTGATGATCTATTGGATCAACTCAGTGGGGCTGTAATCTTTTCTAAGATCGACCTTAAGAGTGGTTATCATCAAATTCGCATAAGACCAGGTGATGAATGGAAGACAGCATTCAAGACTCGGGAAGGATTATATGAATGGCTGGTCATGCCATTTGGTCTATCTAATGCACCAAGTACATTTATGAGGGTGATGAATCAAATTTTCAGACCTTACATCGGGAAGTTTGTTGTAGTCTACTTTGATGATATCTTGATATATAGTGCTAGCACAAAGGAGCACATTCAACACTTGCGAAAGGTGTTAACTATTCTTCGTCAAGAACAGTTCTATGCAGCGACGAAGAAATGCGTGTTCATGACGCTGAGTGTTTTATTTCTGGGTTATGTCGTGTCCAAGGAAGTGATACAAGTGGACCAGAGTAAAGTAGCCGCAATCAGAAATTGGCCACAACCCAAAACTATAACAGAAGTCAGAAGTTTCCATGGGTTAGCTTCATTTTATCGAAGATTTATACCACACTTTAGTAGTGTGATGGCTCCTGTTACTGATTGTATGAAAGGAAAGCAGTTTTCATGGACGAAAGAGGCAGGATCTGCTTTTGAACAGATCAAGGAACTTTTAACATCAGCACCGATTCTAGTGTTGCCATATTTCCAGTTACTATTTGAGTTACATACAGATGCGTCCAAAGTTGGAATTGGAGGAGTGTTGAGTCAGAAGGGTCGTCCAATTGCCTATTTCAGTGAAAAACTTTCTGGAGCAAAGATGAGATACAGTACTTATGATGTGGAGTTTTATGCTATTGTGCAGGCCGTGAAGCATTGGAGACATTACTTGTTCCATAAAGAATTTGTTTTGTATACGGATCATGAAGCATTGAAACATTTACAAGGGCAGAATAAAATTGCAGCTAGGCATGCATCTTGGATAGCTTATTTGCAGCAATTTACATTCGTCATAAAGCACAAGTCTGGAGTAACTAATCGCGTCGTCGATGCATTGAGTCGGAGGAATAATTTACTAACAACCATGCGAGTAGAGGTGATGGGTTTTGACTTACTTCCAGATTTGCTTACTTCAGATTCATATTTTTCCAAGATCCTAGACAAAGTCAAGCAGGAAAACATGGATGGATATATGCTGGTTGATGGTTTTCTATTCAAAGGAAATCAGTTGTGTATTCCAGATTGCATTCTGGGAATGAAAATCATCAAAGAATTACATGAAGAAGGACACGTGGGCCGTGACCGTACTATGCAGTTGATCTCAAAGTCTTATGTTTGGCCGTCAATGAGGAAGGAGGTTGAAAAGTTCGTTCAGAGGTGCCATATTTGTCAAGTTTCAAAGGGGACCTCAACCAATGCAGGTTTATATATGTCGTTGCCTATATCTACTAAACCATGGGTGGATATTAGTATGGACTTTGTATTGGGATTGCCGAGAACGCAACGTGGCAATGATTCTATCTACGTGGTGGTTGATCGGTGTTCAAAAATGGTACATTTTATCGCATGCAAGAAGACGGCAAATGCAGTTAATGTCGCACAGTTATACTTCAGAGAGATCTATCGTCTTCATGGGTTGCCTGAATCTATTGTATCGGATAGAGACACTCATTTTCTGAGTCATTTTTGGATGAGTCTATGGAGAATGGTCGGGACAAAGCTGAAACTCAATAGTGCTTATCATCCACAAACGGATGGACAGACAGAAGTTGTGAATAAATCCCTAGGTAATCTATTGAGATGCCTCGTGAATGACAATTTGAAGAGTTGGGATTCCAAGCTGTGTCAAGCTGAGTTTGCACACAACCATGCAGTTAACCGTAGCATTGGGTTCAGTCCTTTCCAAGTCGTTTACTCAACAATGCCTAAGGGACCATTAGATTTATCTATAGTACCATAGCAGAAAGGAGTGATCTAACGAGCTAGTGATTTTGTGAATGAATTGCAAGAGTGCCACAAGGTTGTGCAGGAACGATTGTTTAAGGCGAATGAGAAATATAAGCAATCTGCGGATATTAAGCGACGAAATGTTGAGTTCAAAGAAGGAGATTATGTATATGTAGTATTGACTAAGGATCGATTTCCTATTGGTACTTACAACAAACTGGCTGCTAGAAAGATTGGCCCTTTGGAAATCGTAAAGAAGATTAATGAGAATGCTTATTAGTTAAGATTGCCGGATCATATCCATACTGCTGACGTTTTCAACGTCAAACACTTGATTCCATATCATGAGAATAAGCATGTCGAAGAAGAGGAAAGTCTGAATTCGGGGTCGAATTCTTTTCAACCAGGGGAGGATGATGCAGCGCACCATGATAAGCGGGCGGAACAAACTCAATATACCGAGTTATGTCAATCGTATGCCAATCATCCTATAAGTTGCTCATCCTATAAGTCGCTCATCCTATAAGTCGCTCACTTATGCCGCATTTCTCTAAGTCAGTTAGCCAGGCCGCATTGTTCTCTTATGTCGCTATGCCGCCTCTGCCATATGTCGCCTCCATTATGCCGCATCTTTTTTATGCCGCAGCTCCTTATGCCGCACTCTTTAAGTCGTTCGGACTATGGCATTTTCCTTATGTCGCTTAAGTCATTCCTAAAGATGTGCTACCTTTTTAAGCCACAAGTTCTTGTGCCGACTTCTTATGTCGCATTGTTGTTAAGTCGTATGATGTTGTAACTCGTATGATGTTAAGTCGTGAGTCGTATGTGTTAAGTCGCATGTGTGTGTTGTAATTTCCTATAAATAGGGGTGTGTTGTCATTTGTAAAAGCAGTTGATTTTGAAAATAAATTTGTGTGTGAGCTTTGGCCACCATTGTTGGAAGTTGAGTGTGATCTCCTTCTTCTTTCCATCTTCGGGTTATTCGTGAGCGAATCAACAAATTTGAAGCCAATTCTCGGTATCACTTACGAGTGATCAACGATTGAATTGTAGATCTTTCAACACGGTATCTTGCGAGATCAACGGGTTGGAGATAGCTAGATTCCGGCATCATCACGATCAACAGAATTGAGCATTTATCGTTCTATCAGTTTATTTGACACGAAATCATCATTTCGTGAGGAAGATCCTGGATAGGTTACGACAGTTTGGTATCAAAAACTGTTCGAGCCTAGTCAAAGCTGCGTCAAAAACCCTAGTTTGTTTAGGAAATACAAATTCAAGTCCAAAATCAAGGAGAAGCTTAGGTAAGCATCCTCTTCATCTTCTCCATCTCTATCTCTCTTCAATTCTCAGAAATTCCTAACCCTAACTTATGAAATATTTGCTTATTAGCTTAGATTGGAGCTTCTTGAGTTGAAGTTAAAGAGGAATTGGCCTTTCCTTTGTTTTAGAGCTTCTCGTTCGTTGTTTTTGGGTTTAAAGGTGAGTTTTTGAACTCACATCTACGTCTATAACTTTCATTGTTGTTAGGTATGAATTCCTAACTTCTATTCATGTTCATTTGCTTTTGATTTGAATTGATTTGGTGAATTTTCCAATTTTGGTGTTTTGAAGTCAAAATCTTTAAAAATCCTATCTTGGATGTTTGGACATGTTTTAGTGGTGTATCAAAGAGCCTATAGGGCTGGATTATCGATTGGCATAAACTCCTAGCATCCATCGCTCGATCGATCGCATTTTGTTTGGATTTTCGCCCTTTACGGGCTGGGATGATTTTTACCTATAGGTGGATTTCAGACGTCTGTATTCCAATTCAGACGTCTAGATTCAAATTCAGACGTCTGGATGGAATTGGTCCTTGGAAAATGGAAAAAGGCAGAGACAAAATCCAGACGTCTGGAAATCCATTCAGACGTCTAGTTAGTGGTTCAGACGTCTGGTTGGTAATTTCAGACGTCTGAAATATGCAGTTTTGCCTATTTTGGCTGTTTTTGAGTGGATTTCCAATTTTAATCGATTTTTGTTGATCCGATTAGTTGTTATCACTTATTATCGACTTTGATGACTTCTTTCTTTGGATTTTTGGGAATATCCATTTGATGGATTTGATATCGATTTTTATGGATTTAATTCACATCATCGTATGTGAACTTTTGGTGATTGATTATTTTTACAATCATTTTTGTGATTTGTCACTTTAAAATACAAAGGTTACTATACTAGTAGTAAATATTCAAACTCTTTCACAAAGATGATTCCAACTCTATTTTTAATACAAATCTCGTTTATAAAACTGTTTTCCAATCTATTAGTATATACAAACCTTTACCTCATTCGTATGAGAAATCTAATTAAACGGCTTAGCAAAACAAGTGGTATGAAACACTTGCGTTTACTTCGTCGGTTAATTCTTGGACTTGTTCGATTGAACTCTCGTGACAAGTTTTGAGTGGAAATCTACAATCTGTTCATAAATATTTAAGTTAAGCCAGTGGTTATGGAACATGATGCTAAACTCATTTATTTACTAGCTTAGTGTAATTTACACTTATCGATCAATGATGATCCTTTGGTGATTTAGATAATCGATGTGCGATGTCTCTTTGTCCGCGTGGGGGACTGCACCCTTTTTGGAGGAGTTTCGGCTTATAGGAGGAGCTTTAGCTCATTGTCCGCAAGGGGGGACTATACCCTGTTTGGATGAGCTTCGACTCATAAGAGGAGCTTTGGCTCATAGTCCGCAAGGGGGGACTATACCCTGTTTGGAGGAGCTTCGGCTCATAGGAGGAGCTTTGGCTCATAGTCCACAAAGGGGGACTATACCCTGTTTGGAGGAGCTCCGGCTCATTTTATGGGATAACGACCCATTTGTGATACATGTGTTGGGGAGTTTTCATGCTCCCGTTTGTGATAGACCTTCCCCTTTTTGTGATTTCTGGATTTCTAGTTGATGATTTCTAGAATTTGTATTTCACCGATTTTTATGCGATTGGCATTGATATGTTTTGTCAATATTTGTGTTTTGGTGAATAATTTAAAGAATATGACATTCTTTTTAGTGTTTGAGAATATTTGAGATATTGTATGATTTTTGTGGTTATCTGATGTATACTTGTCACAGTATGGCATTATTGTTATCATACGTTTTTGTCATATCTCTTATCCTATCTCATTTTATATGATATTTATAACTAGACTGATCCGTTTATTATTTTCTTCTTAAATAAAACTCGGGTCAGACAGAGGTATTTCAGGTGCTTCTGCTTGACTTCTTATCAGGGTTCGTCACCTGACTTTTGGCTAACTACTTTAGCTTAGTAGTTTTTGTTATATACATTCGAGATAGAGACTCCTTGATGTATACTTATTCTTTTGTCTAGCACTTATATCAATTCTTTTGTGATGTAGTGGATCTTGTATGACCACTACTTTGATGTACACTTCTATGTGTTATATTCATATCTGTTTCCGCCTTTGTGATATGAATATCTATGACTAATTTGTGTTATGTTTATTTCTACATTTGTTTTCGAAGTCCACATAGCCACTGTGTGGTTGCTTTGAGTTTGTATTTGATATGCCGGAATTCCTCTTGAAATGAAATGTAAGTTGTATTATCTGACATATCGGTACTTGCACAAAGAAATTACACAGATGGTCGCTCCTCAACAGCCTTATTCTTCGTGCTAGTCGACGGCATTACCCCATATTGTCCTTGGCTAGTGTGAGTATAGAGGTGGGGCATCACAGCTTGGTATCAGAACCAAACTTTGGAACAATGTAGAATAATCTAGCAAGGATCAATGTCCTAAGTCTTTCTTAGGAGTCGTTCCTTAGGATTTAATTCGAGTCATTGGACCCGTACTATCCTATTTTCTTTTATGATGCCTTGTTTTATCAATCAAGTTTATTTGATATTCATTCTGAGAATAACCTTTTTCCTCTTCTTTCTTTCTTACTTAAAGAAGAGAAATGGTTAGACCAGGTCGTCCCAGCGCCAGTCAATCCAGTGCTACTCCTCAAGATGGAGTATTTATGTCTGCTCAACAACTTTAAGATCTTGTGAACAATGCCCAAGCTACCAGACCCATTCTAGAGCCTACTCACCCTAAATCCGGGTTTGCACGCTTGTGCAGAGATTATACCGCTTTGGGTGGAAGGCCATTCAAGGGTTCCGAAAACATTATAGGAATTCTAGCTTGGCTTAGATCATGCGATCGCATCTTTTCCCGCATGAATCTTATTGATCCACTTCGAGTCCAAGTGGCTTCTAGCATGCTCTAAGAAAGAGCATTAGATTGGTATGAGCTTTTAATTTCGAAAATTATTGAAGCGGACCTTACTTTGGAGAAATTCTGGGAAAGGTTCGAATTGAAGTTTGTGCCGAAAGTTGAAAAGGTAACTTTAGCTCAGCTCTTTATTGACCTTGTTCAAGGTGAATCTTCTGTGACCGACTACGTCGCATCTTTTGAAACTCTCTCTAAATATGGGTTCGAATATATTAATACCCCATTGAAGAACAATCAGAGATTTTTTTATGGGTTGAATAAGAACCTCAAAAAGCCTTTACTTCTGAAACTAGAAGTTTCTTTCGATCAGCTAGTAGATATCGCTCTTCGACTTGAAGAGGCAGATAGAGAAAGTGATGTTGAAGTTGTGCGTGCCAAACAGAACTTCAACAATGACATGAAGAGGCCTATAAAGTTCAAAGGCCCCAATCCCAACAAGAAAGGGAAGCAAGAAACTTCGGTAGCAAAGACTCCTACCTCTAGTCGTGGACGATGCTACAATTGTGGTTCTACGGACCACTATGCAAATGAGTGCCCAAAACCATTTTTTTCGTTATTGCAAAAGTTCGAGCCATCTTATATCTACATGTCCCATACTCCAAAGTAGGAGAGAGGGAGAGTTGAATGTTGTGCAAGCTCCTAGTGACACTTCTCTTGGTCAAGGTATTTATCATTCTATCCTTGATGGCATTATTATGTTTTGTGATCATCCTATTCGAGTTCTTTTTGACACGGGTGCATCTCACTCTTTTATATCAAAAGAACTTATTGATTCTTTTTCTTTAAATATTATGGGCTTGATGACTTCATTGAGAATTGCGAATTCGATTGATGGATCTGCAACACTCAGTTTGCTTTGTAAAGGTGTCGAGATTTTTTTATGTATTATTCTTTTCGAGCCTATTTGCATGTTATGCGTTACTTAGGCTTCGGAATTGATTTTTGGGAAAGGATTGGCTTAATCATATGAATCCCATATCTTATTTCCCGGGAGGACTATCCATCTTCGACATTCTCAATCTGTTAAGCAGATTTCTATTGTTTTTAATGATTTGATTTCCAAATTCGGTGGCATCATTTTATTCTTTAAACCCACTTGATGAGAAAAGTGTTATTTCTCTCATTCAAGTAGTTTGTGAATTTTTGGTATATTTGAGCTTGTCTTAGGATTACCACCTAAGCAATCTATTGAGTGGTGCTAAGGTCTTTTTAGCTCGACCTTGCCACCAGTTTTCATCAGCTACGAGTTGCAGACGGTAGCATTTCACTTACCGCATTCTGTACTCGTTATGGTTCTTATGAGTGGTTCGTTATGTCATTCGGTTTGACGAACCTTCTACCTTATTTCATCCATCTTATGAATCGAGTATTCTACGAATATCTCGATGAGTTTATCCTTGTATCCATTGATTATGGATGAAAACAACAATTTAAAATTTGTAAATCTTTTTAATAAGATATTTATAAGTATAATTGGATTTTGTTCTTAAATCGAGCAAAGAATATTTGTAAATTTTCTAAGAGACATGTTTATCATATAGAAGCTGATTTTGTGTTGTTTTGCCCGTTGAGTGCTTTAAGAATTCTGGTCGATGCGCTCGATCAACGTTATCGATAGGAATCTTCTAAACGCTATGATGAGACAGTTAGACACAATAAATTGACTTGTAAAAAGTAAATTTTTCTAAAAAAGATGATTACATGAAGTTAATTATAATTGTGAATGTCTTAACTTTTCGGAAAAGAGGATCATTTACAGAACTCCTTTCCGATGCTTTTATTCTTGCGATTCCCGAAGGGAACCAAGAATTGATTGTTTATACCGATACTAGTTGTATTGGTTTGAATGCCATTCTCATGCAAAAGGAAATGTGTTATCACACATGCTTCTTTACAATTAAAGCCTGCCAAGACTAGATATCTCATGGTCTAGTGCTCGCGGCCATTGTATTCGCTCTTAGAATTTGGCGTCATTATCTTTTGGGAGAGAAATTTTTTCTCTACACCGATCATAAATCTTTGAAGTATTTATTTTCTCAAAACGAACTTAATTTGCATCAACAACGTTGGCTCGCGTTCCTTGCATCTTATGATCTTGATATTCTCTATACTCCCGGAAAGCAAAATCGTGTTGCCAATGCCCTTAGTCGTAAGCAACAAGCGGTCGTTTCCATGATGAAATCCGAATTTCATGATCTTGAGATTTTATCCACTTGTGAGATTCGAGATCGTGAATCCAATTTATGTTCATCTCTTGTTTTATGTAGCCTTGAGGCTCATCCTTCTCTTTTATCACCGCTTATCGTCCTCAATCCGATGGACAAATAGAGCGTGTGAATCAACCTCTTGAAGATCTCCTTCGTGCATGTGTTCTTGATTTTGGTGGAAGTTGGGAAGATCATATTTCTCTTGTTGAGTTTTCCTATAATAATGGCTTCCAATCTAGTATTGGTATGGCACCTTTCGAGGCACTCTATGGAAGGCCATGCCGATTTCCTTCGTGTTGGCTTGAAGCCGGTGAGAAGCTGGTTTTAGGTCCAGATTTTATTGGTGTTCATTTGTGTTTCACCTATGAAGGGTGTTGTGCGTTTCAGTTGATCGAGAAAATTAGCACCTCGATATGTTGGTCCCTTTCCCATCACCGAACGTATTGGTTCCGTGGCTTATCGCCTTTAATTACCGGCTCAATTTTCTGCTATCCATGATGTGTTCCACGTTTCTCAACTACGGAAATGCCTTAGGGATTTCGATTCTATTCTTGAGCCCGGAGTTATTGAAGAAATTGAAGTTTCACCAAATTTGACTTATGAGCAACATTCTATTCGTATCATTACTTCGGAGGTTAAACGTCTTCGAAATAAAGATGTTCTTATTGTGAAAGTTCAATGGTCCTCAAATCCTAAGGATTGCTCTTGGGAATCTTGAGAATTCATCGAGCAAACACATCCGGACTTACTCTTTCGTGCTCTTTATGGTGAACTTCTCATTTCAAAATTTCTTCTTTTGTGTTGTTATGCCTTAGTATGGTTGTTACTTTTTATCTTCCTCTTAATTATTGCGAGGACGCAATTTCTTTAAGGAAGGGAATCTGTAACAACCCGCATATTTCACGATTGTATATTTAAATGTTTTATTTAAATATAGCATCGTTAATCGGATTAAAGTTTGAAATGCTACTTTTTGTAAACAGTCGAATTGGGACTCGAGACCACTTCCATTGAGTCCAAAATGGTGTTTACAACTTTTTTGAGTATAGACATTAATATGTTTGGAGTTGAGTAGAATTTTGCTACTTTTCTATTTTGGGCTTTGGGTTTGGGTTTCAGCCCACTAACCCAACATAATACCCTAACTCCTCTACTCTTCATCCATTCACTCATTCTATTTCCTAACATTCAAGCTCTAGAGAAAAATGGGGGAAAAGATTGGAAATTAGAATTCCAAAACCCTAGTTTGTTTAGGAAATACAAATTCAAGTCCAAAATCAAGGAGAAGCTTAGGTAAGCATCCTCTTCATCTTCTCCATCTCTATCTCTCTTCAATTCTCAGAAATTCCTAACCCTAACTTAGGAAATATTTGCTTATTAGCTTAGGTTGGAGCTTCTTGAGTTGAAGTTGAAGAGGAATTGGCCTTTCCTTTGTTTTAGAGCTTCTCGTTCGTTGTTTTTGGGTATAAAGGTGAGTTTTTGAACTCACATCTACGTCTATAACTTTCATTGTTGTTAGGTATGAATTTCTAACTTCTATTCATGTTCATTTGCTTTTGATTTGAATTGATTTGGTGAATTTTCCAATTTTGGTGTTTTGAAGTCAAAATCTTTAAAAATCCTATCTTGGATGTTTGGACATGTTTTGGTGGTGTATCGAAGAGCCTATAAGGCTGGGTTGTCGATTGGCATAAACCCCTAGCCTCCATCGCTCGATCAATCGCATTTCGTTTGGATTTTGCCCTTTACGGGCTAGGCTAATTTTTGCCTATAGGTGGATTTCAGGCGTCTGAATTCCAATTCAAACGTCTGGATTCATATTCAGATGTATGGATTGTTGGAAATCCAGATGTCTGGAATTGGTCCCTGGAAAATGCTAAAAGGCAGAGACAAAATCTAGACGTCTGGAAATCCAATCAAACGTCTAGTTAGTGGTTAAGACATCTAGTTGGTAATTTCAGACGTCTGAAATGTGTAGTTTTGCCTATTTTGGCTGTTTTTGAGTGTATTTCCAATTTTAATCGATTTTTGTTGATCCGGTTAGTTGTTATCACTTATTATCGACTTTGATGACTTCTTTCTTTAGATTTTTGGGAATATCCATTTGATGGATTTGATATCGATTTTTATGGATTTAATTCACATTGTCGTATGTGAATTTTTGGTGATTTATTTTTTTACAATCATTTTTGTGATTTGTCACTTTAAAATACAAAGGTTTCTATACTAGTAGTAAATATTCAAACTCTTTCACAAAGATTATTCCAACTCTATTTTTAATACAAATCTCCTTTATAAAACCGTTTTCCAATCTATTAGTAATTTAGTATATACAAACCTTTACCTCATTCGTATGAGAAATCTAATTAAACGGCTTAGCAAAACAAGTGGTATGAAATGCTTGCATTTATTTCGTCGGTTAATTCTTGGACTTGTTCGATTGAACTCTCGTGACAAGTTTTGAGTGGAAATTTATAATCTGATCATAAATATTTAAGTTTGGCCAGTGGTTATGGGACATGAAGCTAAACTCATTTATTTACTAGCTTAGAGTAATTGTAACGATCCTGAATTTTAAACTATTTTTAATTGATAATTTAATTAAATTTTGATTTAAATTTGTGAAATTTGTTCGAATTTGTCAAGTTTAAAATATGAGGAATGTATTTTAATTTAAAATTTTGATATGATATATGTAAATGAATGTAATATGATAATGTTGTTCAAAAAGAAGTAAATTTTATTTATAAAACAAATAACATAATTTATTAATAAATAAAAAAAATAAAAAAAAATTACCATACCTTATAACATACCTCAGCCATACCCTAAACCCATGCCCTAGACACGATCTTTTTCCCCCTTATCTCTATTAAAACACGACCCCCCTCTCTTTCATTTTCTCATTCGAATAACCCTAAACCTAAATCGAACGAAGAAGAAATAAAAATGGCGGCTCGTTATTTTCGTTCGCTCGACTCCAAATAGTTAGAGCTCATTAAATTCAAAGGCGCCAGCGACGATTGCTTCGATCTGGAGGATTTTTGTTTGCCGATCGATTGTCGATTTCGTCTTCTTCGCTCTGCTCATCCTTGCTTCGAGAAAAGGTGAGTAGTATACTCACATCTAATTCGAGTTGGTTAAATTCGTTTGCTCATTCTGTTTTCGTGATCTTCGGCTTCGACTTGATTTCATAGATGTTGATAATTTCTGACTTGTTCTTGATTTAGTTCGATTTCGTATATTGTTGATAATTTCTTTGGGGTTTTCTTTGATTTAATCAAATTTGTATAGATTAATACTTATTTTAGTTTTGGTTCAATTATACCATTTTGATGATTTTTGAACTGTTGACTTTGGTCACTCGATTTGTGTAGTGTCTCGGCCCTGACCATAAGTTTTGCATTGTGATTTTTTATCTTGGCTGTGCTTGCTATTCTTATTTCAACGAATTTATTGTTGGCTTTTGAAGCTGCTACCTCTGTCATGTTTTATTATTAGGCTATCACAGTTGTACATGTGCACTTGGGGTTGGGGTGTCAGTATTTTACCACCTACTGTTCACTTGCATATTGTTGTAGTCGACTAGATGTTCTTTTAGCTTCAGCTTGTGGTATTGCATATGTGATGATGCCTGACTCCGGTCGTGGTTGAACTTGCTACTGCGATTTAGCTTTGTCATTTTTTTTCTTTCCTGTTGACTTTGGAAATTTCTACATTTGATCCTATTCGATTCAAGCCTTGACCACCTCGGCTATGAATTGATAAAGTGAAGCTTTGATTTTTGGGGTTCGAACTAGCATTGGTTTTGATTTTGCGCCTCTATGACTTGGGCAAATTTTGATCCAAACTGCAGTTGTTTTTGGACTTGGTTGTTGTGTATTTGGCCTTGCTGTACCTTCAATTGTACATATATGTATCTTTGCATTATCATGTATGTATATATATATATGCATTCAGGTATGTATATATATATGATTGATATTCTATTTTGTTTTTTTTACGGAACTTAAATTCAAAACAGATTCAAATCAGAGTTTAGAAGATGGAATTCAAATTTACTTTTGAGATGAATGAAGTTTTATAAAATTGAAAATATTCAAATAACTTTAAAAATGTTCGAGTATATTTTATACCATGATTTGAATTTAAATACTTGGGTTCACTGCACTTGAGTTTGTAGTTTCTGTACTCGAGTCATGTGCTTGAATTGCCCAGTTTCGCAGTTGCATCCCATATATGTGTTTTCTACCTGAACATCACTGTATTGGTTTCATGTGGTATTTGGGCCTTACATCTTATTGTTCACTAGTAGTTGACTAGCTGTTTTGGGAGTTCCAGGTTCATTTTATTTTAATGTGTGGTTCATTTTTATAGCCCGACAGTTCTGGAAGCATGTACATTGTCACTTGGCCATCTTATTTCTTTCCACTATAGTGGCCTTCACTGTTTCCTGGTTTGCAGTCTTCCATACTGCTATGTTGTTTGCATTGACTTCATTTTTCAGTCTGCATTGGTTTGTCTCAGTTGTATCTTGGTTAAGTGCATATTGCTGAGGCTTTTGGTATCATTTGCTGTCATTTTGTTTTGGTCTTGTTCACATTGAGCTCTGTTTGTAATTTGACATCACTGATTCTTATATTAGTGCTCGGCCTAAAATGTCCATGTAGTTTAGGTCTGCATTCACGCTGGCTTCTTTAACTTAGGTCAGGTCTGATTGAATCACTGTCTTGAAGTCTTGGTGGTCTTTACTTTAGTTCATTGTCATCTGAACTGTTGCCACTGTCTTCTTTGTAGTTGAACTGCACTTGATGGATGATCATTTGTATACATACATTCTTGTATGTATATATGTGTATGACCACTGCATTTTGAAATCTTGAGTTTGGTTTGTCTGCACTCACTACTGCCTTTGTAGTTGATCAATTTTGTACTGAGCTGACTTTTCATAGATGTATTCTTGTGGCATTTGTTTTGTAACTTCAAGTCTGCATTGAGTCATATTGGCTTTGATGTAAGTTGGCTGATGCATTATGTTTTATCACTTGAGCTTTGATGCTGCTTTATTTGTGATCTACCATGCTTCAGTTTCACTTTGCCTTGTGTTGAACCCAGTTTTAAAAAACTTGGGTTTGACCTTGTGCCGATGACAAGATTTTGAATATATTGCACCTGTGTCGAATTGGCTATGGCCATTTCAGTGTTGAGTTTGAATTGTATTGTCTAATTTATCTCACTGTTGCATACACGTTGACTTTGTTTATTTGCCCCTGAGGGTTTTTCATGCATCCAGATGTGCAATTGTACATGGAATACTTATCGACCTTGCATGCTGTCGGTTGACATGTATGGACTGACTAGTCTTTGTTAAGTTTCACTGCTTGATAAATTTGAAATTTCTTTTGCTAGATGTTCTTTTGACTTTGGCATGAGTATACTGTATAGTACTGACTTCGGTCAGTGCATTGCTTTGTTTGGCTGCAGAGTTGTTTTCGGTTATGACATGAGGCATGTTGAATCTCGGTTGCCTCTATTGTAGCCACTGTTTTCTGTTGATGAATTGGAACTTGGGTCGAGACTTGATCTTTATATCTTGACCATTTCCTTTGAATTTGTACACTGTGTTGAATCTAGTCTCAAAGACTCGGGTTTGACCTTGTGCTCGTCTATGGGTTTTTGTTAATCTTTTGTGCATTTCACCACCGTAGTGGCGAGGCAGTGCACGCGAGCGTGTACTGCAGCCACTCGGTATTAATTTTAAATTGATACTTCCGTTGTTTTGATTCATTGATTCGTTGCATTTTTCGTATGTCGTATTGGCGAGGCCGTACACGCGTGCGTGTACGGCAGCCAATCAAACTTTGATTGTTTTAAAGTGACAATTTCGATTGGTTTAAATTGATTTAGTCGATTTGATAAATTGTTTATTTATCTCTGTTGATGATTTAAATTCGCTGATTTTTTGTTTAACACTGTTAAGTGTTATATCTACTGTTATCCGATTTCTTTGTTTAAAGAATCGGATAGACGGGAATTATTGTGACTGTCGTCTATTTGATTATTATTGCATATATGCACTAATAACTGAGTTTGAATTAGACTGCCTGTGTATTATTTTCTTTTGAATGTAATACTCGGGTCAGACCGAGTATTTTTACAGCTTGAAGATTCTCGAGCAGCGAAGTTAGAGAGGGAGAGTAAAGGAACCACTTAAGTTTTCAAGAAAATTGTATTTTAAGATATTCCGCTGTATCAGTTAAATACATTGTATAAACTCTGATGTATGTAAAAGAAATTTATAGTAATGAAATAAAGATTCATTTGTTTTTAATTTATATTATTATTCCGTGTTTCTGTGGCTGATTCTGTTTAAACTACATAAACTAAATAACAATCCGTCTTTTTGAACGTTTCGAGTTGGTTTAATTACCGACTGGAGGCGATCAGAAAGGGGGAATGTTACAAAGTGGTATCAGAGCTTTGGTTTACACAAAGCTTATTTTATGGTGTTTAATATGAATAGTTACAAGAAACACTTTAAAGAAAGCGCTTTTCAAATCTAACGAAGTTTTGTTTTGATAAATAAAATTGTTTTTGAAAATAAAGATTTTTAACTTAAGAAAAGTTAAATTGAATTGAGTTAGCATTAATAAATATATGGATTTGGAATTTAACTAAAGGAAAGTTAAATAAATTGAACTGGATTAGATAAATTGTTGAAATGGAAATTTAAACTTAAAAGATAAGTGATTATATAATATGGATTGGGAAGTTTAAATTTAATAAGTTGTTTAACTTATAAAATGAGAAAATTTAAATAAAACCAGTTGTTAAATGGTTAAACAGTTTTGTTAAGTAAAACAAAATCTGAATTCTGAATAGTGATATGAATTTGACTTTAGCAAAAGTTAAATAAAATGATTTTTGAAAGAAAATCTAAGTTAAGTTAAATAAATGCAAGTGAAGATAAAATGAAACATAGCTTAAGTAGTGTTGAATGAGGTTGAATTTGATATCAAAATGAATTAATAAAGTGAAGTAATGAATATGAATTTGAGTTATATAAAGGAAATTCAACTTTAATTGTAAAAGTGAATTAGTGAATAAACATGGTTAGAAATGTTGTGAATATATCATTGAATAAAATGGACATGTTTTGGGAAAGTGAAATTTTAAAACGAAGTTAATTGTTTTAAAGATGTTTTAAAATGCATTGAATATCGAAACCATAGATTTCAACATTCATTGTTGAAATAGACGTTTTCGAATAAAAGGAAATAGTGGACTATAACACTGTTGTTATAGTAAATGATTTCCGAAAGGAAATGTTTTGTATAGTATTGGGATTTATACATCTATCTAAATTTCGAATCCCTATACTAGTGATTTTGAGTTGTCGTAACGATGTTGTACGTAACATTCGTTTTGACTCAAATAAATATGTGAAAGAGAATGATTTCCTTAAAAGATGAAATATATACTTAATTATGATTTAAGTATATTGAATATTTTCAAATGTTGAAAATAAAATTAGATTTGTGAATTACTTATTTTTAAATAAGTATGGAAATGTTTTTCCAATATGAAATGAAATGTTGTGAATATATTCCGTAAGGGATAAATGATTTGAAATTCATTTTCGAAGTCGAAGTTGAAATGTTAAATGAGAAATTTGAACAATTAGTTCAATTTGAAATTTTTCAAAAAGATTGAATCGTTAAGTTAAATTGAGTTTAACTTCGACACCAAAGACATTATAAGTTGAGTTTTGAATTTCAGATGATGATTTGGATTGTATGTCTAACATTGTGAATTGATGACATAGCAATTGATCTCTATTAAATATATATATGTTGGTGGCGGAGAATTTATTCTCTTAGCTTAACACCCTTCTCTGAGACGTACGAGCTCAGAGGTTATATATCGGTAGACATCAATTCTGTGTTGAGAATTGACGATGTAACATGAAATCCAAATCGAATGTGAAAGTCGATAATACATGGAATTATGAATATGAATTAGGTTTGAGATAACCTTAAATTTCCAAATCGGCTTAGAGGAAAATTTTGAAATCCTTTATTTTGTTATGAATATGGGATATGTAGGTTTTCAGAACTTATATATATATGAATATGGTAAATTTGAAAACCGTTAGTTTGGAAAGTCATTGTTATGGAAATATTATGTAAGCTTACATGGATATGATATGTACGAAATGTGAAATGAAGTACTACATATATATGACATTATGTTTTCTAAACTGAGGATATGGAAAAGTACCTTCCATTTATTATTTGTGAAGGTTTTGGAACTCTCGATGAGTGTCCATTTGAAATTCGTAGCTACGTAGAATTTCCATTAGTCGGATTGACTATTTGAATTGGAATCCCTCGAGATGGATCATGTCGATGGGATCATATTGATGATTAGCGTAATTTGAGGGGTGAGATGCCCACAGTTACAAGCGATTCCATTGGGATAATGGCGTAACCACCGGGTAAACTGCAATCTAAATGCCAAGCGAAATTTGAGGGGCGTGATGCCTATAGGCACAAGCGATTCTACTGGGATAGTAGCGTAACCGCCGGGTGGACTGCGATCTATGGCGACAACCATGGCGAAATTTAAGGGATGAGAAATCTACAGATTACGAGCGACACTACTGGGATAGTAGCGTAATCGCCGAGTAACTGTAATCCATGGGGGAACGTGCTTTCCATATCCATTTTTTGAAAGAATTTTTAAGTATTTTCACTGGAAATTGAAACAAGTATATTTAGTACTTGGAGATTTTTAGTCCTGCGCCTGGCCAGCGTATGCCTAATGTCTGTGAGAACGACGATAGACTTGTTAAATTTCGAGTTAGCAAGTATTTTCAAACTATAAATAGCAAATCAATAGTTTGAAATTAGAATTACATAATTCCAACTTAATGAACTAAGGAAGAGGATCCTTGAAATGTTTTGAAAGTTCACAGCTTTGGAAGAGATATATTATGCAAATCTCTAACGTGAAGAATTTTAAAGTTTAAATCTGAGTTTGTAAGTAAAAGAATTTGGTAGAAGACTTTTGTGTTTTGACTGTAGAAATCAATGAACAAAGGAAATAATAAACAAAGCTAATGAGATTAAACAAACGGAATGAATCCTATATTCATTTAATTGTAATAAGTTTCAAGCTTAGAAAAAAATTTAGTAGGGTATAAATATCGGTGAAATTTTAACGACCTTTCCTTTTCGTGGACGAAAAGTTTTGAGGGAAGATTGTAACGATCCCGAATTTTAAACTATTTTTAATTGATAATTTAATTAAATTTTGATTTAAATTTGTGAAATTTGTTCGAATTTGTCAAGTTTAAAATATGAGGAATGTATTTTAATTTAAAAATTTGATATGATATATGTAAATGAATGTAATATGATAATGTTGTTCAAAAAGGAGTAAATTTTATTTATAAAACAAATAACATAATTTATTAATAAATAAAAAAAAAATTACCATACCTTATAATATAGCTCAGCCATACCCTAAACCCATGCCCTAGACACGATCTTTTCCCCCCTTATCTCTGTTAAAACACGACCCCCCTCTCTTTCATTTTCTCATTCGAATAACCCTAAACCTAAATCGAACGAAGAAGAAATAAAAATGGCGGCTCGTTATTTTCGTTCGCTCGACTCCAAATAGTTAGAGCTCATTAAATTCAATGGCGCCGGCGACGATTGCTTCGATCTGGAGGATTTTTGTTTGCCGATCGATTGTCGATTTCGTCTTCTTCGCTCTGCTCATCCTTGCTTTGAGAAAAGGTGAGTAGTATACTCACATCTAATTCGAGTTGGTTAAATTCGTTTGCTCATTCTATTTTCGTGATCTTCGGCTTCGACTTGATTTCATAGATGTTGATAATTTCTGACTTGTTCTTGATTTAGTTCGATTTCGTATATTGTTGATAATTTCTTTGGGGTTTTCTTTGATTTAATGAAATTCGTATAGATTAATACTTATTTTAGTTTTGGTTCAATTATGTGATGACCCGGTATTTTAGCAGAATTATTTTAATAAATATTTAATCTGATTTAATAAAAAGGTAAATTGATCATTTTAAATTGACTAAATCTTTGGGAATAATTGTCGATTATTTGTATATATTTAATACAAAGTTGGGATTAACTTGCAATAATTTCAAAAACCTAAGTATTAATTAAGTTTTATATTTTAACTTAAATAAATTTCTAAATCAGAATAATAGCTACGAGTTAAACGTTTAAAATATTAACTAATAATTAACTCGTATTTAAGTTAACTTAATTTCCAAAAATTATAAAAACTACAGTGTTCAAGTTTTAAAGAAAAATTATTACCTTAACTTCATTTCAATAAAAATAATTGCAGTTTGAAAGAGACCTGTGCCCTTCACTGTAAAACCCGAGTGGTTGCTCGAGGATTTTCGCATATTAGAGATAGCAATAATTATACAACATAACATAACCATGTTAATTTTAATACAAAAATATAAGTTAAATATTATATACACTATAAATATTTCAAGTAAGTATACAATAAATGATAATAGGTCATTTTATATTGTTAGTCTATGTTTTTAAAATAAAAATATAAAAACACTTATGTTAGAAGATAGAAGCAAATATACAAGTTAACAACAACAACCATAACAAAGTTTGAACTAAAAACTTAAGAAAAGTCTTATACTCTAACAATATGTACATGTGCAGGCCATGACCATTTCAACACATACGACTGGAATGGGGTTAGAATACCCAGTTTAAGTTAAAAGAAATATACATGTAAACATTAAAGTACATACAAATTAGGATTGTTGGAGAAGCTTGTGTACAAGAAGTACGTGAGCAATTAATGTTCTTTCCACCTAGCACAACAAAATCAGTTTGAAAATACTTGTAGCAGCCAAAAGAAAATAAAAATCTCTGACTTATATTTGTACAAACAAAATGATATCCCTGTAAACTTTTATTCTATATATCAACTTTTCACATTTTAATTCGTTCACCCAAGCTAAGTAAACATGTAGAAAATATCATTCAAACTTAGACAAAATTCACTTTAGATGTCAACAGACAACTCAATAAATTAGAGATTCAAAAAGAAGGATTCCATCTTGAAATTTAAAAGCCAGTTTCAAATAAAAGAAGACTCTGTTCATTCTCCTGGAATCAGTGAGTAACTTCTTTCCCTATCAAGCCAAATCTGTTCTATTTCATGATTTTTACATACAATCAATTGAAGTAATGTTGGATGGATGGTTTAAAATGCTTGTATGTATATGAATGTAGTTTATGCCGTAGATATCTGCATATACAAATGTGTCTGTTTGTATACAGAGATTTACCTCTGTTTGTTCACAACAAGCTAGATCAAGCAAAAATATCTATATCTCTAAATATAAAAAGTTTTAGGTTGAAATCTCTAAAGGAACCTGTTTGTAGATTTCAGATTTAACTTTTAAAAATATTTTCAACTTGAAATATTTGGCGTATATTAGGAAAGCTTTAAAATTTACAGTAAAACCCATACCAGTCAGGAAAATAAATTTTGTTAAATCTAATGTTTGCTTATATAATCAAGATGGTCTGGTGAAATGATGATTTTAGGTCATAGTTTCATGATTTTAAAGTTTGTAAATCAAGAGAAAATGTAAGATGACCGTAAGTTGAACTTTTGACATTTTCTGGTGATCGGCGGTATTCGAGGGGTCGAGTTATCATCTGAAGCTAGCTGGACGATCAGGGTGCTTGGCAAAAATGGCGGTTGAGGCGATAGTGGCATGTGGCGTCGGCGGTAGGTCATAACAGTTTTAAAACCTAGTTTAGGACGAAGCTGGAATTCGAATAAGTGTTTCTTCCTTGATTAATCGAGTGCCGTGAAATTCGGGAGGGTGGTCACATGTTGGGTCGGCAAGCCTTAGCCGGAGTTGTAGGGGTTTTAGTCGTCGGAATCGATGGTTCGAATGGATTTCCTGATGATGGTTTCCGGTCTTAGTACTTCTGAATGCTCGATTTTGAATTGAGGTTGAAGATGATGTTTGGATGGTCGTGGTTGCTCGTAGAAATGCTGGGCGACTTGACGATGGTGTCGTCGATGGTCGGAGTGGCCTCAGGTGATGGTGCAGGTGCACGCGATAGTGGGTGCGTGTCAGAAGGTGGAAATGGAGAAGGTCTCGAAGTCAGGTTCGAGAAGTTTGGTGGTTAACTCGAGTCGTTCTCGAGTAAATTGGAGGGTATTAATCTGTAAGATTGAAAAAAAGAAATGACGAGAAAAAAAAAAGAAATAGTACAGGGGAGACTCGGGGAAAATGGGCAGATTCTCGGGGTTCAACCCGAGTAACTTGAGTGATGGCTCGGGTATTGGTTTGATGTTAACTTGAAACAAATTTAAGTTATAAACAGATTTTTATTTAATGCAAGGGAAATGATTTTGAGTTTAATTAATGGTAAGTAATTTGGAAATGATAAGTAATTTAAAGTTGAAAATTTAAGAACAAATAAGGTTATAATTAAGAAATTTTATTTATAATCAAATGTACAAACTTAAAAGTAAATTAACTAATTAAAGTTAATTCAAGGTTAAAAGTTAACTAATTTAAGAATTTAATTAAGAATCAATAACTAATTGCTTAGGTAAATAATTAAGTAATTAGTGAGTAGATAAATGCGTACTTAAGTTCTAACTAATTAAGTAAATTAAGGATAAATTAATTAGTGTAATTAATTAAAGGATTGATAGATTAAGGAAACTAATCAAGGATTAGTTAATTAATGAAGTGTGATTAATTAAAGGATAATTAATCAATATAAGTGATTAAAGGATAATTAACTTAAGAAATTAATTAAGGATAAATGTAATAAATCATTGTTAATTACTTTATAAGGGTAATTAAGGGATTATTTAATGTGATGGGTAAGGGCTAATTAATTGGTTTGTACTTAATTTATGTTTAGTAAAGGTATTCTAAGTGATTAAAGTTAGAAATTAATTTAATTAGAGATGAATTAAATTAATTTTCGAAGTGATCCATTTTGCTTATGAATGATCAAATAATGTTCAATGACTGGAATTGGTTGATATCTCTGATATGAAATGTTTTTGTGATATGATATGTTTGGTTTAAACTGTGATAATGTGGGTATCTATCGATGATGAATTACTGTGTAAAGGTGACACCCTGTAGTTAAAGTTGAATTGTATTTCACTTGAATAACTTGGGTTAAGCTGACATTGGACTCGAAGAGACCGGAGTCGGGTATTAGTTAATACCCGAAACCACTTCGATTCTTTATAGATTGATATATGAAATCAATAAACTGGAATGGAATGATTTAAATGAATTGGGTCATTTAATCTGAGTTTTTGGAACTTAGAAATTGATATGTGGAATAAGTGATGTCTATAACAAATTGTGAATTTATAAATTGAGGCGAGTTACCCCGGGATTCTATATAAGTTTATGCTATTGTATTTCATGTTAGATGGGTTTACTCACGCTGGTTTCCAGCCTGACCCGGGTGTTACTTTTTGGGTAATGCTCGGGTCAGACCGAGTATTACAGATTTTCAGGTAAGGACGTTCTGGAGCTCAGGGGCGAGCTGGATGGCAGGAACGTATGGAGTGTATTCCGCTGTGATATATTGTTATCATCTGGTACAAGTTATTTTCAACTGTCCAGTGATTGTGAAATATTGTAACTCTGATGTATAAAAATGTAAATTAACTGATACAATTTTTCTTGTATAACTGCTATTTATTTGATATTATATTTTGATCCGCTGCGAATGTGAGAATCTGTGTTGTGTTCTGTTTTCTTCTTCTTCTATCTCTTTCTTCTTTTCCATAACTATCTGGAATTTTCAGGATCGAAATTTCCGGGACGTTACAGTTGGTATCAGAGCTTGGTTAAGCGAAACCCTTGGCTCTGGTGGGTGTACTCATCAGAGATAGGGTTAGTATTACCCTAGGATGAGTTGAGTATATATATATATATATGAGAGCGTACTTGTTATTTTCATATATAAAGATTTTAAATGATTTTATAAGAATATATTTTGATATATAAAATAATATTTCTTACTAATAAATGTTAAAGTATCTGATTGTAAAAAATTATTGGAATTAAATAAAATAATGAGAATTAAGGGTTAATAGTGGTACAACCAAATTGTAATTGAATGAAGATAAATTTGAAATGGATCCAAACTGAAATTAAAATCCTGAATTGGTAGAAATGTTTTCAGAATAAAGATGTTAATGAATTGATTTCCAGATATGATAATCTTGGTAATTATCATAAATGGCTGTTGTATTTAATAATGGAATGTGTGTTAATGAGTAAGCAAAATAAAATGTGTTAAGGGTATAAACTTAGATGAGTATAACTTGTACAGATTTAAATTGTGAAGTTTAAACCTAAGTTTAGAAACATTTGAATTGTTTTAAAGTGTTAAAGGAAAAGAATAAATAATATTGTTCAGAATATATTTGAATGTGATCTTATTTTAAAATAAGAAGTTGTTTGAAACTTAAAAGGAGATCTGTCTTGAATTAGAACCAAAGGTGGTTTAAATTGTTAAGTATAGCCTAGTGGGCTAAGACATAAACATGTATATATGGATACAAAGATGGTTTGAAATAAACTCTAAATGTTGAGTTTCAAATTTGGGAAATGAGATATGAAAATCCAAAGTGGTAAGTTTTTGAACTTATAAATCTTTAATGTGGAGTTTGAATTTTGGAATAGGAATTCAAAATTGGGTACGGTTGACTGGATTAAGTAAATTGAATTTAACTTTGGAAAAGTTAAATAAGTTGGAATAAATAACCTGAATTGAAAATTTCAAGATGAAATTGAGATTTAACTTGGAAAGTTAAATGGTTAATTTGAATTGGGAATTTGTGTGATCTCAAAGTGGGTTTGAGGTCTGAAAATTGTATATGGATGGATGTTTAAAATAAATTGGATGATAACATCCTATTGTTATTAATAATCTTTAAAATTGTAAATTGGTTTGGTTTAACTGAATAAGAAATGAAGTGTGGTAATATATCCATTATTGAAAAAAAAAGGAAATCTAACGTTAATTTGAAATTAAGGATGTGGAATTACTTTAAATTGGAAATCTGAATAATTAAATTTGATTTGTTTAAGAACTGGCTTCAAACTGGAAGATAAAATTGAGTAACAAATTAAATTTTGAAAATAAAATTGTATTGAACTCTTATTTGAACTTTGAAAATACATAAGTAAAAGATAATTTTAGATGGAATTTTAAGAATTGGACTAAGAAATTAAATTGTTTCAAAACTTTAAATAAAAGTTTATTTAGTTTAAAGGGTTAAACTAACCTTTGGAAATTTAACTCGAATTAATATAATTCGAGATGGTTTAAAATTTGAAATTGGAATTGAATTCATTCAAATTGAATCTGATTCGAATTAATTCGATTAAAGATTAAAGAGGTATAAGTTTCAAATTTAAATGGAAAATTTGAAGTAGATTAAATTGAAATAATTTGAAATTGAAGTGGGTTCAATTGGTATTAGTCCGAATTGATTGGAATAAATTGAAGTTATAATTAAAGTTGAATAAGTTTAAAAATCAAATGGAATTTGATTTGACTTGTGGATAATTCCACTTGAATTGGGGCTGGATCAATTTAATGGGAAATTGATTGAAATGGAGATTGGGTAGTTAAACAGTTTGACTCTGGACTATTTTCAAAATAAATTGTTTTAATATAAACCTATTTTTCCAAACTATTTACCATACAGCTTTTCTTTTAAACCTAAAACTATCTTAAGCTTGTTTTACAATTACTTTTGGAACTATTTAACTGTTTTACAACTATTTTGCAATTATTTTACTATTTTTCAACTATCTTACAATTACTTAACGATTTTACAGCTATTCTACAAACTAATAATTATTTTTCAACTACTTATCTATTTTTCAAAATTTTCAAGCTATTTTCTAAATAATAAACTGGTCGGAGTTCAAATTGTTATTGATTAAATACCCAACTGAGATAAGAATTGAGTGATAATCCAAGTGGGGATTAAAGCAAATGTGAATAAGTGAATGAAAATTTAAGTGAATGTGAATAGGAAGGAAATTGATTTGGTTAATAATCAATGAAGTCAAATACGTAGGATGTACGTATATTATTCTATTCGCATGATGGTTTGATCCAGATTCGAGCACAGAATTTCGAGATAATATTATCAATCCGAGTTAGGATTTTTCGCTCGATTTTCGACGGCGAACCTGGATATGGATTTTTGATTGATTCTGGATATTCTCTATCATAGTTGTGACTATGCAAGGAGGATGACGGTTTCTGATCAAGAAACCAGATCTGAGTCCGCACTAGGGAGTCGGGTGGACAATACTAGTTCGGAAGTGAAATTGTGTGATCGAGTGAGCGATCAGATTGATATTGCGTACGGGTGATATGTGAACATCGTACGGTTTGAATAAAATTGATTTGGAAAATTTGTGGATAAAGAACTGTAAATGATTTTTGAAATTGAAAGTATATTTTGCGAATATATGATGACCTTTAATAAAATGAATTAAAATTGATATTTCTATAGTAGAACTTAACTTTATGGAAGTAAAGTGGAAATTGGGTATCTTACTAACTAAAATTTTACTTTATAATAAAAGTAAGTATTTTGGCAAGTGACATTATAAACAGATTTAAAATTTAAATTTAATATTTGTTTTGGAAAGAAAAGGAAATTTAAAGTTTGTATATCTTTGATAAATGAGATAAAACCCCCTTGTTGAAGCTATAGCCAAAGGAAAAGAGTTTTGGAAATATTTGAAGTACAAAACTGGATTTATACAAGTATAAGATTGATTCAAAAGGTTTCAAGATTTATTATATATATAAAAGATTTTATGGAAATGGTTTTGAGAAAAAGGTTTTGGGAACCTTTGGATTTGGAAAAGGCTTTTGATTTTTGGGTAAAATCAATATTGGGATTTGGGAAAGCCTGATTTGTGAATTATCGATTTTGAGAATCGATTTTGTGTAAAAGCATTTATATGAGATTCATACTAGGTGTATGATTTGGAAAATACTATATGTGTATAGCATAAAGTGTTTTGAGATTTGCTCTGGGGAAAAAGGCGCTCCCTTAAAATGAACTTCTCAGGAGTGCCACTGGGTGGTACTGCCTTGAGCCCCAAGGGGGGGGTTTCTAAAGTTGATCCTGTGAGGAGTCCGGACAAACTAGTTCCTGGGGATTATTGGGTAGCGAAAGTCGATGGCGTTGATGCCTACAGGGGCATTTGGGTTATGCTGTGACGACAGTATAACTCGATGTCGCTGCGATCTACTGTGTGGGGACCATAGCGAAAATCGTGTGGAGGATGAGTGCCAACGGTCTACACTTGATTTTGCCGGGAAGGCAACGCAACATCGGTAGACTGCGGTCTATGGTCAAGTGGAGGAGTTTCATTCTTTTGGCAGCGAAATTCGGTGGCGCTGATGCCTACAGTTATATGGGTTTGTGCTGTGATAGCAACGTAAGGCCCGGGTATAACTGCGATCTGTAGCGGGTTCCATGGCGTAATCGAGTGGCGCGGAGACCTACAGTTATCTGTGGATTTTGCCGGGACGGCAACGTAACCATCGGGTTAACTGCGACCATGGATGGGGGTGATGATTTCCAGAGCATTCTCACCAAAGCTATTTCCTCTATTTTCGAAAACCGTTTTCTATATTTTCAATAAAGATATTTTTCAAAATATTTTCACTGGATGTTGGAAACGGGTCTGCCAAGCACTTATAGATTTTCAGTCGTACGCCTGATCAACGTATGACCGAATTTCTATGAGAACAAGGATGGACTTGTCGAAACATCGAGTTATAAAAGTATTTTATAAAAAACTATTTTAGTAATATTATATAGGTTTTTAAAACAGTTTAAAAATGATCAAAGAAGATTTATCCGATTTTGAGTATTTTAATAAATCTGGCTTCATTCCTTTTCGAGGACGAAAAGATTCAAAGGGGGGAGGAATGTGATGACCCGGTATTTTAGCAGAATTATTTTAATAAATATTTAATCTGATTTAATAAAAAGGTAAATTGATCATTTTAAATTGACTAAATCTTTGGGAATAATTGTCGATTATTTGTATATATTTAATACAAAGTTGGGATTAACTTGCAATAATTTCAAAAACCTAAGTATTAATTAAGTTTTATATTTTAACTTAAATAAATTTCTAAATCAGAATAATAGCTACGAGTTAAACGTTTAAAATATTAACTAATAATTAACTCGTATTTAAGTTAACTTAATTTCCAAAAATTATAAAAACTACAGTGTTCAAGTTTTAAAGAAAAATTATTACCTTAACTTCATTTCAATAAAAATAATTGCAGTTTGAAAGAGACCTGTGCCCTTCACTGTAAAACCCGAGTGGTTGCTCGAGGATTTTCGCATATTAGAGATAGCAATAATTATACAACATAACATAACCATGTTAATTTTAATACAAAAATATAAGTTAAATATTATATACACTATAAATATTTCAAGTAAGTATACAATAAATGATAATAGGTCATTTTATATTGTTAGTCTATGTTTTTAAAATAAAAATATAAAAACACTTATGTTAGAAGATAGAAGCAAATATACAAGTTAACAACAACAACCATAACAAAGTTTGAACTAAAAACTTAAGAAAAGTCTTATACTCTAACAATATGTACATGTGCAGGCCATGACCATTTCAACACATACGACTGGAATGGGGTTAGAATACCCAGTTTAAGTTAAAAGAAATATACATGTAAACATTAAAGTACATACAAATTAGGATTGTTGGAGAAGCTTGTGTACAAGAAGTACGTGAGCAATTAATGTTCTTTCCACCTAGCACAACAAAATCAGTTTGAAAATACTTGTAGCAGCCAAAAGAAAATAAAAATCTCTGACTTATATTTGTACAAACAAAATGATATCCCTGTAAACTTTTATTCTATATATCAACTTTTCACATTTTAATTCGTTCACCCAAGCTAAGTAAACATGTAGAAAATATCATTCAAACTTAGACAAAATTCACTTTAGATGTCAACAGACAACTCAATAAATTAGAGATTCAAAAAGAAGGATTCCATCTTGAAATTTAAAAGCCAGTTTCAAATAAAAGAAGACTCTGTTCATTCTCCTGGAATCAGTGAGTAACTTCTTTCCCTATCAAGCCAAATCTGTTCTATTTCATGATTTTTACATACAATCAATTGAAGTAATGTTGGATGGATGGTTTAAAATGCTTGTATGTATATGAATGTAGTTTATGCCGTAGATATCTGCATATACAAATGTGTCTGTTTGTATACAGAGATTTACCTCTGTTTGTTCACAACAAGCTAGATCAAGCAAAAATATCTATATCTCTAAATATAAAAAGTTTTAGGTTGAAATCTCTAAAGGAACCTGTTTGTAGATTTCAGATTTAACTTTTAAAAATATTTTCAACTTGAAATATTTGGCGTATATTAGGAAAGCTTTAAAATTTACAGTAAAACCCATACCAGTCAGGAAAATAAATTTTGTTAAATCTAATGTTTGCTTATATAATCAAGATGGTCTGGTGAAATGATGATTTTAGGTCATAGTTTCATGATTTTAAAGTTTGTAAATCAAGAGAAAATGTAAGATGACCGTAAGTTGAACTTTTGACATTTTCTGGTGATCGGCGGTATTCGAGGGGTCGAGTTATCGTCTGAAGCTAGCTGGACGATCAGGGTGCTTGGCAAAAATGGCGGTTGAGGCGATAGTGGCATGTGGCGTCGGCGGTAGGTCATAACAGTTTTAAAACCTAGTTTAGGACGAAGCTGGAATTCGAATCAGTGTTTCTTCCTTGATTAATCGAGTGCCGTGAAATTCGGGAGGGTGGTCACATGTTGGGTCGGCAAGCCTTAGCCGGAGTTGTAGGGGTTTTAGTCGTCGGAATCGATGGTTCGAATGGATTTCCTGATGATGGTTTCCGGTCTTAGTACTTCTGAATGCTCGATTTTGAATTGAGGTTGAAGATGATGTTTGGATGGTCGTGGTTGCTCGTAGAAATGCTGGGCGACTTGACGATGGTGTCGTCGATGGTCGGAGTGGCCTCAGGTGATGGTGCAGGTGCACGCGATAGTGGGTGCGTGTCAGAAGGTGGAAATGGAGAAGGTCTCGAAGTCAGGTTCGAGAAGTTTGGTGGTTAACTCGAGTCGTTCTCGAGTAAATTGGAGGGTATTAATCTATAAGATTGAAAAAAAGAAATGACGAGAAAAAAAAAAAAGAAATAGTACAGGGGAGACTCGGGGAAAATGGGCAGATTCTCGGGGTTCAACCCGAGTAACTTGAGTGATGGCTCGGGTATTGGTTTGATGTTAACTTGAAACAAATTTAAGTTATAAACAGATTTTTATTTAATGCAAGGGAAATGATTTTGAGTTTAATTAATGGTAAGTAATTTGGAAATGATAAGTAATTTAAAGTTGAAAATTTAAGAACAAATAAGGTTATAATTAAGAAATTTTATTTATAATCAAATGTACAAACTTAAAAGTAAATTAACTAATTAAAGTTAATTCAAGGTTAAAAGTTAACTAATTTAAGAATTTAATTAAGAATCAATAACTAATTGCTTAGGTAAATAATTAAGTAATTAGTGAGTAGATAAATGCGTACTTAAGTTCTAACTAATTAAGTAAATTAAGGATAAATTAATTAGTGTAATTAATTAAAGGATTGATAGATTAAGGAAACTAATCAAGGATTAGTTAATTAATGAAGTGTGATTAATTAAAGGATAATTAATCAATATAAGTGATTAAAGGATAATTAACTTAAGAAATTAATTAAGGATAAATGTAATAAATCATTGTTAATTACTTTATAAGGGTAATTAAGGGATTATTTAATGTGATGGGTAAGGGCTAATTAATTGGTTTGTACTTAATTTATGTTTAGTAAAGGTATTCTAAGTGATTAAAGTTAGAAATTAATTTAATTAGAGATGAATTAAATTAATTTTCGAAGTGATCCATTTTGCTTATGAATGATCAAATAATGTTCAATGACTGGAATTGGTTGATATCTCTGATATGAAATGTTTTTGTGATATGATATGTTTGGTTTAAACTGTGATAATGTGGGTATCTATCGATGATGAATTACTGTGTAAAGGTGACACCCTGTAGTTAAAGTTGAATTGTATTTCACTTGAATAACTTGGGTTAAGCTGACATTGGACTCGAAGAGACCGGAGTCGGGTATTAGTTAATACCCGAAACCACTTCGATTCTTTATAGATTGATATATGAAATCAATAAACTGGAATGGAATGATTTAAATGAATTGGGTCATTTAATCTGAGTTTTTGGAACTTAGAAATTGATATGTGGAATAAGTGATGTCTATAACAAATTGTGAATTTATAAATTGAGGCGAGTTACCCCGGGATTCTATATAAGTTTATGCTATTGTATTTCATGTTAGATGGGTTTACTCACGCTGGTTTCCAGCCTGACCCGGGTGTTACTTTTTGGGTAATGCTCGGGTCAGACCGAGTATTACAGATTTTCAGGTAAGGACGTTCTGGAGCTCAGGGGCGAGCTGGATGGCAGGAACGTATGGAGTGTATTCCGCTGTGATATATTGTTATCATCTGGTACAAGTTATTTTCAACTGTCCAGTGATTGTGAAATATTGTAACTCTGATGTATAAAAATGTAAATTAACTGATACAATTTTTCTTGTATAACTGCTATTTATTTGATATTATATTTTGATCCGCTGCGAATGTGAGAATCTGTGTTGTGTTCTGTTTTCTTCTTCTTCTATCTCTTTCTTCTTTTCCATAACTATCTGGAATTTTCAGGATCGAAATTTCCGGGACGTTACAAATTATACCATTTTGATGATTTTTGAACTGTTGACTTTGGTCACTCGATTTGTGTAGTGTCTCAGCCCTGAACATAAGTTTTGCATTGTGATTTTTTATCTTGGCTGTGCTTGCTATTCTTATTTCTCCGAATTTATTGTTGGCTTTTGAAGCTGCTACCTCTGTCATGTTTTATTATTAGGCTATCACAGTTGTACATGTGCACTTAGGGTTGGGGTGTCAGTATTTTACCACCTACTGTTCACTTGCATATTGTTGTAGTCGACTAGATGTTCTTTTAGCTTCGGCTTGTGGTATTGTATATGTGATGATGCCTGACTCCGGTCGTGGTTGAACTTGCTACTGCGATTTAGCTTTGTCATTTTTTTTTCTTTCCTGTTGACTTTGGAAATTTCTACATTTGATCATGTTCGATTCAAGCCTTGACCAACTCGGCTATGAATTGATAAACTGAAGCTTTGATTTTTGGGGTTCGAACTAGCATTGGTTTTGATTTTGCGCCTCTATGACTTAGGCAAATTTTGATCCAAACTGCAGTTGTTTTTGGACTTGGTTGTTGTGTATTTGGCCTTGATGTACCTTCAATTGTACATATATGTGTCTTTGCATTATCATGTATGTATATATATATATATATGCATTCAGGTATGTATATATATATGATTGATATTCTATTTTGTTTTTTTTATGGAACTTAAATTCAAAACAGATTCAAATCAGAGTTTAGAAGATGGAATTCAAATTTACTTTTGAGATGAATGAAGTTTTATAAAATTGAAAATATTCAAATAACTTTAAAAATGTTCGAGTATATTTTATACCATGATTTGAATTTAAATACTTGGGTTCACTACACTTGATTTTGTAGTTTTTGTACTCGAGTCATGTGCTTGTATTGCCCAGTTTCGCAGTTGCATCCCATATATGTGTTTTCTACCTGAACATCACTGTATTGGTTTCATGTGGTATTTGGGCCTTACATCTTATTGTTCACTAGTAGTTGACTAGCTGTTTTGGGAGTTCCAGGTTCATTTTATTTTAATGTGTGGTTCATTTTTATAGCCCGACAGTTTTGGAAGCATGTACATTGTCACTTGGCCATCTTATTTCTTTCCACTATAGTGGCCTTCACTTTTTCCTGGTTTGCAGTCTTCCATACTGCTATGTTGTTTGCATTGACTTCATTTTTCAGTCTGCATTGGTTTGTCTCAGTTGTATCTTGGTTAAGTGCATATTGCTGAGGCTTGTGGTATCATTTGCTGTCATTTTTTTTGGTCTTGTTCACATTGAGCTCTGTTTGTAATTTGACATCATTGATCCTTATATCAGTGCTCGGCCTAAAATGTCCATGTAGTTTAGGTATGCATTCACGCTGGCTTCTTTAACTTAGGTCAGGTCTGATTGAATCACTGTCTTGAAGTCTTTGTGATCTTTACTTTAGTTCATTGTCATCTGAACTGTTGCCACTGTCTTCTTTGTAGTTGCACTGCACTTGATGGCTGATCATTTGTATACATACATTCTTGTATGTATATATGTGTATGACCACTGCATTTTGAAATCTTGAGTTTGGTTTGTCTGCACTCACTACTGCCTTTGTAGTTGATCAATTTTGTACTGAGCTGACTTTTCATAGATGTATTCTTGTGGCATTTGTTTTGTAACTTCAAGTCTGCATTGAGTCATATTGGCTTAGATGTAAGTTGGCTGATGCATTATGTTTTATCACTTGAGCTTTGATGCTGCTTTATTTGTGATCTACCATGCTTCAGTTTCACTTTGCCTTGTGTTGAACCCAGTTTTAAAAAAACTTGGGTTTGACCTTGTGCCGATGACAAGATTTTGAATATATTGCACCTGTGTCGAATTGGCTATGGCCATTTCAGTGTTGAGTTTGAATCGTATTGTCTAATTTATCTCACTGTTGCATACACGTTGACTTTGTTTATTTGCCCCTGAGGGTTTTTCATGCATCCATATGTGCATTTGTACATGGAATACTTGTCGACCTTGCATGCTGCCGGTTGACATGTATGGACTGACTAGTCTTTGTTAAGTTTCACTGCTTGATAAATTTGAAATTTCTTTTGCTAGATGTTCTTTTGACTTTGGCATGAGTATACTGTATAGTACTGACTTTGGTCAGTGCATTGCTTTGTTTGGCTGCAGAGTTGTTTTCGGTTATGACATGAGGCATGTTGAATCTCGGTTGCCTCTGTTGTAGCCACTGTTTTCTGTTGATGAATTGGAACTTGGGTCGAGACTTGATCTTTATATCTTGACCATTTCCTTTGAATTTGTACACTGTGTTGAATCCAGTCTCAAAGACTCGGGTTTGACCTTGTGCTCGTCTATGGGTTTGTGTTGATCTTTTGTGCATTTCACCACTGTAGTGGCGAGGCAATGCACGCGAGCGTGTACTGCAGTCACTCAGTATTAATTTTAAATTTATATTTCCATTGTTTTGATTCATTGATTCGTTACATTTTTCGTATGTCATATTGGCGAGGCCGTACACGCGTGGGTGTACGGCAGCCAATCAAACTTTGATGGTTTTAAAGTGACAATTTCGATTGGTTTAAATTGATTTAGTCAATTTGATAAATTGTTTATTTATCTCTGTTGATGATTTAAATTCGCTGATTTTTTGTTTAACACTGTTAAGTGTTATATCTACTGTTATCTGATTTCTTTGTTTAAAGAATCAGATAGACGGGAATTATTGTGACTGTCGTCTATTTGATTATTATTGCATATATGCACTAATAACTGAGTTTGAATTAGACTGACCTGTGTATTATTTTCTTTTGAATGTAATACTCGGGTCAGACCGAGTATTTTTACAGCTTGAAGATTTTCGAGCAGCGAAGTTAGAGAGGGAGAGTAAAGGAATCACTTAAGTTTTCAAGAAAATTGTATTTTAAGATATTCCGCTGTATCAGTTAAATACATTGTATAAACTCTGATGTATGTAAAAGAAATTTATAGTAATGAAATAAAGATTCATTTGTTTTTAATTTATATTATTATTCTGTGTTTCTGTGGCTGATTCTGTTTAAACTACATAAACTAAATAACAATCCGTCTTTTTGAACGTTTCGAGTTGGTTTAATTACCGACTGGAGGCGGTCAGAAAGGGGGAATGTTACAATAATTTACACTTATCGATCAATGATGATCCTTTGGTAATTTAGACTAGCAATGTGCAATGTCTCTTTGTCCGCGTGGGGTACTGTACCCTGTTTGGAGGAGTTTCGGCTCATTGGAGGAGCTTTGGCTCATAGTCCGCAAGGGGGGACTATACCCTGTTTGGAGGAGCTTCGGCTCATAGGAGGAGCTTTGGCTCATAGGCCGCAAGGGGGGACTATACCCTGTTTGGAGGAGCTTCGGCTCATAGGAGGAGCTTAGGCTCATAGTCTGCAAGGGGGGACTATACCTTGTTCGGAGGAGCTCCGGTTCATTTTATGTGATAGCGACCCATTTGTGATACATGTGTTGGGGAGTTTTCATGTTCCCATTTGTGATAGGCCTTCCCCTTTTTGTGATTTCTGGATTTCTAGTTGATGATTTCTAGAATTTGTGTTTCACCGATTTTTATGCGATTGGCATTGATATGTTTTGTCAATATTTGTGTTTTGGTGAATAATTTAAAGAATATGACATTCTTTTTATTGTTTGAGAATATTTGAGATATTGTATGATTTTTGTGGTTATCTGATGTATACTTATCACAGTATGGCATTATTGTTATCATACGTTTTTGTCATATCTCTTATCCTATCTCATTTTATATGATATTTATAGCTAGACTGATTCGTTTATTATTTTCTTCTTAAATAATACTCGTGTCAGACCGAGGTATTTCAGGTGCTTCTGCTTGACTTCTTATCAGGGTTCGTCACCAGACTTTTGGCTAACTACTTTAGCTTAGTTGTTTTTGTTATTATACATTCGAGATAGAGACTCCTTGATGTATACTTATTCTTTTGTCTAGCACTTGTACTTATTCTTTTGTGATGTAGTGGATCTTGTATGACCACTACTTTGATGTACACTTCTATGTGTTATATTCATATCTGTTTCCGCCTTTGTGATATGAATATCTGTGACTGATTTGTGTTATGTTTATTTCTATATTTGTTTCCGAAGTCCACATAGCCACTGTGTGGTTGCTTTGAGTTTGTATTTGATATGTCGGATTTCCTCTTGAAATGAAATGTAAGTTATATTATCTGACATATCGGTACTCGTACAAAGCAATTACACAGATGGTCGCTCCTTAACAGCCTTATTCTTCACGCTAGTCGATGACATTACCTTGTATTGTCCTTGGCTAGTGTGAGTATAGAGGTGGGGCGTCACAATATTCGAGTATAGAATTGTTGGAAATGTGAAAAATAAGTTGTGTGGCTTATAAAATTTAAAAGTGAAATAGAAAACCCAAACTAAAAATGGTGTAATATTTTAAAGTGAAGAAATAAAGTCCAAACTTGAATTTTAAAATGAAATTGAACTCAAGTAAATTAAATGAAGTGATTTTTGGAATAAAAATCTAATTGTGAAATGGAAAATGGAATTAACTAATTAGATGGATTAGTTAGTAGATTGAATATTGGAATTAAAACTCGAGTTATAAATAGAATTCGACTTAGTTGTAAGCGAATTTAATATAATTGGAACGAGTCGAATAAAATAGAAATGGATTGAAATAGAAATGACTTTGAGTTACAAATAAATGCAAATAAATTGATTATGGCCTTGATATCATTTAAATGAATTTAAGAATGAAATTGAGTGTGGAATTAAAAATTTGAAATGGATTGAGTGAATGAACTAATTAAAATAATTGGTAAATGGAATGGAAGTCGATTGAATAAGAATCAATCCAAATTGAAATGGAATTTGGTTGTAAGAGTAATGAACTTAAGTTATATAGTTGGATAAATTAAAAATAACAAATTAACTTAAGTTAATGTCTTGGATGGAAGTTTAGCTTGAATAAATTGCGAAATAATTATTTAATCAATAGCATAGAATGATTTCAAGCTAAATAAAACGGATTTGAATATAATATGGATGGAATGCAAGTAAATTGATTGAGAATCAAATTGAATTTAAATAAAATTAATTATAAATTGATTTGGAATCAATTTAAAATAGCTATAGACTGGAATGGTTATTTTATTAAATGAATATCGCCGAATTTGCATAGAAACAAATTTCGTTTGATGCAAACAGAAGTAAATAAAAATTCTATGAATTAATAGAAAGTGAATAAATTAGTTTAGAACTGATTTGGAATGGATATAAATATAATGTGTAGTTATGAAGTGAATGCAAGAAAATTGAGTTGTAAATCATTTGAATTGAATAAAATGATATATGGATCGATTAGAAGCAATTAAATTAGTATCGGAACCTTATAATTGCTTATAATATATGTTTGGCATGATTGGGTTATGGAGTTTATGTGTTGACACTATTTAAATAAGTGAAATGTTATTGAATTTGATGTTTTGGTACTTACGTGGTTTAAATTGAGTAAGTACAGGTACCCGGAGGCTGTCGGGCTAGGTTTGGGTTGCGTAATTGCATATGAAGTAAACTGGCTTGCTTAAAAATGCTAAAATAAGATACGTTTTCGGATTAAATACCGCAAAATATAAATATTGATATATATATTTTGTTTTCCGACCGTGTGGGTCGATGTATATATATTTATCTCTCTTGTCATATTGCAAAAGGTCCTCCATACAGAGGAGAGACTGCCAAAAAATTTCAAAAATTTAGGGTGTTAGAAAATTTTTAGAAATTATTGAAAATTTTTGTTGACTAAAAAGTTGATGTTCAAATTTAAACTGAAATAAGAGATTTTGGGTTAGAAATGGAAACTAAATGTTTTTGATGAAACTAAAAGGTTTAGAAAAGTGAAATATCGAATTTTCACTAAGTGGGTTTTGAATAAGTATTTGGTTTGGAACATTTTTCCTGCCTTAGCAATTTCGGGGACGAAATTCTTTTAAGGGGGGAGGAATGTAACCACCTAGATTTTTCGACGGTTAATCGTCAATATTTAAATGGTTTTAAATATTGATTTGGAATATAAATCGGTTGTGGATATAAAGATTTTTTGTTGGGATTATAGAATGAATTAAAATTTTAAATATATCGATTTATCGAAATACGGGAATTGTGAATAATTGGAAATTGGAGTTGAATATGAAACAAAATGATATCTAATGCTGATATAAATTCTACTAAAATTTTAGTTTAGTTAGTAAGATTTTAAAACTGGATTTTCTAGCGATTTCGTAAATTTTGGAAATCGTCAATTTAATTGATGCGTTAAAATAGCGATCCGAGGCACAGTCTCGAAATTCGACAAATCCAGTTCCATTGGATCCGTAATAGTGTATTATTATCGGATTCCAAATTTCATAATGTTTGGAGTTATCGTTTGATCGTACGGGATACAAACGCGTTGAAATTAATATCAAAATTTAATATAGTAACTGAGTCCAAAAAGTTATCTTCCCCATACGATCGAATTAGGACTCGAAACCTTTTTCATTGCGTTAGGAATAGGGGTATAACATTATGAAGGCCTAGCGGCACGTCTCGATAGGATATCGAAATTTTAAGTTACATTAAGTGATATATTTATAATTAAATAATATTATAATCTATCAAAGACAAGACACTGCCTTCTACAACACGCCGTTTCCCTCAATCTTAAATCACATCTTTCTCCCTCAGTTCGAAATCAAATCGAGCAACCCCCTTCATTTCAATTCAAATTCACCGGGAAAAAATGGCAGACGAAATCGCGTGCTTCTTCCTCTCTTTTAAAATCCACGCAGATGAAATTGAAAAAAGAAAAAAAAATATCGTGCATTCTTTCTCTTTTATTCCTAAAGTTGAAATCGATTCAGGATATAAAAACAAGGAATCGCGACATTGTCGCGATTTGGAACTCGAGCACGACATCGCGAACGAATCGCTGATGGAGGCACTCGTGTGCGCGTATTAATGGAAGCGTGGCTATAGGGGGAGGCGACGAAGTCGTTCGACTGTGTGTGTTCGCAGGCTTAGATTCTTTTTTCGTTGGCGAGGAGCCTGGTGGTCGCGATCGAATTTCAATGGAGGCGCTGACCTAGTGCGGCGGCGTGGTGGAAAGTGGCAGAGGCCAAGTCGCGTACAAGGTGAAGGGAAATGGTTGAGCTCGATGGCATAGTGGTGCAGTGGGATTCCTGGAGAGTGGACTGATAGTGGTCGAAGTTGAAGAGAGAGGGAGGTCGCGTGTGGCATGCGTAGTGCGGTCGAGGTTGAGGGATGGAGAAAGTCCCGTGCGTAGGCAGTAAAAGGTTTAGAATTAAATAAGTTTGATTTTCATATTAAGTTTAAGTAAATTATATTTTTATCGAATGGTTAAAAATGTATAACATGTTCTTGCGAGGTCCAAAAATCACGAAGTCGATCACGTTAAATTCGTAGTTCCAAATTCTACGCAATCGAATTAAAAATTGGAATGGATTGCAAAAAAATAAATCAAGGTGAGTAAATCTCACTCTTTTTGGACTGCTAGATTTTAAATTTTAAATAGTTAGAATTAATTATGGATATTTGGTTGAATTGATTATCTGTTGAATGATATATTATATATATAGTAGTATATATATTTTTGTAGTTGGAGTGATATTCTCACACATTATATCGGATGAGACCCCATGCGCCCCGCATAACAGCGGATGACCCTTTATACCGGGATATCTCCCTCGAAGTGTGATTGGTATTTTTATGTTGTATTAACATCTTTGGATGCAGGGAAACAGGTTGGAGGGATCCAATTGGATTCCTCAAAATATTGAATTTAATTTCATATATTATGATATATTGATTTTGTAGAATAATCTATTATAGATTATTGTAGTGGTTGGAATTTTTGGATGCTATTGTAGCACTGGCCTGAATTTTGATATTTTTAAATACCATAAACATATTTTTAAAATTGAAGGGAAAAAAGGGAATTTTTGATATAAAAATATTTATATTGTAATTGGGGTTATTTTAAAGAAATTGAGTTAGAAAAAAATATTTGATTTTTCGATGTACTTAACCATTGTGAATTATAAATTAGATTTTTATTTAAAAAGAAATGAATTATATAAAAAGAATTTATAATTGATATCCGGGAGATATAAAAAGGAGTTGAAGTCGATATTAAAAATAGATTGGAAGTTATAAATGAGATTTATAAAGAAATGGATTTAAAAAATGGAATTTTATAAATAAGATTGTTTTAATAAACAGGTAAAACTCTAAGGAGTATAAAAATTTATAAACGATGTTTATAAATAAGGTAAGCGATATCAGTGGATATATTGAAAAACAAATTCGTAGGGTGAATTTATATTAGAATATGGAAATAGGGTGAGAAAAATAGTGGATACTATTTTTGAAAGTGAAAATGGTTAAGGGGATCAGAATGGAGGTGATGTGATTCGAGAGGAATTTATAAAATTGAATTGGTTATTGAGGGTTTTAAAATATATTTTTAATTTTAAGAAGTTAAGTTTGTTTTTTTAAGGGAAAATTTTATTTTTTAAAAATATGAAATTTTAAACTAGTTAGGATTGAAATACTTCGGTAAGTAGATTTTCAAATATTAAGTATCTATTTTAGTAAATTCTAACTTTTAAAATCAGCTTTGAAAATTATTTATTTATCTAAAAATGAGTTATTGATGTTTAGAAAAGTGTTTTGATATTTTAAATAATTACTTGAACATGTTTCAAAAAAAAAATTATTATTCTTTTAAATACTTATTATATATATAGTTTTGAAGAAATAGAAAATTTTTATTTATAAATTCTCTCGAGATTCGTAAATGGGGCTTATAAATGGATATGATTTTGGAAGAGGAATTTATAAGGGGTTTGGAGGAAATTGAATTTCAAATTGTTAAATATGAGGAACTTCGAAAATAAAATCTGAATTTATAAAAGAAGTTATAAATTGTTGAATGGGTTTATAAATAAGTATACTGGGTTTTGGAAATTGAAAAAAGGAATTTATTAGTGATTCCGAAGACTTATGAGATAAGTTACGAAGTATTCCCTTAAGTGTTGGTATTTGAAAAGATTTTGGAAAATAAGATTTATAATATTTTCCTAAGTATAAAAATGGAAATTTGGAAATATTTCTAAGTGTTGAGATGGTTTGAAAATATCCTGTTACGGATTTAAGTATTTGAAATTTGTTTCAAATATTGAAATATGGAAAGGGATTTGGATATATATATATATCTTGGTAAAGATATTTTGAAATAAATGTTTGAAGAATTATAAAATAAGGCCCAGTGTCTGCTTATGGATGTTTTATTGATAGTTAAATAACCGACTATCAATATTGGCTAATTTCGTTAATCGTTTCGAAGAGACCGGGATCAGATTTAATTATACGAAAACCACTTCGATCCGGTTTGAACGTTACGAATTAATACCGTGAAGATGATGAAGAAAGTGATTTGGTTTGTCCAAACCCAGGATAACTTGTACGGACGAATGCTATCAGAACATCGTCATTGGAGGACAATGAGCATTCTAAGTATAATTGTTCTTGAAAGGCCACGTTTAGCCTCAAGCCCCATCAACCGGGAATGACAAAAACATGGGAGATGCAGCAAGGCTAAGTGGGTCGCATCCAATTAGGGCATGTTATCACTTTTCTAGATATCCTCGGAAATATATAAACTATGGATATAGTTGTGCATGAAAGAAGGAGCGCTCGATTTTAAGCGTGGGAACACCCGGGGTGATAACGTACTCGGTCTATCTAGGTTTGGGATAAGCCGGTCTTGTGTAGTAGGGGATCCCGGCGAGGTCCTCGGTATATTTTTCTAGAGGTGTACTGTGATGGGCGATACCATAGTGGCCCAGTCATTTGTATGGGATCCATTCTCCAATAAGCGTCGTACGGTATTGATTGTGCCCAACTGTGCTGAAACGTGAGATGCAAGCATTTCAGCTATTTTCTATTTACTTTCTATAGACACTATTATAATATCAGATGATTTTGATAAAAATCGTTTTGGTTATCGTAAGGTAAAAACCCGTCATGTTTATGTGTGACGTGGTCTTACGAGATACCTTTGTTTTCAAAGGATTTTGAGAAAAGTTAATAATTCAAATTGAGTGTGTTTTCTCACGCTGGTTTTCCAGACTGACTCGCGTGTTATTTTATTATAATGCTCGGGCCAAACCGAGTATTACAGATTCAGGATAGAATGCTATGGAGTTCAGGAGGCGAACTGGATGACAGAGACGTATCTTCGTACTTAGTTTATATTTCCGCTGTATGAGAACAAGTTATTATAACTGTCCAGATTGATGTATGGGTTGTTGTACTCTGATGATTGTAAGTATATAAACTGTTAGAGATTCTTTGTATAAAAATCTGTTATTATATATTATATTTTGTTCCGCTGCGATTGTGAGATTCTGTGTTGTTGTTTAATTTTCTTTCCTTCTACCTTTTTCTTCTTCACCCTAAAGTTTCGTATTTTCCGTTAAATTTGAGTTGAATTGATGTGAATTATGGTCGACTCAATGGGTACGGAATTGTAGGCCTTTATAGAAAATTCTGTAAAAAAAATTGTTTTAAAACTTAAGGGTCTTAGGAAGTTTCTAAAATTTTGGAGTAAGAATGTTTTTGGTGTTATTGAAATTAAAAAGGAAAATATTCTTTCCGAAATGATCAAAATAAACAAGATATGAGAAACTAGACAATTAAATTTAGGCAAGCGTAACGTTCTCACTAATCTAAAAGAAGTGCTTAATTCAATTTTAGAAAAAGAGGAGTTTATGTGGAAACAAAGATCTTGAATTCAGTGGATTAATGAAGGGGATAACAATATAATTTTTTTCATAGTATGGCTAATGGTAGAAAACGTAGTAATACGATAAATTCTATTTTTGTGAATAATGTGGAATTGGTTGACAAAAGTGATCTTAATAAGGCTTTTACCGACTATTATAGAGATATTTTCGGTAATAAAAATAAGCATAGAATTAATGCTAGATGGAATGATCTTTATCCTTCGGATTCTAGAATTGACCTTTCTGAGTTTGATAATCCTGTTTCTGAAGTGGAAATTTTGAAAGCAATTAATGACATGCCTAGTGATAAATCCCCGAGTCTTGATAGGTTCCCTATATTCTTTTACAAAATGTTCTGGGATGTTTTAAAATTCGATTTAAATAACATGTTTAACGATTTTTATAATGGAAAATTAAATTAGGAAGATTTTATTTTGCAAATGTAATTTTATTGCATAAAAAAATCGGCGCTAATAATTTAAAAGATTTTAGACCTATTTCCTAATTAATTGTTCCATTAAAATTATTTCAAAAGTTTTATAACAGAGTTAGTAAATGAATGAATGATCTAATTGATTGTTCACAAACTGCTTTCATTATGGGAAGAAATATCACCGATGGTGTGGCTGCTGTTCAAGAATACATTAACCACTGTTGTAAGAATAACATTACTTGTGCGATTCTAAAACTAGACTTTGAAAAGCTTTTGATTCGGTGGATTGCGATTTTCTAGTTGATATGTAACATGCTAGAGATTTTAGTCACAAGTGGATAGGCTGGATTATGACTTTGCTTAAAACGAGTAACTCTAGTATAATGGTTAATGGTATTTTAGGAAATAAAATTCAATCTAAACGAGGATTAAGGCAGGGTGATCCTTTTTCGCCTCTTTTGTTTAACCTAGCTGTAGATATTTTTGCTATGATTATTAAAAAAGCGGCTGGTAATGGATCTTTGGGGAGTGTAGGTAGTGAAATCTCTCGTAATGGTATCTCTGTTCTTCAATTTGCGGATGATACCTTACTATTTACCTCTTAATTGCCTAATCATGTCATTACTCTTAAATTTATATTATACAGTTTTAAACTTCTTTTAGGGCTAAAGATCAATTTTGAGAAAAGTTTTGTTTTAGTATTAAATGACGTTGATAAGGTTGAAAGTTTAGTTGATAATACGTTTAATTGCAAAACCATGAATTTCCCTTTTAATTATCTTGGTTTTCTAATTAGACCAACTAAACTTAAACATGACGACTGGTTAGTTATTATATATAAGATTAAAAATAGAATTTCTAATTCGAATGAGAGGTTTTTATCAAGAGTGGGTAGATTAGTTCTTATCAACTCTGTTTTATCAGCACTCCTGATCCATTGGATGTCTATGCATCTTTTTCCAGATTGGGTGATTGATAAAATTGATAAAATAAGAAGAGACATCTTATGGAGTGGGGAAAACTCTAACAGTAATATTAAATGTTTAGTAAATTGGGAAATAGTTTGTAAATCAAAAAAGGAAGGTGGGTTAGGGGTCATTAATTTGCGTAACATGAATTTTCTTTGTTAGGGAAGTGGTTATGGAAATTTAAGGATTTAAATGATAATTCTATTTGGAAAGTAATTATTACTAAACATCACTATAATGGTAGCAATAATTTACATTAGCTTACACCTACAGTTATAAATAAATTGTCTACTTTTTGGAAATCAATTTTAAAATGTCACGATATTTTTAACCTTGGTACTAATACAATAGTTCATTTAGGAAATAGTACTTCTTTTTGGCATGATCGTTGGATTTCTGTTATCCCTCTTTGGATAGAATTTAAAGGGCTTTATGTAATTCGTAACTTTAAGAATGCTTTAATTTTAGAATTTTAGTTTTAATAGAATTTTAGATTTAATAGAATTTTAGTTTTAATAGAATTTTAGTAGGTACAACTCTTAGGCAACTTTCTTTGCTTTATGCTAGATTGAATCTATATAATATTGATAATGAAAATGATAATACTAGCTGGGAATGGGATACGATTAGGAAATTTACTTCTAATTATTTTTATAAATTTCTTAATTTCTCGGGCTTAACTAATAATTCTTTTAAAATTATTTGGAAAACAAACGATCCTCCTAAATCTGCATTTTGAATTGTTAAAGAAAAATAATATTCAAATTGATAATAAATGTTCTTTTTCTAATCTGCATTTTGAAGAAATTAAACATGTATCTATGATTGCATAGATACTTACTACATTTTGAATAATACTCTCAAAATCTTTAACTTTACTCTTATAACTAAAATTACTGATTGTGTCCATTATTGGAATAATTTTATATTTTAGTTTAAAATGGAAAATAGATTTTTACTTGATACTTTATTCATTATAATTTGTTGGTATATTTGGTTTGAGAGAAATCAGAGAATTTTTAATAATAACAATAGCCATTTTAATAAATTGATTAATATCTTCATTCTGTTTTAATTGGATCTCAAATCCTAAATATAAATTAGCTAAAAATAATCATTTTAAAGAATATCTTAATAAGGTTAGTAATAATATTAAATTATTTAAACATAAAACAATATTTTTGACATTAATAATTGTAGCATTAACATCTTTTCAAACTTAAATGATGATTTCACTAATTATCATAATATCCTTTTAATCAAAGGAGAATAAGAACAAGTTTTAATTAGCTTTAGTTTTAGTTTGTTTTTGTTTTTGTTTATAGATTTTTAACTTCTTTTGATCATGGATTCTTGTTTAGTCTGTTTCTAATTTTTGTTGTTATTCTGTCCTATTATCTTAGCTTTTGTATCTTTACTTTTATTTCATTAATACATATATATGTATATAAATTTAATTAATATACATATATGTGTATTATTCTTATTATTTTCTTTAGTTCCTTTTACAGATAAAGGTTTTGGCCAGAAATGGTGTTAGATCCTTTTTGTAGGTTCACAGGATTGGTGATAGTAGGATTGCTGTTTGCAGTGAGGAGTTCTTCTCAGTTCTTCAACATCTTCATTGTGGCGTTCTACTTTCTGGATGATTCACTTTTCAGCGAGGCACTCTCTCCAGTTCTGCCGAGTCTACGTAGTGGCATTTTTCATTCTAGATTATTCGCATTTCCAGTTCTTCTGAGTATGTAGCGAGGTGTTTCCTTCTCAGATGGAGCTGTCTTCTAGTATCATTGGCGCTGAGTTACTGCATAGATTTTTTTAGGTACCTCTAACACCTCAATACTGGGCGGTGGCCATGCCGGTGCTGGATATTAGGGTGTAATGGGCGGTGGCCTTGCTGGAGCTTATTCTAGAGGTACCTGAGTTCTTTACTTTATTATTCGTACTATGTTTAGCAACCTTCCAGGCATGTTGGTAGCACCTTGTCTTCTGTGATATATATATATATATATATATCTACATGTGTGCACTCCTCTATTCTAGAGGATCACACATTTTTCTCAAAAAAAGATAAATTATAAAATTGCCTCGAAGGCATACCCCTAACTCTATCATACCGAACTAAGCAAGTAAGCAAAACCATTCGTACATAAACCTAGTCCAACATTACGTGGTTCCTTAGCCAAATCAAGATACATCCCATCAAAATATTTCAAGCTTTTCCATTTGAAGGATGACATAAAACATCTTCATCTCATTGTCGTTTACTATGACATCACATGTGTTTTGCAGTAGCAACGTCTGTATATAACCTTTGCAATGTTGGTGTAATCGTAAAATTATGCATCTTGGTGAAAGGTACGCCTTTACCATTTTTTTTATATTTATAATTAGTTTGTTTACAATTTACACAACACCGGATTTTTATCTTCCTTCAAATAAATCATGTATCCATCTGGACATGTGTCGAATTTTCATACTACAATCTAAAGGAAGAGACCCCTTTTGAAGGATTATCAGTTCTTTCCTAGCATATTTTCAGTTGGAAGCATTTATTTGCACAAGTTAAGAATTGCGTTCATTAGTTTTTTCAATGTATTGCATTCGGATTTTACAATGATTAACTTAGATGTCGTTGACAAGTGTGTCGTTTTACAGCCTTTATAGCGTGGTCATTTCGATGCTTCTAATAAGTTGAAAAACGTGTTCTCTTTCGAGTCAAGATCTTCCCCTAAATCGGGTTCATCGGTCCACATACTCAAACCAACAACATCATGAATCATTTCAGTATTCTATTTTCTAGATCTACATTTCTTCAATAAGGGGTTCATCGCAATTCACATTCAAATTTACGACCTTCTCTTATACAACATAATATTCTTATTCATGATATATCCACACAAGATAATGGAGCATTATACTATGTTGATGTAAATGTAATATCACAATATAATACTCTATAAGTTTCGGGCATTTATATTTTGGACACGGACATTAGTCATTTTTCATATTTATTTTATTACAAGATGTCACTTTCATGAATGCTTCCACATCATTTTTGAATTACAACGGTATCGTTCCTCTTTCTTTACCTTTCATGTAAATCCAAGTTCTATCTTTCAAATAATCAATCTTTTATATGCTACACGTAAACAAAAGTTACACAAATTTTCACACAATGGTATTTTATTCTTACTTTTTTAATAAAACCAAACATAAATAATAACATTACTATTATTTATTTAAAAAACCAAACATTAATTAATTTTTTATTAAATTGAATAACATTATTAATTTTATTATTACTTTCAATAATATTATCAAATTTATTATTAGTTTAAGTACCATTATACATTTTATTATTAAAATTAATAACATTATTGATTTTATTATTACTTCTAATAAAATCATTAATTTAATTTCAACAACATTATTAATATTATTATGAATTTTAACAACAATATTAATTTTATACTTAATTTAAATAACATTATTGATTTTATAATTAGTTTTACCTTAGAACATTAATAATTTTAATTTTAATAACATTATTTATTTTATTATAAAATTATTTTAAAACATGGAATTCATAAATAATTTCAAAGCTATATAACCCAGGGATTTCTATACTTTTTTTATAGTTGATCATTTTATTTCCCATTACAAATGCAATGACATGCATTTCATAAATCATTTCAAATTGAGAAATTAATTAATTTTCGATAGCACTTCCTCTTATTTTCCGTATCATATGGATCTAGAGGTAACAAAGCAATGAGGCGATGGTAAATCAATGGAGACGACTTACTAAATTGGATGCGGTAGTGGCTAATTTTTGTGATGCAAATCAATAAGAAGCGGCAAATCCACTACAAGAACAATAGTATATTCCGACCACATGTACTGACGGCAAGTACATTCTGGACTTTGTTACGAATAAAATAATTAGCCGTCGGAAGCTGTTAGAACAATGCCATTAGCGGCCATTGGTAGCCGTCGAAAATTCGCGATTATCTTCTTCCCCATGCCGAAACAGATTCAATTGAGCTCTCCTCCCTAAATCACCAAAACCCTTCTTCCACCATTTCCATCTCCACCTTCAATGCCCGAAATTCTGCCGAAATCACCTCCTTCTTCGTCAATTCAGAATCTTATCTCCTCCAAACCCCTAATTTCCTCTATTTTAGGTATTATTCATAAACCCTAATTTCATGAATTTGTTAATTTAGGGTTAATTTGTTAGTTTAATTATTTATATTGTCTCATTGATTGTGTAGTATAGTTTATTGAATGTTAATTACTGTTATTATCCTATATGTGTTGAATACTAACTTATTTAGTTTGTGCGATAAGAAATTAGTGTGCATGAGTTGAATAATTTAGTGCTTTTACGCCTTACTTGGGTTATTTAGTGTGGATGAACATAATTTAGTTTATGCGTTTTTTAAAACGTCGAAAACGATAATTAATTTTATATAATGTATGGTTAATTAATTAAACTTTTAAACATGTGCATATGTGATAAACTATCATATACGGTAGTTTAACTTAAGTTAATTGTTAATCAATTAATTTAAACGTCGAATGCCAATTTTTTTTATAAATATAAAATATGTAATATACTTTATTCTTAAAACTGTTAGAGTGTTTTTGGCCCCGTCTGATAAGTATTGTATATGATCGTTATGTGGGTATTCGTTTTTTGTCACAGAACGGACATCTATATTCATCATATACAGTATTTGTTGGATTTGTCCCTGTATTGGAGAAGTTACAAACGCAGTAACGTAATTACATCTCGTAAATCATTTCATTTTAAACGGTTCATAATTTGTCCCTATGTACACGCAATTGTGTATGACTCAGGGAACAAAAGGGAAGTGCTGCCGAAATTTTGTTGTATCATTTAAAATGAAATGTTTTACGAGATTTAATTACGTTATTGTGTTTGTAATGGGAAGTAGGATGACCCAGCAACAAAGTGTCAATGATCAATTAATAAAACATTAAACTGTAAAACTGTATTGAAAAATAAATTGTCAATGTGGTTTTAATTCATATCGTATTTTTTAATTAGTAGGAGAGATGATCAATTATTTTATTGATTGAAGCTGGATGTATCAATAACGAAGGGAAATTGAAGGCTCAATAAGTGAACATTTTAATAATAGTGTACATGTATTTATTGATTTCTCTTTAAGTAATAATGGAAATGACGAAGAAATCCGTTGTCAATGTAGTAGGTGCAAATTGTTGAAGCATTTGATACCATAAATGGTTAGAGTTCATTTGCATCAGTACGGTTTCGTGCCGAATTATTTGGTATGGGATCGTCATGGAGAAATTGTAGCACCTAATCCTATACAGTCAGAGGAGTAGTGAGTAAAGAAATTGTTACGACAAATCTCGTAGAACATATGGTTGAAGATGCAGCATGTTCAATGTTCCCTACCGCTCAATTTGTTGATGACGATGTTAATGTTGAAGAAGAACTAAATATTGGAGCAATTTTTTTTATGATTTATTGGATTCCGTGAAGAAACCCCTTTTGGAAGGCTATACAAGCGGCACCAAATTATCTATTACTACAGAATACATTGCGATGAAATCTAAATACAACCTCACAGAAGAAAGATTTACAGCTATGTACAAGCTGTGAAGCGGCATATGCCTCCCGATAATTTAATGTGCTAAAATCATTATGAAGAGAAAAAAATTATGTCGGCTTTTGGTTTACCATATCAAAAAATAGATACATGTTTAAATAGTTTCATGTTGTTTTGGGAAGAAGATATCAATCTTAGGAATTGTAAAATATGTAATCAGGAAAGGTACAAACCAAGAAAGAAGAAGGGAAAGGAAGTCCTGTATAAACATATGCATTATTTACCTATTACTCCTAGGCTTCAAAGGTTATATGCATCTTCTGTAACCGCACATCATATGAGTTGGCACAGTGTTAGAACATAGGAAGAAGGTACGTTAACACTCAGCTGATGGGGAAGCATGGAAGCATTTTGATCAGAAATATCCCGATTTGGTAAATTTTTATATTCACATTTTAATATTCTAAGTTATAAGTTGTTAATAGATAGTTAATAAAACAATATAATATATATATACATATATTCATATTTCAGGAAAGAGCGCGCGAGGGTCCTGTGTCGTATTGGGATGTTTTTGCTCATACTCATGCCCTGAAGCAGACCGACGATTCGGGCTCAGTCGTATACTCATGGGAGCATGATGATAAAGCGACTACTGCTCATGTAAATATATTATAATTAAGTTAATAGTTATCAGTTAATTAAGTACACATTTATAGATATTTTAATTAGTGTTATGTATACCAGTGACCATTCCAACCTTTTGTTATTTAGTACAGCGATTAGTCTACTTAAAAATGATTAGTTTTATTTTAATTACCGTTATTTATACTTAATTGTATTTTTCATTACAGCAAAAGTTCCAGGAAGCACGGGCACCGCTGCTGGTTGAGACAGGATGGGATGAGTTGACTGCTGATGAGGAGGACGCTATTTTTGAGCCTGTCACGGATCCACCATCCCGCAGCACGCGCTATGGATTTGGGAACCAAGCAGTAATTTTCAAAAAATAAACTAAATTCAAATATTGCATATTTTTTAATTAAAGTTATGTAAATTACGTTTATGATGTTGGAGGCATTATAACAATTTATTTTTATTCACAAGCTAGGACATCTCAGAAGGCGTATAAGATGGCTCAGGACAAAGAAGAAATTGCAGAGCTATGAGCCCAGATCGCCGAGCTGTAGGAGCATGATCGCCGTCGTGCTGTGTAGATGGAGCATCTGAACCAGTGCTTGGCGAAGTTTATGGGGCAGCATGGGAGGTTTCCTTCGTCGGGTGCTTCTGCAGGGGATGATGAGTGATGCTAGGTATGTTCTGTTATTTTTTTTGTCAGTATATATACGCTTCAAGTGGGTGAGGATGTCTTTGATACATTTTGATGGATTTTATATTACCTTATGTGGATTTGGATATGCATGTGTTCGTGGAGTTGTTGAATGTTGGTTTGGAGATGAACGACTTTGGACTTTTTGGATTATTTTGCTTTATGATATGGATATGGACTTGTTGGATGTTGATTTTTTGGATTGTTGGATTTGGATATGGATTTTTTGGATTGAATATTATGTTTGGTTATTTGTACGATTAATGGTTTATATATGCTCGAAATGGAGCTGTAATGTGTATTGATGGATGTGTAGTGGATGGAAGGCAACAGGCTTAAAACCAGGAAAAAAACACCCAGATTTCTGATGGATTCAAACGGCTATCGATGGCTTATAGGTCATCACATTTCAACGGCTTTCGATGGTTGGCTACGGCAAATTTTGATAGTTCTCGACGGCTTCAGACGACAATTTAGTCATTCTGATTTGCCACGTGTCGAACAAGGCCATCGGATACCGTCCCAGATTGTCGTTGGTGGCCATCAAAAATATGCCGTTGATGCCGTCGGAAGATGTTACGAAACGAGATTCACATTCCGACGGACTTTCCTACGGAAATTTTTTATATGTAAATATATATTGACTTAATTTTTTAAAAATTTAAATTCAAAATGTACATATACATATGTTTTATATTTTAATTTGAAAAACATATATATATATATATATATATATATATTTTCTTTTAGCCGAAAAGGCCTTTTAAAATAATATATCAAATCCATACGATTTAGTTGTTTTTAAATATAATACATATACATTAATGTATTAAAAAGAAATTAAAAATATATTAAATTTTATTATATATTAAAAATTTTGTAAAATCCTAGGTATATTTATATTTATAAAAAAATTTATTAATTCATATATATTATATCTATTTTCTATGTATATGTCACATTATCACATTATAAAATTAATAAAGCTACCTAAAACTAGTTTAAATTTCAAAAGTAAACATTTAATTATTTTAAAATGACCAAAAATAATATATCTATTGATATTTTCAGGGTTTTTTTAGTTTATTCAAATAATTGAACATACAAATTAAATTATACAGCACATGCATATATAAATTCATTATAGTGTGTGTGTGTGGGTGTATGAGTCTAAGCTGCACAGTCAAATGATGTATATATAAATGATAATTAAATTAAAAAACTACCTTAAGATGTAGCCAATGAACTTCCCCTTGAATGAAGAATCAACCCCTAGATCCGATCGAACCACCTTTAGAAATTGCAACAATCTAGAGACAAATGCCACCTTTTAGTTTAATCCATTTGGTATTGAATATGGTTTTGGAAATGAATGGTTATCAACCTTGATACTTGCGGTAGAATGGAGTAGGAGAGCGATCACAAAATGAACGAGAACAAGGTGCTTAAGTAGGCATCTGGGTAGAGGAAAAAACAGAGATCTTTTCCCTTTTCTTTACTTGGTCTTTCTTTTCCATTTAAAATCGATATTTGAGCACTTAAATCACTTCCCCCGGCTCCTAGGGTTAACCATTACATGAGGCTTTATGGACGTTTAACAATTTCCAAACACACTTAGTAATTAATTTATTTAAATCAAATTGAAATGTTTGTCGATACCGTATATCGATACGTACATATATAACTTTTATATACGCACTTTATTAAGTACTTATGACATTCAAACTTGTAACAACCGGGCGTTTTTTGACCCCCGAAAATCGACACTAATACTTCACCATTTAGAGTGCCGAGCAATCGAGTGCCGGAAATACCAGGTTGTTAGGGTTTAAGAAGAAAAGAGATAGAAGAAGAAAATAGAAATAACAGCAACACAGAATCTCACAATCGCAGTGGAACAAAATATAATATATAACAACAGCATTTATTCAAAAGAATCTGTAACTGTTAATATACATACAGATTATCAGAGTACAATCATCAACAAATAAATATGGACACTTATAATAACTTGTCCCGAAATGCTGAATATACGCCTACAATATACAGCGGAATATAGTCAAATACGTGTAGTAGGCCTTTACCATCCAACTCGTCTCCTGACTCCAACGCGTCCTAACATGAAAACTGTAATACTGGTCTGACCCGAGCATTACAATAAAGTAACACCCTAGTCAGGCTGGAAACCAGCGTGAGTAAAACACACTTAATTTGAAATACTTGAATTATATTATTTTTTTGAAAATTCAAGGTAGCTCGTACAAACACGATGAGTTTTTATCTTATTATAACCAAAAAACTTTTTCAAAAATCCATCAATATTTTAACAATGTCTAAGTACAATTACTTATTTAAAATGGTCAACTTTTGTTAAATTTATCCAATTCCGGTATACAGGCTTTATAATCAAAACCGTAAAGGTTCGTTGTGGTTATGGGAGCGAAATGGTTCCGAAAATTGCTGATATCTGATTCCGGTCTCTTCGAACTGTAACGGTAAATTTTAAAAGGGCAAATTGTTTAAAATAAACTATTTATATTCAGAGTGTCAAAATACACATACGGGAATTATTACATATGTTTATTTCAAGTAAAACGTGCTAACGTTTTATCCCAACTTTTCAACTGGTTTGGTTATAAAGTCACAAATAAGAACAATTGAAATAATATTCAAGAGTCGTAAGCCAAAGCATAGATCACTAACAAATTTAAAGATTAACAGCTTAAATTAAACAATTCACAACCTGAATTTAATCAACTTAAAATTTAATTGAATTTGCTTATATTTTAATCCAGATTAATATTAAGTTAAAAAAATTATCAAACAATTTATTGTTAGTTAATTAGGATTTAAACAACCAAATTAATAACTAATTTATTTATTTACATGAGTTTAGATCAAATAAGTCCTTAATTGATTATCCACTTGATAACCAATCAACATAAGCTTAAGTAAAATAAAAATAAAAATCTAACTATATATCTTTTAACATAAGATTAAATAAATTAAGATTTTAGTTAATAACTCACAAAACAATGCCGGCCCAAACATGTTTCGGCCAAAAAAGAAAAACAAACCCCTTCTTCCTTTCTTTCTTTCCCTTTTTTTCCTTTTTCCTTTTTCATTTTCTTTTCTTTCCTTTTCCTTTTCTTTTCCTTTTTTCCATTCCTTTCTCTTTTTTTCTTTCCTTTTTATTTTCCTTTTCTTTTTTCTTCAGCCCATACTCACCGGCCCAAACTCCTCCTCCTCTTCATCCCAGTTCTTCCCTCTTCCCTTTCTCGTGTTCTTATTTGTGCATGAAGGCTGTGCAATGGTATATGCACGTACCGACTACCTCGACCCACTCCTACTTGCTGCCGACCGACCTCACAAACCACCAACAACCTCCTCCTCAATCTAACACCCTAAAAAAATGGTTGGCACCGTGGTTCGAAAACCAATCCACTCGACCACAACCGGAACAAACCCAACGCCACTCATCCTCCTCGCTACGCCACCAGACAAGGCCGATCACCACCAGCTACGCCACGTCCAACTCTACCATTCCCCCGTGGACCACACCTCCCCTTCTCCTCCTACGCGACGCCATCTACCAAAAACCGAATCCACCACAAAAACAACTTACAACCCTAAAACGAACTCGACAAAATCCCATGCACTACAGAAAAATCATCTACCATTTCTCCCAAGTTCGCTGCCACCTGACGCCCCTCCACGCCAATGTACAACCCACGAAAACAACCAAGACGCCCGAATTTGGCTTTTTCCCCAAATACGATCATCTCAACAATCCTCCCTTCATAAGGCACTAAAAACCATGAAACTAACTTCAAAAATCTCATTTCTCAACTACGAGTTCAACCATATAAGTCATTCATCAATTTATGACATTTGATTTCCATCCATGGATGTTCCACTCACGGTTACATGAGTTTTTCACGGCCTCGGTTTGTTAAAAATTAATGAAATAAATTTTAAAATGTCCCCAACTTACAATCGAACAACTTTCATTTTGGACTTATGTCTTTAAACATAAAAGATGATGAACTATTGATTTTTGAGTGGAAGGTTTCATTTTTTTTTAGAGTAATAAGGACAGAGAGGTATATATATAAGAGAAGTACAATAGTTTTTTGATGACCAGTGGAACTTATTCAAGACTAAACACATATAAATACACATTTACACATGCCAGGTATATATTTACTTGACAAAAATCAAGTACTCATCCAAAACTCACATATATATGCATATATACAACAACCAGTAAAACAAAATAGTGATTACTCATTATTTGATATACATGGATGAAAACTGCTGCTCCTCTTTTCTTTTGTTCTAGCTTGATCCTTTATGTTTTTAATGGTAGCACTTATGTTGTTTTATTTTTGTGAACTAGAATGTATACGTGAAGGTAAACCAGGCAGTGTATATATAAATATAGCAATGAAGTGTGTTGTGCAAGCCTAGTGGCATATACCTGTACAGGCTTTTCACATTTTTTTCTAAATTCTATTTTATTTTCTTTTTCATTTGTGTGATTTGATTTTTGAATGATTTGATCTTTTATGAGACTTGATTTTATGCTTTGTTTTGACTTGATTAAATGTTTTGTATGCTTGCATTTAATGCCTTGCCATCATGATGTTTTCCTATGTTTATATTTACACACATATATGTAGATATATGCATTTACACTATTTCCTATGTATATTCACATACTTACATATATTTGTCATTATATATATATATATTTAACACCTTCACTACTCCATATAACATATATGTATATACATATATTATGTATATTTATCATATATATATACATATATACATTTATTTATATACACATTTGCACATTTATTTACCATAAACGCTTATATATATATATGTAGATATGCATACATATACAATATACATTTTTACTTTACCTATTTACATTTATACATACTTTCATATACATTACTTCATATGGGTACATATACATATATATATACACACACACCTATAGATACATACATACATATATATATATATATTTAACATCATAAAGCTTGTGTATATTTATACATACATACAAATATATGGATATCCTACCTTTAATTCTAATTGAGGAGTTTTTATATATATTTCTATAAAATTTATCATATCCAGAAATTATAATTTAAAATTTATATAGTTTTTACGTTAATTTATACATTCAGATATATTTTTAAATATCATAAAATTTGTTTATCCAAATTATAAAAATTTATATGTCAAAAATTAAAATCAGTAAATTATTCAAATAACAAGCGTAAAAAATCCGGGTCGTTACATTCCTCCCCCCTTAGAACTTTTCGTCCTCGAAAAGGAACGAAGCGAAAATTTGAATTTTGATGTACATTATTAAATAAATTATCCCTTTACACATTTAAACTCCTTACTCTTTTATTTTACATTTTAAGATACATACAGTTTAAATTACATAGTATTACCAAGCTAGTTTGATATTAAAACATTTTTCATAACTCGATGTCTTAACAAGTCCATCCTTGTTCTTACAGAAATTTTGTACGTTGATCAGGCATAGGACTGAAAATCTAGAAGTACTTAGTAGACCTGTTTCAACAATTAGTGAAAATACTTGAAAAACCTTTTTTTCAAAAATGCTATGGAAAGAATCACCCCTTTTCCCACCATGGATCGCAATTAACCCGATGATTGCGTCGCCATCCCGGCGTAATCATTTGAAAACCGTAGGCATCCACACCTCTCGACTTACGCTATGGGAACACCATAGTCAGCAGCTACAACAAGGTTGCGTTGCTATCACGACAAAACCGTAAGTAATATGTAGGCAATTACTGCCCCTCGAAGTACGCTACCAAACGAAACTATACCACATAGATCACAGGCTACACAAAGGTTGCGTCACTATCCCAGTGAAACCCAATGTAGACTATAGGCACTCGCTGCCTCCCGAATTACGCTATGGAACCAAACCACATAGATCGCAATATACCGATGTTACGTCGTTATCCCAGCGAAATCAAACGTAGATTGTAGGCAATCACTACCACCCAACTTATGCTATGGAACTGCGATCGATCGTAGTTACACAAAGGTTACGTTGCCATCACAGCAAAACCCAATGTAACTGTAGGCATCAGACAAACGTCTGAAATGACTGTTTTTTTTTGTTTCTTCTATTTTTTTTGAATTTTTAACTTTATTCAGACATCTGTCACTTTTCTCTCAGACATCTGAACTTGACGAACTGAAGCATATCTTCATGAAATATCAAATTCTGAAGAGTTGTCTTCTTCACCAAGAGTTGCACTTCTTCTAATGGTTGCAACTATTAAATTAAAACTATTCAATACTATAAATAGAGATGAAAATCCACTATTTCAATTACAACCAATTCTTTCTATCTATACTTGCTTTGTATTATCATAATCACAAGCGATTTTCAATCTCTACTTCCTACAAATTGCACGTTCAAATCATCATATCAAGAAGATTATAGGAAGGGTGTACTACATTTACTATATTCGTGTTATTCAAAGAACACACAAGTCAAGAAACAATTTACCAAATTGTATTTGAAGTCCTATTCGGTTGCTTAGGCCGAAAAGTCCTGTTCGGTTGCTCAGGCGGTGTAATACCTGTTCCTCCGGGTTAAGTGAGGGTTATTCGAGGAATTCCAGAAGGAGTCTGGGACTGGACGTAGAACGGGAAGTTCGAACCAGTATAAAAATCCCTGGTGTCATTTTTATTACTGCTATTTACTATTATTTATAATTCCGCACTTGCTAGACTAGTCCTACTATATATTATCGATCCATATAGACTTTTATTTGGTAAAATGTTGGAACCTGCCTTCTTTGATTTTAATGCGACAACTATATATTTCAACCTATATACTATAATGTCAAATATTCTTGCAGGAATCTACAAAGAGAAGCTATTATCATATCATCAATAAAGATCAAGTTTTCAAATTTTATTATTTCTAAATATTCTTGTACAATCCCTGATATGATGATAAAACACACACACACAAATATACTTTTGAAAATCATGTTTTAAAATAATAAATTTTTTTAATTATTTAAAGATATAAAAAGGTATTTTCAAAATTGAATAATATCTCAAGTTCAGAAGTGCTAAAACAAAGGATGGAACAAAACAGTACAGAATTATACGTTTGTAATTTAATTCAGACGTCTGACATCAATGTCAGACGTCTAAAGATAAAATGTAACGATACGGATTTTGCCCGCTCGAAAATCAACATCCATACTTTACATCGTACTCGAATGCCGTAGATTCGACCGTTCAAATCCGAGTCGCCGGAGCTTATAACAACATTAAGTAAATAACACATCGGAATAAAATAATAATACATTGATATACAACATCTGATACAACAGAGTGATACAATGAATATCAATATACATCAGAGATATGATACAACAAATAGCAGCGGAAAAGGAAACGATAACAAATATCAGCAGCAGAACAAATAACTCTAAGATAGTCTTCAAGAGAGAACTCCAGCAGTAGCTCGAACTCCCAATAACGATACACCAAGAATAAGCAAGTGCAGTCCGATCCAAAGACTGCACTAGCTCCAGAAAATCTACTGAACCTGACTATCTGAAAAACCCAACTCTAGACTGCTCGTGTAGAAAATTATGAGCACCCAGAGTTTAGGAATTGAACAATAAACTCCGAGTCAGTCATGGGACTGGTGTGAGCAACAAAAACAGTTTATCTTTAAAAACGAACAACAAAAGAATTTAAAGTCAATTCGCAATGCTTTTGGAAAATGAAACTATCATAAGACCTCCCGCCACACACACAATGCAAACGCAGAAATGGAGGAGATTTCTTCTTATGATAGTCAAAGATGCTTACTACGCAAAATCAAATCATTTTGATATTATTATTAGTGCATAGTGGAAAATATTTCGAAAGTAGAATATTAATCTTAGCCAACATACGACCAGTATCGTATGCCTACTATAGCTACCATCTAAACAGTGGTGACCACCGTACGTAAATGGCAGGTTCTACAACTAAAACCGTACATGTTCCGTATTGGAGTTTGGATTTCCAACAAATGGTCAGGCCAAGGAACTTCCCATTGCCACATGGAAACGCCTCTGGAATGACGTCCCGAGAAATAACCTAACATTATGGTTAGATCTCTGCCAACACAAGGCCGGGTTACCTCTGCAAAAATAGGTAACTACTGACACGCGTATGCCATCCCCCGATCGTAACCGATCTTCCCGAGGATCCTCGATTCGCAACAAACTACATAATCAAAATAATAATGCAGCAACCACATAGGTTAAGTATCTGGGCTCCATACCATGATACCACCTCTATCCAGAAAGAAATGACATACACTAAGGGGCGCTACTCCCTAGAACCTTGCTGCATCCTTCCTGTTTTGACCATTCCGGGGTGTGAGGTTCGACGAAGTCTCGTCCACAAAGCTACGCTTTGTTCACAAAGCCATGCTTTGGGTCAACAAATGATCAACCTATGATCACAAAGATATAAGATCAAACAAATGATCATATCGCAAATGATCAAACACTGATCATCACACAACAACACTCAGCATGCCACATTACCAAATTGGGATATATCGCTGATAAATTTCAACTACATAACCTCTGAGCTCGTACGTCTCAGAGAAGGGTGTTAAGCTAAGAGAATAAATTCTCCGCCACCAATAGAAATGTATTTGAAAGAAATCGGCTTTATATCTCAAAGTGTAATGTCAGACATGTAACCATACAAGTCTGTTCCGGGTTCGAACAGAACCGAAGGCACTTCTTACGAAGCCCTTGCAATTCCGGGTATTCACAATCCCATCCGGACTTCCCATCACAAAGGGTGATCAAATCTCTATACCGAGGACCAGTCGGTGCAGAGACATTCGACGAGTTGTCCTTTCGTTTTCGTAAATATCCGGTCTTCAACACCGGTCTTCAAATGCCATCCATATACGACGTATCATTATTCGGAATGGGTTATACGACCCAAGTGTCTTTTCCCGGCTAACCCGAATAATGAGCGCAATATTCAAAAACATATGGATATTGGGATCTCAATTAAATCACAACTTATTACCCAAAATCTTTTCTTCAAATGGTTTAAACCAATTACCATTTCAAATCTTTTAAACAAAAAGATTTATTTACAGATTTTTCCAAATCAATTCCCATTTCAATTTTATTAACTCGTTAAATCCTTAAATCAAGATTTAACTTATAGCTTTCAAAACAATTTTATTTCGAATGGTTTAAACAAAATCATCATTTTAAATCTGTTAAAAATAAACAGATTCAATTCATAGTTTTCAAAAAGAATTCATTTATAACTTGGAAAACCATCTTTCAATTCATACTTGAAATTCCTTTAAATTGGAATTTCATTTCTTATATATATACGAAAGCTTTTATCATTTGAAAACAAACAGTTTTCATTTAAGAAAAATCCAATTTTATTTGCACGGGTTAAAGTCCTTGAATTATATTCACATTCCAAAATCAATACTTTTTAAAATAGTTTAACCCATATATAAACATCTTTAGTCCCTAGTTTCAAATCATAGAATTCAATTTCAAATCTTGAATTTAAATTTAAATCAAATTATTTAAATTTTCAAAACTCGATTAAGTTATTCAAAACAACTTTTATCCTTGAAAACTCATTTCAAAAGCTTTTCACTTTAAACCGAAATTTCTAATTTCAAAATCAATTGAAATTAAAATTTCAATTTCAAAACATCAAATTTAAATTATCTGTGACTTAACCGATTTCCACGTGAAATCCATATTTGTGTGTGTAAAAGTGTGGTCCAGGGGTTTAACACACAATAGTGCAACATCAATCATCACAGATATATCGATAAGCGGTATAATCGATAACGCTTATCTTTATTCACAGATTCATAGATAAAATAAATTTATCAGTCACAAAGATTCATTATTATAATTCGATGTGGGTTTCGGATAACCAACTGGAATCCGACTCCCTGTCGCATCGAAATTCAAGTGTCGTTTCACGGCAAAGGGTTTCATATTCACATAACAATATATATACATCAAAGATAAGTAAATTACAGATCATAACATAATCAGGATATATCACAAAGTATCACAATCAGGGATATCAAACAATCAAATCAATAGAATCCAAATATTCATAAGTAAGGTCAGTTAATATCTGATTAATTCAAATCAGATTAATTTCTTATGAATAAATTTCTAATCCTGGTTAATTAACTTCAATAATTTACAAATCATCTTGGTAAATTACTCTTTAATCATTTATTTATTAACCGTTAACAATAAATTAATTAACCTTTAATTATAGTTCATCAATCTTTAATTATTTAAATAATTAATTTTTAATTATAAATTTCACAATTTAATTGATTGTCTTCAATTAATAATTTAACCTTTAATTAATTACCATTTAATTAATTATCCTTAATTATAAATTAATCAGCTTTAAGTTAATAATTTATCTTTAGCTAATTATAAATCATAAATCAATATATATTTAACTTAACTTTTAAGTTAATAAATTTAAACATTAAATCCACTTCTCAATTACTTAATTAAGTTTTCTTTAAAATAAATCCCTTTCGAATATAAGTTTAAAACATTTTAATTAACTTAATTAACTTCAGAAATATTGTTATTTCAAAACCTTTCAACACAAATTCATATTTGTACTTAACAACAATCTTTATTTTTAAGAAAAATAAGTTTAGAAATTAAATTGACTTAAATTGTTCAAGTTACAAAAACTGGAAATCAACAACCCGAGACCTGCTTCGGGTATCCCCCGAGAAAAATGCCTACTTGCTTCGAGTTCTCCTCCAGATCAACCCGAGACCCTTTAAATTTTGTTTTAAAATTTGTTTACGTTATCTTTATCCGGTACTCCCTCATTCTACTCGAGTAAAATCCTATGCTGCTTCGAGTCCAATCCCCGAAATCTTCGAGTTCGCTCCGAGACAAAGCTTTCTTCCCCAAAAATATCGCCTGTATCCAATCGTGCACGGTGCACGTATCCCACCACGGCGCTCAACTCTGGCCACTCGCAACCACCTTCCCAAGTCGACGACCACCCTTCGATCAACTTCTGGCCATCGAAATGATAGCAGCGACCTCTTCTCAAAATCGAGCTTCTCCCCATACCTGGAAACACAGAATCACCATCACGCAATCCCTGTCATCACCCCGTCCACGATTTTCCGACCACCGTCACCCTTAAAATTCTGGCCACGTCTTCGTCTACATCGCATCTTCCTTTTCCCAGAGCTCCATTGAACTCGATCCACTCTAGAGGCGTCCTCGACCAAAATAACAGGCTTAGTGAAAACTAGGTTAAAAAATTTCTCCGACCAACCCCTCTCGTCACAGGAAACTGCACCACCTCCGAGCATTTTTCCACTATCCCCTTATCACTCGACTACCCCTAGAAGAAAATCCGACCTCTAAACTCCCCTAGATCACCAGAGATTGGCCGAAATGCATTTTGCAGTCAATTCAAAATTTCTATCTCGAAACCAAATTAAAAATTATGATTTTGGTTTTAAAAATCATCATTTTGTGTTTGAATCCTGATCATATGCCTGAAACATTAAATTTTGAAATTTAAATTTTCACCCATGCTCAAAATTTCCTGCTACCTTGGATTCCAGAGCCCATTCACCATATATTTTGACTTAGTTAATTTTTTTTAAACATTGATTTATACTTAAACAAACATGAATTTGTTTTTAAACCTAAGTTATATTAGCAATTAAATTAATAGAACAAAAGTTTTGAATAACTCATATCTGTAAACACAGACAGAAAGCATTTGAACCCATACACACTGTCATATATCCACAAGTACTACCAGAAATTCATACAAACATGTTTGCTTAGATAATTGCATTCAACCAGATTTACTTTAAGATTTTTAAATATAAAGTTACCCACCATAACTTCAAGAACCCAAAACAAGTTAGGCTATTAGAAATAGGAGTTGCTCACCTGGTCAAGAAGAACAGAGGAGAAGAGCAGAGAAGAACAGAAAAGGTTGAATACTGGAAAGAAGTCTGAAGCTTGATGCTTGAAACAGGCTCAAGTGTCTTTGCTTGCTGAAGCTTTTTAATCTTCAGTTTGAATTGAATGCTAACTTATCTTCTCTAGTTGCTTATGTTTTTGAATTTCTGGTTGCCTTGATTCATTTGTGTTGTTGTTTAAGGTGGAGATGATATTATTTTTTTCTTCTTTCAGTTATGATGGTGCTCGAACTAAAATGAGGGGAGAAGGCTGATATAATGCTTTGTACAGGGGGATTGTATTTGTTTTATACAATAGGGTATGGGCTAGAGATGCTTGCATTTATTTGTTTGTACCAATTCATTTTCTTTTCCTTTGCTCACGGCTGATTTGATCTTGATCATGCTGAAAAGTAGATAGCATTTATTGCTCATGCCTCCATCCTAGTTTACATAGATATTTGCCTTGCACTTAATTTTCTATGCCTTCCCCAGGTTGATAAATTCTTCTTGTATGTGATTGAGGAGTTTGAGCTGATATAATATGTTTTGGTGGGTATAGATATTTTTATTTTGTCTTTGCTTTTGCTTATACGTGTATTGTTTTTGTTTATTCACTTTATATTTTTACTTATTTGTTTATTTTATTTTGTTTGTTTGTTTAGCTTGTTGTTTGAATTATTTCGGCTGAGATGATAGTATAGGGATGTTTGGTTTTGATTATTTTATTATTTACTTTTGTACAATTTTATACTTCATTTTGTTCATTTGTTTACAAATTCAGTTATATTTGAATCGGGGAAACTCGCTCCAATTTTCTAATTAAATTTACAAATTTTTATCCAAAAATTTATTTAATTACTCAATTTAAATTCAAAAATTCAATAAATTATTAATTTAAATAAATTTAAATTTCGGGGTCGTTACATAAAATAAAAGACGTTTGGACCCTCAGTATAAATTACTACTATTTCTATATGAAATAGACGTCTGTCAATTTAATAACAGACGTCTGTCATCATAAACAGACGTCTGAATTAAATGACAGACGTCTGAAATGACTTTTTTTGTTTCTTCTATTTTTTTTGAATTTTTAACTTTATTCAAACATCTGTCACTTTTCTCTCAGACATCTGAACTTGACGAAATGAAGCATCTCTTCATGAAATATCAAATTCTGAAGAGTTGTCTTCTTCACCAAGAGTTGCACTTCTTCTAGTGGTTGCAACTATTAAATTAAAACTATTCAATACTATAAATAGAGATGAAAATCCACTATTTCAATTACAACCAATTCTTTCTATCTATACTTGCTTTGTATTATCATAATCACAAGCGATTTTCAATCTCTACTTCCTACAAATTGCACGTTCAAATCATCATATCAAGAATATTATAGGAAGGCTGTACTACATTGACTATATTCGTGTTATTCAAAGAACACACAAGTCAAGAAACAATTTACCAAATTGTATTTGAAGTCCTATTCGGTTGCTTAGGCGTAAAAGTCTTGTTCGGTTGCTCAGGCGGTGTAATACCTGTTCCTCCGGGTTAAGTGAGGGTTATTCGAGGAATTCCAGAAGGAGTCTGGAACTGGACGTAGAACGGGAAGTTCGAACCAGTATAAAAATCCCTGGTGTCATTTTTATTACTGCTATTTACTATTATTTATAATTCTGCACTTGCTAGACTAGTCCTACTATATATTATCGATCCATATAGACTTTCATTTGGTATCAGAGCCTGGAATTCTATCGATCATCACAACATCATAGAATAATGGCCAGAAAACGATCCAGTCGAAATACAACAGGCAAAATCCCTGTCAAAGCCACTAGTATGGACTACAAAAAGGTACTTTCTGATTTACAAATTTCAGTAAAAGATAATAATGAATTAGTTAGTATAAGCGATAAGATTTCAAAGCTTAATTTTATTATTTTAGAAAAGATGAAATCTGTTGAACGTGAAAATGAGAAATTGAAAAATGAGAAATTAGATTTAGAAAATCAACATGGTGTTTTTGAGGCTCTTAAAGATTTTGTAGATGAACAAAATACTATGTTTGAAAAAGAAAAAGAAATTTTTTCAAAAGAAATTATGGATATGAAAAGACAAAATGATTTATTACAATCATCTTTAGATAATTCAGAATCTCGAATTTTTCTTCTCGAAAATGAGAACTATACGTTAAAAAAGAAGAATTCTGAATTAAACAAGCAAATTGATATTTTGAAAAACAGTGATATTTCTTTTGAAAATAATAATTGTGACTTTAAAGCTAAATTTGATAAACTTAACACTGAAGTCACAAAATTTAATAAAGGTCAAAACGATTTAAACATGATTTTATCCAGTTCTAGAACTTTTCATGATAAAAGTGGTTTAGGATATAATAAAACTGATCATAGAAATAGCACTAGATACGCTTTCATGTATAGTAAAAATGTTAGTGCTAGTACAAAATTTCGAGTAAAGTCTAAATCCAATTTTAATAAAAATTCAAATACTGCTATGACCAATAATGCTTATAACTTCTCTAGAAGTACAAAATCATTGATGGGAAACATGAATAAAAATTATCTAAGTATTTGGGTTCCTGTTAATTGGAAAAATAGAGAAAAATACATTGATGATTATTTTGATATGGTAGTTAATAATGAAAATTATATTTTTAAAGGTTCAACCACACCCAAATGGGTATGGTTTCCTAAAAATTAGGAAATTATAAGAACCTTGGGTATCGCATGCTTTAAATGTTAAATTTTTTTTTGATACCTTATACTATAAGTAGTAGTTATTTTGTTTTATGTTAACACTTATGTGGAATACATTTTATATATCATAAAATGTCCTTTTTGTCGATGATAAAGGGGGAGAAATATATGAAAGCCAACAAATTTTATCACTGTTATGTTCTGAACAAAGTTCATATTGCTATTCAACAATGTGTTTTATCATCACATTTCTAACAAAACCCCTTACAAATTCCTTTTTGTTAATGAAAAAGGGGGAGAAATATTAATCATTCTGCTATATAAATTGGTCATATTGACAGGGGGAGCAAAAGGTATGGTTATACTAACCGTTGAATTATATAGTTGTCATCATCAAAAAGGGGGAGAATGTTGGAACCTGCCTTCTTTGATTTTAATGCGACAACTATATATTTCAACCTATATACTATAATGTCAAATATTCTTGCAGGAATCTACAAAGAGAAGCTATTATCATATCATCAACAAAGATCAAGTTTTCAAATTTTATTATTTCTAAATATTCTTGTACAATCCCTGATATGATGATAAAACACACACACACAAATATACTTTTGAAAATCATGTTTTAAAATAATAAAAATCTTTAATTATTTAAAGATATAAAAAGGTATTTTCAAAATTGAATAATATCTCAAGTTCAGAAGTGCTAAAACAAAGGAAGGAACAAAACAGTACAGAATTAGACGTCTGTTATTTAATTCAGACGTCTGACATCAATGTCAGACGTCTAAAGATAAAATAACAGACGTCTGAACCCTCAGTATAAATTACTACTATTTCTATATGAAATAGATGTCTGTCAATTTAATAACAGACGTCTATTTCATATATATAGAAATAGTAGTAATTTATATTGAGGGTTCATACGTCTGTTATTTTATCTTTAGACGTCTAACATTGATGTTAGACGTCTGAATTAAATTACGGACGTCTAATTTTGTACTGTTTTGTTCCTTCCTTTGTTTTAGCACTTATGAACTTGAGATATTATTCAATTTTGAAAATACCTTTTTATATCTTTAAATAATTAAAGATTTTTATTATTTTAAAACATGATTTTCAAAAGTATATTTGTGTGTGTGTGTTTTATCATCATATTAGGGATTGTACAAGAATATTTAGAAATAATAAAATTTGAAAACTTGATCTTTGTTGATGATATGATAATAGCTTCTCTTTGTAGATTCCTGCAAGAATATTTGACATTATAGTATATAGGTTGAAATATATAGTTGTCGCATTAAAATCAAAGAAGGCAGGTTCCAACAGGCATCAGCACCTCTCAACTTACGCTACCCAACAAATGATCACCAAGAACTCATGAGTTTTGTCTGGACGTCCTCTAGGATCCCAATTCTCATTGAACCCACCCTGTGGATTCCTAGGCAAAACCACCCAGTTGATCTCCTACTCTAAGTTTCGACTTTTTGTGGGGGTGCCTTTCCATACTTTTGCCTCAAAACATATCATACTATATATATAGTACCTTTCAAATCATAATCTTTATATGTGTCACATATAAACTTTTCCTATATAAAATCGATATCTTCAAAATCGATAGTTTTCAAGTTTGGTTTACCCAATTTCCAAAATTGACTTTTTGCCAAAATCAAAAGTCTTTAAAAATTAATGGGTTCCAAAACCTTTTTAGTTTCATTCTCATATACATATAAGATCATTCCTTTCAGCTCGAATAATTTTTGGATCAATAATTTCTGAGCCCACCTCATACTTATATAAACTATATTTAGCATTTCAAATATCTTTCAGAGATCATTTCTTTCTGGTTATAAATTCAATAAGGGAAGTTTGATTATATAACTAGCATTTATATTCTCATTAATGCCAAATCAAATATTCAAGTTCGATTACCTTTTCAAAGTTATTTGTCACATTTCTTACCTTCTATAAAGTAAGTTTCAGTTATAGAACTATTAAATCTTCATTTTAAAATCATCATATTTACTCCAAATATATTATTTCACTTCAAAATCATTTTTGCCTTAATATCTTGATTTCGGTTCCAATTCAAAATTGCTTTGAATTTTCCATTTGGGTTATATCTTCAATTTATCTCAATTCGTATTTAAATCCATGATTCAAATATAAATAATTTCCACTCTGACCAGTTTGAATTTAGAAATAGCTTGAATAGTTTTAAATAGTTAAATAGTTAATATAAGATAGTTTGAGTTTTAAAAAGAATGGTTTGTATAATAAATAGCTTGGAAAATCAAAATAATTGTATATTTAAGAAGATAGATTTTAAACAGTTTATATTAAAATAATTTATTCGAAAATAGTTTCAAAGTCAAACTGATTCAATTCCAAAACTTCCAGTTCAAATCAATTACAATTTCCACATAAGCAATTAAGTAATTATAATTTACGTCCAAATCAATATAAAAAGTGATTTTATATTAGTTCATATTTATACAAACTATTTCACAACATCGATAGACTACAACACTAGTGAGTTCTAACATTACATCCATTTATCTATATAAAAAGTCTTACAAAAGGTCATAAATCTAGACGCCTTAACAACTACCTAGGGGTTTAGAAAAGAACAGAGCCCTAGCATCCTTCATAAAAACTTCCTTAAGGACTTCCTATCAACTTGTCAAACCCGTCCCTACAATCCGTATTAGGGTGTCCCCACTTATAGCATTTGCCACAAAAGAATTTTACACTCCCATCTTCCTGGATAATTTTCACACCTCACGCGGGGCGTTCCACAGCTTTCTCTTTCTTTCGTCTCTTGGGACAGTTCCTAGCGATGTGTCCTGTCATTTTACAATGGTAGCAAATGGTTGATCCATCAACTGATACTATGAGTTTACGTTTCATCTTCCTCACTTTAGGGCAATGGTTTAGAAAATGTCCTTTCTTTTGACACTTAAAGCATAAAATCTCAGAGCAAAACCGTTTAACTTCTTCATTCTTTTCCTTTCTTGGTTTACTGCACTTAGCTGCGTAATGTCTATTACTATAGCATCTATAACATATGACATCATCATAAGGACCTGGTCCAGCCCTTTCCCTAACCCGTTTCTCATGTTCCATTATTGCTTCTTGCCGTGCTTTATGTGTAGCTGCTCTTCGCTCCCTACGCCTTGCCTTCCATTCTTCTCCTTTTGCCATGTCTTACCACTTGTACTAGAATCTAGTAGGACATCCTAACCTATAATTAAAACCTCGATTAGTTGAAATTTCAGCTTTTATTCTTATTCCCAAATATTCTTTTACTTGTTCTTGGCCATTTTTTTTATAATTTAACCCACTAATTTGATAATCTGGTTCATTTTAATTTCTAGAATTCGAAACCCATTTTATTTCAAAAATCGTTTGAAATCATTTACACATACATAACTCCTTTTGTACCTCTTATCAAATTCATACTTTTTCTTTTAAAATTTAACCTATTTAACTTCCATAAGTTAAATTGTTACTTCACCCTAAAATTTTTAATTCCAGGTTATAAGTTCAAAACCTTTTTTAACTTGGCCTGAGTTAAATTCCCAATTCGTTCAATCCTTTTAAACTTACTCAATTTAAATTTGACATTCCAATTCCAATTCTTATTAATATCACTTCCCACTTATAAGTTCAAAAACTTACTTTTCTTTGGGTTATACTTCTCATTTCAAGGGAAATCCTAGAATTCAACACCTAGTATTTATTTCAAATAAACTTTGAAATCATATATATATATATATTACATTTACATACCAAATAACACTTTAAATTTTAAACCACCCTTGGTTTCTATCCAAAACAAATTCCTTCGGAATTTTTAAAACAAAAATTTCCATATCAAAAATATTCTATTACTTATTATTTCCTCAAAACCTTTGAAACACATTTCAAAAATTTTGGGACTTAGATTCAAAACCCTACAATTTAGATTCATTTTAATTTATAAGTCATACTTATATGCTAATATAGTTTCACTTCCTTAAAACATCTCACATGTTTTATTAATGTTTATTCTGCAATAAACATCCTTTATTAAGACACAACAACCAATTTAAGATAATAATCAATATTATCATATCTAGAAGCTAAACACACTTTATATTCCATAATAATTTCCTGAAAAATTCTCTCTATATATAATATATAATCAGAGTAAATTTATTTCATTTCAAAACACTTTGAAAAACTCTTCCGAAATTTTTGGGATTTAAGTTCTGGTTTGAGTCGATTTTTAGCTTGACCCATTTTTATAATTCATTCTTACCCAAATTTCTATACATATAACTACTTGGATTTTATAATCTTATTTGATTATAAATAATAACAACCAATCACCTTAATATACTATAATAATTCAAAAATATTATTTCTTTTTATATCAAAATATAATCTTAAATAGTTTTTTTTAAATCGTCTTTAAATCATTATATAAGAAAATAACAAGTACGCCCTCATATATAATACACTCAACTCATTCTAGGGTAATACTGACCCTATCTCTAATGAGTAATCCCTACCAGAGCTAAGGTTCTCGCTTAACCTTCATCTCTGATACCACGTGTAACGACCGAGCGATTTTCGACCCCAAAATCGACACTAATACTTCACCGTATAGAGTGTCGAGAAATTGATTGCCGGAAATACCAGGTTGTTAGGGTTTAAGAAGAAAAGAGATAGAAGAAGAAAACAGAAATAACAGTAACAGAGAAACTCACAATTACAGCGGAACAAAATATAATATATAACAACAACATTTATACAAAAGAATCTGTAACTGTTAATATACATACAGATTATCAGAGTACAATCATCAACAAATAAATCTAGACAGTTATAATAACTTGTCTCGAAATGCTGAATATATAGCCTACAATATACAGCGGAATATAGTCAAATACGTGCAATACGCCTCTGCCATCCAGCTCGTCTCCTAAGCTCCAAAGCGTTCTAACTTGAAAACTGTAATACTCGGTCTGACCCGAGCATTACAATAAAGTAACATCCCAGTCAGGCTGGAAACTAGTGTGAGTAAAACACACTTAATTTGAAAAACTTAAATTATAATTTTTTTTCTGAAAATCCAAGGTAACTCGTACAAACATGACGAGTGTTTATCTTATTATAACCAGAACACTTTTTTAGAAATCCATCGATATTTTAACAATGTCTAAGTACAATTACTTATTTAAAATGGTCAATTTTTTTTTAAATTTATCCAATTCCAGTAAACAGGCTTTATAATCAAAACCGTAAAGGTTCGTGGTGGTTATTGGAGTGATGTGGTTCTGGAAAATGCTGATATCTGATTCCGGTCTCTTTGAACTGTAATGGTAAATTTTAAAAGGGAAAATTGTTTAAAATAAACAATTTATATTCAGAGTGTCAAAATACACATACGGGAATTATTACATATGTTTATTTCAAGTAAAACGTGCTAACGTTTTATCCCAACTTTTCAACTAGTTTGGCTACAAAGGCACAGATAAGAACAATTGAAATAATATTCAAGAGCCATAAACCAAAGTATAGTTCATTAACATATTAAACGATTTACAGCTTAAATTAAACAATTCACAACCTGGATTTAATCAACTTAAAATTTAATTGAATCTGCTTATATTTTAATCCAGATTAATATTAAATTAAAGAAATTATAAAACAATTTATTGTTAGTTAATTAGGATTTAAACAACCAAATTAATAACTAATTTATTTATTTACATGAGGTTAAATCAAATAAGTCCTTAATTGATTATCCACTTGATAACTAATCAACATAAGCTTAAGTAAAATAAAAATCTAACTATTTATTTATTAACATAAGATTAAATAAATTGAGATTTTAGTAATAACTCACAAAACAATGCCGGCCCAAACATGTTTCGGCCCAGAAAAAAAAACAAACCCCTTATTCCTTTCTTTCTTTCCCTTTTTTTCCATTTTCCTTTTCTTTTCTTTCCTTTTCCTTTTCTTTCCTTTTCTTTCCTTTTCCTTTTCTGTTCTTTTTTTCCTTTCCCTTTTCTTTTCCTTTTCCTTTTCCTTCGGCCCATACCCACCGGCCTAAACTCCTCCTCCTCTTCTTCCCAGTTCTTCCCTCTTCCCTTTCTCGTGTTCTTATTTATGCACGAAGGCTGTACACTGGTGTGTGCACGTACCCACAACCTCGACCCACTCCTACCTACCACTGAACGACCTCACAAACCACCCACGACCTCCTCCTCAACCTGACACCCTATAAAAAATGGTTGGCACCATGGTTCAAAAACCGATCCACTCGACCAAAACCGGAACAAACCCAATGCCATTCATCCTCCTCGCTATGCCACCAGACAAGGCCGATCACCACCAGCTATGCCACGTCCAACTCTACCATCCCCCCTGGACAGCAACTCCCATTCTCCTCCTACGCGACGCCCTACAACCCTAAAACGAACTCGATACAATCCCACATACAACAGAAAAATCATCTACCATTTTTCCCAAGTTCGCTGCCACCTGACGCCCCTCCACACCAATCTACAACCCACGAAATCAACCAAGACGCCCGAATTTGGCTTTTTCCCCAAATACGACCATCTCAACAATCCTCCCTTCACAAGGCACTAAAAACCATGAAACTAACTTCAAAAATTACATTTCTCAACTAAGAGTTCAACCATATAAGTCATTCATCAATTTAAGACATTTGATTTCCATCCATGACTGTTCCACTCACAGTTCCATGAGTTTTTCATGGCCTCTGTTTGATAAAAATAACGAAATATATTTTAAAATGTCCCCAACTCACAGTCGAACAACTTTCATTTTGAACTTATGTCGTAAAACATAAAGGATGATGAACTATAGATTTTTGAGTGGAAGGTTTCATTTTTTTAAGAGTAACAAGGATAGAGAGGTATATATATAGTAGAAGAACAACAGTTTTTTGATGGACAGTGGAACTTATTCAAGACTAAACACATATACACATGCCAGGTATATATTTACTTGACAAAAATCAAGTGCTCATCCAAAACTCACAGATATATGCATATATACAACAACCAGTAAAACAAAATAGTGATTACTCACTGTTTGATATACATGGATGGACACTGCTGCTCCTCTTTTCTTTTGTTCTAGCTTGATCCTTTATGTTTTTAATGGCAACACTTATGTTGTTTTATGTTTGTGAACTAGAATGTATACGTGAAGGTAAACCAGGCAAGGTATATATAAATACAGCAATGAAGTGTGTTGTGCAAGCCTAGTGGCATATACCTGTACAAGCTTTTCACATTTTTTTTCTCATTTCATTTTTATTTTCTTTTTCATTTGTGTGATTTGATTTTTGAATGATTTGATCTTTTATGAGACTTGATTTTATGCTTTGTTTTGACTTGATTAAATGTTTTGTATGCTTGCATTTAATGCCTTGCCATCATGATGTTTTCCTATGTTTATATTTACACACATATGTGTAGATATATGCATTTACACTATTACCTATGTATATTCACATACTTACATATATTTGTCATTATATATATACAAACATTTAACACCTTCACTATTCCATATAACATATATATACACATATACTTATGTATATTTTATCATCATATATATATATATATATATTTACATTTATATACACATTTGCACATTTATTTACCATAAACACTTATATATATATGTGGATATGTATACATATACAATATACATTTTTACTTTACCTATTTACATTTATACATACTTTCATATACATTACTTCATATGGGTACATATACATATATATATATACACTTATACATACATACATATACATATACATATATATATTTTTAACATCATAAAGCTTGTATATATTTATATATACATACAAATATATGGATATCCTAACTTGAATTTTAATGGTGGAGTTTATATATATATTTCTATAAAATTTATCATATCCAGAAATTATAATTTAAAATTTATATAGTTTTTACGTTAATTTATACATTTAGATATTTTTAAATATCAGAAAATCTGTTTATCCAAATTATAAAAATTTATATTTCAAAAACGAAATTCAGTAAATTATTCAAATAACAGGCGTCAAAAATCTGGGTCGTTACAAAAGTAATTAAATAAAATTTAATAATTAATATTTCATTAATAATAAATAATATAATTAATTTATAACAATTTAAATTGTATGGTATTTCATAATATTCATCATTACGGTTGTACAACTCAAAGGTATAATTCAATCAATAATTAATAGCGAATAATTCGAATATTAACGTTCATACGTCACCTTAGCTAGTGTTGTGATAGTTTGATCGAATTTATCGCTTATGCATATTTTCAGTAAAATCCAATTTTATGTTAAATGATATGTGGTAGTTAAAATTATTTACACCAATTCTCTTCGTCAAAACTATATCACTTTAGGGCTTATGGAATTTGGTTTTGGTCAAAATACCAATATTGTCCACATTCAACTTGGTTAGTCTAGACACAAAGTTCTTCATTCTATAATAATAATTATTATTAACCATACCACTCTAGCTAGAGATTTTGACTTTGATCTGACTATAGTTGACCATAATACTAATCTCATATAATCGAGGAGATGAATTCTCTATTGAATAGTGTTCACTTTGAATGCTTTTACTCAGACCCAACTATAGTCGTTCGATGGATGTCATGCCACAATATAACTATAATCAAAGAGGAGTGTCTACATCGAACTTCAACAATATTCTCAAGTCGAGAGAACTGTGTAATATCATCACTTTAAATTTTCTATTTGACCTTAGTTATATTAACCAATAGAAAACATTCGAACGAGTTGTTCCATACGTAATCCCTTGGTGCTTCCAACAGCCATGAGTAATATACTGTCCAACGTTGGAAAGTATTACGTGCTCTAGTCTCAACCGTGTATTGATGTCCTGTCTCGAAATGTCTTGACTATAAATATTTAAAATAGTATGTTACTTTTAATGTGATAAATTTTTCATGATTACAACACATTGTAATTAATATCACATAGCATACTACTTAAGAATTTTCTACTAATATATTTAAATTAAATAATAAGTTAACATATCATAATATAACAAATATATAATAGTAAGAAAAACACTTTTTATTTCAAACGAAATTTTATTATAGAATAATTTATGATAACTTATAGAATTTATGACAAATATATAATATTACAAATATATCATAAGATTGTTAATAGAATTTTTAAATTCGAAAAAATGTGGTTATTAGAATCCAAATTTTCAACTTTAATTAAAAATAAATGAATTTCAATTTATTTTTATAATATTAGAAATACGGATAATTATGCAAAAAAATTTGTTTTAAAACATAGGGTTCTTAGGAATTTTCTAAAAATTTGGAGTAAGAATGTTTTTGGTGTTATTGAAATTAAAAAGGAAAATATTCTTTCCGAAATGATCAAAATAAACAAGATAGAAGAAACTAGACAATTAAATTTAGGCGAGCGTAACGTTCTCACTAATCTAAAAGAAGTGCTTAATTCAATTTTAGAAAAAGGGGAGTTTATGTGGAAACAAAGATCTTGAATTCAATGGATTAATGAAGGGGATAACAATACAATTTTTTTTCATAATATGGCTAATGGTAGAAAACGTAGTAATACGATAAATTCTATTTTTGTGAATAACGTGGAATTGGTTGACAAAAGAGATCTTAATAAGGCTTTTACCGACTATTATAGAGATATTTTCGGTAATAAAAATAAGCATAGAATTAATGCTAGATGGAATGATCTTTATCCTTCGGATTCTAGAATTGACCTTTCTGAGTTTGATAATCCTGTTTCTGAAGTGGAAATTTTGAAAGCAATTAATGACATGCCTAGTGATAAATCCCCGAGTCTTGATAGGTTCCCTATATTCTTTTACAAAATGTTCTGGGATGTTTTAAAATTCGATTTAAATAACATATTTAACGATTTTTATAATGGAAAATTAAATTAGGAAGATTTTATTTTGCAAATGTAATTTTATTGCATAAAAAAATCGGCGCTAATAATTTAAAAGATTTTAGACCTATTTCCTAATTAATTGTTCCATTAAAATTATTTCAAAAGTTTTATAACAGACTTAGTAAATGAATGAATGATCTAATTGATTGTTCACAAACTGCTTTCATTATGGGAAGAAATATCACCGATGGTGTGGGTGCTGTTCAAGAATACATTAACCACTGTTGTAAGAATAACATTACTTGTGCGATTCTAAAACTGGACTTTGAAAAGCTTTTGATTCGGTGGATTGCGATTTTCTAATTGATATGTAACATGCTAGAGATTTTAGTCACAAGTGGATTGGCTGGATTATGACTTTGCTTAAAACGAGTAACTCTAGTATAATGGTTAATGCTATTTTAGGAAATAAAATTTAATCTAAACGAGGATTAAGGCAGGGTGATCCTTTTTCGCCTCTTTTGTTTAACCTAGCTGTAGATATTTTTGCTATGATTATTATTTATTAAAAAAGCGGTTGGTAGTGGATCTTTGGGGAGTGTAGGTAGTGAAATCTCTCGTAATGGTATCTATGTTCTTCAACTTGCGGATGATACCTTACTATTTACCTCTTAATTGCCTAATCATGTCATTACTGTTAAATTTAAATTATACAGTTTTGAACTTCTTTCAGGGCTAAAAATCAATTTTGAGAAAAGTTCTGTTTTAGTATTAAATGACGTTGATAAGGTTGAAAGTTTAGTTGCTAATACGTTTAATTGTAAAACCATGACTTTCCCTGTTGATTATCTTGGTTTTCTAATTAGACAAACTAAACTTAAACATGACGACTGGTTAGTTATTATAGATATGACTAAAAATACAATTTCTAATTGGAATGAGAGGTTTTATGAAGAGCGGGTAGATTAGTTCTTATCTACTCTGTTTTATCAGCTCTCCCGATCTATTGGATGTCTATGCATCTTTTTCTAGATTGGGCGATTGATAAAATTGATAAAATAAGAAGGGACTTCTTATGGAGTGGGGACAACTCTAACAGTAATATTAAATGTTTAGTAAATTGGGAAACAATTTGTGAATCGAAAAAGGAAGGTGGGTTAGGGGTCATTAATTTGCGTAACATGAATTTGTCTTTGTTAGGGAAGTGGTTATGGAAATTTAAGGATTTAAATGATAATTCTATTTGGAAAGAAATTATTACTAAACATTACTATAATGGTAGTAATAATTTGCATCAGCTTACTCCTACAGTTATAATAAAATTGTCTAATTTTTGGAAATCAATTTTAAAATGTCACGAGATTTTTAACCTTGGTACTAATACAATAGTTCATTCAGGAAACAGTACTTCTTTTCGGCATGACCGTTGGATTTCTGTTATCCCTCTGAGGATAGAATTTAAAGAGCTTTATGAAATTTGTAACTTTAAGATTTAATTATAGATATTTTTTCTCCCGAAAAGGACCCCCTTGGAATTTTAGTTTTAATAGAATTTTAGTAGGTACAACTCTTAGGCAACTTTCTTTGCTTTATGCTAGATTGAATCTATATAATATTGACAATGAAAATGATAATATTAGTTGGGAATGAGATAAGAGTAAGAAATTTACTTCTATTTCTTTTTATAAATTTTTGAATTTCTCGAGCGTAACTAATAACTCTTTTAAACTTATTTGGAAAACAAATGCTCCTCCTAAACCTAAATTGCATATGTGGTTAATCATGCATGGAAAATTAAATACTATTGAATTGTTAAAGAAAAATTATAAGCAAATTGATAATAAATGTTCTTTTTGTAATCTGCATTTTGAAGATATTAAACATGTATAATATGATTGCATAGATACTTACTACATTCTGAATAATACTCTCAAAATCTTTAACTTTAGTCTTATTGTAACGACCCGTAAAAATTTTACGGTTTTAATAACGTAATTTAGTGAAATTTTGTGAATTTTTAAATAATTGAATTCAGAAATAGAAATTTAATATTTGAAATACGTATATTTAAATATAGCAAATGATAAATTTTCATCATAAAATATGAATGTTCATTTTATCGTGTAAGTTTATTTTAATTCAAATCAGTTAAATTTGATGATAATAAAATATTTTCCAAACCTGAATATTTTTATATAATAAATTTGTAAATTATCTTCTGAGTGTGACGTCAAAATTCGTTTCTTCAAATTTGGATTTCTCTAGCTCTGTTTATCTTAATTTTGGCATTTTAGCAGCATTTTTCGGTACCGAATATCGACTTTTGATAGTGCGATCGTACCACTGATATCTGTATACCGTTTTGATCGTCTCGTCGTACTGATCACAGCAGTGTATACATTTGTGCATCTCGTAATCCGGTACGCGTTGAAACCGTGAAACGATTAATTGTATCTGTGACGCCCCACCTCTATGCTCATAATAACAAAGAGTATTAAAAGAAATACTGTCTATTATTACGAAGAATAAGGCTGGATAGGAGCGACCATCCGTAGTTGGCTTTATACTAATATTGGTTATCTCGATAGGAGTGGTATATACTTTTTATTTTTCATCTATTATTTATTTACTCCCATCGACACACCCAATTATCAGTATAAAACAAACTACGATAGTTCATAATAGTTTAGGACATTAGATATAACAATAACACAGATAATATAAATGCGGAACACAGATTAACAAAATCTCATATATATATATAACCGATGTCAGTTACAACATAGTTGACACGATACATATGATACAACTACAACCGTCGACTCTAGAAGTTATATATACAAGTACATTATCGACTAATATACATGAATACATATCGTTCTATACAATGACACGACTACTACAAAATGACACTGACAACTTCAGAAGATATGAAAAGTCTTCAAACCCCGAACAGCAACTTAAAGAAGGAAATCTACTACCTGAAATAACTCGGGTCTGACCCGAGTATTACATTCAAAAGAAAATAATACCCAGGTCAGTCTAATTCAAACCAGTTTATTAGTGCATATAGGCAGTAATAATTTTAATAGACGACAGTCACAATAATTCCCGTCTATCCGATTCTTTAAACAAAGAAACCGGATAACGGTCAATATAACACTTAACAGTGTTTAACAAAAATCAGCAGATTTAAATCATCAACAGAGATAAATAAACAATTTATCAAATCGACTAAATCAATTTAAAACTGTCAAATCTAATAGGGCTGCAGTACACGCACGCATGTACTGCCTCGCCACTATCATACGAAATGCATAAAAGATCAACGGAAATTCACGAAACGCGCATAAGGTCAAACCCAGAGAAAGTCGGGTTCAACTCAAAGGCGATTCAAATAAATGGTCGAGACATAAAATTAAATCTCGGCCCAAGTTCAAATCAATCAACAGAAAACAATGGCTGCACAGAGACAGCAGGGTACACCGCGCCTCAAAGTATCGGTCGATACTAACAAGCATGCGTGGTCAGGGAAACCCAAATACTACTTGAAACAGGTATGTAACTGTCCCAAATGGTCAAGACAGCTACAATGAATAATCAAACTCGCGAAATACTTCAACTACAAGTGAACAGTAAGATGGCCAGTGTGAAGACTACACAAAGTGATCAAACTCAAATGCACAAGGCAGCGGAGTGCAAAAATGAAAACAAAGCACAGTGATGTACAAATGAAACACAGTGCAGCAACTAAGGAGATAGACTGCAACTGCAACAACCAGGTCAAGACAGATCAGTGAAAAGTAATACAAGAGAGGCGAGTGCTGCACTGATAAATGAAGTGCAGCCACAACCGTATATGGTCAACAACAACTCAAAGCAATGCCAATTCGACATACATATATACATATCAAATGATGTATATACATACATGACCGCATGCTTATATATGAAGACTAAAATGCAACTATATGCAAACAACCTCACAAATATGAATGCTACAAATCAAATCAGTTCAGGTATCACAAAGATGGTCAGCTACAAGTAGATGGTCGAAGACCAGTTCACAAGCACGAAGGCATAAACCCACACAAGCATAGTCTGCATATGCACATGAAGGTCAATGACAGTTCAACAAATGTACACAGTCAAAAGAAATAAACAAGACTACTGATCAAGTGTAGCCTCAACCAAAGCATGGTGCAGACCAAATTTGACTCGAAGGAAATCAAGTTCAAATGTCAATTCACAGGAATATGCAAATAGGCTACATGGGACAGAGAATGCAGGTTTGAACTACAACTAAACTTCAAAATGCACACGTACCAGACTTCAAGTACAAACTGGACAACAACCACAAAGACCACATCTGAAAACAGTGCAACTACACGTGCATTGTATCGACAAGGTCAGAGATCAATATTCATGCACACAGTGCAGTCATCAGAATATCGAATGAACACATACAATGGCAACTGACTCAACAAGGCAAAGAAATGAACAATCAAAGTCAAGACATACGTAGTGACTCTAAGAGATGCTACCAAGTGAACCAACAGCAAATGCCAAGGCAACATAAAGCAATACACACTCAGTGACATTCAAGCTCAAACAAGCTGAAACATAATGCTCAAGTGAAGGATGAAATACCACATGAAGCAGTGCAAATTCAAACATGTCAAAAACCAGAACACAAGCAACTACAAAGACTCGAAACTACAAATTAAGTTCAAGTGATCAAAGACATGAAATCACAATGTAACTGTCAACTTCAGTTTTAAAAATGAGACGAGTCAAGGAATGAAGTATACCAAATGAAACAGGGAACCAAGGTCAGGAAACTAGATCGATCAAGGGATACAAATGCACATATGAATGACCAGAATAACAATCCTATAAAGATACATGAACAAGAGTGAATCAGAGTAGACAGCAACTAACCACAAGGCTACATCACTAACAAATGCAAGCTACTGAATTTCTCAAAGCCTCAGGCCAGAAGTTCGAAGTTATACAGCATTTCAGTGAACGATTGAAGCATCTGAGTTTATATGTATATGTATAGCAAGCCATAACAACAAAAATTGAGCAAGAAAAAGTTCAAAGCCGAGAGTTTCAAGCCTTGGTCATCACGAAATGTATCAAAACAGTGACCAGTGATTAGCGAAATTATATACGACTAAGAATAAGTCGTGAATCATCTCAACATCCAACGATTATCAAGTGCCAGAACCAATCAACCGACGCATTCAACAACAATATATATATGTCGAAGATAAGGGGATAAACTCACATAAACGAAACATCATCAGAAATATCAATTTAAAACCCAATCATCCCAAATATATACGAACGAAAAACCAGGGGATTCAAACCCAAAACACGAAATGCAGAGATGAATTAGATGTGAGTTTTACTCACCTTCAATTCGAGATTGCAAGCATCAACATCAAATTCGACAGAGCGGCACTTCTTTTCGCAAGCCCTAATTTTCAGCGGCAAAGAAGAACAACCAAGCACCCATTATTTTTCACTCGCCATTTCTCGAAGCGAAGACGAGCTCGGTGGCCACGCAATCATTGAACGAGATGCTCACCATACGACTGTTCCTTATCTTCATAGTGAGACGAAGACGAGGAAGCCCTAATTTTCAGTACGAAGAAACAATCGAAGTCGAACAAAGTCGCCATTTGTTAGAAGATCGAAGTCGAACAAAGTAGCCGAAGCCCTAATTTTGATCGAGCGAACGGAGAAAATCGAGCCGCCATTTTTTTCGTACGTTGCTTTAGGTTTTTCGCAAATGATAAAATGAAGGAGTCGGGCTTGCCCATGGAGATAGGGGGATGGTTCGAATAATTATCACGGCACCAAAATAAAATAAGGGTCAGGATCCATTTCAAAAGCCCATATCTCATATACCAAATCATAAAAGAATTTCATAGCTTAAAAAGTATTTCAATATGATTAAAACTGCTGACAGAAATTTGTTATCAATTTCAATCGTCTAGTGACGATAACGAACTTTTACAAAAAAAAAGGATTCCGACTCGATTAAAATTTACACTAGCGATTAACAATGATTTAATCGTCATTTATAAACTGACGCGAAAAACCGGGTTGTTACAGACTCCCCTCCTTAAAGAAATTGCGTCCACGCAATCATAGGGAATAAATGGATAAAAGGTAACAACCAAAAGAGCATGGCAACGTCGAATGTATAAGCAAAGCAAGTGTCAGCGGGGAAGTATGAGATAAGAATCAAGAGGTTCGACTGCTTCAAATCAAAAAATCAACATCGTGGGAATCAGGGATCAAAATCAGACGACTACCAAGAGCAAGAACAATCGAGTTCCAGCAACTAAAAGAGAAGGAAAAACAGAGCAGAAATCCCGTACAGAGCACGAATTGAATGTGAGTAAATCAAATTACTCACCTAAGTCGCCAAAGAAAAAGACGAAGCTCAAATCTCAAAAGTCGCAAATATTCAATCATCAAAAACGATAATTGAATTTTCAAATCGCAAATATTTACTTATCTCAAACGATAATCAGAAGACAAATCAAATATCTGATTATCTCAAACGATAGTCAGAAAACAAATATTCAATTATCAAAAACGATAATCAAATTTCTCAAATCAACAAATATTCGATTATCACAAGCGATAATCAAATTCCAAAACAGAAAATATTTAATTACCTCAGGCGATAATTAAATTTTAAATCAACAACTATTTAATTATCTCAGACGATAATTAAATCTGAAATCAATAAATATTTAATTATTTCAAGCGATAATTAAATCTCAAAACAGCAATTATTTAATTATCAAAGACGATAATTAAATCTCAAATCATCAAATATTTAATTATCAAAAGCGATAATAAAATCTCAAATCAGCAAATATTTAATTATCAAAAGCGATAATTAAACCTCAAATCAACAAATATTTAATTATCCAAAGGCGATAATTAAATCTCAAATCAACAAATATTTAATTATCAAAAGCGATAATTAAATCTCAAATCAGCAAATATTTAATTATCAAAAGCGATAATTAAAAACAACAAATATCCGACTATCAAAAACGATAATCAGAACTCATATCAGCAAATATCTAATTATCACAAGCAATAATTAGAAACAACAAATATCTAATTATCAAAAACGATAATCAGAACTCATATCAGCAAATATCTAATTATCACAAGCGATAATTAGAAACAACAAATATCTGATTATCAAAACGATAATCAGAACTCATATCAACAAATATCCAATTACCTGCAGATAATTGGAAACAACAAATATCTAGAAATCAATTAAGAAGACTAGAAAATCAACATAAAAGCTTGGATCGATCCCATCAGGTGGCGAGTTTTTAATTCGCCGCACGTGCAACAACATATGGCCGAAGCCTACCAAGTACTCAACATAATTTTGGCGCCCAACAAATGACCCGAAGGTCCAACATATGACCCGAAGGTCTAGTACTGGTATTTGACCCGAAGGTCCAACATATGACCCGAAGGTCCAACATGGTGGCTCGAAAGCACACGAAAACATCAAATATTTCAATTAACGAGTCCGGAATTAACCAAAATAGTAAACGCACATGTCCCATAACCACGAGTTTTACTAAATTGTTTAATTCTCTTCATCGTTTCCTTGAAAGTGTAGGATCATCAAAACAACAGATATTCAATTAACGAGTCCGGAATTAACCGAAATAGTAAAAGTGTGGTTCCATACTCCGCACTTTTGCTAAATCGTTTAAATCACTTCATCGTTTCCTTGAAAGTGAAAAATTGTGTATTTTGTAAGAATACACTTTACATTCTCAAACGGACAAGTCCGGAATTAAGCGAATCAGTAAAAGAAAGGAGTCATAGTCCTCGATTTTGCTGAAACGTTTAAATCGCTTCCTCATTCTTTTGAAATCGCAAACTGTAAAATTTCTGAAAACAATTTTATTTATTTTGTAAAAATAACAATTCATATTCTCAACTGGACAAGTCCGGAATTAAGCGAAACAGTAAAAGAAAGGGGTCATAATCCTCGATTTTGCTGAATCGTTTAAGTCGCTTTCTCATTCTTTTGAAAACGTAAACTGTTAAAAATTTATAAAATAATTTTCATTTTAAAACAATTTTCCAATCCCGTGATTAAAGCAGCAATATTAGTAACAATTTCGATAGGGAAATTGTACTTCTCAAAATACCGTAAAAACGGTCACAAATCAGTATTGCGGAATAACCGCTTGAAAATCCACTTTTAAAACTTGACGGTTACTGAAGCCAAGGTGACAGTAAATTTAAAAGTCATAATCCCATCAAAACAATTTACATCAAAATGTAATATCAGTGAATTCTCATTCATCAAAATGCCATAAAACACCGTACTTCAAAATATAGCATTGGTGTAAAATTCCGTTGTAAAAATAACGGCAACAAAATACGTTTCATAACCAAGCATCGGTTCAACGTAAAATAAATGCAATAACGTGCAATTTAAATTTTTGCACGTACTACAAAATGAACAAAGAATCATTCAAATGTATCTTCAATGAAGATAATTTAAAACGGCAAAAATCTAATCAATAAATGATTAGTACAAAAGAAAGCCAGCGGAAATTTCAACAAAAATCACATATCTGCAATTTCTTCGAATCCTCAATTCGGATTCGAAGTTCTCAAAGAAATAAAATAATTACAGCTATGTAAACAACCAATGAAATTCATATCAATTTCGTATTTTGATTTTTAATTCAAAAAGATTATAGTTGTACTTAGCGAAGACATTTTCACTGTCTCCGCTGCGCACTCTGATAAACAGAACACAAATCAATCAAATCATCAGAACACAATTTCACTATTATTTTTAAATAAAGTTATTTAAAAATTTCATCCATCTTTCAAAACTTTAGTTTTGACTCCAGCACAATAAAACATCGACCAATAGTTGTAACATATGTTCCTTCCGAGTTAAGTTTTATATTATGTCCATAAACCCCAAGCTCTGATACCAACTGTGACGCCCCACCTCTATGCTCATAATAACAAAGAGTATTAAAAGAAATACTGTCTATTATTACGAAGAATAAGGCTGGATAGGAGCGACCATCCGTAGTTGGCTTTATACTAATATTGGTTATCTCGATAGGAGTGGTATATACTTTTTATTTTTCATCTATTATTTATTTACTCCCATCGACACACCCAATTATCAGTATAAAACAAACTACGATAGTTCATAATAGTTTAGGACATTAGATATAACAATAACACAGATAATATAAATGCGGAACACAGATTAACAAAATCTCATATATATATATAACCGATGTCAGTTACAACATAGTTGACACGATACATATGATACAACTACAACCGTCGACTCTAGAAGTTATATATACAAGTACATTATCGACTAATATACATAAATACATATCGTTCTATACAATGACACGACTACTACAAAATGACACTGACAACTTCAGAAGATATGAAAAGTCTTCAAACCCCGAACAGCAACTTAAAGAAGGAAATCTACTACCTGAAATAACTCGGGTCTGACCCGAGTATTACATTCAAAAGAAAATAATACCCAGGTCAGTCTAATTCAAACCAGTTTATTAGTGCATATAGGCAGTAATAATTTTAATAGACGACAGTCACAATAATTCCCGTCTATCCGATTCTTTAAACAAAGAAACCGGATAACGGTCAATATAACACTTAACAGTGTTTAACAAAAATCAGCAGATTTAAATCATCAACAGAGATAAATAAACAATTTATCAAATCGACTAAATCAATTTAAAACTGTCAAATCTGATAGGGCTGCAGTACACGCACGCGTGTACTGCCTCGCCACTATCATACGAAATGCATAAAAGATCAACGGAAATTCACGAAACGCGCATAAGGTCAAACCCAGAGAAAGTCGGGTTCAACTCAAAGGCGATTCAAATAAATGGTCGAGACATAAAATTAAATCTCGGCCCAAGTTCAAATCAATCAACAGAAAACAATGGCTGCACAGAGACAGCAGGGTACACCGCGCCTCAAAGTATCGGTCGATACTAACAAGCATGCGTGGTCAGGGAAACCCAAATACTACTTGAAACAGGTATGTAACTGTCCCAAATGGTCAAGACAGCTACAATGAATAATCAAACTCACGAAATACTTCAACTACAAGTGAACAGTAAGATGGCCAGTGTGAAGACTACACAAAGTGATCAAACTCAAATGCACAAGGCAGCGGAGTGCACAAATGAAAACAAAGCACAGTGATGTACAAATGAAACACAGTGCAGCAACTAAGGAGATGGACTGCAACTGCAACAACCAGGTCAAGACAGATCAGTGAAAAGTAATACAAGAGAGGCGAGTGCTGCACTGATAAATGAAGTGCAGCCACAACCGTATATGGTCAACAACAACTCAAAGCAATGCCAATTCGACATACATATATACATATCAAATGATGTATATACATACATGACCGCATGCTTATATATGAAGACTAAAATGCAACTATATGCAAACAACCTCACAAATATGAATGCTACAAATCAAATCAGTTCAGGTATCACAAAGATGGTCAGCTACAAGTAGATGGTCGAAGACCAGTTCACAAGCACGAAGGCATAAACCCACACAAGCATAGTCTGCATATGCACATGAAGGTCAATGACAGTTCAACAAATGTACACAGTCAAAAGAAATAAACAAGACTACTGATCAAGTGTAGCCTCAACCAAAGCATGGTGCAGACCAAATTTGACTCGAAGGAAATCAAGTTCAAATGTCAATTCACAGGAATATGCAAATAGGCTACATGGGACAGAGAATGCAGGTTTGAACTACAACTAAACTTCAAAATGCACACGTACCAGACTTCAAGTACAAACTGGACAACAACCACAAAGACCACATCTGAAAACAGTGCAACTACACGTGCATTGTATCGACAAGGTCAGAGATCAATATTCATGCACACAGTGCAGTCATCAGAATATCGAATGAACACATACAATGGCAACTGACTCAACAAGGCAAAGAAATGAACAATCAAAGTCAAGACATACGTAGTGACTCTAAGAGATGCTACCAAGTGAACCAACAGCAAATGCCAAGGCAACATAAAGCAATACACACTCAGTGACATTCAAGCTCAAACAAGCTGAAACATAATGCTCAAGTGAAGGATGAAATACCACATGAAGCAGTGCAAATTCAAACATGTCAAAAACCAGAACACAAGCAACTACAAAGACTCGAAACTACAAATTAAGTTCAAGTGATCAAAGACATGAAATCACAATGTAACTGTCAACTTCAGTTTTAAAAATGAGACGAGTCAAGGAATGAAGTATACCAAATGAAACAGGGAACCAAGGTCAGGAAACTAGATCGATCAAGGGATACAAATGCACATATGAATGACCAGAATAACAATCCTATAAAGATACATGAACAAGAGTGAATCAGAGTAGACAGCAACTAACCACAAGGCTACATCACTAACAAATGCAAGCTACTGAATTTCTCAAAGCCTCAGGCCAGAAGTTCGAAGTTATACAGCATTTCAGTGAACGATTGAAGCATCTGAGTTTATATGTATATGTATAGCAAGCCATAACAACAAAAATTGAGCAAGAAAAAGTTCAAAGCCGAGAGTTTCAAGCCTTGGTCATCACGAAATGTATCAAAACAGTGACCAGTGATTAGCGAAATTATATACGACTAAGAATAAGTCGTGAATCATCTCAACATCCAACGATTATCAAGTGCCAGAACCAATCAACCGACGCATTCAACAACAATATATATATGTCGAAGATAAGGGGATAAACTCACATAAACGAAACATCATCAGAAATATCAATTTAAAACCCAATCATCCCAAATATATACGAACGAAAAACCAGGGGATTCAAACCCAAAACACGAAATGCAGAGATGAATTAGATGTGAGTTTTACTCACCTTCAATTCGAGATTGCAAGCATCAACATCAAATTCGACAGAGCGGCACTTCTTTTCGCAAGCCCTAATTTTCAGCGGCAAAGAAGAACAACCAAGCACCCATTATTTTTCACTCGCCATTTCTCGAAGCGAAGACGAGCTCGGTGGCCACGCAATCATTGAACGAGATGCTCACCATACGACCGTTCCTTATCTTCACAGCGAGACGAAGACGAGCAAGCCCTAATTTTCAGTACGAAGAAACAATCGAAGTCGAACAAAGTCGCCATTTGTTAGAAGATCGAAGTCGAACAAAGTAGCCGAAGCCCTAATTTTGATCGAGCGAACGGAGAAAATCGAGCCGCCATTTTTTTCGTACGTTGCTTTAGGTTTTTCGCAAATGATAAAATGAAGGAGCCGGGCTTGCCCATGGAGATAGGGGGATGGTTCGAATAATTATCACGGCACCAAAATAAAATAAGGGTCAGGATCCATTTTAAAAGCCCATATCTCATATACCAAATCATAAAAGAATTTCATAGCTTAAAAAGTATTTCAATATGATTAAAACTGCTGATAGAAATTTGTTATCAATTTCAATCGTCTAGTGACGATAACGAACTTTTACAAAAAAAAAGGATTCCGACTCGATTAAAATTTACACTAGCGATTAACAATGATTTAATTGTCATTTATAAACTGACGCGAAAAATCGGGTTGTTACAGTATCGGTACCACTTTTTACACTTTTTGAGTACTGTGCCATTCAAATTTCAAACGGGAATTGACAGCAACTAGCATTTATTATAACTTATTATTTCCTAGAATTCAGCCATTGCCATCTCATACATCTCGAAAGTCTAAACGTGTGAAACTGATATACGTTTTGAACGGTCCTTTTTTATTCTTTTATAACTTCGTTATGTACGTTTCCCTTTCTCCTTTATTTTCTTCCTCCTCCTTTTCTTTATTTTTCCTCTTCATTATCAGCCCTCAACCAAAAATCATCACCCAGCTTCCAAAAAAATGAAAATCATCACCTTCCACCTTTCCTCCTCCGCCCATGCGAGCCACCGCCCAGCCGTGCTTCAACACCCGAGCCCGCACTGTCGAGCCATACATTATGTAGCCTAGCCTAACATCTTGCAGCGCAACCACCCACCTCAAGCGCGCCTACATCGACCTCTCACAAGCCTCCTCCGCTCGCCCTCCGCTGTATGCAACGTCCGCTAACTCCAAACCCTTGTCCCTCGACCTAGCAGCAGGCATTGTATCTCCCTTCTTTATGAATACATTATACATGTAAGTTATATAAAAATTATACATATAGTTCTATAAAGTCATTTTTGTTTTGGAAAGAAGGTCAGAGAAGAGTTTGTAGGTTATATTTAAAAGTATATGTTAGTATAGGTATATATTTGATTTATTAATAAATGTATATATATATATATACTTTGCTACATACATATTTTCTTTTACTCGGTTTTATGTCTTATTACATGAGAATATATATATATATATATATGTATGTATGTATGTATGTATGTATGTATGTATGTATGTATGTATGTATGTATGTATATGTTGCTAAAGCTTGTTTTCATATGTGAAGGAAATATGCTTTGACTGAAAACATGTTTGGGATATTATATATATCATATACTGTTGCATATATGCGGTCCAGGTATGTTAGCTATATTTTGATTTATATGAAAGTTTGATTTTTCTATACATAAATTTATATAAGTACACTTCGTCTGGGTATTGATAAAGCCTATATATATAGATGATACAATATATATATATATATTATCTGTGGGAGTTCATACATTATTTATATGTTAACCGTTCATACTATTTAAGTGTGCGTGTGTGTCTATATATATATTTTTATGTTAGAGCATATGTATGTGTGTAAAGTAGATATATATGAGATTTTGAAATGTTGAGTGTACAGTAAATATACTTGTAGTATATTACATTTTTAGAAGCAGTATGCTCATTGTTTAAAAGTATTGTTATACATTTTAGATATATAGGCCATATATTTATATATGTGAGTTTATATGATGTTGCTATAGTTTTTATATATATTAGTTAACATGTTTAAATAAATATGTATAACAGTTTTATTATATTTTAAGTATAGTTAATTATAATATATAGTGTTATATTGCAATTTTATATTATACGGTATATATGTACGTATATAATTTGTGTTATATGACGTGTCAATATAAGTTGATTTAATTAGTATAATATATATATATATATATCTGTTATTTTATATATTGATTTTTTAATTTTAATATAGTTATATATACACAATTGTGACAACATTATATATGGCTTGAAATAGTATATATATATATAGTTATGTCAGTATCATCTTGTACATAAATGAGAGTCTATATGTATCTGCCTCTGTTAGTTATACATGTGTGCAATCTGTATAGGATTGAATATGGTATATATTAATATTTTGATCCTTTTATTTTTCAAGTATATATATATAACATTGATTTAAAAATGTATATGTATTTTAAAATTGAATATTTGGTTTAAGGAAAATTTTATTATAATATACATCTTGTTTAAATTGTATCAAACAAATTTTGATTTTTTCTCATCGATTCCTGTTATCAGCTTTGATCGTTGGATTCGTGCCAATCCTGCTTTGCTTTGAAATTCATGCTTGGATTCGTATCTCATTTCAATGACAAATCTCTCTAGCCTAGAAAGGTGAGCAATCACTCACGATTAACGTTCTTATATTTATTAAATTTGATTTCAATTGAAACGACAATTGAAATACGCTGCTGTTAGTTATTTACATTGCTATATATATATGCTATTATTTGTAACTATTCACATGTGACATCTGACACCATTATCTATTATTTATTTTGATGATATATGCCTGTTATGTTATTATCATATCTGTTATCACTCTGCAAGTTCCCTGTTAGTATAGAATTCACTATGGGTTGAAATGATACATACCCGAACGATCTGTAGAATTTGAGAAAATCGTTATGGGTTGAAATGATAAACCCGAGCGATTTTCATTGAAATGAATTTGGGATTGCGGGTTGAAAAGATGTATACCCGTATATATATAAATTACAGATTGAAATGATAAATATCCGTATCACTTGACCATAGGGTAGAAAATTTTATACAGACACCGTTGGTCTATATATATAAATATTTTGAAAAATGATTTCTATGGTTTTGAAAAGAAATATATGGTTTTATTAAATATTGATTTTAAAGATTTATTAAATTTGATTTAATAAAGTTGATTTGAATCAATATAAAATATGTTTAAGTATTTATGTAAAATTTATATTTTCAAATATAGAGTTTATAATGTTTCAGGTTGAAAGATAAATTTGAAATTGATTTGGAATTCTTAATTATTTAAGAATTATACTTAAATAAGTTTGTTTTGAAATCTATTAAATTTGAAATTTTAAGATATGTTTTATAACTTGAATTTGATTAAAAAGTGGCTTAAATGAATATTTCAAACTTATATAAATTTAAATGGGATATTTTGTTTATATAAATTTGTAAATTGAAGTTGTATTTAGATGTATTGAAATGATTAAAGAAATATCTCAGAAACTAAATGTAATGAAATTAAATTGAGATATAAATGGAATTATCAAATTTAGTTTTTGAAATGTGGAATATTTAAAGCTTTGAAATATATTGAAATTTACTGGTTTATTTTTTATTTCAAATCTGTATTTGAAATCGTTATAATTCAAAATGATTTATTGAGAAATTGAATTGAGTTGAAATTTATGAATTGAGATTGAATTAAGTTGAATTTGGAAGTCGAGTTAATTTGAATCGATTTGTGAATTTGTGGAAGCTATTTTATTTTATTAAGCATTTTTAAACTATATCTACAACTATTTATATTTTACTTTATAAATTATTTTAATATAAACTATTTTATATAAATCATTTTCAATATATATTATTTTATTATAAACTATTTTAACTTATAACTATTTTATATAAACTATTTTATTTTATAAACTATTTTATTATATACACTAATTTTAATATCTAAACTGTTTAAGATGAAAGTGTTATGAATTCCAAAATGTTATGATTTCAAACTATAGTTTCAAAGTGTTATGAATTTCAAGGTTTTGATTTCCAAAGTGTTTTGAATTTAAAAGACTTACGATTTCGAAAGCGATATAACTTTGGAAAGTGATATGATTTTGGAAATGGATTTATTTGAAGTGAAAATGATATCGTATGGATATGGTTTCGAAATGGCAATGATATTTCGGTTTTGATATATAAACTATTTTAAAAGTTTATTAAATGACCAATCGGTGTAATAATTACGTAGTTATTAAAGAGTCTGGGATCGGTTAGGGACATACTCTCTGTCCAAACCGAAAACCACTTTAATAACTATTATACGCGGAGTGTGATCTAGAATGAAGTTGTTGGAATGATGACGTTGCTGGAATTGAAGAAAGAGAACGATAATGGATAGCCTTGACACTTGTGTCAAATATGAAATGACTTAAACAGGAGCCGTGCCGGGCCAGTGAGGTTAGGTACCTCTAGCGAACACACTTCTTCGTAAACTACTCATTACTTGTTTTGATTGGTGCGCACCCTTGAATTTGGAGTTTTGTTTCGCGGTGTTGCGATCGTTGCGGTGATGCGTTCTCACCAGTCCGGATCAGGCAAACGGTAGTTTCACTACCTTGGGTATTGCCTCAGGTGCCTTGTCATACTCGTATCCCTATGCGCGACCACTACGATTTGTTTCGTGTTATACCTATGGAGTACTCACTGATAGCCCACTAGTTTACGGTGGAGTTTAAAGTGCTGTATAGACTATGACGCTTATATAAAATGTGTTAAGGGGGATAATGGTAATGCCTTAATGCTATTTTGATACTTTATATTACCGATAGGCATTATCTATTAGCGTACACTATATATATAAATAGTTTAACGGATCCTTAGAGGATGGTTATCCCAAACATCCTTTGAGTTACTTGTATTTTCAGTTGTTATTTCACTTGAGTTTGATTTATTAATATAAGAATGTTAATCCTGACTCGAGTGTTTTGTGTTTTGCTTTACGCTCGGGTCAGACTGAGTGTACCAGTATTCGAGACTCACCTTTGGAGTTGGAGCTTCGCTTGGAGATCCAGCAATCTATCCAGCTTTTAGATATTCAGTTGATTCCAGTGATATATTCTGACCTTGTATTTGACTATTGTATTTGAGACTTCTGTTGTATCTTGTTTAACTCTGTTGTATATATAGTAGCTTCATGAACTACTATTCTTTTGTTTCCGCTGCACTATTGTTATATTACTCTGTGTCTGTGATTTTGTGATTATTTATTTACTATATATGCTGAGTTTTGCTAAATTTAAATTAACAATATGATATTTTGAGCAATTCAAATCCGACATGTATGGATGCGAATGGGTCAAAATTTCAGGTCGTTACAGTTGGTATCAGAGCTCTGGTTTTAGGCAAAACTTAGCATATAGAGTAAATTTAATTATGGAATCACCTTCATTTGAGCTTGAATTCCTTTCACTTTGATTTGGATTTCTTTCGAACTGTGGAACCCTACCTCGTTTTGAAATCCATTCTTGTCCTTTCTTGTTCTTGTTCTTCTTGACTCTAGAGCACCCTATAGCTCCACTTCGGTTGATCTCTATAATGAATCTGAGGATATCTTGCCACCTTAATTGGCAATTTCATCCTGATGTTTTGAAGTCACATCTCTCCCATTTAAGCGGGAAATTGAATTTCCGCATCGATCTTATCCCTGGAATCTTGGTTGACCCGGTTAAGGTCATCTGCGATTTATATAAGTCTATCCATTTCTCCTTTTGTAATTTAATTATCTTATATTCTTTTCGTGTCTATCTTCGTAGTTAGAATTCTCTTTGACTAGTGTTCATCTCAATTTGAATCTCTATCCTTACTTTGAGGTCCATTCTTGAATCATCGTGTGAGGGAGTGTATTTGTAATTAATATGAAATATTTTATATTGTGTTGTTTGAGTTGTTAAGTTCGAATTTTGGGTTTCGATTGATTCGTCTAGCTAACGTTATCGATAGGAATTCCAAAACACTTGAACATAGATAATTGACATAATATTATCAAATTTGGTAAATGAAATAAATTTTTGTATGATTATATTATATATATAAGTATAAATTTTTCTAAAAGATAATTGTTAAATAAATTGATTGTTAAGGATGATAATATTTGATTTTTCATTAATTGTTTGTAACCATTGACTATTGTCACTTGAGATAAATAAATGAATTTATAAAAACATGGTTTATAAATTGGTTTGAAATTTGAAATGAAGTTAAATTATGAATTTGAGAATTCAATTTCCGGTATTTTCAAGATATTTTGGTTTTTAAAGTTTTGGAATATATTATTTGAAAGTATTTTCGAATGAAAATTGTTTTAAAAGAATAATTTTAAAGGTTTTGAATCAGTACTCTCTTCTTTTGTCGCTGGAAAATAATTTCGATGATGACGGCCGCATCATCGACATTCATTTTTGAGTCTCGAAGTGGAGAGGCCCTTAGTAGCTTTGCTACACTTTTGTTCTAGAAAAGGAAAATGGATTCGATTTAAAATTTCTTGTGTATAAATTTATTTATAAAATATTATACGTATATATTTATTTTAAAATAGTTTGAAGTGAAATCGAAAATTTGAATCTTAAAGTTTATATTAAGAAATGGTCTCAATTATTGAAATAAAGTGAAATGTTTGAATAATTGGAATATCTAAAATGATAAATGGAATTAAACCAACTTGAAATAATGAATTTGAACAAAATTATTTGTATAACACTAAATCACATTCTAATATATAACTTTCCTAAAATATTTAAAAAGTAAAAATGTTAGGATACAATAAAAGGTTATACAAGAAGAAAACGTAAATAATAAAGTGTTCAAACTAAAAATTTGGCTTAATATAAATGTTGTAAATAAAAGAAATTTTTTATAATATTTAATTACACTCTGAAACATTAATATAACTTACCTAGAAAAAGTTAAATGTAATTAGAATGCAAGTGGATAGTATACACTATGATATAGGTAATAGGATATCAAAATGATATTTTGTTAGATAATAAATTGGATAATAAATTGAATAATAAAAAGGGAAATTTATTTGTTGAATAATATATGGTTATAAGAATATGTTTATACACGTAATATATGTTGCAAAATGTATATTAAGTGGAATAAATTAAATAAACAAATGAGGACGCTAGTTAAGCAAATAAATGTGAACTTAAGAATAGTGAAATGGAAATTTTAAGGGAAATCAGTTTAACTAGGGTCAAATGGATTTAATAAATGGGTAAATAAACGAGTTAAGTCAAATAAATTTTGTTATGAAAATTTTGTAATAAATGTTAATAAATAGAAAACCAAGCAATTTGATGAAAATATGTGGAAATGAAATCAATAAATGTGAACACAATAATTTTGATTGAATAAATAAAATAAACTGGAATCAATTAATTGAATATAAACCAATTTTAAAATAATGGAGCTTATATGGTTTAAATTAATTGTTGTATTTGGTATTTCAATCTATTTCTTTTGGTTGTTTCTATTCTTCTACCTCTTTCCTTTTCGGGGACGAAAAGTTTTGAGTGAGGGAGAGTGTAACGACCCGTAAAATTTTTACGGTTTTAATAACGTAATTAAGTGAAATTTTGTGAATTTTTAAATAATTGAATTCGGAAATAGAAATATAATATTTGAAATACGTATATTTAAATATAGCAAATGGTAAATTTTCATCATAAAATATGAATGTTTATTTTATCATGTAAGTTTATTTTAATTCAAATCAGTTAAATTTGATGATAATAAAATATTTTCCAAACCTGAATGTTTTTATATAATAAATTTTTAAATCATCTTCTGAGTGTGACGTCCAAATTCGTTTCTTCAAATTTGGATTTCTCTAGCTCCGTTTATCTTAATTTTGGCGTTTTAGCAGCATTTTTCGGTACCGAATAACGACTTTTGATAGTGCGATCGTACCACTGATATCTGTATACCGTTTTGATCGTCTCGTCGTACTGATCTCAACAGTTTATACATTTGTGCATCTTGGAATCCGTTACGCGCTGAAACCGTGAAACGGTTAATTGTATCGTTACCACTTTTTTCACTCTTTGAGAACTGTGCCCATTCAAATTTCAAACGGGAATTGACAGCAACTAGCATTTATTATAACTTATTATTTGCTAGAATTCAGCCATTGCCATCTCATACATCTCGAAAGTCTAAACGTGTGAAACTGATATACGTTTTGAACGGTCCTTTTTTTTCTTTTATAACTTAGTTTTGTACGCTTCCCTTTCTCCTTTATTTTCTTCCTCCCCCTTTTCTTTATTTTTCCTCTTCATTATCAACCCTCAACCAAAACTCATCACCCAGCTTCCAAAAAGAAGAAAATCATCACCTTCCACCTTTCCTCCTCCGCCCATGCGAGCCACCGCCCAGCCGTGCTTCAACACCCGAGCCCGCACTGTCGAGCCATACATTATGTAGCCTAGCCTAACATCTTGCAGCGCAACCACCCACCTCAGGCATGGCTACATCCGCCTCTCACCAGCCTCCTCCGCTCGCCCTCCGCTCTATGCAACGTTCGCCAACTCCAAACCCCTGTCCCTCGACCTAGCAGCAGGCTTTGTATCTCCCTTCTTTATGAATACATTATACATGTAAGTTATATAAAGGTTATACATATAGTTCTGTAGAGTCATTTTAGTTTTGGAAAGAAGGTCAGAGAAGAGTTTGTAGGTTATATTTAAAAGTACATGTTAGTATAGGTATATATTTGATTTATTAATAAATGTATATATATATATACTTTGCTACATACATATTTTCTTTTACTCGGTTTTATGTCTTATTCCATGAAAATCTATATATATATATATATATATATCTGTGTGTGTGTGTGTGTTGCTGAAGCTTGTTTTTATATGTGAAGGAAATATGCTTTGACTGAAAACATGTTTTGTATATTATATATATCATATACTGTTGCATATATGCGGTCCAGGTATGTTAGCTATATTTTGATTTATATGAAAGTTTGTTTATATGAAAGTTTGATTTTTTTTATACATAAATTTATATAGGTACACTTGGTCTGGGTTTTGATAAAGCCTACATATATATATATATATATATATATATATATATGATACAATATATATATATATTATCTGTGGGAGTTCATACATTATTTATATGTTAACCGTTCATACTATATAAGTGTGTGTGTTTTTATGTTAGAGTATATGTATGTGTGTAAAGTAGATATATATGAGATTTTGAAATGTTGAGTGTACAGTAAATATACTTACAGTATATTACATTTTTGGAAGCAGTATGCTCATTGTTTAAAAGTATTGTTATACATTTTAGATATATAGGCCATATATTTATATATGTGAGTTTATATGATGTTGCTACAGTTTTTATATATATTAGTTAACATGTTTAAATAAATATGTATAACAGTTTTATTATATTATAAGTATAGTTAATTTTAATATATTGTGTTATATTGCAGTTTTATATTATAAGGTATATATGTACATATATAATGTATGTTATATGACATGTCAATATAAGTTGATTTAATTAGTATAATATATATATATATGTTATTTTATATATTGATTTTTTAATTTTAATATAGTTATATATAAAAGTTGTGACAACATTATATATGGCTTGAAACAGTATATATATATAGTTATGTCAGTATCATCTTGTATATAAATGATAGTCTATATGTATCTGCCTCTGTTAGTTATATATGTGTGCTATCTGTATAGGATTGAATATGGTATATATTAATATTTTGATCCTTTTATTTTACAAGTATATATATATATATATATATAAAACATTGATTTAAAAATGTATGTGTATTTTAAAATTGAATATTTGGTTTAAGGAAAATTTTATTATAATATACATCTCGTTTAAATTGTATCAAACAAATTTTGATTTGTTCTCATCGATTCCTATTATCAGCTTTGATCGTTGGATTCGTGCCAATCCTGCTTTACTTTAAAATTCATGCTTGGATTTGTAACTCATTTCAATGACAAATCTCTCTAGCCTTGAAAGGTGAGCAATCACTCACGATTAACGTTCTTATATTTTTAAATTTGATTTCAATTGAAACGACAATTGAAATATGCTGCCGTTAGTTATTTACACTACTATATATATGCTATTGTCTATAACTGTTCACCTGTGACATCTGACACCATTATCTGTTATTTATTTTGATGATATATGCCTGTTATGTTATTATCATATCTGTTATCACTCTGCAAGTTCCTTGTTCGTATAGAATTCACTATGGGTTGAAATGATACATACCCAAACGATCTGTAGAATAGGAGAAAATCATTATGGGTTGAAATGATAAACCCAAGCGATTTTCATTGAATTGGGTTTGCGGGTTGAAAAGATATATACCCGTATATATATAAATTATGGATTGAAATGATAAATATCCGTATCACTTGACCATAGGGTAGAAAATTTTATACAGACACCGTTGGTCTATATATATAAATATTTTGAAAAATGATTTCTATGGTTTTGAAAAGAAATATTGTAACGACCCACTATTTTGGACCATTCAAATCGACAAAAATCCACACATGTTAGACTTGAATAATACAAAATAACAGATTGTAATAAAATTTGGAGCAAATAAAATCATTCACATAATCTGTGAATACCCAAATTTTTGAGATAAAAATAATTTTAAAAGAAAATTGGAAATCAGTTAACAAATAATATTTGAAGAATAGAATAGTTTGAAAACAAATATTAAGAGTAAGTGAAATAATTAAATAAGAGGATAGTAATTTTTCAATGAATAATAAGAAGAAGAAAATGATCAAGTATGAGTGAGTTTTACATACACATATCTCATATGTATATATATATATATATTAAAAATGAGAAGCCAGATAAATATCAAGTGATAAAATAAATCTTTCTGATAATTAAATTGCATAAAACTAGTTTAGTATTATTTGGGCATAAATACATTTTTAAAATAAATCAAGAGAAAAATAAATAGTTTGAAATAATAGCTGGGAATAATAATAAAAAGGGGTATGAGTGAACTATTCAGGTTTAACAAAAATATACAATGAAGCTAAGTCACACAAATAAATAATGCATGGGTGAATCATACAAATAGCATGTACATAGAAAAGCAGAGAAGCAACTGCCCTTACCTGAAATAGAAATCAAAAAGAAAATGGAACATTTAGCCATAAACATATATACATGATTCTCTAAATTGTATGATGATAAAATGGGATTTTCTCTCTACTAAACCCTAGCTAAATGTTTTAAAAATGAGAGAGTAGCAGCAGTTTGTTTCTGGGGAGAAAACAGAGAAATAGAAGAAAAAAAAGAAAGGCAAAACTCACACTGTCTTCAAGCTTGACCATTCTCGGGGAAGAGAAGAGGAAGGTGAGTGATTAATCACCTATGAGATTTAAGGCATCAAGACCCATGTTAAGGGCAGCCATATCATTTTCATAAAAATCTTAATATGCTTTTGTCTAATTTTTATTCTCTGAATAAATGAATGTTGAATATGGTTGATACTTTGGTTGAGTATTTGATTGCTGTTTTGCTGTTTTGATTACTAATACTCTGATCTCAGAGAGGGATCTTATAATCCTGCTTTATATGAAGATGAATCAAATAATTTACTGAGGAATAGGGTATCAATGAAAAGAAAATGAAGTAGGCGGCATGGATAATGAGATTCATGCTTATGTCTAATTCATTCTAAAAGTGATATGAACAATGTAATATCATAGATATGTGCTGATTTGTTCAGATCACAAGCCAATATGTTTTTTTGGGTTTCTCTCAAAAACTATGCCCTATGTTCACAGTAAAACTAAGTGTAATATTTTGTATGATTTCACCAGATTTATGTAAGGCATGAAAATATTTTTGGAAATAAATATTTATGCAAGATTTAGAAAATTATGATTGAATAAGAATGACCTTAAAATAGGATGGGATGCTTTGCAAAAATACATTGTATGTCTGGTTGAAACCACTGAGTACACTTTCTTTGATTTATGAAAGGAAGAAAAGAAAATAAAGCATTTCTTCAATTAATAACATTTTTTCCACAAAGAAAAAATAAGCATGGTCTCCAAATTATAAAATAATTTAGGAGTAGTGCCTTGATCTATTCATCATCAGGTGGATGATGGGTATGTGCATGACTTGCTTAAGTCCTGTAGGCCTCTGTGTAAAGAGTTAACAGAACTGAGCCCCTTTGCAATGCACACATGGTGTTCAATGGCAAGAGTTCAGACCAAATAAAATAAAAAGATGAGATTGAGAAATTATGCTATGGAATTTGGGGAGTTAATCCATAGGAGCTTGTACATGAACAACTGAATGATGTGAATGGATGAATGCTTGGGTGTATGTATGATGGAAAAATTTGCATATGTATATGTAGATACCCTGATTTTTGTATGAACTTAAATGGGCAACAAACACATGAATTTCACTGCACCATATTTAATAATTACAAGTTGTTTATAATTTATGATTTCACTCACACCAGAATATATTATCTGACCCTATTTGTTGCCTTTGCAATATTTGGGGTGTCTCATTTTTATTGAGGCAGCTCAAAGCATTGCTGCAGGGAAAGATGCATGAGTAGCTTACTTGCATGGATATTTGGAGACCTTGATGAGTCTAAAGTGTTTAAGAAAAGTAGCAGTGTTATTGTAATAAATAATTTAGACAAACTCTATCATGGTTTACGTATTTTCAGGATTGTCCTTTGCTTTGTTATTTTGAAAAGAACATGTAAAAAACTGAAGTATTATATGTGCTTGTGGATTATTGATTAAAGTAACAGATGTGCTTGTGAGTCATGGATTTAAGAAATAGATTCTGAAGTAATCTGGTGGAATACGATGAAGGAAATTATGCCATGTAATCTGATATGTGGACATACTTTCTTTGGCAATATTTGATAAGTTTTTAATTATATGGTTGAAGCGGTTTTTGAAAAAGCATGTAATAAAATTGTTTAGTGATAAGTTGAACCTGGTTTTGGCTAACCAGTAAAGCTTGACCATGTCTTATAATCGATATAAGACCATGGAAAAAGCTTGAAGCCTTAGCCTGCAAAATCCTAGTTGAATATCTGATTTCCAGTGGAAATTTGTATTGCATTGTATAGTGAGATGAGGTGCATACTATATACTTATAATCTTCACTACAACCACCTTGAATTGCACCTTGTTGTCTACTCATTTGATTAAGTCTGGTTGCATTTTGGGTCTTAGACAAATCAGTTGTAGTATGCATTGTCATGTAGTCTTATTTAGGTATTTAGCATGTCAATTATTCCACTTTTTATTGATCACAATCTTTTGTTCCACTATTTGGAAATTCATCAGTAGTCTTCATTATAGGATCAACTGAAAGTTTTGCATTGGTCAGATTGTTGACATTGCCTTAATCATACTGTCTTCATGTATATGCTAAGTCTCCATTTGGCATGTTAGTTTGGGTTAGCATTCTGGTCTGATTGTATTGTTTTCCTATGCTTGGCTTTAAACTAGTTTACTACCTTATTATTCATATGGTCATTGCATACTTTATAAACTAGAATATGAGTATTTTACCTGACACAAAATGTTGTGTTTGAAATAAGAATCCCGGGCTAAACTAATATGCATGAGTTGTTTTAACACCCTGTATTAATCAAAAATCAAGTATCAAATGCCTAAATCCTAAAGGTTAAATACAGGGGTTGTAAATCCAGAAATAAATTAATCTGGGCTATAGAACAAGTTGGGAAACAAAACAAGAAAATAATAAGTGGTAATATTTGAATTAAATCTTAAACAAGCTTGAACTAAAAAAAATTGGAAGAAGAACTAAAAGGGGAGAAATGGCTATGTGACACAAATCTCTCAAATATGAGAAAGATTGTGTGATTGAATTTCTTTGCCATTTTAAATTGCTCTGATAGGCAAAGAAACATTTATATATCTTCATATATATAAATGACCTGATTTGATTTGTTATCCCGCCTTTTGGCAAGGCCAGGACACCAAGAAGCCGACTAGGAAACAAGGACAGCACGCCATGGATGTCACTGAATTTTGTCCGAACCCAGAATGAGCTACAATTGATAGGACACGACAAGAAAGGCCATAGAGATCAGCACCTCGAATTTCAAGTCAATCCGGACTCATACACTCAAGATATGATCGAGTCAAATTGGAGGGAAAGAGCCTAGATTTCGTATCCATCACTCTGGGCGATTTCGTATCCATCACCGAAACCCCAGTTCGAATCCATCATGCTTCGTACCGATCAGCTCCGGATCCATCGAGGTATCCAGGTTCGACTCGATTTTCTTCGTATCCATCGAACTCGTATCGATGGACTTCACACATACCAGCAATTGAAGGACTTCGTATCCTTCAGCCAACGTCTACTTCGTATCCATCAGACAATGCCTACTTCGTATCCATCAGACAGTGCATACGTCGTATCCATCAGACAGTGCATACGTCGTATCCATCAGACAGTGCTTACTTCGTATCCATCAGCCAGTGTCAACTTCGTATCCATCAGCCAGTGTCAACTTCGTATCCATCAGGTAGTGTTTGCCTCGTATCCCAGGATGAAGTCCTACTCGAATCCATCAGGTCAACCAGCTTGGATAACGTGTCATTTCTCGAAGTGAACGAGGCGAAATACATGGAGACGATGCAGTCAACACGGAGCGAATGTCGGATCGAGGCGAAGCGCGTGCACCACGTCTTCTCCTGATGCGAATGCGCCGAGATGTATGGAGTCGACGCGGTCGATTCGGAGTGAAGACCGGATCGAGGCGAAGTGTGCGTTCCACGTCTTCACAGAGGCGCGTGACACCATCGAGTCGAAGCTCAGAGCGCAGGGAAATGGATACGAACCAGACAGCCTATGAGGAATTCCAGTTCGTATCGACCATATCTCATAATCCACTGATCCAAACATGATGAAATTTTAACTGAAGGTTGCGCACATAACAAGGAATGTCTCCACCAATTTTGAGCCCAATTGGAAGTAATCCTGATCGATACGAAATGATTTCGTATCGATCACAGATTGGCTAGAAACTCTCTGGAAGTGGTCGAATGGGTCCCCTCACGTGTCAGGCCAAGTCTCCCGGGGTTTGAGCGAAATCCAAGCCTCCTACACCTATAAATAGAGCCCCAGAATCAACGGAAAAAGGATCTTTTTTCTCTGAAGCGTCCAGACTCTGCCGGATTGAGATTTGCACCATACTTTTGCTGTCAACTTCGAATTCTAAACTGTAATCCGTTGTTCATCGCTGTAAACGCTTGTAATCGTTGAAAGAGAATCAATAAAATCATCAAAACTTCATAGTGGACGTAGGCTATACGCCGAACCACTCTAAACTGCTTGTCTGTGCACTTTACGTTCATATTTGTTGGAGTTTTTGTTAGATAATCTCTGTTTTACATTTATAATCTTCATTTTATCTCTTCAAACAACTCCCGAAGAGTGTTGTGCCAATTTTTGGTACAAACACTTTGGTGCTTCCACTGAGAAAACCAGCTTTTTCTCCTGCTCGTTGGATCTGCCGTCGATACCGGATTGCACAAATCCAAGAGGAAGATCCAGATATCCAGCCCGGAATCCTTCCATTCTATTCAGATTTGCTCAGAATCTAGGAAAGGACTCCACCACCGACAATGGTCAGCACAAGAACTGGCGCCACCGCCACAGAGCAAGAAGGCAGAGACAGGCAAAATCCAACACAGCCGCCTTCTTCCAATCAAGACAATGCCACTCAGTCAGACTCAACGGGGCTAGTCACCCGACAGGAGTTTCAGGTATTGCTCCAGGAGCTGACCCAAAGCCGTCAGCAGTTGGCAGAACAGTTACGCGCCAATATCGAGCTGACCAACCAGCTGAACCGCCGGGGGCACAGAAGGTCCAGGAGAGATGATGTCTCCAGAGCGTCTACCGAAAGCTCAGCTTCATCTGATTACCACCGCCAGACTACCCGTCCTCGACTAGAGGGGAATCGCGCTCAAACTGCTGAATATCAGCCTGCCTTAACTGTTGGGCAACTGAGGGTAGGACCGTCGACTAGTTTCCAAACCGGTCCCTCAACACGAGGAGGTACTGCCCCACAGTACACCACCGATAACCGCGCCACAACTGCCGCAGCAGAGACAAGGGCTGATACCCGAAATCAATCTGAGCCGATCAATCAACAGCGAGGACATACTCCTGAACCTTATGTCCCAGAAGACGTTGAGCCAAGGAGGCGAGATACGGGTCGTCGACAACGCCCGATCCCTACTCGCGCCGTGGAACCCGACCACGCCTTAGCTCATCACGCTCCGAATCCGCCTGTTTCGGATATATCAACCATGATACGTCAAATGATCCGCGAGAGTCAGGGGCTCACTAATGATGACTGGGGAATTTCCCGTAGTCATACCCCTTTCACAGACGAAGTGTTACATGCCGAACCCCCTAGGCGATTCAGAATGCCGACTCTCCCGATGTATGAAGGGAATAGTGACCCCAACCAGCATATTCTGAAGTATGAATGGTCGATGAGCGCTGCAAGGGCCGACGACGCAGTGAAGTGTCGGAGTTTTCCCATCTCTCTGGGAGGAATCGCGACAATGTGGTTTACCCGCCTACCACCTAGATCAATTTCTTCGTTCGATCAATTGGCCAAGAGGTTTGTGGAGCAATTCCGGATGCATGTTGCTAGGCCGAAGGACGTCAACACTTTGTCCAGCGTCACTCAAGCTCCTGGAGAAACACTCAGGCGTTACTTGGAGAGGTTCCATGCAGCATGCGTCGAGATCACCAATCCCAACGATAATTCAATCTTAATGGCTCTGACCAAGGGGATTGATCCTGATTCTGAATTCGGAAACTGGCTGGCTGGGAAACCGCCCGCGTCGTTGGACCGTTTTTACTCCAAGGCCGCTCAATTCCTGCGGCAGGAGGATGCAAAACAGTCTAGGAAGCAGGACGATGCGAGGCCCAGCATTGAAGGAATACAGAGCAATGTGGCAGTTAAACAGTCCGGCGAGAGTTCCGGGAAAGTTCAGCTCAACATACAAAACAAGCAAACCCAGCAGAGAGGAAACAATGGCCAGAACAAGAAGAGAGATGAGAACCGAGGTCCACGACGTAGAGCTCAGATGTTTGACAGTTACACACCGCTGAACACGTCATTGGAAAACGTATACTTGCAGACTTGCACCACCGTACAGTATAAGAAGCCTGCTCCGAAGCCCTCATCGGAGAGACAGATTCAGACAGGAAAATTCTGTAGGTTCCATGAGAGCTATGGACATAATACCAATGAGTGTCGACACTTACAGGACCTCATCGAAAAGCTGATTAGAGAGAGGAAGCTAGATCAGTTTGTACGGGCGCCGCAGCCTGGCGGAGCGGGACCCTCAAATCAAAATCGTTCACAGAATCAGGAAAGAGAGGATGAACCCGCTCGTGCGGGCGGGAGACTAGTTATCAACACAATAAGTGGTGGTCCCCATCCGGCAGACAGAAGCTGGGGGGAAATGGAGTCGTATGCCAGTTCTATCAGGCATGCGGACTTCGAGTGTTATAGTAATTGCGAGGATGGGACCCCGGCAAAGCAACAAAAGATAATGTCCGATGATATCGTGTTCAGGAGCCGAGACGCCGATAAAGTTGAAGCCCCTACTATCGACCCACTAGTCATATCCGCCCAGGTAGGTCCTGCTTGGATGAAGAGGATCCTGGTTGATAGTGGGAGCTCTGTAAACATCTTGCTCAAACGGGCTTACGATCTGATGAAGATGGAGACAAAGGATTTGAAACCCTGTTTATCCAGAATCCACGGTTTCAACGGAAGTGCCACGATACCCATCGGAATAACTGAACTCCCAGTCGAGTTAGGCATTGGAGAGCGTCGGAGGGTCCGCATGTTACAATTTGTTGTGTTAGAGATAGATTCGCCATACAATGCGTTTCTGGGACGACCAGCTTTGGCCGAGTTCAGGGCGGCGATCGCCCCATGGTGTCTGACTCTGAAATTTCCCACTGATCATGGGATTGGAGTTATTCAAGGAGATCAGGCCTTGGGAAGGGCCTGTTATGTTGCTGAGCTGCGCGGGGCGCAACGTAAAGAGAAGGGTAAAGGCGTAGAGGAATCTCTCTGCGTCCGTTCTATCGACAATTGACAATTGGTGCCTGGGCCTCGGCCCGGGCACCACGACCAATTCCTGAAAGACCTGGACCCCAGGGACAACGAGGATAGAGACGAATCAACGGAGAGTCAAGCCTCTCCAGCCGAACTGACTGTGGACGTCCCAATCAGTGAGGATGATGATTCAAAAATGCTGAAAGTTGGGTCCCAACTAAACAAGCAGACACAACAGGAGTTGGTCGAATTTCTTCGGGCGAATCTCGACGTCTTCGCCTGGACACACTCTGACATGTGCGGGATCTCGCCGAGCATTGCAAGTCACTCCCTGAATATAGATCCACGACATGTCCCGGTGAAACAGAAGAGGCGCGGTATGGATCCAGAGAGATCTGCCGCCCTTAAAGAGGAAGTTGATAAACTGCAGTCGAATGGGTTCATTCGAGATGCCTTGTATCCGGAATGGGTGTCCAACCCTGTACTAGTTCGGAAACCAAACGGGAAGTGGAGAACTTGTGTTGATTACTCTGACCTAAACAAGGCTTGTCCAAAAGATAGCTTCCCACTTCCACGAATCGATCAGCTCGTAGATTCGATGGCCGGGCATGAACTACTATCCTTTATGGACGCATATTCCGGCTACAATCAGATACCCATGCATCTGCCTGATCAGGAACATACCAGCTTCGTGACCGACCTGGGGCTCTATTGTTACAAAGTCATGCCGTTTGGTCTAAAGAACGTAGGAGCAACATACCAACGCTTAGTCAACCGAATGTTCGCTGATCAGATTGGGAAAACTATGGAGGTTTACGTGGATGACATGCTGGTGAAGTCCCGATTCTCCACCGATCACGTCAGAGGTTTGGATTCAATGTTCAGCATCCTCCGGGAGTACGGGATGAAGCTCAACCCACTCAAATGTCACTTTGGCGTTGCATCCGGAAAATTCCTTGGGTTCATTGTCAACGCTCGAGGAATAGAAGCGAATCCTGAGAAGATCTGGGCTATTAGAAATTTGCAAACCCCTAAAACTATAAAGCAAGTCCAGAGTCTTAACGGGAAGGTCGCAGCATTGAGCAGGTTCATTTCAAAGTCCACCGACAAATGCATTCCTTTCTTCGACCTGATTCGGAAGGGCAAACGAAACTTTGAATGGACCACGGAGTGTGAAGGCGCGTTCCGATCACTAGTTCAACATCTCTCCACACCTCCGATCTTGTCAAAACCGGTTGACCACGAGCAATTATATCTCTACCTGGCAATATCTGAACATGCGATCAGTGCTGCTCTAGTCCGGGAAGAAGACAAAGTGCAAAACCCGGTCTACTATGTTAGTAAGCGACTAACAGGAGCTGAAAGAAATTATCCAAGGCTGGAGAAACTGGCTTATTGTTTGGTCATTGCCTCAAGGAAGCTCCGTCCCTACTTCCAGGCTCATCCGCTTACTGTGTACACCGACCAGCCGTTACGACAGGTCCTTACGCGGCCTGAGACGTCCGGTAGGTTACTCAAGTGGAACATTGAGCTAAGCCAATTTGATATCGCATACGCTCCGCGGAGGGCCATTCAAGGACAAGTCCTGGCTGATTTCATAGCCGAATTCACCGTCCCGGAAGACTTACCCGAAACCAGTGAATCTCCCGAATACATCTGGAAGCTGTATACTGATGGTGCGTCAAATGACCGGTGTTCGGGCGCGGGGGTTGTACTTGAGACTCCCGAGGGCCGATCCATATGTTATGCTCTTAAATTCGACTTTCGTGCAACTAATAATGAAGTCGAATATGAAGCCCTCCTGACCGGCCTAAGGCTTGCCAGAGATTTGAGAATTGTCGCTGTAGAAATTTATTGCGATTCGCAGTTAGTGGTATGCCAGGTGCGAGGAGAATACCAGGCAAGAGACCGAAGACTGGCCGCTTACTTGACACGAGTTCAGGAAATCCTAAACCAGTTTGATTATTATGCCATCTATTATGTGCCTCGGGAACGCAATCAGAAAGCCGATTCACTGGCGAAGTTAGCCAGCACAGGCGAAGCGCAACAAATGGGACTTGTCCCCGTTGAAACTTTGGCCACTCCAAGCATCGATCGGATAGAAATGGACTCTGTATTTGAAATCGCTCCCAATAGAGAGTCCTGGATGACTCCGTATCGGAATTACATTGAGAATGGGGTGCTACCTGAACCTAGAAATGAGAAGAGACAGATTCAGCGAAAAGCCTCGCGGTTCATCATCCAAAACGGAGTCATGTACAGGAGAGGTTATTCCGTTCCTCTCCTCAGATGTATCGCCCACGAGGAAGTCAAGCGAGTGCTACATGACGTGCACGAAGGAGAGTGCGGTGATCATACCGGCGGGCAAGCTCTCGCTAAAAAGATACTCCGATATGGGTACTACTGGCCGACGGTGAACCGAGATGCGGCAAACTATGCCCGGAAATGCGATAAATGCCAGATACATGCCCGAATTCCGAGAGCTCCGCCAACTGAGATAACCCAAATGGTCAGTCCCTGGCCATTCGCAATGTGGGGCATTGACATCATCGGCGCTTTACCTTTAGCAAAAGGCGGTGCGAAATACGCCATTGTCGCAGTTGATTACTTCACAAAATGGGCCGAGGCCGAAGCCCTAGCAACCATTACGACAAAGAAGGTGATAAATTTCGTGGTTTGCAACATCATCTGTCGATTTGGACTCCCGCATACTATCATCACTGATAATGGAACCCAATTCGAGAGCGCAGAATTCAAGAATTTCTATCAACGGTTTCATATCCGCAAAAAGTTCTCGGCAGTCGCACACCCCCAAGCGAATGGACAAGTTGAAGCTGTCAACAAAGTTATAAAATCGATCCTGAAGAAACGATTAGAGAAGGCTGGGGGCAAGTGGGTCGATGAACTTCCTATGGCATTATGGGCCTATCGAACGACCCATAAAACCGCGACCGGACACACTCCGTTTTCCCTATCTTATGGCTCAGAGGCCGTTATTCCGGTCGAAACAGAAGTGCTCTCTCATCGCGTGACTTATTATGATCCAAAAACAAACGCTATACTCCTAGCCGAGTCTTTGGATCTATTGGATGAAAAACGGGAGGAGGCTGATTTGAGAGCAGCCGCACATCGAAGTCGGGTCGCCCGATTGTACAACACCAGAGTTCGACCTCGAACCTTTGAACTCGGCGACCTCGTGCTCAAGAGAATTTACCCAGTTCCTTCACACATGAAACCAAACTGGGGAGGGCCGTATGTAATTACACGAAAGCTCGGAGATGGTACATTCAAGCTGTCGACTGTTGACGGTCTCGATTTACCGAGGGCTTGGAACAGCGAAAGTCTCCGCCGCTACTACATATGACAGGCTTTATTTATTTCATTCTATTTAGCAATTTGTTTCTGCATTTCGAAATTTGAATTTTGTAATAAGGCAACTGACTTTGCCGCATTTTCTTATTTCAGCAATAAAATGCCACTTCTTCGAGCCAGAGCTGTGATTCATTATGTACGATATACAACATCACGATGCACGAAGAGCTAAATCCCATCACACAATGGGACTTATTCAAATGGAGAGTGGCTGTGATACGACCGGCCACTCACTAGGCGAAACCCGAGCTTGGGGACAAGCCATGACACCGATATTAATAGGATTGACACACGACAATCCTACATCTAACTCCGCATTCCCAGAGTGCGAAGCGGAGTATAAACACTTAACTCCATATTCCCGGAGTGCGAAATGGAGTATAAACATCCAACTCCGTATTCCCAGAGTGCGAAGCGGAGTATAAACACTTAACTCCATATTCCCGGAGTGCGAAATGGAGTATAAGCATCCAACTCCGTATTCCTAGAGTGCGAAGCGGAGTATAAACATTAAACTCCATATTCCCAGAGTGCGAAGTGGAGTATAAACGTTTAACTCCATATTCCCAAAGTGCGAAATGGAGTATAAACATTCAACTCCGTATTCCCAGAGTGCGAAGCGGAGTATAAACATTCAACTCCGCATTCCCAGAGTGCGAAGCGGAGTATAAACATTCGACTCCGTCTTCCCAGAGTGCGAGGTGGAGTATAAACATTCGACTCCGTCTTCCCAGAGTGCGAGGTGGAGTATAAACATTCAACTCCGCATTCCCAGAGTGCGAAGCGGAGTATAAACAATCAACTCCATGTTCCCAGAGTGCGAACAACCGCTTATGAGATGACGCATATCCCCGGAGTGTGGATGGAACGATTCATAAGAGAACAAGCGTAGTTCGACCACTCAGTCCTCGCTTGGTGTCATCACAAGCTGATCATCACAACTTGACCCCGGAACTGGGGGCAGAGGCGAATGTTAATCATTGCCCGAAACTATACGATGTTCAGCTCCGATGCAATTCCCTATCACAACTCGAGTCCGAAAGTTCCGTACTTAACAAGTACAAATGAGCTATCCTTGAAGCAATCACAAAATGCAAATACACTGGACCAAAGTCTGAACACTACAATATTCAAGCATAGAAAGGAACGCAAGCTGAAGCTAAAAGACAAAATTTTATTCCAACTAAACCCAAAAACAATGCTTCATACATGAGATCTTTCCTAAAATGTTCCTACTAGCAGGGGCCGAACCCGCATCTAAACACGGCCTACAAAAGGGAAAAGACAGAAAAAATAACAAAAGTCCCTAACTGCCTATGAAAAGGATGTCTAATCCTTCTGCTTCCTCAGCTTCTTCTTCTTCTTTGAGGAACTACTGGAGCCGCCAGTTCCCTTTCGCTTGGAGCCTTTCTCCCTAGGCAAGCTCCCCCCGGATGAAGGCATAATGTCAACGTCCTCATCTGAGCTGGACTCTATAGGGATACTTCCCGCGGGAGGAGTGGGAGGAACAGACTCCGCGGCCGGAGGAGGGGCTGGTACATCAGTATCAGTAAGTGTGCCCTCAGGGGACATAGTCATAAGAGGAATGGGGCACTGTGCTGCCGCTCCGTCATCTGCATCACCGCCATGCGCCGCAGCCGTCATCTCGGCATTGATCTCGGCTAACATCGCCGCTTCTCGCCGTGCCCTGGCCTCGCTAGGAGCCGTAGTAGTTTGGGACAAGGTGTCAGATGTAGCCGTGAATCCACCCAAGCCAAATGGCAAGTCCGCAAAAGGATCACCTTGACGGCCAAGGAGCTCGTTTATCATTTGCTCGTCGAAAGAAAGTGAGCTCCCCTCCGTCACTCCAACTGGTGCCATTGCTGCGACGGAGGTCGCCTCAGAAACGATGGCTCCTGGCGCTTGACTTAGTACTTGGGTGGTAAGAGGCGCGGCTGGTGCAACTCCTGTCACTGATCAAAGGAAAAGACATGTCATTAGCAACATTTCAACACAGGATCTTCAATCCAAATATACTGGAAGTTAGTTCAAAGTACCTTCCTCGGTTTGGCTCGAGGTCGTCTGAACCGCTTCAGAAGGATGTTCCTTAATAGGAGATAAGTGCGGTTGATCTGGGTCGTACGCTGGGATAGGCTGGGAGTAGATCATTGAAGTCGGCTCAGACTGAGATGACACGACAATCTCAGAACTTGTAACATGGTGTTCCACACCAGAGCTCTCTCCGACTTCCAGGACCTGAGCACCAAGCCTCACCTTGTCATGGGAAATCATGGAGTCATGGAGAACCTTCTTTTCGTCAGCATTAAGGATGCGGTTCTCCAGCTCGAACTCATCAGGGGCTTCATCAGGGTGCCCAGATCTCTCCTCATCCACCAGTAGGTTCCAGGCGTTATAGAGATGTGTGGGGTAATCGTCAAGCCATGTCAGGTCTCGGTGCCTTAGCACATTGGCGTTGTAAGTGACGAGTAGCTCCTCCACCTCGGCCTCAATCCTGGCCTCCGCCTGCCGTACTTTCTCCTCAACTCCAGCCTCAGCCTCACGGGCTTGTTGTACAGCCGCTTCCTTCTCCCTTTGGAGTGTCACTGCCTGGTCACAGGCTTCCTGCGCAGAGACGTTAGCTGCGTCTTTTTCCTTAGCCATCTCTGAGAACTTTGACTTCAGCTCATTGAGCTCCTTGAGAGCGGCATCCCTCTCGGCAGTGATGGAAGTGTTCCTGTGACCCATGTCCTCAATGGCGGTATAATGTTCTTGCTTCATCCTGGCCATGGCAGCGGTCACCTCGTCAACTTTCTTTAAAGCCTCCATTTCAGACTTACGAGAAGACTCGGCCTCTGAGTTGAGAGCTTTCATGATTTGGTCGTTGCGACCCAGCTCCTTCTCAAGTTTCTCGATGGTGACGCCCCGCTCAAACGCCACTTTAGATGCCTTCCTCGCGGCCCGTCCCCACTCTCTATACTGGAAAAAGATGTCTGCGACGTAATCGTGGATAGTGGTTTCCGCGGTTGGCGGGATTCTCTTCAGGTGCGGGGGAAAGACATATCCATCAAAACAGATGTCAGGAAATTCCTTCCTCATCTGTGCCAATTTGAGCGCTCCCTCGCTAGACGCCTCGGTCGGGACCGACACAGTAGCCGAAGAGGTGGCTATTTCGGTCCTGCGCGGGGGGTCGGACCTCAAAGCTTGAGAAGGCGGCCTAGACCGTGAAGTTTCGGGAGGACGAGTAACGGCGACCACAGGAGGTGCAGAGGTCCTGGGGGGAGGAGAACGAGATCGGGATCGGTGAACATGTCCCCTATCTCTGTCAGACTTCTCCTGACCAGAGTGTCCAGCGTCATAATCCCTCTCGCCCTCTCTCCTGCGTGGCTCGTGATAACGGCGCTTACGCAAACTACCAAGCACGGAACCTTTCCCAAACATCGTACCTGAAAAGAAAACAACAAAGAATCAGTAACCGTTCGCGATGCGTTGTTTATGGTTAGGAAAATGTGTTGTGCCGTGAGGAGTGTGTGAATGTGTAACCCCCCGGACCAACCAAAAGTGTCAGTCGCATCGGCAAGCTCAGGCTCGCTAACATCGACAATGTGTCGCGGTCCACCCGACCCAACATCGTGTTGCTCCGGCTCGATGTCAGGAACTGGAGGGTCAGCAGGCCCTTTGAATTGATCTCCAGCTTGCGCGGAGGATGCCTCCGTAATCTTAACTCCTGGCGAAGGACGGTGCAAAACCACAGACTTCCGCCTCCCAGACTTAGGCTGTTTCGAAGCCACAGCTTTGCCCTTCCTCTTAGCATCGGACTCTGGGGTTGCATCAACAGATCCGACCAACGGTTCTTCATCAGTGTGGGTTTTCTCGGAGTCGGGTTCCTCAATTATCACGACCCTGGGCTTCATCTGCTTGACCTTTTTCCTGGAAGCGGTCTTTAATGCACCGTCGAGTCTTATGCTCTGCCTCCGACCGATCAGCCCAAGGACTCTGAGATTCCGATCTGTCAATACCAGCTCAATATTCCTTTCTTCGCTAGGAATCTCTTGGAGGACCCGAACTATCTCTTTATAATAGCCACCCTCGGGCCGCTGGATGATAGCTGAAAGAAAAAGAGGAGAATACGTAAGTTTAACTTCACTCCGAAAATTGCACTGTCAATTACTTGGGAAAAAAGACGATACTCACGTCTGAATAACCATCTTCTGGCAAACCCCGGAGGACATCGGACATAGAACCACTCCGACTTAAAATAGCTTAGCCTGGTCCACGACCCCACGACAACTTGGCAGTTCCTTACAGACTCCAAGAACGTGTAAGATGGGCTGTCAGTCCGACTCTTGAAGTTGAACAAGTATCTTATGTCGGTCATACGGGGAGGACGATGGAGGTACTCCATGAATACAACGAACAAGCTGTTGAGTGAGGCATATCCGTTTGGATGCAATTGAGACGGGGCGATGTCCAAATAAGCCAACACTTCTCTTATATAGTCGTTGAATGGAGGAAGTGTGCCGGCTGCGCACGCATGCCGATTAAAAGCAGTATACCCCTCCGGGGGATTATGTGGCCTGTCATCCGGTCCAGGCAACAATACCTCATCCAAAGATAAACCATGTCTTAAGCATATCCTCCCCAGCATGTCTTCGGAGATATTGGATGAGACGGAATCAGGTGGACTGTTAATGAAGGACGCGTTGGGCAACTCGTCCGGAGCTGGGCCAATAACTTCGGCCTCGATGACCGGAATCTCAATTCTAGGAAGGACAGGGTTCTGAATTTCTTGCTGCTGCGAACTTGACGGTTCCATCACTAGCTAACTCACGAGAAACCATCATTAGGTGACAAAAAGCCCGTGCATTCCCCAGTGTAAAGTGCGTGAATGTGTTGTGTAGTGCGAGTGCTGTGCATGACTTGAGCAAATTCTGCAGAATTAAAGAAAATGTGCAAGCGACGAGATTCTGGAAGTCAGACAAACATGACCGTCATCGCTGACCGTCATGACTGCGCCATCCAGATGATAACAATCGATTCCAGGTTAAAGAGTTCGTTGTACTTTTCTATTAAATGGCAGTTCCATCGACGAGCTTCGAAAGTCAGTCAAATATGCAATCCTGTAATCAAGTCCAATTATGCAAGGCAGAAGCTCGTCGGAATCGAATGTAAGAACGTGCAAAAGTTCGCTAAGTTCGTCAAATTTCAGCATGGAATCGATCGTAGTTCAAGTTCAAATTCATTCGGAGGTGTGATGTCTTTCGTATCGATCCAGTTCGAATCGATACTTTCGTATCGATCAAGTCAACTCGATACCTTTCGTATCGATGACAGTTCGTATCGATCGGAGGAGGAGATTTCGTATCGATCAGGTAGGTTTACTTCGCATCGGCCAAGGGTAACGGCTGTGAGACAACAAAATGCTATAACTTCGCATCGATCTGTGGTTATCGATATGGGACCGATGAGATCTCTTGGTCTTCGTATCGATCAAGAGGGATAGATTTTCGCATCGATCACGCTGGCCAAGCGCTTGCATCGGTCATCTCAGTTCAACACAAGCCCCTACCACCTTAAATCGATGCGAAATCATGAAATCTGGATCGAGTCGAATCCTCCTATCCCAGATCGACACGAACTAGTGGTGAAGCAATCACTCCAGAACTCTTTCTTCTCCGATTGAAGCGAGCATGGCCATGGCCATCCTCGACCAAGCTCTGGTCCAGATCTGGCCTTGGCACCACCAAAATCGATAATCAGTGAAAGCACGATGGATCTGAGATCTGAACTTCGACGCTCGAATATAGCCGTGGTTACTTATTTACCTGAATCGAATTGGAGTTTGGGAAATAATAAGATGATGTTTGATCGATTCGAAGATTGGAGTAATTTTTCTCTCTTGCTTGTCTGTGAATCGATACGAGAAGGCAGAAGACAACAGTAAAAGTAAAAGGTAAAAAAGTGAGAAATGGCAAAGTCCCAGATATTTATATGAAGCCTAGGACGGAACCGAGTCGATTCGACTCCCAGTCAATCTGACCGGTCGCAACCAGTCAAACAGCACATCGATGCGAGCGTTCGTATCGAACCCACTAACCTTTATCGGTTCGAAGCGCACAGGGAGGCCAGGTGAATACGATGGGTAGATGCACGCGCTTTCCTCGTATCCATCAAGCTGTACATTCGTAGATACGAAATGTTCACCAAGCACCATCGTTTCGAAACATCCAGGGTATGGGCCATCGATTCGAAACAGAGCAGACCTGTTAATGCGAGCATCCATTTCGTATCCATCGGAATCTATCGATGCGAACATCCATTTCGTATCCACCAGATATCACCAATTCGAATCAGGATTCACCGCAATTTGTGACCATCGATACGAATGATTGTTTTCGTATCCATCAAGTCAACCCACATCGATACGAAAGAAGACTCTTCGGCTTTGAGCATCGATTCATAAGAGGACCGATACGAGAGAATGGCTAAGGGGTACGACTTTCAACATTATCCAAAGAAGACATACAACTTTTCAAAGCACATCATGTTTTCACAAGACGTACTTTGGGGGGCAAATGTTATCCCGCCTTTTGGCAAGGCCAGGACACCAAGAAGCCGACTAGGAAACAAGGACAGCACGCCATGGATGTCACTGAATTTTGTCCGAACCCAGAATGAGCTACAATTGATAGGACACGACAAGAAAGGCCATAGAGATCAGCACCTCGAATTTCAAGTCAATCCGGACTCATACACTCAAGATATGATCGAGTCAAATTGGAGGGAAAGAGCCCAGATTTCGTATCCATCACTCTGGGCGATTTCGTATCCATCACCGAAACCCCAGTTCGAATCCATCATGCTTCGTACCGATCAGCTCCGGATCCATCGAGGTATCCAGGTTCGACTCGATTTTCTTCGTATCCATCGAACTCGTATCGATGGACTTCACACATACCAGCAATTGAAGGACTTCGTATCCTTCAGCCAACGTCTACTTCGTATCCATCAGACAATGCCTACTTCGTATCCATCAGACAGTGCATACGTCGTATCCATCAGACAGTGCATACGTCGTATCCATCAGACAGTGCTTACTTCGTATCCATCAGCCAGTGTCAACTTCGTATCCATCAGCCAGTGTCAACTTCGTATCCATCAGGTAGTGTTTGCCTCGTATCCCAGGATGAAGTCCTACTCGAATCCATCAGGTCAACCAGCTTGGATAACGTGTCATTTCTCGAAGTGAACGAGGCGAAATACATGGAGACGATGCAGTCAACACGGAGCGAATGTCGGATCGAGGCGAAGCGCGTGCACCACGTCTTCTCCTGATGCGAATGCGCCGAGATGTATGGAGTCGACGCGGTCGATTCGGAGTGAAGACCGGATCGAGGCGAAGTGTGCGTTCCACGTCTTCACAGAGGCGCGTGACACCATCGAGTCGAAGCTCAGAGCGCAGGCAAATGGATACGAACCAGACAGCCTATGAGGAATTCCAGTTCGTATCGACCATATCTCATAATCCACTGATCCAAACATGATGAAATTTTAACTGAAGGTTGCGCACATAACAAGGAATGTCTCCACCAATTTTGAGCCCAATTGGAAGTAATCCTGATCGATACGAAATGATTTCGTATCGATCACAGATTGGCTAGAAACTCTCTGGAAGTGGTCGAATGGGTCCCCTCACGTGTCAGGCCAAGTCTCCCGGGGTTTGAGCGAAATCCAAGCCTCCTACACCTATAAATAGAGCCCCAGAATCAACGGAAAAAGGATCTTTTTTCTCTGAAGCGTCCAGACTCTGCCGGATTGAGATTTGCACCATACTTTTGCTGTCAACTTCGAATTCTAAACTGTAATCCGCTATTCATCGCTGTAAACGCTTGTAATCGTTGAAAGAGAATCAATAAAATCATCAAAACTTCATAGTGGACGTAGGCTATACGCCGAACCACTCTAAACTGCTTGTCTGTGCACTTTACGTTCATATTTGTTGGAGTTTTTGTTAGATAATCTCTGTTTTACATTTATAATCTTCATTTTATCTCTTCAAACAACTCCCGAAGAGTGTTGTGCCCATTTTTGGTACAAACATGATTTATATACTAATATTTTTATATTGGTAAAATTCTGGATCTTGGGAAATTAATTAAGAGAAGTGATCTATAGTTATATTATTATAAAAAAAAATCAGCTGAAAATCACTAAAATAGATAGAGAGAAAAGTGGGTCACTTCAGAATCACAGACACAGAAATATCATAATAACTCGCAGCGGAAATAAAATAAATAGTGGTTCATGAAGCCACTAAAATACAGAGTCTCAAAACAGATTCAAAATACATAGTCTGAAAACCAATACAGTTCTGAAACAAGTACAATAGAAATCCAAATACATAAGTCTCTAATATAAAAACCGAAATAGAACAACTGAAACTGAAATAGGTAGATAACTAGATAAGTAGAATCTCCAGCGATTCCTAGCTCCAGAAAAGATGAAGTCCAAACTGATACTCAGGCTGACCCGAGCGTAAAATAAAACATAAACACTCGAGTCAGGACATACATACTTATACAGTGTAAACCAACTCAAGTGAACTGAAATAAAAGTACAAGTAACTTAAAGAATGCTTGGGATCGCCCATTCTTTAAGGATCCATTAAACTATCTACTGTGTAATAATATTCGCTATTATAATAATGTCTAATATAAAACAAACATACTTTTAAATAGCATTAAGGCTTTACATTTCCACCTTAACACTTAATAGTCCCAGTAGTCTATCCAGTATTAGCGTACTCCCAAAATGGGGGCTACTCTCGATACTCCACAGGCTACGGGAGAAATCACAACTAGTAGTAAAGCTCGATATGGTAGGTGACACGGCACAACTAGGCAATGCCATGGTAGATATACCAATTACGCATCCGGACTGGTGGTGACGCATAGCAGCCACTACCGCCCACCTCGAACAACACTCACAAATCAAGGGTGCGCACCAAATCAATCACAAGTAATAGAATGGTATCGAAGAAGTGTGTCCGATCAAAGGTGCTACCTCCTTGGTCCGTTAATTGCCCCTGTTTTAGCCACCTTATGCCAACTCACGGGAGTTGGGTCCACGTATATACCTTAGGATCGTCGCCACCATCCTACTTCATTCTGAAAACTCCACCGCGTACACAGTTGTCAAAGTGGTTTTCGGTATCGACAGAGAGTATGTCCATATCCGATCCCGGTCTCTTTAACAACCAATTGTTATTATAACCCGTGGTTATAAATTTAAAAACAGTTTATATTTGAAATCAAAATACTTAAATTAAACCATTTAAAAACAAAGTCATTATTCTCTTAAATCAATTATTCAATTCCCAAAATTTTATCCTTTTCTGAGTTCATTTATTCACTCAAAAACAATAAAACATTAAAATTCCAGCTTTTACAGCATTTAAAAAGTGCTGCGGTAAGTTATATATGAAAACAATTCAATTCAGCAAAGACAGCATTTATAAACTACTGTAACAGTTCAGTTTTAAAGGAAAAATAATTCAATTCAGAAAAGACAGCATTTACAGAACTGCTGTAATAGTTCAGGGTTCAAATTAAAGGTTTTAATTCAATTCAGCAAAGACAGCGTTTCAAAACTCTACAGTAGTTCAGTTATATACAAAATCATATTTCAGCCTACTGCAGCACTTAACAAGTGCTACAATAGCCTTTTCATTAGTTTCAGCTTTAAATTTAGTTCCGTCCACTACAGCACTTACCAAGTGCTGTCATAGCCTTAGTTCATTTTAGTCTTTTAGTTCATTGATGCAACCACAACACTTACCAAGTGCTGTAGATTCTACTTAGTTCAGAATTTGTTCATTTCCATAAATGATAGCATTTCTGAAGTGCATAAATTGAATTTCAAGGTTTTAAATACAATTCCAGCCATAAATAAACTTCAATTTAAATAATTTAAACTTATAAAAATCATATTTTCTCACATTAAAAATGTTCATTAAATCCTCTAACTTATGGTTTTGAAAAGAAAAATTTTACAAATAAAAATCAAATTTTTCCAAAGTTCACTTATTAAATTCAAGTGTGTCGATTCCCATTTTTCATTTTAAACAATTTATTTCAACACTTAAATTTAAATCTCCATTTTTCACCATTTAAAACTAAATTTTCATTTTAAATTTAATTAACTTAAATTTCCATTATAAAAATCAGTCAAATTTCCAATTTAAGTTACACTTTAAAATCACCATTTTCTATCCATTTAATTTACATTTAAAACATAGAAAAATCATTTCCACTTTAATAAACCATTTAAAATTCAATTTAAATCAATTTATCATATTTTTTTACATTTAAAAAAAATACTTAAATTTCCAGAAAAATATATAAAATAACCACGGGTCTGTATAATATTTTCTAGCCTAAGTCAAGTGATACGGATAATATATCATTTCAATCCATAGTTTACCAAGAAAATCTGAGTTTTATCATTTCAAACTCGCAATCGCAAGTAAATAAAATTAATTAAAAGTTGCTCAGGCTTATCATTTCAGCCCATAACGATCTTTCCCTATTCTAAAGTCCGTTCGGGTATGTATCATTTCAACCCATAGTGAACCTAATCTACAGGGAACTTGCAGTGTGATAAACTGATAAAAAAATGAACAGTCAGCAACATATAACAATAACAGGTGATATGACATGTAATTTAACAGATTTAACATCATATATAAATAATCACAAGCAATTATAACATTATTTTTAATTCTACACATTCAGTTGTGGTTGCTTCACAATTATATAAGTATGAATAGTCGTGTGAGATTTACTCACCTCTACGACGCTGGAGATTTGATTCAAAAAAAAAAGATATCCACCGAAAAGCGCACGGAAAGCACGATTAGATTTTAGAGGATGCGCCAACCAGATTCAAATCTTGAAACAAAATAAATAAAACAAATCTAAGTATACACATACAAATATATCAAATATTAAATGAAGCAAATTGGATAACAAGATCGTATCAGATGATATGAACAAAAATGGAACGACCACTTCACCATACGACTCAACCCATACCCACATAGCTCGACCATTTACCAGATTTTAGATCTGAACACGCAAGGCAGTGGGAAGTTGTGGCATCAGGTTGAGTTTCAATATGCAAAGGTGGCGAATGGATTTTGGTTCAAAGGTTTGATCAAAGCATCAGGTGGATCGGCCACTGCATGGGCTCGGTCTAGCATGACCTGCCACAGTTTGGCCATCACTGCCTTGTGATGCGGCAGAGCTCAGGATGGGGGTCATTGCCTGGAGTTGATGGCGGCGGCGGTGGTAGCGGTGGCTATACTTGAAGGTGTAGGGGATGTAGGAGATTGGTTAGGCTAGCAATAGGTTTTGTGTGGTGAACTGCACTTGGATTTTCGGCCAGACTGTCACATCAGAGGGGAGAGGACGCATTAGTGGTGCTACAGGCAGAAGTAGAGGCCGGTCATGATGGTGAATAGGCTGAACACTTGGATGGAGTAGCCGATAGAAATAAAAGGAAAAACAAGAAAGAAGAAAAAGAAAATAAACAAAAACATGTGGCCATTTCTTACAGTGATAAGCTTCACAAGCAAGGAGATGAGGACCAAAAGATAAGTAGGGTATTGTGTACGTGATTTGTATTTAACAAGGAGCTTTGCGTTGATTAAGTGTATGAAAGGTAAGAAATAAAATTTGAACGGCAGAGGAACTAAATGATTATATTCCTATTAAACAAAAAAAGCAAAAGGAAAGTGGCAAAGGGATGAAATAATTTCCACGTGAAGTGTAAGGCAAGATTTCTAATTCCTTATAAAATGCACGACCGATGAATTTGCAAAGCTAACGTATGGAATGAAATGGGTGTATTTAAAGGCAAGAGATAATTTAAAACGTATGCCCAAAAGTAACGTACTTTGAATTGATTTGTTTCTTGTTTATTTAGGAAATTATACGCTAAATATTTCAGGACATAACGTATCACTTAAACGTATAATTAAATAGCTATTTACATATTAATTATCTAAAATTTGATTTTGTTTATTACTTAGCTAAGAAAATGGATGTATATACGTATAAAAGAAACGTAAAATTTATTTCTTGTTTCACATTATTTATTACTAAATTTAAAAAGTATAAAACCAATTTAAACAAAACAAAAGTGGAACAAATGTTGTACAATTATATACAGTTTAAGATAAAAGATTTAGAAGTTAATTTAAATTTTTAAAGTTTTCAATTAAAGTCAAACTTTAACCCAAAATCAAAACTACAGAAATTGCTTATATTAATAAAAAATTTAGGCAAATGATTTATAACCAATTCAAGAAAATTTCCAAAATTAATTTTTTAAGTAACCAAACACCAATGTCTTTAAATAAAATCAATAAAAAATTTGTTAAAAAATTTGGGCTATTACACTCTCCCCCACTCAAAACTTTTCGTCCTCGAAAAGGAATGGAAGAAGGGAAAACAAAGGAAGATAAGATAATAGAGCAAAGTACCTGAAACAAACAATTCCAGATTTGAAGCACGTATGCTCTCCTCCGTTTCCCAGGTGCAATCCCGTTCATCAGTGCTCCACCGCACTTTGACCAGGCGGACAGATTTTCTTCTTAGCTGCTTCATACCTCTGTCGACAATACGAAGTGGCTTCCTCTCAACAGTCAGCTTAGGCTCAATATCCAAGCTATAAAGAGCAGAAGGCTGAACAATAAGAGATGGATCATGCAGATAGCGACGAAGATGAGAAACGTGGAATACATTATGCACTCCGGAGAACTTCTCGGGCAAATCCAAACGATAAGCCAAAGAACCAATTCTTTCCACAATGCGGAAAGGGCCAAAAAATCTAGGAGAAAGTTTCCCTCTACGACCAAAGCGAATAACATTCCTTAAGGGAGAGACCTTAAGGAAAACCAAATCACCAACAACAAACTCTAAACTCCGCCTACGCCTATCATATTTCTTCTACCTATCCTGAGCAACCCTCATCTTCCTCCTAATCTCCTCAACTCTCTCAAAAGCCTCCAAAATCATATCAGGACCAAGAACCAAACGATTATCGGATTCAATCCAGCAAGAAGGAGATCTACAAGGTCGTCTGTAAAGAGCAGAAAACGGAGACGTCTTAATACTGGCCTGAATTCAAAGATAGAAATGAGATAGATAAAAGATTAAGATAAGATTAAAACAGAAGATAGAAATTATACCTAATAACTATTGTTATAGGTGAATTCGACAAGATGGAGATGATCTTCCCAAGATCCTCCAAAATCAAACACACAAGCACGAAGAAGATCTTCGAGAATCTGATTCACCCTTTCCGTTTGACCGTCGGTCTGTAGATGGTAAGCAGTGCTCAGATTCAGACGAGTACCCAAAGAATCCTGAAAGGCTTTCCAAAACCGACTAGTAAAGATAGGATCACGATCACAAACAATACTGAGAGGGACACCATGGAGACGAACAATCTCCCTCATGTAAATCTCAAACAAACTAGAAGCAAAACGGGTAGACTTGACCAGAATGAAGTGAGCTGATTTGGTCAGTCTATCCACAATAATCCGGATACTCTCATTACCCTTCCTAGTCCTCGGTAATCCATCAATGAAATCCATAGAAACTTGTACCCATTTCCAATTGGGAATCTCAAGAGGCTGCAAAAAACCAGGGGTCTTCTGATGATCTGCCTTGACTTGCTGACAAGTCACACATCTATTAACAAAAATGGAGATATCTCGCCTCATACCTCTCCACCAATACAACTTCTTCATATCCTGATACATCTTGGTCACACCCGAATGAATAGAAAGTCTAGACTGATGATTCTCCCGAAGTAACTCCTGTCTCAATCCATCAACATTCGGGACACAAATCGTATTATTAATCCTCAACACACCTTTATCATCTAACTGAGCACCACTGCCATCAGGACTATTACCTCCAACTCTACCTCGAATATTCTCCTTAATCAATCTAAGCATCTGATCCTCATCCTGCTTAGCCATGATACGATCCACAAGAGGAGAAGAAACTACAAGCTGACACAACAAAGCCTTCTTCCGACTCAAAGCATCCGCTACAACATTAGCTTTTCCAGGGGTATAGTTGATGTCGAGGTCATAAGAAGCAAGAAACTCTAACCACCTAACTTGTCTCTGGTTCAAATCCTTCTGAGAGAAAATCTACTTCAAAGACTGATGATCTGTGAAAAGCTCAAACTTAGTGCCCAAAAGATGATGTCTCCAAAGCTTCAAAGCAAAAACAACAGCAAGCAACTCTAAATCATGGGCAGCATAATTTGCTTCATGGGTCTTCAACTGACGACTAGCATAAGCAATCACCTTACCATCCTGCATCAAAACATCTCCCAAACCTTCTCTACAAGCATCAGTGTATACCGTTAATCCCTCATTTCCACTTGGAACAGTAAGAACTGGTGCGGAAGTAAGCTTGTGCTTCAACTCACTGAATGCAGCCTTACACTCATCGCTCCAAATAAACTTAGCATTCTTCCGAGTCAAAGCAGTGAGAGGTGCAGCAATCCGAGCAAAATTCTCAATGAATCTCCACTAATAACCGGCAAGGCTCAGAAAACTACGGATATCGGTTGGAGTCTTAGGAGTTTCCCAATCATTGATCGTAGCGATCTTGACTGGATCAACTGAAACTCCATTACCAGAAACAATATGCCCGAGGAATCGGACTTCATCCTTCCAGAAATGGCATTTAGAAAATTTAGCCTTCAACTGATGTTTTCTAAGAGTCTCAAGAACATATTTCAAATGTGAATCATGCTCTTCCTTGGACTTAGAGAAAACAAGTATATCATCAACAAAGACTAGAACAAATTTATTAAGAACATCACGGGAAACACGATTCATCAAATCAACAAAAAAAGAAGGAGCATTAGTCAAACCAAAAGGCATGACTAACCATTCAAAGAATCCATTCTCAGTACGGAAAGCAGTCTTGGGAATACTTTCCTCAACAACTCTGAGCTGGTGAAAACCTGTGGCAAGATCAAGCTGAGAGAAAACAGTAGCACCATAAAGCTGATCAAACATATCATTGATGCGAGGCATTGGATATTTGTTTTTCACAGTGAGCTTGTTAAGCTCCCTATAATCAACACACATCCGGAGAGAACCATCGGACTTGGTGACGAAAACCACCGCAGCTCCCCATTCAGAATAGCTAGGTCTGATCATACCCTTGGAAGACAAGTACTCAATTTGCTTCCCTGACTCAATCTTCTCGCGGGGTGCCATTCTTCTAGGAGGAAGAACTACAGGTCGAGCTCCAGGGATAAGATCAATGCGGAAATCGATTTCCCACTTAGGAGGTAAAGTAGTGACTTCACCAAATACATCGGGATAGAGTTTGACTACACGAGTTGACTGAAGATCAACAGGAGAAGCATCCAGAGAAAAGATAAAGATACCAGCATAATCATGAGTCATGCTACACTGAATAACCAAAGAATTTCCCTGATCATCCTTAAGAGAAATAATTCGGGATTTACAAGAGATACGGGCATCATGCCCATCAAGCCAATCTCCTCCAAGCAACAAATCAAAAGCATCGAACCCAAGAACAAAGAAATCACCAGAAAATTTATGGCCAGAATAGAAGAGTCTCACTTGCCTACAAATCTTATTAAGATTTGCGGGACCACCAATAGGATTTGAAACACATAAAGGAACAAAAGCATACTCAAGAGAAAGGAGATGCTCAAACTTATCACACAAAACATCAGAAATAAAACTATGCGAAGCTCCAGTATCAAATAAAACACGAATAGGATGATGAAATAAAGTAAAGGTGCCCTAAAGAGTACCATGATCATCACTAGGAGCAGGAGCAGGTGCAGCAGGTGAAGAAGCAAACGTGACAGCAAAAATACCAGATGGCTTGCCCTTCTGAGACAAAGGGCAGTCATTCTTAAAATGACCAGGCTGAAGGCAGACATGACAAAGACTGTTCCTGGTACTCTGAGGTGGCGGAAGAGCAGCACTAGCCGAAGTATGGCAACTATTAGCATAGTGTCCCTTCTGATCACACTTGAAGCAGGTAATGGTAGATAGATCAACATGGTGCCTCTGAGAAGGAGAAGATGATGAAGATCCCAAACCCGGATGCTTGAGCCAATTTGGAAATTGGGCTTTCTCTTCTTAGAATTTGCAGAGGAAGACTGAGATGCAGAAACACCAGAAACAGCAGGACGCTTGGAAGTAGGGTTCTCATAATGAATAGCCATATCCATAAGCTCAGTAAAAGTGCCATGAACATGTGAAATAAGACGATCGTAGAACTCTATGCGAGCTCCAGCAATGAACTTCTCATTTTTCTTAAGCTGAGTGTCAATAAGACCAGGACCAAACTTGGAAAGTTCATTGAACTTCCGCTCATACTCTGAAAAAGGCATGGTACCCTGCTTAAGATCCATGAATTCTCGATAAAGTTGATATTTCCCAGCTTCGGGCATCCATTTTGCCACAAAAGCCTCCCTGAACTGCTCCCACGAAAGATCACCTTCGTTTGTGTGAGCTGTAACAGACTCCCACCAATCTAAGGCTGACTCTTGCAGCTGCCAAGCTGCTAACTGACGCTTCTGGGCATCAGTAATCTCAATACTAGTAAATATCCTCTCTAAAATCCGCTGGGCTTCGATAATGCTCTCTGAACCGGTGAACTTAGTACCACCGAGCTAAGAGAATTCCTTACAGAGAACAGTAAACCTAACAGGTGCAACAGGTTGAGGAGCTGGGGTAGTACCACGACCCCTACCTCTAGCATTTCCACGATTCATCCTGAAAATATCAAGAATGAATTTTAGGACAAAGATACAAAAAAGACAAAGATAAGGTAAGATAGAAAAATAAGATCACTTGGATGAATATCCTAATGACATAAATTTCTAACAAGGTAGACATGAAAAGAAGGAAGTTTAGAAAAATTCCTTTTAAAACAAGAAAATTTTATATCAAAATAATCTTTGAATAATCCTTCGAAAAATCATTTTAAAAATCATTTTAAAATCATTTTATACTTTGAAAATACGTTCACTCACAAAGAAATGATTCTGAGGTTGATTTTACTCATTCTAGGGTATTTCTACCCTATCTCTAATGATTTTTTGCTCCATAGGCTAAGGTTTGCCTAAAACCAAAGCTCTGATACCAAATGTAACGATCCACTATTTTGGACCATTCAAATTAACAATAATCCACACATGTCAGACTTGAATAATACAAAATAACAAATTGTAATAAAATTTGGAGCAAATAAAATCATTCACAGAATCATAGACACAAAAATATCAGAATAACTCGCAGCGAAAATAAAATAAATAGTGGTTCATGAAGCCACTAAAATACAGAGTCTCAAAATAGATACAAAATACATAGTCTGAAAACCAATACAGTTATGAAACAAGTATAATAGAAATCCAAATACAGAAGTCTCTAATACAAAAACTGAAATAGAACAACTGAAACTGAAATAGGTAGATAACTAGAAAAGCAGAATCTACAGCGATTCCTAGCTCCAGAAAAGATGAAGTCCAAACTGATACTCAGGCTTACCCGAGCGTAAAATAAAACATAAACACTCGAGCCAAGACATACATACTTATACAGTGTAAACCAACTCAAGTGAACTGAAATAAAAGTACAAGTAACTTAAAGAATGCTTGGGATCGCCCATTCTTTAAGGATCCGTTAAACTATCTACTATGTAATAATATTCACTATTATAATAATGTCTAATATAAAATAAACATACTTTTAAATAGCATTAAGGCTTTACATTTTCCATCTTAACACGTAATAGTCCCAGTAGTCTATCCAGTATTAGCGTACTCCCAAAATGGGGACTACCCTCGATACTCCACAGGCTACGGGGGAAATCACAACTCGTAGTAAAGCTCGATATGGTAGGTGACACGGCACAACTAGGCAATGCTAGGGTAGATATACCAATTACGCATCCGGACTGGTGGTGACGCATAGCAGCCACTACCGCCCACCTCGAACAACACTCCAAAATCAAGGGTGCACACCAAATCAATCACAAGTAATAGAATGGTATCGAAGAAGTGTGTCCGATCAGAGGTGCTACCTCCTTGGTCCGTCAATCGCTCCGGTTTTAGCCACCTTATGCCAACTCACGGGAGTTGGGTCCATGTATATACCTTAGGATCGTCGCTACCATCCTACTTCATTTTGGAAACTCCACCGCTTACACAGCTGTCAAACTGGTTTTCGGTATCGACAAAGAGTATGTCCATATCCGATCCCGGTCTCTTTAACAACCAATCGTTATTATAACCCGTGGTTATAAATTTAAAAACAGTTTATATTTCAAATCAAAATACTTAAATTAAACCATTTAAAAACAAAGTCGTTATTCTCTTAAATTAAATATTCAATTCCCAAAATTTTATCCTTTTCTGAGTTCATCTATTCACTTGAAAACAATAAAACATTAAAATTCCAGCTTTCACAGCATTTAAAAAGTGATGCGGTAAGTTATATTTGAAAACAATTCAATTCAGCAAAGACAGCATTTATAAACCGTTGTAATAGTTCAGTTTTAAAGGAAAAATAGTTCAATTCAGAAAAGACAGCATTTACAGAACTGCTGTAATAGTTCAGGGTTCAAAATAAAGGTTTTAATTCAATTCAGCAAAGACAGCATTTCAAAACTGCTGCAGTAGTTCAGTTTTATACAAAATCATATTTCAGCCTACTGCAGCACTTAACAAGTGCTACAATAGCCTTTTCATTAGTTTCAGCTTTAAATTTAGTTCCTTCCACTACAGCACTTACCAAGTGCTGTCATAGCCTCAGTTCATTTTAGTCTTTTAGTTCATTGATGCAACCACACCACTTACCAAGTGCTGCAGATTCTACTTAGTTCAGAATTTGTTCATTTCCAAAAATGATAGCATTTCTGAAGTGCTATAAATTGAATTTCCAGGTTTTAAATACAATTCCAGCCATAAATAAACTTCAATTTAAATCATTTAAACTTATAAAAATCATATTTTCTCACATTAAAAATGTTTATTTAAATCCTTTAACTTGTGGTTTTAAAAAGAAAATTTTTACAAATAAAAATCAAATTTTTCCAAAGTTTACTTATTAAATTCAAGTGTGTCAATTCCCATTTTTCATTTTAAACAATTTATTTCAACACTTAAATTTAAATCCCCATTTTTCACCATTTAAAACTAAATTTTCATTTTAAATTTAATTAACTTAAATTTCCATTTTAAAAATCAGTCAAATTTCCAATTTAAGTTACACTTTAAAATCACCGTTTTCTATCCATTTAATTTACATTTAAAACATAGAAAAATCATTTCCACTTTAATAAACCATTTTAAAATTCAATTTAAATCAATTTATCGTATTTTTTACATTTAAAAAAAATACTTAAAATTTCCAGAAAAATATACAAAATAACCATAGGTCTGTATAATATTTTCTAGCCTAAGTCAAGTGATACGGATAATATATCATTTCAATTCGTAGTTTACCAAGAAAATCCGGGTTTTATCATTTCAAACCCGCAATCCCAAGTAAATAAAATTAATTAAAAGTCGCTCAGGCTTATCATTTCAGCCCATAACGATCTTTCCCTATTCTACAGTCCGTTTGGGTATGTATCATTTCAACCCATAGTGAACCTAATCTACAGGGAACTTGTAGTGTGATAAACTGATATAAAAAATGAACAGTCAGTAACATATAACAATAACAGGTGATATGACATGTAATTTAACTGGTTTAACATCATATATAAATAATCACAGGCAATTATTAAATTATTTTTAATTCTACACATTTAGTTGTGGTCACTTCACAATTATATAAGTATGAATAGTCGTGTGAGATTTACTCACCTCTACGACGCTGGAGATTTGATTCAAAAAAAATACGATATCCACCGAAAAGCGCACGGAAAGCACGATTAGATTTTAGAGGATGCGCCAACCAGATTCAAATCTTGAAACAAAATAAATAAAACAAATCTAAGTATACGCATACGAATATATCAAATTTTAAATGAAGCAACGTGGATAACAAGATCGAATCAAATGATATGAACAAAAATGGCTCGACCACTTCACCATACGACTCAACCATTCCCACATAGCTCGACCATTTACCAGATTTTAGATCTGAACATGCAAGGTAGCGGGAAGTTGAGGCATCAGGCTGAGTTTCAATATTCAAAGGTGGCGAATGGATTTTGGTTCAAAGGTTTGGTCAAAGCATCAGGTGGATCGACCACTGCATGGGCTCGGTCTAGCATGGTGAAGCAGCGCCAAGAAAGGAATCAACAAAACATACCTTATGTCGTAGGTCGCTCAAGAATTGCCGCATCTTCGCATCGCCTTAGGTCGCTCCAGAATTGCCGCATCTCCTTATGTCGCGAAGGCCTGCTCCTTAAGTCGCGGTGCCGCATCTCCTTAGGTCGCGAAGGCGTGTTCCTTAAGTCGCGGTGTTCTTATGTCGCTCCATCAAGCTGTAAATCGCAAAGCCTAGGTCGCTTCCACCTAGGTCGCTCTAGAATTCCTAGGTCGTTCTGACATTGATTCGCAAGCAAACCTTTAAGTCGTATGTCGCCTTTCCCTATGCCGCACTCTTTAAGTCGTTCAGACTTATGTCGCTTTTTCTTATGTCGCATTTGTTAAGTCGTGTGCCGTTTGTGTTGTATTTGTTGTGTCGTTTTTCTTATGTCGCATTGTTGTTAAATCGTATAATGTTGTAACTCGTATGATGTTAAGTCGTTTGGTGAATTTAAGTCATATGTGTTGAGTCGCATGTGTGTGTTGTAATTTCCTATAAATAGGGGTGTGTTGTCATTTGTAAAAAAGGAGTTGAATTTTGAATAAAATTTGTTGAGAGCTTTGTGCCTCCATTAAAATTGGAAGTTGAGTGTGATCTCCTTTCTCCATCTTCGGATATTCGAGTGCGTTCGAATCAACGAATTTGAAGCGATTCACGGAATCTCGTGCGCGAGATCAACGTCAAGGAATCGTAGATCTCCTAACACGGTATCATGTGCGATCAATGTGTTGAAGATAGCTAGAATCCGGTATCTCGAGAGATCAACGGATTTGGGCACTTGGGCATCATCAATTCATCAATTTATCTTGTTTCATCGATTCATTTTTCCACAATTCGTCATTGGATCCGGGATAGATTTGACCGCTGGTTCAGATCTACTTCCGTGCTGCGTCATTTGGTATCAGAGCAAGGAGACGAACTTTTCCAAGTTCGTTGGCTGTGAAGTTTCGAGATTTGAAGTTTTTGGAGTTCGAATTGAGTTGTTTGTTCATTTGGGTGTTCGTGAGATTTCAAACAAGTTGGGGAGTTTTGATTCGAGATTTTTTGGATCGAAGTGAAGTTGGTGTTTGGATTTGTTGAAGATTTGATCATGCCTCCGAGACGTGTTAATCACCATCAAAATGTTGAAGATTTGTATAGAAGACAAGAAGCTGAGAAGATGGAGCAGCGTATCAATGAAAAGTTCAATGAGGGTATTGAAAAATTGGAGAAATTGATGATCGACATGAATCAAAATCAAAGGAGAACGTCACCAGTTTCGAACCAGGGTGGAAACAAGGTTTCGCCATCGGTTTCAGAAGAAAGGAGGATGTCACCCCAGTCTTATCGAGATACGAGAGAATCATCAGTTTCAATGAGGCGAGACCACCATGGGTACCGAAATGGAGAGGGAAGAACTCAACGTGGTTTCGAAAGTGAACCATATCGTGATGCTGAAAGACAAGGTAGAAGGAACGTGTGTGGTCGTAGGGATGTAGATGGTCAGGATCGATACCCGAAATACATCTGATTTTGAGGAAGATGGTGATGGAGGTAGTATTCATTATCGAAATTAAGACCAAGTGCGAAATCAATATCGGGATTCAGAAAATGATCGTAAATGGGAGTCAGGTGTGAGGATGGAAATTCCAGAATTCAAAGGTGGTATGCAAGCAGAAGAATTTCTTGATTGGTTGTCGAATGTTGAAGAAATTTTGGAATTCAAGGATGTGCCTGAGAATCACAGAGTCCAATTAATTGCTACAAAACTTAGGGGAAGATATGGCTTGGTGGCAACAAACTAAACTAACTCGGGAGAGAATGGGAAAATCAAAAGTTGTCACTTGGGAGAAGATGAGAAAGATGATGAAAGCGACCTTCTTGCAATACAATTATCAATCTCTTATGTATCAACGTTTGCAGAATTTGAGACAAGGGACGAAGACAGTGAATGACTATGCAGATGAATTCTATCAATTGATTGCAAGGAATGATATTATGGAAACCGAGGAACAGCTAACGGCTAGATATGTTGGAGGGTTATGAATGCAAATTCAAGATATGGTTAATATGTTTAATCCAATATTTGTTGCTGAAGCACATCAAAAAGCTCTAGCTTGGGAGAAACAAGGGAGACGAGGAAGTGGTGTGTTTACGAGTTCTAACAACCAGAATAAGGGTGCTAGTAGAAGTGCTAATGTTTCCAAGGCAGTCAATAAACCAATTGTCAATGAAGCCGCTAAAGCAAAGGTCAATAACAGTATCAAGTGCTAAATTGTCAGGAGTTTGGCCATAAAAGTAATGAATGTACAAAGCCAAAGAAGAGAGCATTAGTTGCGGAGGAATGTGAGTATGAGGATGTGGAAGCTGAAATTGATTATTCTTAACCACCGAAGTTTGATGAAGATAAAGAAGTTGTGTCAGGAGACGAAGGGTGTAACTTGATGATGAGGAGGTCTTGTTTAACACCAAAGCATGAGAATGATTCTAGTTGGCTGAGAAGCAATATCTTTCAGTCTACATGTACTATCTTGGGAAAGGTCTGTCAATTTGTTATTGATGCGGGAAGCTGCGATAACATTATTTCTGAAGAAGCCATCAAGAAGTTAGGGTTGAAGGCTGAAAAACACCCTAGACCTTATAAACTGGCATGGCTAAAGAAAGGTGGAGAAGTGACAGTGGGAAGATGAGCATTTGTTACATTTTCTATTGGGAAGAAGTACAAAGATGATATATGGTGTGATGTTGTCAATATGGATGTGTGTCATCTACTATTGGGAAGACCATGGCAATATGATAGAGCTGTACAACATAATGGTCGCACCAACAGCTACAGTTTCATGTTCGAAGGTACTCAAATCTGCTTAGTTCCTATGAAGCGTGAACAAAGTGAAAGCAAGTCAGAGAAGAAAGTGGAACCAACTAGTCTATTATCTTCGAGAGAATTTGTTAAAGAAGTGGAAGATAGTGCTAAATTGTTTATGTTGATTGGGTATGAAACAAGTGAAGATCTTGAAATTCCTACGGAGGTTAGGCCGGTGTTAAATGAATTTGAAGATGTCTTTCCTGCAGAATTACCCAAGGATTTACCGCCACTAAGGGACATACAACATCAAATTGATCTAGTGCCAGGTGTTGTTTTACCGCATAGGCCGCATTATCGTATGAGTCCGAAAGAACATGAAGAGTTGAGGAGACAAGTTGAGGAGTTGCTTGAGCAAGGGCATGTTCGAGAGAGTCTCAGTCCTTGTGCTGTACCAACTCTGTTGGTGCCAAAGAAAGATGGTTCGTGGAGAATGTGTACAGACAGCAGGGCACTCAACAAAATAACCGTCAGATACAGATTTCCTATGCCAAGACTTGATGATCTATTGGATCAACTCAGTGGGTCTGTAATCTTTTCTAAGATCGACCTTAAGAGTGGTTATCATCAGATTTGCATAAGACCAGGTGATGAATGGAAGACATCATTCAAGACTCGAGAAGGATTATATGAATGGCTGGTCATGCCATTTGGTCTATCTAATGCACCAAGTACATTTATGAGGGTGATGAATCAAATTTTCAGACCTTACATCGGGAAGTTTGTTGTAGTCTACTTTGATGATATCTTGATATATAGTGCTAGTACAGAGGAGCACATTCAACACTTGCGAAAGGTGTTAACTATTCTTCATCAAGAACAGTTCTATGCAGCGACGAAGAAATGCGTGTTCATGACGTCGAGTGTTTTATTTCTGGGTTATGTCATGTCCAAGGAAGGGATACAAGTGGACCAGAGTAAAGTAGCCGCAATCATAAATTGGCCACAACCCAAAACTATAGCAGAAGTCAGAAGTTTCCATGTGTTAGCTTCATTTTATCGAAGATTTATACTGCACTTTAGTAGTGTGATGGCTCATGTTACTGATTGTATGAAAGGAAAGCAGTTTTCGTGGACAAAAGAGGCAGGACCTGCTTTTGAACAGATCAAGGAACTTTTAACATCAGCACCAGTTCTAGTGTTGCCAGATTTTCAGTTACTATTTGAGTTACATACAGATGCGTCCAAAGTTGGAATTGGAGGAGTGTTGAGTCAGAAGGGTCGTCCAATTGCCTATTTCGGTGAAAAACTTTCTGGAGCAAAGATGAGATAGAGTACTTATGATGTGGAGTTTTATGCTATTGTGCAGCCATAAAGCATTGGAGACATTATTTGTTCCACAAAGAATTTGTTTTGTATACGGATCATGAAGCATTGAAACATTTACAAGGGTAGAATAAAATTGCAGCTAGGCATGCATCGTGGATAGCTTATTTGCAGCAATTTACATTCGTCGTAAAGCACAAGTCTGGAGTAACTAATCGCGTCGCCGATGCATTGAGTCGGAGGAATAATTTACTAACAACCATGCGAGTAGAGGTGATGGGTTTTGACTTACTTCCAGATTTTCTTACTTCAGATTCATATTTTTCCAAGATCTTAGACAAAGTCAAACATGGAAACATGGATGGATATATGTTGGTTAATGGTTTTCTATTCAAAGGAAATCAGTTGTGTATTCCAGATTGCAGTCTGCGAATGAAAATCATTAAAGTTACATGAAGAAGGACACGTGCGCCATGACCATGCTATGCAGTTGATCTCAAAATCTTATTTTTGGCCGTCAATGAGGAAGGAGGTTGAAAAGTTCGTTCAGAGGTGCCATATTTGTCAAGTTTCAAAGGGGACCACAACAAATGCAGGTTTATATATGTCGTTGCCTATATCTACTAAACCATGGATGGATGTTAGTATGGACTTTGTATTGGGATTGCCGAGAACGCAACGTGGCAATGATTCTATCTACGTGGTGGTTGATCGTTTTTCAAAAATGGTACATTTTATCGCATGCAAGAAAACGGCAGATGTAGTTAATGTCGCACAGTTATATTTCAGAGAGATCTATCGTCTTCATGGGTTGCCTGAATCTATTGTATCGGATAGAGACACTCATTTTCTGAGTCATTTTTGGATGAGTCTATGGAGAATGGTCGGGACAAAGCTGAAATTCAGTAGTGCTTATCATCCACAGACAGATGGACAGACAGAAGTTGTGAATAGATCCCTAGGTAATCTATTGAGATGCCTCGTGAATGACAATTTGAAGAGTTGGGATTCTAAGCTGTGTCAAGCTGAGTTTGCACACAACCATGCAGTTAATCGTAGCATTGGGTTCAGTCCATTCCAGGTCGTTTACTCAACAATGCCTAAGGGACCATTAGATTTATCTACAGTACCACAGCAGAAAGGAGTGATCAAACAAGCTAGTGATTTTGTGAATGAATTGCAAGAGTGCCACAAGGTCGTGCAGGAACGATTGCTTAAGGCGAATGGGAAATATAAGCAATCCGCGGATATTAAGCGACGAAATGTTGAGTTCAAAGAAGGAGATTTTGTATATGCAGTATTGACTAAGGATCGATTTCCTATTGGTACTTACAATAAACTGGATGCTAGAAAGATTGGCTCTTTGGAAATCGTAAAGAAGATTAATGAAAATGCTTATCGATTAAGATTGCCGGATCATATCCATACTGCTGAAGTTTTCAACGTCAAACACTTGATTCCATACCATGAGAATAAGCATGTCGAAGAAGGAGAAAGTGTGAATTCAGGACGAATTCTTTTCAACCAGGGGAGGATGATGCAGCGCCAAGAAAGGAATCAACAAAACATACCTTATGTCGTAGGTCGCTCAAGAATTGCCGCATCGCCTTAGGTCGCCCCAGAATTGCCGCATCTCCTTAGGTCGCGAAGGCCTGCTCCTTAAGTCGCGGTGCCGCATCTCCTTAGGTCGTGAAGGCCTGTTCCTTAAGTCACGGTGTTCTTATGCCGCTCCATCATGCCGGGCCAGTGAGGTTAGCTACCTCTAGAGAACACACTTCTTCGTAAACTACTCATTACTTGTTTTGATTGGTGCGCACCATTGAATTTGGAGTGTTGTTTCGCGGTGTTGCGATCGTTGCGGCGATGCGTTCTCACCAGTCCAGATCAGGCAAACGGTAGTTTCACTACCTAGGGTATTGCCTCAGGTGCCTTGTCATACTCATATCCATATGCGCGACCACTACGATTTGTTTCGTGTTATACCTATGGAGTACTCCCTGATAGCCCACTAGTTTACGGTGGAGTTTACAGTGTTGTATAGACTATGACGCTTATATAAAATGTGTTAAGGGGGATTATGGTAACGCCTTAACGCTATTTTGATACTTTATATTACTGACAGGCATTATCTACTTAGCGTACACTATATATATAAATAGTTTAACGGATCCTTAGAGGATGGTTATCCCAAACATCCTTTGAGTTACTTGTATTTTCAGTTGTTATTTCACTTGAGTTGGATTTATTGATATAAGAATGTTAATCCTGACTCGAGTATTTTGTGTTTTGCTTTACGCTCGGGTCAAACTGAGTGTACCAGTATTCGAGACTCACCTTTGTTGTTGGAGCTTAGCTTGGAGATCCAGCTATCTATCCAGCTTTTAGATATTCAGTTGATTCCAGTGATATATTCTGACCTTGTATTTGACTATTGTATTCGAGACTTTTGTTGTATCTTGCTTAACTCTGTTATATATATAGTAGCTACATGAACTACTATTCTTTTATTTCCGCTGCACTATTGTTATATTACTCTGTGTCTGTGATTTTGTTATTATTTATTTACTGTATATGCTGAGTTTTGCCAAATTTAAACTAATAATCTGATATTTTGAGCAATTCAAATCCGACATGTATGGATGCGAATGGGTCAAAATTTCAGGCCGTTACACTTATAACTAAAATTACTGATTGTGTCTATTATTGGAATAATTTTAGATATATGTTTAAAATGGAAAATAGATTTTTACTTGATACTTTATTCATTATAATTTTTTTTATATTTGGTTTGAGAGAAATCAGAGAATTTTTAATAATAACAATAGTCATTTTAATAAATTGATTTTTATAATATCTTCATTTTGTTTTAATTGGATCTCAAATCCTAAATATAAATTAGCTAAAAATAATCTTTTTAAAGAATATCTTAATAAGGTTAGTAATAATATTAAATTATTCAAACATAAAAACAATATTTTTGACATTAATAATTGTAGCATTAACATCTTTTCAAGCTTAACTGATGATTTCACTAATTATTATAATATCCTTTTGATCAAAGGAGCATAAGGACAAGTTTTAATTTGTTTTAGTTTTAGTTTGTTTTTGCTTTTGTTTATAGATTTTTAACTTCTTTTGATCATGGATTCTTATTTAGTCTGTTTCTAATTTGTGTTGTTATTATTTCCTATTATCTTAGCTTTTGTATATATATATATATGTATGCATATGTATATAAATTTCATTTATATACATATATGTGTATTATTCTCATAATTTTCTTTAGTTCCTTTTATAGATACAGGTTTGGCCAGAAATGTTGTTAGATTCTTTTTACAGGTTCACAGGATTGCTGATGGCAGGATTGCTATTTGCAGTGAGGAGTCTTCTCAGTTCTTCTACATCTTCATTGTGGCATTATACTTTCTGGATGATTCACTTTTCAGCGAGGCACTCTCTATAGTTCTTCCGGGTCTATGGAGTGGCATTTTTCATTTCAGATCATTCGCATTTCCATTTCTTCCGAGTATGCAGCGAGGTGTTTCCTTCTCAAATGGAGCTGTCTTCTAGTATCATTGGCGCTGAGTTACTGCATAGATTTTTTAGGTACCTCTAACACCTCAATATCGGGCGGTGTCCTTACCGGAGCTCGATATTGGGGTGTAATGGGTGGTGGCCTTGCCAGAGCTCATTCTAGGGGTACCTGAGTTCTTTTCTTTATTATTTGTACTATGTTTAGCTACCTGCCAGGCATGTTAGCAGCACCTTGTCTTTTGTTATATATATTTACAAGTGTGCTCTCCTCTATTCTAGACGATCACACATTTTTCTCAAAAAAAAAGATTAATTATAGAATTGCCTCTAAGGCATACCCCTAAATCTATCATACCGAACTAAGCATGTAAGCAAAACCATTCGTACATAAACCTAGTCCAACATTACAAGATTCATTTGCAAAATCAGGATACATCCCATCGAAATGTTTCAAGCTTTGCCATTTGAAGGGTGACATAAAACATCTTCATCTCACTGTCGTTTACTATGGCATCACATGTGTTTTGCAGTAGCAACATCTGTATATAACCATTGTAATGTTGGTGTAATCGTAAAATTATGCATCTTGGTAAAAGGTATGCCTTTACCATTGTTTTCTTGTTGATTTATATTTAGGTTATTTACAATTTACACAACGTCGGATTTTTATCTTCCTTCCAATAAATCATGCATCCATCTGGACATGTGTCGAATTTTCATACGACAATCTAAAGGCAGAGACCTCTTGTAAAGGATTATCAGTTCTTCGCCAGCATATTTTCAGTTGGAAGCATTTTTTACACGAGTTAAGAATTGGGTTCATTAGTTTTTTCAATGTATTGTATTCGGATTTAATAATGATTAACAAAGATGTCGTTGAAAAGTGTGTCATTTTACAACCTTTATAGAGTGGTCATTTCAATGCTTCTAATAAGTTGAAAAACATGTTCTCTTTCGAGTCAAGATCTTCCTCTAAATCTGGTTCATCGGTCCACATACTCAGACCAAAAACATCACGAATCATTTCAATCGTTCTATTTTCTAGATCCACATTTCTTCAATAGGGGGTTCATCGCAATTCACGTTCCTATTTATGACCTCCTCTTATACAACATAATATTCTTCTTCATGATATATCCACACAAGATAATGGAGCATTATACTATGTTGATGTAAATGTAATACCACAGTATAATACTCTATAAATTTCGGGCATTTACATTTTGGACACGGACATCAGTCATCTTTCATATTTATTTTATTACAAGATGTCACTTTCATGAATGCTTCCACATCAGTTTTAAAGTGCAACGGTATCGTTCCTCTTTCTTTACCTTTCATGTAAATCCAATTCTATCTTTTAGATAATAAATCTTTTATATGCTACACGTAAACAAAAGTTACACAAATTTTAACGCAATGGTATTTTATTCTTATTTTTGTAATAAAACCAAACATAAATAATAACATTACTATTATTCATTTAAAAACCAAACATTAATTAATTTTTATTAAATTAATAATATTACTAATTTTATTATTACTTTCAATAATATTATCAATTTTATTATTAGTTTAAATACCATTATACATTTTATTATTAAAATCAATAACATTAATGATTTTATTATTACTTCTAATAAAATCATTAATTTAATTTCAACAACATTATTAATTTTATTATGAATTTTAACAACAATATTAATTTTATTATTAGTTTAAAAAACATTATTGATTTTATAATTAGTTTTACCTTAGAACATTAATAATTTTAATTTTAATTACATGATTTATGTTATTATAAAATTATTTTAAAACAATGAAATTCATAAATAATTTCAAAGCTATATAACCTTGGGATTTCTATACTTTTTTTATGGTTGATCGTTTTATTTCCCATTACAAACGCAATGATATACATTTCATAAATCATTTCAAATTGAGCAATTAACAAATTTTCGATAGCACTTCTCCTTATTTTCCGTATCATATGGATTTAAAGGTAGCAAAGCAATGAGGCTATGGCAGATCAATGGAGACGAGTGACTGAATTGGATGCAGTAGCGGCTTATTTTTGTGATGCAAGTCAATCAAAAGTGGCAAATCAATCAGAGGAGGCGGGGCGATAAAGCAGTGGGAGGCGGCAACAAAACAGTGGGAGGCAGTGAAAAAGCAGTCGGAGGTGACGACTGATTTGCCAGGTATAGGGACGGCTTTGTTTTTTTTAATTTTTGTTGTAGAATAATGAAAGAGGAGAACGACTTTGCATGGGGGGATAGGGTGCGCCGATACCATTTAGACGACTTTCCAACCTAGTACGGTAAGCTGTCGATAAAATGTCGCTGGTAAGTTCATACCAACGCCACGTCAATGCCATGCTTTTTAGCATCGCACGGCGTCGGTATGCCTATGTGGATAATTTATGTATTTCCTAGTAGTGTACACATGACTAACTTATTTGTAACGTTTTTTGAATCCTACCATTATATTCAAAAGAATTATAAGTTAAACCACTCGAGCGAAGAAGATAATATTAACTACTACACAATACAAATGAGAAATAACTTTATCCACGTAATAAAAATACATGGCAATACATAGTTTATAACCTAGCTAGTGATAATCCTTAGTGAGATATATACTCAATTTAGAGAAAATTAGAGCAAAACAACACAAACATAAAAATGGATTCATTATCAAAATCCACATATGGATGTGGTGATGGTTGTAGTGAGGAAAGTGGTACTTATCGGAGATAGTGAAACCAAGAGGAGGTCTTGGGGATCAAATGTAGCTCGACATGGTTACATAGGTGGAGTAACATGAATAGCACCAACAAACGTAGGTAAGTGGATAGATAGCTCTTCACTCAAATCATAGTTAACAATATTATTCAGATCACTAAGCCATATAACGAAAATCTATAGCTTGACATCAATCGAGGTGTCAAAGAGATTAAACTAGCATAGTGATGTGGTGCATGTTTGGTAACAGGTCTAAAGGAGGGGTTTTACCCGAGGGAGGAAGGAGCTAAAATCACAAGCTGAATCATAGGAGATTGGATAATGGTAAGTGCAAACTTTGCAACCATAGCAAGTACATTATAAGTGGTAAAAGCTAAGAAGATGGATTCACCACGAAAACCTTATGGTGCCCACTTTGGAAAGAAGGTTTTTCTTTATGGATAGGGAAGACAAATGGTACTAAAGTGGGAAGATCGAATCTCGATAGAGGTTGGAAAAAAGCGTGCTCAACTGCAACTAGCTCAGAAAAGGATATAAAAGAGTAATCAATTGTGGCATGATCAAAGACTCTACAAGTGGTGAAAATACCATGTTTCCAATCATAAAAAGCATTAACAAAGGAAGTTTACCGTTTGCATGAAGAATAAGGAGAAAGCTAGGCAAGACTTGGTTAGGATTTACTTCAACAAGCACATTGACATACTCATACTGTAACGACCCAGGGTTTTGGTCACTTAAAGTAGGAAATTTTATATTTTATATAGTCAATAAATGAATTTTTATAGATAAATAAACTCGTTTTAATCAATTAATAATAATGGTAAAGTCGTTTTCAAAATTTGTTTATCAAATTAAATAGTTCGTAGAAAAATAGAAAATGTGACCGAAGAACGTTTTTCGAATTTTTGAATTTTCAACATCGAAAAGTTGTCGAAAACATTGTTCGTCTTTGTGCACTACACACACACACACACATATATATATATAAGAGTTAATTAACAAGATAATAATATACTTAAGAATATTATCTTATAATTAATTTTAATTTAACAAGTGATGTGACAACACATAATAATTATAATTATATATATATATATATATTTATAAAGAGATTTATGTGACTAGACATAATAATTATATATATATTTATAAAGAGAATGATGTGACAATACATAATAATTATATATATTTATTTATAAAGAGAGTGATGTGACAACACATAATAATTATATATAAATATATATTTATAAAAGGAGCGATGTGACTAGATAAGATTATCATAAATTATTATATATATATATATATAAGTTGATGCGATGTGAGATTTTTTTGCTTGTAAATAGCCATAGGTTTTCTCATTTTTTTCCATTTCTATTTTTTTCAAACTCTCTTCTATTTAATTTTAGACTCTAATGGCCTTTAATGGCTTCCTTAGAATTTTAAAGTTTTATATTTTTAAGTTTAAACTTTTTAAAACTTTTTAAACTTAGCTTCAAACTCCTTCTTTTTCATTCAAATTCCTCTATTTTTACCCGAAATGGTTTTGGCCATAACATCTTACAGACAACTCCAAAACCACATTTTCTCTTTCAAACCATAAATATTTCCAGTGGCTACAATAATGTAGTTTACCAATTTTTTTTGATTTCGAGTTTAGATGCTGTAAAAAATTATTACAAGAGTGTTTTTGAACCTAGATTTTGATGTTCGAAAATACCCCTCGCTGTTATGGCCTTAACTTCCTCAAGTTTTAACCTTTTTGAGTAACTCATTTTTTTAAATTATAGAGGAAAGAATAATCTAAAACTTTTTCTTTGACCACTTTTCCAAAATCAAAGAGAAAAGGATCCAAAAGTCGAGTGCAAAATGACCTATTTTCGAGAAGAATTCGTGGTTTTCCAAGCTTTCCGAGCGCTAAAGTATTTCAAGTTCTAAAAAGTTTTGGTAAGTAAACACCTAATTTATGTGTAAAGAACTTTATCTTATATGTTATGTTGATAAGGCTATATGTATGTCACATATGATTGGATCTTGGTATGTTTGAAATATGTTGATTAGTGCTAATGTATGGGTTAGGATTAGCACTCAAATGGATATGTTTAAATGATGATCGATATAAGCTGGGATTTGGTTAAGTTATTGAATCGGTTTGTTGTGTATGTGACTTTGGATATCTGATTGTGTGAATATAGAAGGTAGTATCTTGAAAGTGAAGTGTACTTGAGATCCGGTTGCAAATTAAATCGTTTACTTGTTGTTTTAATAAAGATTTGATTTGTTTTTCTTAAATTTGTTTTCAAACTTTACTAAAGTTATAAAATTTCTTCGTTTAGTAAATGAGAGTGAAAAGTTTGAGTTTGGGGATAATAACTTAAAAATGAATCCTACGTTATTGTACCCATAGCGATAGTCGCTATGGATGCAGTTCAGATTTTTCAAAATTTCAAGTTATAAGTTTTCTTTTAAAAATGTTTGGAAATTCTTTTCAAAATAAGTTAGCGATACTTAAGTTATTTTTAACTTATTTAAGAAGGTTTATTAATTAAAATTAATTGGTTAATTAAGAATAATTATTTATTAATTAATTAAGAAATCAGGTTAAGTAATTAGTATTAATTAATATTAATATTATTTAAGTAAGTTAATTATTTATTAATTAAGAAGTTTTAATTAATGACTTGCTTAGGTTAAAAATGGTAATTAATTTTAGTTAATCAATTTTAATTATTTTATTTATTATTTAATTATATTTTAAATTATTTAATTAATTATTATTTAATTAAAGATTAATTATTTACTAAATTATTACTTAATTAAGGATTAATTTTAAGTAAATTTTTATTTGGTTGAGGTTTAATTATTAATTGACTTTTAATTAATTAAAGTCTAATTTATTATTAAAGGTTTTATTAAAAATTATTTTACTATTATTATTTTATTAAACAAATAAGATTAATTAATATTTAATCATTAATGAAGGTTAATTAACTATTTAATAGTTAGTAAATTATTAATTTGGGTTTAATTAATAGTTAATTATGAGTTAATTAATTATTTAAAGGTTTAATTATTTCTTAATTATTAATTAAGTTAAATTAAGATTTAATTAAGTTTAATTATGATTTAATAAAGAGTTTAACTTGAATTTAAAAGGGAGTTTAAGTTTTAAATCCTGGTTTTTTGAGAATCAAATCGTTTAAAGGAAACTTCCGTTCCAAGGATAGTTTTGAATACAAGAATTCAAGTGTTGATACCATGAAGTTGACAAATAACTATGAATAAGCTATAGTGTTGATTGATTGTATTGTTTGGACATCTAATAGCAGAATAAATCATCGTTCTGCTATAGGGTAAGTGTTTGAGTGTTGTGGATATAGAATAACAGAATAAATTCTCATTCTATTATAAATTGATTGTTGATTTTGTGGACATATATTAGTAGAATAAATCACTATTCTACTATATGTAATGATTTTATTCGGACATCTATATAGCAGAACAAATCACCATCCTGCTATTATGATTTGGACATGTATATGTTAGTTTGTTCATATTGACATGATAATTCCTTGATTTGTATATGAGTTGTATTTACATATATCTTGACCTATGTAAATAACTGTGAAGTAGATTGGAATTGAAATTGAATGGTAACTTAAATTAGTACCATTGGGAGTTCTAAGCCTCGTTTTGAAAATATAAAGTATGATTTTGAATTTATTTTAATTCCTTAATCAATTTGAGGTTAAGGGTTTATTAATGGTTTTGCAAGTTATATAATTATTTTATCAAGATATTCATAAATGATAACTTGTCTATAGAAAGGAGTTTACCTAAACAAAAGGTTTACTTAAAGGTGATTACAAATGATGTTTTATAAAGGATATTTTATAAAGAATTTCTTTAAAAGATTTATAAGAAGTTTATAAATAGGAAGAAAATTTATAAATTATTTCAGAGATTTGAAAAGAGGCTTTATAAATGAACTTAAAGGTTTATAAAAGTGGGCTATAACTTTATTTTGGAAGTTATAAGTTAACTGAAATATGAGATGAGCCTTTGAAAAGGAAACTTGTTTGGTTATTTAATATGGGATTTGAAAAGAAGAAAACTTTGTAAAGTTTGTAAATATACTTATACCATTGAGATAAGTATATGAATATTTTCCAAGTATAAAGGAAATACTAGGTGTTTGGGAATAGTGTTTTGAAAGGATCTTTTGATCAAGATTTATAAAGTGGTTTATTAATTAAAGACTAATAAATAAAGGCTTAGTGGATCCCATATTGAAATTAAACCATAATTGGATGTTTGTTATGTAATATTTAAATAACCGACTACCAAATCTGGACCCACAACGTAACTTTGGAAACATCTAGGAGAAACGTGGGAATTATATGTTACAATTACCATCGGTGGTGCTATATTGTATGTATAAACTCGTTTCATTCCCCTAGGGAAAATGATAAAGAAACCCATTCATTCAAACGGTTAGGAGGTGAACTCTGCACTTATTTGTTTGTCGGTTTATTTCCTAAAGAACCGGGGTTGAGTTTGCTGGAAACTATCGAAGTTGTTTCGAAGAGACCCGAATCGGATATGTTATCCGAAAACCACTTCAATCCAACTCAACGTTTCTTGATGAAGACATCTGAAGAGCATGGAACCGAAGACAGAGTTTGAAGTGCAAGGGCTATTCTCTATTACTCCTTGGGAGGGATTCCCCATAATGGACGTAATAGGAGTAGTGCCTTCGGTTTCGTTCAGTCCTAGAATGAACTTGTACTGATGAATGCTAGCATTGCATTGATGCCAGGAAGGTAGTGTGAGCATTCCAAGAGGGAAGTGCTATATGTAAAAGGTAAAATGTACCCTCAAGCCTCATCAACCGGAAATTACTAAAACAGGGAAGATGCAGCAGGGCTAGGCGTGGGTAGCTCCCACAAAAGGTATGTTATCACCTTTCTAGATGACCATTCATATTTTCAGATTCAATTGTTCATGAGGGAGCTCCATAAAGATTGGAAACAACCAGGGTGATGACATATTCGGTACTATCCAGCAAGGAGTAGGCCGGTCCTGTGTTGGTAGGGTCATTAGGTACGATCTTGGTACATTGTTCTTTTAAGGGGGGAAGTTTGTAACGATCCTAGATTTTAATTTAATTTAAATTAATAATTTATTGAATTTTTGAATAAAAATTTGTAAAATTAATTTTAAATGGATTAATTGATTGCGAGTTTCCCCGATATACAAATATATTTTGTATAAATCATTTAGATTTAATGAATATTGTATATATGTGAATATATATGTATGTACAAATGATTTGAATTTAAATTGTAAATACATTGTTTAATAATAAATGATAATAATAAATATTAGAAAGGATGGTTAATAATAATTTGAATTTATAAATTAAATATAAGACAATAAATGTTAAAGTAAAATAAATAATTGAAATAGAAAATATACATAAGATAAATTATATAGTATAAAGTAAATTAGAATAAATCTTAACATCATGTTAACAAGTAGATACAAAGTAATACAAGACAATAAGTATTAAGTTAAACAAATAAGTCAAATAAATATACATAGTTCAAATTCAAACAATATGTTAATAAATTATATAAAATAATATCATAGCTAAAATTTTAACAAAACATAAGACAAGTAATAAGTCAACAAAACAAAAATATCTACAAACCAAAACTATAAAACAAAGGTTATCCAGGCAAATAAAATATGCAACCAGCAAAACAAAATACAAAAATAATCAAAACCATACTTTACATACTTGTACAGCTGAAGTATGGAACAAGACAGTAAAGTATATTCACGTACAAAGCAAGGCAAGGCATTAAATGCCATCTACTCAAAATTTTCTTCCAGCCTCCAAAGAAAAATATTTCTGTCCTATATTGTACAAACTAAAGGATGTCTCACCCTATTGTACAAATAAAATACATCAACTAGTACCCTTTATTTTATATATATCAAAACTTCCACTCAGTCTTATTCATTCGAAGCTAAGGAAAAATACTGAAAAAAAATTAAATTAAAACAACCAACTCAGTTCAAAGAAAAAAAGAAAAAAAGTGTGGAGCTTCAGTTTTTTCCAGTGAGCAGTTTTCTTTGGAATGAAGTAAAGGAACATCAAGCAAAACAAAGAGATCAAAACAAAAACAAATGGGAATTCAAAAATCAAAGCAACTAAATGGTTAGAGCAATTAAGTTCTCAGCCTGTTTCAACAAAAAAATAAAGCAGCTCTGTCCATTGCAAAATATTTCCAGGTGAGTAACTTAAATAAAATATGATATCTGTTGAATAATTATCTGTGAGTAAACCTTTAAACTAAAAAAAGAAAAAAATTAGTAACCAATATGTGATGCTTACGAATTACTGTGTTTGATGATGGATCGGATTTGCTATATTACAGCATGATAGAGGGTTCTCGCTTCGTAGTTTGGTGGCGAACGGGGGACTCTTACCCCTACATGTCCATGAGAGGGATGGGTTGGTTAGGTAGAGGCCGTGACAGTCGAGAGGCTGGTCGTAAAAGTAAATGCGAGGTGCCGGTGTAAGCCACGGTGGGACTGGGATGGTTGCAAAGCCTACCGGTGGCCGCTTCTCCGCGAAAAATCGAGGACGTTACATTTGGTATCAGAGCTAAGGTTGAACTTTAGCTCAGGAGTATAACACGTTAAGTAGCTCATTAGAGATAGGGTGAAGTATACCCTAGAATGAGTAATTCCTCAGATATCTGTTTGAACGTCTCAGTAAATTCTCTTACTATCCACTGATAGTGAGTATGAGTGCAAGAAGAGGACGAGATAGGGGACAGGGGAATACGACTACAAATGGTCAATACCCTGCAACAATGGAAATAACTTTCTTCTCAATTTCCTTTGATTCGTTTCCAAATTCTTTTGATTGTTTCGTGACAGCTCCAGAAAGAAGTTTCGATATGATGATGGCTCTACGAATCGTTGTAGAAAATCCTTACTTCGTATCTTCATCGGTTTCTTATCAGCTTTTTGATTTAAACCTTAATGAATATAGATTGCAAATTTGGAATTGAAATTTTAAAATTGGAAATTTTAAATTGAGTTAAATTGATTAATAGAATATGGGGCTAGATTTGAATTGAATCAATAAAATGATTTCGTTTAAAACCAAATTTGAAATTTTATTGTAAATTTCTTGGGTATATCGAAGTCCGAAGAGGGACAAGTATATATACTTTGGGTATTTCGATTTGAGTTCGGAATTCATATCGTAAGTTTGAGGAATTATAGGAGATCGAATCTATCTATCTCTATGTTGTTTACTAAATGTGTTATAAGCTCCGGCAACTCGGATTTGAACGGTCGAATCTACGGCATTCGAGTACGATGTAAAGTATGGATGTCGATTTTCGAGCGCGAAAAATCGGGGGCGCCACTCTTTTTTTCTTTGAACTGAGTTGGTTGTTTTAAATTGAAGTTTGTTTCAGTATTTTTCCTTAGCTTCGAATGAATAAGACTGAGTGGAAGGTTTGATATATATAAAATAAAGGGTACTAGTTGATGTATTTTATTTGTACAATAGGGTGAGACATCCTTTAGTTTGTACAATATAGGACAGAAATATTTTTCTTTGGAGGCTGGAAGAAAATTTTGAGTAGATGGAATTTAATGCCTTGCCTTGCTTTGGACGTGAATATACTTTACTGTCTTGTTCCATACTTCAGCTATACAAGTATGTAAAGTATGGTTTTGATTATTTTTGTATTTTGTTTTGTTGGTTGCATATTTTATTTGCCCGGATAACCTTTGTTTTATAGTTTTGGTTTGTAGATATTTTTGTTTTGTTGACTTATTACTTGTCTTATGTTTTGTTAAAATTTTAGCTATGATATTATTTTATATAATTTATTAACATATTGTTTGAATTTGAACTATGTATATTTATTTGACTTATTTGTTTAACTTAATACTTATTGTCTTGTATTACTTTGTATCTACTTGTTAACATGATGTTAAGATTTATTCTAATTTACTTTATACTATATAATTTATCTTATGTATATTTTCTATTTCAATTATTTATTTTACTTTAATATTTATTGTCTTATATTTAATTTATAAATTCAAATTATTATTAAGCATCCTTTCTAATATTTATTATTATCATTTATTATTAAACAATTTATTTACAATTTAAATTTAAATCAATTGTACATACATATATATTCACATATATACAATATTCATTAAATCTAAATGATTTATACAAAATATATTTGGATATCGAGGAAAATCGCAATCAATTAATCCATTTAAAATTAATTTTACAAATTTTTATTCAAAAAATCAATAAATTATTAATTTAAATTAAATTAAAATCTAGGGTCGTTACATGTACTGTGACGGGAGGTACCCCAGTAGCCCAGTCATTAGTTGGAATCCATTCTCCAATACGAGTTTTACGGTTTTAGTTGTATACCACATATGTTGGAACGTGAGATGCAAGCAATCCAGCTATTTTAATATTTTACTTCGAGCCATTAGACTTTATTATAATATCACTAGATTTTTATATAAAAATGTTTTCGTTATCGTAATGTAAAAACTCGTCCGTGTTTATGTGCAGTGTGGTCTTACGAGATACCTTTGATTTCAAAAAGAGTTTTTAAATAAATAATTTAGTTGCTTGAGTTTACTCACAGCAAACCCATGTCTGACCCAGAGTTTTATTTTATTTCCCTAAAACTCTTGGGTGCTCAAATTTTTATGGGCAGTCATGTAGTTCAGTTTCTTACGGATGCATTGAGGAGGTGATTAGAGTAGAAGTCTTCATCGATAGCTAGTTATTATCTGGTTTTCGCTATATCATATGTATGGTGTATCTGTTATGTAAGGACAGGTTGTTATAACTGCCCTAGGATAGAATGAATTGGTATTACTCTAATGTATTATTTTGAAATGACCTTGTAAAGAATTATTTGATTAATATATATTATTACGTTGCGTTGTTAGATTCTCTATTTTTTCAGTTTTTTCTATCTTCTACCTTCTTCTTTTACCCTAACAGATTGGTATTTCCGGCATTGAATGTTCGGCATGTAATACAGTGGACGTATTAGTGTCGATTTTCGAGGGTCGAAAAGCTCGGTTCGTTACATTTGGTATCAGAGCTTAGGTTGAGTGAACAACTAGGCTTCGGGGGGCACTCATTAGAGATAGGGTTAGTAATACCCTAGAATGAGTTTGAGTGTATATTATATAAGAGTGCATATTTGTTAGTGATATAAAAAGGTTTTATACTATGTGGTTTGAACTGTTGAGTGGCTTAAGAATTATGGTCGATGCGCCTGGCCAACGTTATCGATAGAGATTTTCTAAACACTTAAACAAGTTTAATCGACATAGTATTGTTTGAAATTGGTTAATTGAAATAATTTTACCCAGGATATATTTTATATAAAAAGAATGATTTCAAAAATAGTGTTGTATGTATAATTAATTAAAGTATTGTAGTTAGGGGATATAATATTCTATTATTATCATTTAGGGTTTGTTTAGTCATACTCGTCCAATTGATCCTCTACTATTCTTAGTATGTATAGGTAGCTTTCTTGTTAAGATTTGAGTTGGGAAATAGAATTTGGGAGGTATTGAAAATGAACACCTTGTGAATTAAGTTTCACAATTTGACTATAAGGCATTCGTTGTTAATGTTGAGGTAGAATTTGATTTCAAAGTTAGAATATTTTAGGATAAATATTTAAAAATGGTTTGATAGAAGTGATTGACAAAATGAGTTTATAAAAATGTATCATTTAAGTTGGAAGGAATTTTGTTGAAACTTGAGAACCTAAATCCCGGTGCTTTTGAAAAATGATTTTCAAGAATTTGGGAAAATAATAGTGATAATATTTGAAACCAATTTGGTTTAAGTATAAATTTTTGGGAATAAAAGTGCAAGTAAGAAGTATTATCTTTGGATTGGATAGGGCGAATGACTCTTGATTGTTTTGTGATAATTGGAATAATCTTCTAAGTGACGATCAGATGTTTGCCTAGGCGAACGTTATGAGATACTTAGTAAATTATCCTCTTTATCATTGTACAATTAAAACAAGTCAAGTTGGTGATAAATGTTTTGTTGAAAAATGTGAAGTATTGTTTCAAAAATTGGATTACGGAATAAATAGAAATTTTTTAAGTTAACTAGTTCGAGTGGTTTGAAAATAACTTAAATTTGGGAAAGAGATGTTCAGATGGTAAACACTTCTCTTGAGTATTACCCTTCTTGGTAAGGAAATGTATGATACATTTTGGTAGTACCAGTCCCTTAGTATCATTTTGGAGTTACTTGGGCTATAAATATATATCTATAATTGAAATATAGAGTTTCATTTCAAAAAGTTTTAGAAATAAAAGCTGGGTATTTGGATCTTGAGTTTTCTTAAGAAAATAAATGAAAAATGGAATATTTGAATCTAATAAGAGTATATACTCTTAGGATGTAGTGAAGAATTGTGTAAGTTTAACATAAGTTAGTTTTATGAAATGTTTTCATAAATAGCTTTTGTGGAAATAGAATTGGTATCAGGGAGAACCAAATAAATGAGTGCGTAGGATGGGCGTAGATCATTTCTCTTTCTCATGTAGTTTTGATCTAAGATTCGAGTATATGACTTTGAAGTGTTTTACACCCTTCTAGATAAGGATCTATTACTCGATTTTTGAAGGCGAGCATTTGATGAGGATTTTTGGTACCAAATTAAGAAATCTGATCAAAGTCCGCACTAGAGAATCGGGTAAGCGGTATTAGTTTGGAGGTAAAGTTATGTATTTGAGTGGTGATCGAATCAGATTTTGTTATGAATGATCTATGAACATCACACTGAATTATGGATAGCACTAGGATGTTCTTGAGGTGTAATTTCTAGGACTAAATTATTTTAAGGGGGGTAGAATGTAATGACCCAGGGTTTTGGTCACTTAAACTAGGCAATTTTATATTTTATATAGTCAATAAATGTATTTTTATAGATAAACAAACTCGTTTTAATCAATTAATAATAATGGGAAAGTCGTTTTCAAAATTTGTTTACCAAATTAAATAGTTCGTAGAAAAATAGAAAATGTGACCGAAGAACGTTCTTCGGAATTTCGACTTTTCGACATCGTAAAATTGTCAGAAACATTGTTCGTCTTTATGCATTATATATATATAAACACACACACATATAAGAGTGAATTAACTAGATAATAATATACTTAAGAATATTATCTTATAATTAATTTTAATTTAACAAGTGATGTGACAACACATAATAATTATATATATATAAAGAGATTGATGTGACTAGACATAATAATTATAATTATATATATATATATTTATGAAGACGGTGATGTGACAACACATAATAATTATATATAAATATATATTTATAAAAGGAGTGATATGACTAGAAAAGATTATTATAAATTATTATATATATATAAATAAGTTGATGTGATGTAAGATTTTTTTGCTTATAAATAGCCATAGGTTTTCTCATTTTTTTTCAAACTCTCTTCTTCTTAATTTTAGACTCTAATGGCCTTTAATGGCATCCTTAGCATTTTAAAGTTTTATATTTTCAAACTTTTAAAACCTTTTAAACTTAGCTTCAAACTCCTTCTTTTCCATTTAAATTCCTCTATTTTTACCCGAAATGGTTTGGGCCATAACTTCTTACAAACAACTCCAAAAAAACATTTTATTTTTTTGAAACCATGTATATTTCCAGTGGCTAAAACTTTGTCGTTTACCACTTTTTCTGATTTCGAGTTTAGATGCTTCAAAAATTCATCTTTTGCAAGTGTTTTTGAACCTAGATTTTGATGTCCGAAAATACACCTCACTGTTTTGGCCCTAACTTCCTCAAAATTTAACCTTTTTGAGTAATGCTTTTATTTAAATAATAGAGGAAAGAATAATCTAAAACTTTTCTTTTGACCACTTTTCCAAAATCCGAGAGGAAAGGGTCCAAAAGTCGAGTGCAAAATGACCCATTTTCGAGAAGAATTCGTGTTTTTCTAAGCTTTCCGAGCGCTAAAGTATTTCGAGTTCTAAAAAGTTTTGGTGAGTAAATTCCTAATTTATGTGGAAAGAACTTTATCTTATATGTTATGTTGATTTTAAAGCTATATGTATGTCCCATATGATTGGATCTTGGTATGTTTGAAATATGTTGATTAGTGTTAATGTATGGGTTAGCATTAGCACTCAAATGGATATGTTTAAATGATGATCGATATAGGCTGGGATTTGGTTATGTTATTGAATCGGTTTGTTGTGTATGTGACTTTCGATATGTTATTATGTGAATATAGAAGGCAGTATCTTGAAAGTGAAGTGGACTTGAGATCCAGTTGCAAATTAAAATCATTTACTTGTTATTTTAGTAAAGATTTGATTTGTTTTTCTTAAATTTGTTTTAAAACTTTACTAAAGTTTTAAAATTTCTTCCTTTAGTAAATGGGAGTGAAAAGTTTGAGTTTTGGGATAATAACTTAAAAACGAATCCTAGTTTATTGTACCTACAGCGATAGTCGCTATGAATGCAGTTCGGATTTTTCAAAATTTCAAGTTCTAAGTTTTCTTTTAAAAATGTTTGGAAATCCTTTTCAAAATAAGTTGGCGATACTTAAGTTATTTTTAACTTAATTAAGAAGGTTTATTAATTAAAATTAATTGGTTAATTAAGAATATTTATTAATTAATTAAGTAATCTGGTTAAGTAATTAGTGTTAATTAATATTAATTAAGTAAGTTAATCATTTATTAATTAAGAAGTTTTAATTAGTGACTTGCTTTGGTTAAAAAGGGTAATTAATTTTATTTAATCAATTTTAATTATTTTATTTATTATTTAATTATAGTTTAAATTATTTAATTAATTATTATTTAATTAAAGGTTGGTTATTTACTAAATTATTACTTAATTAAGGATTAATTTTAAGTAAATGTTTATTTGGCTAAAGTTTAATTATTAATTAACTTTTAATGAATTAAGGTTTAATTATTATTAAAGTTTTAATTAAAAATTATTTTACTATTATTATTCTATTAACTAATTAAGATTAAATAGTATTTAATTATTAATGAAGGTTATTTAATTATTTAATAGTTAGTAAATTATTAATTTGGGTTTAATTAATAGTTAATTAGGGGTTAATTAATTATTTAAAGGTTTAATTATTTCTTAATTTTTCATTAAGTTAAACTAAGATTTAATTAAGTTTAATTATGATTTAATAATGAGTTTAACTTGTATTTAAAAGGGAGTTTAAGTTTTAAATCCTAGTTTTCTAAGAATCAAATCGTTTAAAGTGAACTTATGTTCCTAGGATTGTTTTGAATACAAAAATTCAAGTGTTGATAATATGAAGTAGACAAATAACTATGAATAAGCTATATTGTTGATTGAGTGTATTGTTTGGACATCTAATAGCAGAATAAATCATCGTTCTGCTATAGGGTAAGTGTTTGAGTGTTGTGGATATAGAATAACAGAATAAATTCTCATTCTATTATAAATTGATTGTTGATTTTGTGGACATATATTAGTATAATAAATCACCATTCTACTATATGTAATGATTTTATTCAGACATCTATATAGCAGAACAAATCACCATCCTGCTATTATGATTTGGACATGTATATGTTCGTTTATTCATATTGACATGATAATTCCTTGATTTGGATATGAGTTGTATTTACATATATCTTGACCTATGTAAATAACTGTGAAGTAAATTGGAATTGAAATTGAATGGTAACTTAAATTAGTACCATTGGGAGTTCTAAGCCTCGTTTTGAAATTACAAAGTATGATTTTGAATTTATTTTAATTCTTTAATCAATTTGAGGTTAAGGGTTTATTAATGGTTTTGCAAGTTATATAATTATTTTATTTAGATATTCGTAAATGATAACCTGTCTATAGAAATGAGTTTACCTAAACAAAAGGTTTATTTAAAGGTGATTACAAATGATGTTTTATAAAGGATATTTTATAAACAATTTCTTTAAAATATTTATAAGAAGTTTATAAATAGGAAGAAAATTTATAAATAATTTTAGAGATTTGGAAAGAGGCTTTATAAATGAACTTAAAGTTTTATAAAGGTGGGCTATAACTTTATTTTGGAAGTTATAAGTTAACTGAAATATGAGATGAGCCTTTGAAAAGGAAACTTGTTTGGTTATTTAATATGGGATTTGAAAAGAAGAAAACTTTGTAAAGTTTGTAAATATACTTATACCATTGAGATAAGTATATGAATATTTTCCAAGTATAAAGGAAATGCAAGGTGTTTGGGAATAGTGTTTTGAAAGGATCTGTTGATCAAGTTTTATAAAGTGGTTTATTAATTAAAGATTAATAAATAAAGGCTTAGTGGATCCCATATTGAAATTAAACCATGATTGGATGTTTGTTATGTGATAGTTAGATAACCGACTATCAAATCTGGACCCACAACGTAACTTTGGAAACGCCTAGGAGAAACGCGGGAATTATATGGTGCAGTTACCATCAGTGGTGCTATACAGTACGTATAAACTCTTTTCGTTCTCCTAGGACAAATGATGAGGAAACCCATTCATTCGAATGGTTAGGAGGTGAACTCCACACTTATTTGTTTATCGGTTTATTTCCTAAAGAACCGAGGTTGAGTTTGCCGGAAACTATCGAAGTTGTTTCGAAGAGACCGAGATCGGATATGTTATCCGAAAACCACTTCGATCCAACTCAGCGTTTCGTGATGAAGACATCTGAAGAGCATGGAATCGAAGACGGAGTTTAAAGTGCACGGGCTATTCTCTATTAATCCTCGAGAGGGATTCCCCGTAATAGGAGTAGTGCATTCAGTTTTGTTCAGTCCTAGAACAAACTTTGTATGGATGAATGCTAGCATTGCATTGATGCTAGGAGGGAAGTGTTAGCATTCCAAGTGGGAAGTGCTATATGTGAAATATAAAATGTAGCCTCAAGCCTCATCAACAGAAAATGACTAAAACAGTGGAGATGCAGCAGGGCTAGGTGTGGGTAACTCCCATAAAGGGTATGTTATCACCTTTCTAGATGATCATTCATATTTTCAGATTTAGTTGTTCATGAGGGAGCTCCATAAAGGTTGGGAACAACCGGGGTGATGACATATTCGGTACTATCCAGTAAGGGGTAGGCCGGTCCTGTCTTGGCAGGGGTCGTTAGGTACGATCTCGGTACATTGTTATAGAAATGTACTGTGATCGGCAGTACCCTAGTAGCCCAGTCATTAATTGGAATCCATTCTCCAATACGAGTTTTACGGTTTTAGTTGTATACAAATATATTGGAATGTGAGATGCAAGCATTCCAGCTATTTTAATATTTTACTTCGAGCCATTAGACATTATTATAATATCATTTGATTTTTATATAAAAATGTTTTGGTTATCGTAAGGTAAAAACCTGTCCGTGTTTATGTGCAGTGTGGTCTTACGAGATACCTTTGATTTTATAAAGATTTTTCAACTTAATAATTTAGTTTTTTGAGTTTACTCACAACAGACCCATGTTTGACCCAGAGTTTTATTTTCTTTCCCTAAAACTCTTGGGTGCTCAAATTTTTATGGGCAGCCAAGTAGTTCAGGTTCTTACGGATGCATTGAGGAGGAGGTTGGAGCAGAAGTCTTCATCGATAGCTAGTTATTATCTGGTTTCCACTATATCATATGTATGTTGTATCTGTTATGTAAGGTCAGGTTGTTATAACTATCCTAGGATAGAATATATTGGCATTACTCTGATATATTATTTTGAAATGACCTTGTAAAGAATTGTTTGATTAATATATGTTATTCTGTTGCGTTGTGAGATTCTCTGTTTGTTTAGTTTTTTCTATCTTCTACCTTCTTCTTTTACCCTAACAGATCGGTATTTCCGGCACTTGAATGTTCGGCATGTAATACAGTGGACGTATTAGTGTTGATTTTCGAGGGTTGAAAAGCCCAGTTCTTTACACATACCTTTCCAAATGCTCAATGAATTTATCAATGCACATGTATTTTCCAATATGGGAAAAAAACCAACTAATAACATTTGAAGTTCATGTAAGCGATGTGATTTTAACAATGTGAACCAAGATTGAAATTGAATGAACCTATCATGAGCCGTATCGGGGGAAAGATGCCAATGAGTAACGATAAAAACCTTACTTTTAGTAATGATGAGATCCTCCTAAAGAATACTTTGCATATCACCCCAACCTGAAAATTGAAAGAAAATAGGAATATTAGACTTAAGCTTAACAAATCCTAACTACTTCCAGAGATGCTTAAGATGGTTTGAAACCACCGAATATGATAAGTTATGGTCCATTAAAAATCCAACCAAGTGATTTTTCCAATAAAAAAAACTTGCTTGTGAAGCCCCATTGTCTTCATTACATAAAAGAAATGCCAAACGAACCTACATTTGATCCCAGTACCGAAATCAAATTGTGTTATGGGTTATAAAACATGTACAGTTAAAGCGCTTAGCGGTTCTATAGCGGTGGACATGCAAAAAGTTATAGCCGGGATAAAGCGAGGATATAGCGGAAAATGGCGGATGTGAAAAATGTTTTATTGGAAATAAAATTATATCTCCAAAGTCAATTTATTTTCGTCCTCACATCATTTGGGTAGAGAAAAGAAATATATTTTTAATCTTATATAACAAAACAAAGAATATCATGATTTATGCAATGCTAACTTGGTTGCCAAAATATATTTATATCTTATGTTGAGCACTTAGACCTTAAACATAGGCCTTTACCCTAACTTTGTTGGTTTATTTAGAAAAGATCTAGTCAAATTAACATTTCGGTATTCATGTCGCTAAAGAGGATGTTAAAAACCATTGACTTAGTGGGTGTAGCGGAATATAGCGGGGCTTTAAGCAGATCTACGGTTTAATAGCACTAAATTAATAAAGCGTAGCGGTCGAACAACGCTACGATCTTTAGTGAGGATATAGCGATGCTTTATCGGGGCTTTAACTATATAAGATAAAACTAAACATTATTCATCGTATATTTGCACTTCACAACTCACACGGGAAATGGTAAACCATAATATGATAAACATAGGTACAAAAATATGATGTAAATAATATGAGACATATTATGAAAGAAACTGCAAGTAACTTATCATAATAGTTAATAATTAGAATACATAATAATTCTCTCATAACTAGGTAGAATATCAAGTGAAACAACTAAAATGGTAGATGGTGCCATTCATAAGTCTATCATAATGCATAACTGCTCAATAACTACAAGTAAATAGTAGTTAAAGTGGACTCTGACCTCTTTATTATATCCTTATTCCGTTGAGCGCAAATTCCATAACCTAACTCTCAATCTACTTGTGAGAGTATCCAAGAAATGTTACAAAAGAAATGAGATAAATACTCGAGTCATAGTATAAAGTCTGATGTTAGACATTTTGATTAAAATACTATGTATAAACTGTCATATATAAGTAATGAATCATATAAATAAATGACACACATGCTTGACATTAATGTAAAAGTGATAATGAGACGTGCCTACTGCACTATGATTATATTTTACCCTTACCTGTGTTCGATCAAGTGCATTTGCAGAAGGATTAAAAGGGAGAATTTAAAAAAAAATTATTAATTTGTACAAGGTCATATTTTGTGTTTACATTAATAATAATTTTGTACTAAATCATATTTGGTATTGATTAATAAAAGAGTTTAGAGTACGATTTCAATTTAATTGATTTGCATATTAATATTATGCTTGTTGGTTATGATTTAATTATAATATTTTAATTTAATTTTTTATATTTTAACTTTGTAACATGTTCGTATTCATAGTATAACATTATAACTATATATATATATAACTAAAATGATCTAACCTAGGGTAAACATAAGGAACATATATACAGAATTAACCATGATAAAGATATATGTGTGTGTCTATATATATATATATATATATAAACAATTGCGATTTATAACATGTTTAATGTCAAAGGTTAATGATGATATAAGACACACACAATGAACATCTATATTTATATCTACATTAATGTAAACTATCAATATTTTTTAATTTAGCCATCAATTTATTAAGTAATATTTAAAAATAAATATATATATTTATATAAGTATATAATATAATGTTATTTAAATGTTATATATATATATATTAATTTCTTTTGTTTTGGTGTGTATATATATACAAATATATATTTAAAATATATATTATTTAATATTCCATGTATATATGTACACACACTAATTGTTTAATATTTATATTCAAAATTTAAAATAGTTTGACCTTTTCAAAAGAATTTATTTATTTTAGACCTAAAAATTATAAGCTAATTTTTTTATTAAGTATAATATGTCCACACACACACAAATACACACACACACACACATATATATATACATATTGTAACGACCCAGAATTTGACCACTTTAAAATATACTATTTAAAGTGATTTTAAATATGAATTAAGTATGGTTAAATGATTCAAACAGAATTAGATAGGGGTACGTAGGCAGTCAAAAGTGGTAGTGATGCAGCCCCTAAAATAATACAACCCTTTCATGTTTATCCGTTATTGGTTGTTGTTTATCTTATGTTATTATATCTTTCCTGCTTGCTATTTTATATCGCATTTACATTGTTTATTGAGTTCTCAGGTAAGGATAGTGTTGTCTCTCTCAACAGAGTTGTGCAGTGGTAAATTTATAGTCATTATATTTGGTATGTATTAAAGCACACTTTGTAGGATTAATAAATTAATTAATTACTCTAATAATAAGTTGTATAATTGAAATTGTATCCTATACATTTTATAGTGTTGAATATTTATCAAATATAGTATATTAAGTTGGTAGTTTTCATTAGTAGATTTAGAACGGACGGATTTTTCGACGACTTTAACTGGTCCAAAAATCCGGGTCGTCACACGTGGTATCAGAGCTTAGGTTAGGTGCCTAAGTAAAATTCATCTAGGGTTAGTATATCAACCTAGGAATTTTAAAAATGAAACTACCTTAATTCGATAAATAAAATGGATAGGATATGGCACTGTACCTCCGACCGGGGTTATGGGTGATATTACTATTTTTGGTGTGCTTAACTTTCGTTAATTGTTTTTTTCGTTATATTTTTTTCGTCCTTTTAATTTCGAGGACAAATTCTTTTAAGTAGGGGAGAATGTAACGACCCAGAATTTGACCACTTTAAAATATACTATTTAAAGTGATTTAAAATATGATTAAGTAAGGTTATATGATTCAAACAAAATTAGATAGGGGTACGTAGGCAGTCACAAGTGGTAGTGATGCAGCCCCTAAAATAATATAACCCTTTCATGTTTATCTGTTTTTTGTTGTTGTTTATCTTGTGTTATTATATCTTTCTTGCTTACTATTTTATTCCGCATTTACATTGTTTATTGAGTTCTCAAGTAAGGATAGTGTTGTCTCTCTCATCAGAGTTGTGCAGTGGTAAATTTATAGTCATTGTATTTGGTATGTATTAAAGCACATTAATAAATTAATTAATTACTTTGATAAGTTGTATAATTGAAATTGTATCCTATACATTTAATAGTGTTGAATATTTATCAAATATGGTATATTAAGTTGGTAGTTTTCATTAGTAGTTTTAGAACGGATGGATTTTTCGATGATTTTAACTGGTCCGAAAATCCGGGTCGTCGCACATATATATACATATACATATACACACACACATACACACACACACACACATATATATATATATATATGTAATTATATATATGTACGTATGTATACATATACATGTGAGTGTGTATTTAAAAATCCAAAGTAAAAAGTTAAAGTTTCTTAAGATCTGGAAACCGTGAGCTAAATTTTTTTTAATTTTTAATTAAATATAATTCATATGCATGTGTATATATATACGTATATATGTACGTATATGCACACACGTATATATGTACGTGTGTATACACACACACACACACACACGTGCATGTGTATTTATATATTTCGAAATCTAAAATATGATTTTAATTTTGAAACCGAATAACAAAAATTGATTATTTTTTAAAATTTTAAAACAAAGTATAAGATTTTATAAATGATCTAAAATTTAAATTACATATATATCCGAAAACAAATTTTTATTATTTTAGAACCAGAATTAAATTTTGAATGTGTATATATAATATTTTAATGCTTTACTTATTTATTTAATTATTAAAAATATTATTTAATTTTGTTTTTTATCCATGGCCGAATAAAATTAAGGAGCCTGAATGAAATATGTATGTATATGAATTAGTTAAAATATGATTTTACCTTATCGAGATCCAATTCATAGTTGAACACCTTGTTCGTCAATTGTTTCCTTCTCCAAAACTCAAGTCCTCTCTCTTTGTCCATGGGATGCAACTCTTTCTACAAGACATCATCAATTTTCGGCAGTGGAGACTACAGCTAGAGTTTGATTCAGTGTAAAGAGAGAATGATATAGTGACTATTTGTAGCCAACTAGATCACAAATATGTAACCCCTTTCTCTTTATCCTTAAGGACTAAGTCTCCACCTTCATATCCCTTGCTTTGGTCGACCCCTGTATCCGGGCTTCAAGATTTCGAGCCTAATTGATTTAACAATTAAATCAATTTTTTAATAATTAATTTAAGCACATTCCTTAATTAAATCAACATATAACTTTTATACGTTGTATTAATTAATTTCAGGTTTCAAATAAATAAATAAAATGGTATAAAAATTTAATAGAACATTTATATTAATTTATAACATTTATAAACTAATTTTATATTGATCGAACTATAAAATTAACTAACAATATGGTTGTGTTGATTGTTTGGTGCAAACTTGGTCCTTAATCAATATTTAAACGATTTAAACATTGAAGTTTGTATAGACTTTTCTTAATTACAATATCTAGCACAAGTTCAAGCGCTTATAGATCATTCAAGTGAAATTCAATTTCTAATCTTTACTAAGTTACACTTAGATTTGACATTCTGTGCATGTTTTCTTTTCATCAACATTGTACCACTAAAATATCTAGAGTTTGGCCTAATGTCAAAAATTCTATTAATATATGTAGTTAATTACCTAGGCTGCATTGTACTATGTCCAATCCGATAACATTTATCAATCAACTAATTTACTATGTTCAGATATTTTGATTTTAAGTTGACTACCATTTACTAACCTTTTACAACGAAGGAGATGAATCCTATTTTGAGTAGTGTTTCACTTCAAGTAATTTAATCGTGTTTCCAACTATGGCTTGAACATGGTTGCTATGCTATATGCTTGACCATAACCAAAGTACAACATAACTACTTAAGGCCGGCAACACCCTCAAGTCTAAAGACTACTGTATGGTGTCAATGTAAGATATTCTGTTTTGATTTAGTTGTATTAACCTATAGAAGACTCTCATCGAGTCATTCTGTGATTGTTTCAAATAACCACAAGTATGTAACCCTTTGATGCCTCTAACGGTCATGAGTAATTCATTATCCATCATATGTAGAGCGTTACGTACACTAGTCTCAACGGATGTATCGATATCTTTTTTGGATACATCTTGACAAGGAACATTTAAGAAGCAAGTACTTAGATATCGATTCAATACTCATGTTTACGAACATACCTGTAAATGCAAAGAATACTTCTTTTTATGTTTTTCTACTTATATATGTTTAATGTATTTATTTCTTTATTTATATTTCTCTATAACAACACATATAAAAGAAAATAAAAGCATAAGCATACTTTATTTCAAACAAGATTATTTACAAAGTTAAATAACTATTTACTCAATTGTCTGGACGACACACCCTTAACTCAATCAACCTGCAACATACATGTTAACATATATAATTGTTGTGGTTAACTACTAATATAGATAAGCTTATACTATTTTATATGATTATGATGTAAGGGTAAGATAACTTACAAACCACACAATAACGCAGGCTAAACTTCCAGTGCACCCCAACCATTGGTTAAAATTTATAGAGCATTTCCTTTGAAAAGAGATATATGCAACACCTTCCCTTACTTCGTTTGAGAGCAACATTGATCATTGAACTTACATCATCCCTAAGTGTTATGTGGGCATCTGCACTTAGCCTTGCTTTGCATTGCACCGAAGTTTCTATAACATCCACTACTAAAGTATCAAGACCCATGCAATTGAATTGTGGATTATGCACTCTAGGTTAAAGAGCCAATATCAATCAATTCTTCTCTTTTAACTCATTATAGATATCTTATCCTCACACTGCCCTTTACAAGCCTTCAACTATCTACACTACAAGCACGAGCCAATAACCTAAGTACTATCCAGTATGCTCTACTTGCTGATGTAGCGCGATACCTTGAATCGAGAAACCCTAGGTCGAACGACATTCCTCAAATCGCAAAGCCCTAAGTCACGAACGACGTACAGTAAATCGCGAGCAAATCCAGCACTCGCGAAGCCTAGGTCGTAAGTCGCTCCTCCTCCGCTTTATGTCGCGTGCCCTTATGTCGCTCCAGATCCTTAAGTCGCAAAGGCCAAATCGAGAAGCTTATGCCTCCAGCTTTCCTGAATCACTTCCAGTTAGGTCGCGAAGCAAAGGTCACGAGCTTCCACTAGGTCACTGAAGGAATTTGTGCCGCATTACTCTTGAGACGTTAAGTCGCTAAGCCGCTTCTTTAAGTCGCTGATTGGATGCCGAATTCCTTAAGTAGCGAACGAGAATCCAGTTAGGTCGTGAAGCTCCTTATGTCGCTCCAAGTTAAGTCTCTACTGCTATGTCGCTGCCCAGTTGCTATGTCGCAAGGATCTTAAGTCGTATGATGATTTTTAAGTCGTGAACTCTGGTCGCGAACCAGTTTAAGTCGCTCAAGCTGTTGTGTTGTAAATTTGTATGTGGTGTGTTGTTTCCTTATGTCGCTTATGTTATGAGCCGTTATGTCGTATGTGTTGTAACTTGTGTTTGTTATGTCATATATGTTAGGTCGTTAACGACCTGTGTTGAGTCGTAGGTCGTAAGCACCTGTTGTATGTTGTAATTACTATTGAGCCGAGTATGTGTGTGTTGTAAATCTCTATAAAAAGGGATGTGAGGTCATTTGTAAAGGTTGTTGATTTTTGAATAAAATTTGGTTTGTGCTTTGTGCCACCATTAAAATTGGTAGTTGAGTGTTATCTCCTATCTCCACCTTCGGCATTCGAGTGCGCTCGAATCAACGATTGTTGAAGCCAATTCACGGAATCAAGTGTGCTTGATCAACATTTGAAGAATTTTATATCTTCTCTCACGGTATCGTGCGCGATCAACGTGTCGAAGATTGCTAGAATCCGGTATCTTCGTGATCAACGGATTTGGGCATTTGGGTATTCTTAAATTCACCGATTGTCATCGATTCACCGATTATTTCCGCTAATCGTGTGAGATCCTGGACGGATTCGATTTACATCGTCGAATTCGCTTCCTTGGTTGCATCATTTTGGTATCAAAGCTAGATCGCAAGAAGTTTGCATCCGTTTGGAGATCGGATTTGCATTGTTGAGAAGTTTGGTGTTCATCGTGAAGTTGCAACAAGTTGGGAGTTTTGATCCATATCATTTTGGATCAAAGTTCAGAAAGTGTTTGAATTTTGCCCGTTGGGATTTTTGTGCACCGAAGTGAAGTTTGAAATTCCACGCCGTATTGAAGTTGTGCGCCTTATCGTCTTAGGTCGTACACGTTGGTTTGCGCCTTAGGTCGTGAAAATTTTGCTAAGTCGTTCGGTCGAGGTAGTTGGAGTTTGGGAAGTGCGCCTTTGCATAAGTCGTGCTCAAACTGAAGATTGGAGGGTTGCGACCTAGAGCTTGGAGGGTCGAGATTGTCCTTTGATTTGTGAAAGCCGTGTATCATTTTTCGTGAAGTGTTCGTGTTAGCAGTGTGAAGTTTGAATTTATGAAGATTTGTTTGAAGTTCAATCATGCACCGAGACGAGCTCAACGTCATTGCAATGTTGATGCTTTGTATGGAAGAGAAGAGGCCGAACAAATGGAGCAACAAATTAGTGATAAATCCAATGAGAAGTTTGATGAGGGAATTGGTAGATTGGAAAGGCTCATTATGGATATGAATCAAACTCGACAAAGAGCATCGCCAGGTTCAAGTCAGGGTGGACATAGAATTTCGCCGTCAGTTTCGGGAGAAAGAGACGTGCGTGGTAACAGAAATGTTGATGGTCAGAATCGACATCGTCATACGCCACATTATGATAGAGAAAGAAGAGAACCCTCCTTGTCGATAAATCGAGATCGTGGATTTCGAGGCAATCATGATTATCGGAATGAAGAAAGAAGAGCTTATCGTGGTTACAAGCATGAGCCATATTGTGATTATGAAAGATGTCGAGTAGAGGAAAGAAGTAGAGAGAACATGCATGGTCATAGAAGAGGCAATGTTCAGAATCGACATCGAAGCTCATCTAATTTTGAAGAAGATAATTATGGTAATGGTGTTCACTTTCGATGTCCAGGACAAGGGCAAAATCGATATAGGAATGTTGAAGAGAATGGTCATACACGGGAGTCAAGGATGGACATAGAAATTCCAGAATTCTGAGGTAGTCTACAAGCAGAGGAATTCTTTGATTGGTTATCAAAGGTTGAAAAGATTTTTGAACTCAACAACGTGCCTGAAGATCGTCAAGTTAAGTTAGTTGCTACAAGACTGAGAGGAAGAGCTATGGATTGGTGGCAACAAACTAAATCGACCAGAGAGAGAATGGGAAAATCCAAAGTTGTCACATGGGATAAGATGAAAAGGATGATGAAGGCAAATTTCTTACCCTACAATTATCAAGCTCGTATGAACCAACAGTTGCAGAATTTGAGTCAAGGGAGTCGAGGAAAGGGTGTGGTTACAAGCCCGAGCAATCAGAATAAAGGTGTTAATTGCAGTATAAATGTTTCTAAGAGAGTCAACGAACCAGTTGTACATGGAATCACTAAGACAAATGTTGATGACCGAATTAAGCGCTATCATTATCAAGAGTCTGACCATAGAAGTATTGAATGTATGGAGCCCAAGAAGAAAGCCTTAGTTGTAGAAGAATTTGAAAATGAGGATGTGGATGATTCTACTGAAAACGAGCCGGAAAAAGAAGAGAAACCGACTAGTCCATTATCTTTCAGCGAAAATGTTGAAGAAGCGGAAGGTAGTGCTGAATCATTGGTTAGGTATGAGGCAAGTAAAGAGCTTAAAACTCCTGAGGAGGATAAACCAATGTTAGAAGAGTTTGAAGAGGTTGGTTCTACGGAATCGTTCGAAGAATTACCACCAAAGTTTGACAACGAAGATGAAGAGGTTGAGTTAGAGAACGATGAATGTAATTTGTGGATGGGATTTTATTCAACGTCAAAGTATGTGGATGTAGAAGTTGATTACTCTTCACCGCCAAAGATTGATGTCGATTGTATGGAAGAAGAAATTATGTTCGGAGTTGAGGGAAATAACTTGATGATGGAGGATTCTTGCTTAACACCTGAGCTTATGGATGAGAGCCAGCCAAGTGTAAATTCCTTAGTTTCCGAAAAGCCCGAACAAAGTGAAAGTGAAACAGAAGAGAAGGCAGAATCATATAGTTTATTGTCTTTGAAAAAGTTTGTCAAGAAAATGAAAAATAGTGATGAATTATCAATGTTGATTGAATATGGAGAAAGTTCTGATTGTGAGAATCCTGAAGAGGTTGAAGTATTTGAAGAGTTTGAAGAGGAGATTTCTGAGGAACTACCTGATGAAACTAGTATTGTGTTTTTGGAAGAGTCTGATGAAAAGGTGAAAAATAATAATGAATTGTTTGTGTTGACCGGGCAAGGAACGGGTAAAGATCTTGAGGTTTTTGAGGAAGTTGGATCAGAATTCGATGAGTCTGAAGTCGAATATCCTGCGGAATTACCCGAAGAGTTGCCACCACTACAGGACATTCAGCATCAAACTGAACTAGTACCAGATGCTATTTTACTGCGAGGATCGTATAATCTTGTGAATCTGAAAGAACGGGAAGAGTTGAAAAGACAGGATGAAGAGAATGATTGTCAGTTGGAGTTGTCTGATCATGTCCGTACTGCTGACATTGTCAACGTCAACTACTTAGAACCGTTTCATGAAAATAAACATGTCAAAGAAGAATCGAGTGGGAATTCATTTCAATCAGGGGAAATTGATGCAACCCATCAAGGGAAGGTTCTAAATGATGATACACTTGAACGAGATAAGGAAAGACAAGAATCTGGGCATGAGTCATCACACTTCTTCAGTCGTAATTTCCTAAATCGCTCTGCGATTTTAAACTTCCTTATATCGTCTCGCATTTTCGTCACGTTTTGGTTCTATATCGCACCTTCCTATTGGCACAAGCATCATGAGGTCATCTCCCTCGGATCACTTCCTTATGCCGCCTGCCTAATGCCACGTCTGCTTTATGCCATGCATTCCTTATGTCGAGCCGCATTTTCAAAGGGTCAAGACAAGATCAATATCAAGAGTGGTTATCACCAGAGCCGTATCAGACCAGATAATGAATGGAAGACAGCGTCTCGAAGAAGGGAAAAAAATGTGAATTCAGGACGAATTCTTTTCAACCATGGGAGGATGATGCAGCGCGATACCTTGAATCGAGAAACCCTAGGTCGAACGACATTCCTCAAATCGCAAAGCCCTAAGTCACGAACGACGTACAGTAAATCGCGAGCAAATCCAGCACTCACGAAGCCTAGGTCGTAAGTCGCTCCTCCTCCGCTTTATGTCACGTGCCCTTATGTCGCTCCAGATCCTTAAGTCGCAAAGGCCAAATCGAGAAGCTTATGTCGCCAGCTTTCCTGAATCACTTCCAGTTAGGTCGCGAAGCAAAGGTCGCGAGCTTCCACTAGGTCGCTGAAGGAATTTGTGTCGCATTACTCTTGAGACGTTAAGTCGCTAAGCCGCTTCTTTAAGTCGCTGATTGGATGCTGAATTCCTTAAGTCGCGAACGAGAATCCAGTTAGGTCGTGAAGCTCCTTATGTCGCTCCAAGTTAAGTCGCTGCTGCTATGTCGCTGCCCAGTTGCTATGTCGCAAGGATCTTAAAGCGTATGATGATTTTTAAGTCGTGAACTCTGGTCGCGAACCAGTTTAAGTCGCTCAAGCTGTTGTGTTGTAAATTTGTATGTGGTGTGTTGTTTCCTTATGTCGCTTATGTTATGAGCTGTTATGTCGTATGTGTTGTAACTTGTGTTTGTTATGTCATATATGTTAGGTCGTTAACGACCTGTGTTGAGTCGTAGGTCGTAAGCACCTGTTGTATGTTGTAATTACTATTGAGCCGAGTATGTGTGTGTTGTAAATCTCTATAAATAGGGATGTGAGGTCATTTGTAAAGGTTGTTGATTTTTGAATAAAATTTGGTTTGTGCTTTGTGCCACCATTAAAATTGGTAGTTGAGTGGTATCTCCTATCTCCACCTTCGGCATTCGAGTGCGCTCGAATCAACGATTGTTGAAGCCAATTCACAGAATCAAGTGCGCTTGATCAACGTTCGAAGAATTGTAGATCTTCTCTCACGGCATCGTGCGCGATCAACGTGTCGAAGATTGCTAGAATCCGGTATCTTCGTGATCAACGGATTTGGGCATTTGGGTATTCTTAAATTCACCGATTTATCATCGATTCACTGATTATTTCCGCTAATCGTGTGAGATCCTGGACGGATTCGATTTACATCGTCGAATTCGCTTCCTTGGCTGCATCACTTGCCCACACCTTATTGCTTGTCTTCGCATGAGTCACTTCTGCAAACTCGAACGTTCTTTAGATGTTGTTCTTTCCAGTTTGAGAACTTTATTCTTGAGCAACTGAAAGTTCCTATAGACGTCCAATAGTTATTGCCATCACATGTTAATCCGGAACTCTGGTTATTGACCCTAAAACTCTTGGTCATTTCCTCTCTCAGTCTACGCATGCAACTTGCTTACCTTGGTCCTTTTCTCCTTAATGAGTGCTCACACATTGTATAACATATGTCTCTTTCTTGATCTTAATCCATGCTCGAAGAGTTTATGATTTGCTAATATATTGTAACTTGCCACTCCTAGCTTGCCTGCTTTTTTGCTAGACTGACATAACATGGTAGCTCGTCGTCCACTTTGTCGACCTAGCTCCATAGCCTTCTCACCATTTTCTTATCCCGACGAAGATTTATAGCTCGCCGCCTTCTTGCATATTCCACCATATTGTTGAGCAACCTACATCTCTAGCTCTCCTAGGTAATGATCGACCAACACGATAACGACCATCTCCAACCTAGACCATGATGACCTACGTCTCTTCTTCTCCATTTCAACACTTCTCTATCTACCTAACTCAAAAAACAGGAGAATGCATTTAGAACATCAAATTGTTAAGTTCCAAGGACCAAAATATCCTGTCAATTTCTTTGATATTTCATGCTTATATTTGGTTAATTTTATTTCTACTTTTGACATTTTTCCCTTAATAATTTTGGTAGTGTTTTTGATCTTTAAACTAATTAAGTATTTGTGTAACACTTTAATATTTTCTTTATCTTCTTCATAAGCATACAAATATGCATTTTATTAAAGATTTACATGTCAAGTGTAGTATTTGAGGAAAACAATTATGACTTATTAATTAACCAAGTATCACACAAAAAAAATAAAAATAGTCTGGGAAGGATTATAGATTTTACCACCAAACACAACCATGATTGCCACTGTAACCCTTCTGTGTGTATGTGTGCATCAATTGCCTTCAATGCCAACAGCAACAAAACTGTTGACTGTGTTTTTAATCTAATGTCGAGGATCTTTACTTAACTGATGCAATGAACATTATCTTTAGTTGAAAATAACAATTGATAAACAATCAGTTAGCAATCTGGTTGAAAGCCATGGTCTAAGACCACCACAAGATCACATCCAGGTCCATCTTAAATCAGTCCTACTCCAATCAGTTCCAAATTAAGCTATTTTTCTTTCTTTATAAATTTATATATATTTACATGGCATAAACATAGACCATAACCAACAAGTTGTTCGGTTCACTCTATTCTCTCTCATTGGTGGCAACCGAGCGAACAGGCGGCGCAACCAGGAGGAGGGAACCAGCCACGGGTTGGTTTTGGAAAACAATTTATAACGGTAATGTTTTTGCCATTATAAGTTTATAATGACGAAGTTTTTGTTGTTATAAGCTTATAACGGCAAAAGCTTTGCCGTTATAAACTTATAACCTAATTCATGTTGGGATTTAATCTAAACTATTTTATTTATTTGTATTACTGCTAAATTACGTCAACCACGTTAATAGCAGGTAGAATAGGTCATTTAATTGTTTCAGTATTATTACGAAGTGTTTTGAATAAGTGGGAGTATTTGTAGGAAGTAGTTGCATGATTATAGCCGATTCTATAGTTGGCACACTTTTAAATATTTGCATGTATTCAGTAGTTATCTTATCAGCAAGAAATAAAAATAGTTTGTTTCCTAACTTTGAGTATTACATATAAAGTTGATATATCTATATTGAACAGGTTAAGGTGTATCAGCTTTAAATTCTACACTTGGTATCAGAGCGGCGATCAAAAAAAAGAAAGAAAAAAGAAAATAAGATGATGGAAGCAATCAAAGGGAAAGAAGGTTCAGTGGGACTAAGTTACCCGATGTTGACAAAGAGTAACTATACAGCGTGGTCACTAAAGATGAGAGTCTTCATGCAGGCTCATGGGATCTGGAGGGCTATCGAACCTTCAAACCCAAAGGTCACGATCGAGAAGAAGACAGACAAGGTGGCACTAGCTGCAATTTATCAGGCCATCCCTGAAGACATGTTACTTTCACTTGCAGAAAAGAAATCAGCCAAAGAAGCGTGGGAGGCAATCAAAACAATGTGTTTGGGAGCAGATCGCGTCAAGAAGGCAAGGGTACAGACGTTAAAGGCAGAATTTGAAACCTTAAATATGAAGGACACGGAGGTGATAGACGATTTCTGCATGAAATTAAACGGGCTGGTGACTAACATACGTGCTTTGGGAGAGACGGTCGAGGAAACCTATGTGGTGAAGAAGTTACTAAGAGCAGTACCATCGAAGTTCTTGCAAATCACATCAGCTATTGAGAAATTTGGAGATTTAGAAGCGATGTTTGTTGAGGAGGCAGTTGGGTCTCTTAAGGCCCATGAAGAGAGACTACGCGGACAACCAAAGAACAATGGAGGACAACTTCTGTTAACAGAAGAAGAATGGATGAGAAGAGAAACTAACGAAGGACAACTTTTATTCACTAAGGAAGAGTGGATGAAAAGATCTAACAAAGGAGGTACAGAAACGTCCTCAAACCTGAAAAATCGAGGCAACAGTAGCTACCAAGGTAGAGAAGGCGGACGTGGAACACGTGATAGGAGAAAAATTAAGTGTTATAAATACAATATTTATGGGCACTATGCTGCGGAGTGCCGTAAGCCACGACGTGACAAAGAACAGAAACCGGAGGTGAACCTGGCACAAATCCAGGATGATGAACCTGCGCTCCTTATGACAGATTATGGAGAACAAAAGGGCAATGCACTGCTACTTAACGAGGGAGGCATGGTGGCAAACTTGAGTCAAAACGAAGAGACAACGGTTGAATCAAATGTGTGGTATTTAGATAATGGTGCAAGCAATCACATGACGGGACAACGCTCAAAATTCAAAGAATTGGATGAAAGGGTGACCGGACAAGTTAAGTTTGGTGATGGCTCTATGGTGGATATTAAAGGGAAGGGCTCAGTGATGTTCAAATGCAAAACCGGTGAGGAAATTATCTTTCATGAGGTATACTACATTCCCTCCCTTCGTAACAATATTATAAGTCTTGGGCAATTGTCAGAAAATGGAAACATGGTTATTCTCACTGGAAATTTTTTGTGGGTATATGATGAACAAGGAAGACTCCTTATGAAAGTTAAGAGGTCAGCTAACAGACTCTATAAAATTGTTATCGAAACCAGCAAGCCTGTATGTTTGATGTCAAAGCTAGAAGAGTCCTCGTGGTTATGGCATTCACGTCTTGGACATGTGAACTTTCAAGCCATGGTGTTGATGTCAACAAATAATATGGTGTATGGGCTTCCAAAACTTATTCAACCCAAGAAGGTGTGCACTGGGTGTTTGATGTCAAAACAGACAAGAAAACCATTTCCTTGTCAAGCAAATTTTCATGCAAAATATGTTTTAGAGCTAATTCATGGAGATTTGTGTGGTCTAATATCGCCAACAACAATGGCAGGGAATAAGTACTTTCTTCTTTTGGTTGATGATTTTAGTCGGGTGATGTGGATTTACATGTTAACTAGAAAAGATGAAGCACTAGAGGCATTTAAGAAATTTAGAGTCATGGTAGAAAAGGATTCTGAAAAGAAAGTAAAAGTGCTTAGAACAGACAGGGGTGGAGAGTTCTCTTCAAAAGAGTTTACAACCTACTGCGAAGATACAGGGATTGCTAGACATTTTACTGCTCCATACACTCCATAGCAAAACGGGGTAGTCAAGCGAAGAAATAGAACGGTTGTAGCCATGGCCCGGAGTTTTTTGAAAGAAATGCACCTTCCTTCTGAGCTTTGGGGAGAAGCGGTACGTCACTCTGTTTATATACTTAATCGCTTACCCACTCGTGCATTATCAAGGAAGACACCATATGAAGTGTGGATGGGTAACAAGCCAGATATCGGACATATACGAGTTTTTGGCTGTGTGGCACATATGAAAATGCCAAGTGCCCACACCAAAAAGCTCGATGATCGTAGTAAAAAGGTGGTATACCTTGGAAAAGAGCCTAGTACAAAAGCATGTCGACTTTATGACCCAGAAAGTGGGAAAATACTCGTGAGTAGGGATGTGGTTTTCGAGGAAGCTAAAGCATGGGCATGGGATAGACAACAACAAGAAAGATCGATGCCACATGAATTCTTTATTATCTTTGATACCCGTTCAGTTGAAGAAAGAGGAGATGTGACGGAGGAGGAACCGCTTACACCTAGAAGTAATAACACAGACGCTACGGGTGGTGGTGGTACAGGTACAGACGTGTCATCACAAGCTGTCACGATGTCATCAGAAACTGAGGAGAATAGCTCATACTCTGTTTCTTCTAGTAGCAGTAGTGAGCCTAGGAATTTCCGCTTGATCGGTGAAATTTATGACAAAACCCAAGAGGTGGAGTTGGAGGATGAATTACTTTTGTTAGGAGTGGATGGGCCCAGCAATTATAATCAGGCTGTGATGGAACAGGAGTGGGAACGAGCCATGAGAAATGAAATCAATGCTATTGAAAGAAATAACACCTGGAAACTAGTTGAATTGCCACCTGGACATAGAGCAATTGGTTTGAAATGGGTTTACAAGCTGAAAAGAGACACTAACGGGAAAATTGTTAAGCGTAAGGCGAGACTCGTTGCGCAAGGTTACGTACAAAAGCAAGGCATAGATTTTGAGGAGGTATTTGCTCCGGTTACGCGTTTGGAAACAGTAAGGCGTTTGTTGGCAATTGCAGCTAAAAATGGTTGGGAGGTGCATCATCTAGATGTGAAATCAGCTTTTCTTAACGGGGAATTACAAGAAACTGTATATGTGTCTCAACCGGAGGGGTTTGTTAAAGAAGGAAAGGAACATCTGGTATATCAGTTGGTGAAAGCATTGTATGGTTTATGACAGGCATTGCGAGCGTGGTATGCTAAGTTAAGTAAGTGTCTAGAAAAATTAGGTTTCACCAAGTGTCCCTATGAACACGCTGTATACACTAAACGAGAAGGGAATGAAGCTTTAATTATTGGGGTTTATGTAGATGACCTATTGATCACAAGTACGAACATTTCAAACATTGATAAGTTCAAGAAGCAGATGAGTAAAGAATTTGATATGAGTGATCTAGGAAAATTGTCTTATTATCTGGGTATCGAGGTTGGCCAGGAGAGGGACTATACGGAGCTAAAGCAGACAGCTTATGCAGAGAAACTACTTGAAAAGGCTGGGTTGGCTAACTGTAATTCGGTAAAATACCCGATGGAACCAAAGGTGCAGCTGGATAAAGATGAGAAAGGTAAATCAGTTAACTCTACTTTGTTCAAAAGTTTAGTGGGAGGCTTGCGATATCTAGTTCATACCCGACCAGATATTGCATATTCGGTTGGTATAGTTAGCAGATACATGGAGAGACCTACTGTGTTACATTTAAATGCAGTCAAACGTATTTTACGTTACGTAAAAGGGACTGTAGATTATGGGTTAGTATATTCAAAAGGAACTGGGAACTATCTATTGTCTGGATACTCGGGACAGTGACCTAGCTGGTAACATTGAAGATAGAAAGAGTACAGGAGGAATGGTGTTCTATCTGAATGAGAGTTTGATTACGTGGGTGTCACAGAAACAAAAATGTGTAGCGTTATCATCGTGTGAAGCTGAATTTATGGCTGCTATTGCTGCAGCCTGTCAAGGGGTGTGGCCGCGTAATCTACTTGGCCAAATAACTGACATGAAGCATTGTCCTGTGGTAATCTATATTGATAATAAGTCTGCAATCGACTTGGCAAAGAATCCGGTCTTTCATGGGAGAAGTAAACATATTGACATTCATTATCATTTTATCTGTGAGTGTGTTGAGCGAGGAGAAATAGTCATCAAACATGCTAGCACCGAGGAGCAGCGTGCAGATGTGCTAACAAAGGCGATGTCCACTATAAAGTTTGAGAGGATGCGGGCACTACTGGGTATCAAAAGTCTGCATAATAAAATTAAGATTACGGGGGAGTATGTTGGGATTTAATCTAAACTATTTTATTTATTTGTATTACTGCTAAATTACGTCAACCACGTTAATAGCAGGTAGAATAGGTCATTTATTTGTTTCAATATTATTAGGAAGTGTTTTGAATAAGTGGGAGTATTTGTAGGAAGTAGTTGCATGATTGTAGCCGATTCTATAGTTGGCACACTTTTAAATATTTGCATGTATTCAGTAGTTATCTTATCGGTAAGAAATAACAATAGTTTGTTTCCTAACTTTGAGCATTACATACAAAGTTGATATATCTATATTGAACAGGTTAAGGTGTATCAGCTTTAAATTCTACAATTCACCCAGTGCCGCCATTTTCATTTGCTTCTCCATCTCCCATTTCGTTTTCAAGCTAAGAGAAACCCAAATCCACTCCAGTTTCCACCACCAAACGCCCAAATCCGATCGTTTTTAGCTAAATTAAAGACCATTTTTGAGATACACGCTCGAAAAGATGTCCAGATTGCTTAAAAATTTCTCCAAAAAGTTCATGCATGGAGAAGGCAGTAGCTGCGGTGCCGGTGGCGCATGCAGGAGCGGCGAGTAGCAGAATGTCTTCTTGTACGGGCATGATCGGGATCAGCCAAGAATAGAAGATTTTCTATTAACCGTCGAAAATCTCGGGAATCAGGATAGAGACGCAAAGGAAGGCGGTCGTCAGAGTCGCGGCGCCCGTAGGGGTGGTCGAGCAAGCAGGACGCGCATGGGTGTTGGGCAGGTTTCCACCAAACTTGCCGACCTTGACGGATTTCAAGATCTGAACCTTAGCGCGGCGAAATTACTTATGCTTTCCAACTTTCGCACACTTCCATATGGCGAAGTACATGTTAGCACACAGACGAGTTTGGCTGTAAGTATTCCTTTATATGATTTAAATAACTACAATACGTTGTTATTTTAAATATAAAGTATAACTTTATTTAAATTTAATAGTCGTGAAATATCCATTCTCGGGGTTCGTTAGTGAACACACTTAAATATTTTCATGAACATTTGGAAATTAAAGATAGAGTCGTAGCACTACTACACGGAGTTGGATTCCACTATTTCTTAGGTAATCGAACGAACCACTTTTTTAAAAACTAGTTAATTTATCACTCCTAATTTAACTTGATATATACTGTACAATTCTAAGACTCAATAATGTTATAAAATGTGATGTTCAGTTGTGCACGGCTATTGCTTTACAGTGGTATAAAACCACCCATATGTTCCACTTTCCTTGCGGGGAGTTGGGAATTACATCGCTTGATTTCTCCATGCTCACTAGCATTAACATTGGAGTAGCTGATTTTCCACCGCTTCCTTTCGATGATGCTCGATGGCGTGATCCGGAGCGTGTTCACGATCTTCTACCTCATTTTGACGCCTCCGATGCGTCATATCAGGCAGGAGGATCTATTAGAGTCAGCGTTATTCGTGCTGCCATGGACAACATTCTCGCTCATTACTCACCTGATGATGATCTTAAGCTTGCTCGATTATTTGTCCTATACCTCATGGGTAACCTGTTTTTCAGCACATCGAGCAGTAATTTGGAGGTTGGGTTTATTGAGGTCGCATCTGAGTTGGATTACAGCGGTGCTATTTTATATGACTGGGGTACGTCTATTCTTGCATACCTGTATGGATGCCTCGACATACAGTGCACCATTTCAGAAGCACAGGTTTCATTATTTGTTTTCTAGGAGTTGTTACAGTACTGGTATTTCGAGTACTCCAAGAATTTTCATTTCGTCACTCTTACTTCTGATGCATCTACTTTCTTCCTCCGTCTGTTATTTTGGTGTGCGGACAACATGGGGCCTAGGGATAATGAATCCCGCCATGTGTATTCAGTTGGCCACAACCAGATTGATTTGAGGATGTACAGACACCGGATTATATGGCATCCATTTCACGATAGTGTATGTTTTAGCATTGATTTTATAGAGACCGCTAGGATGCTAGCTGGGAGGAGATTTTCACTCCTATCTTATCCCTCGTCGTTTGGTGCATATTGGTTTCTAGGTGAGAGGTGTTGGAGACAGTTGTACGACTTTGATGCTATTCCCGATGATCCACACCCTCATACCTATCGCTGTATGATTTACGCATCAGAGTAGCTAGACCTGGCAAGAGCAGGTGGTTAGTGGCCGACTGAGGGATTTGTTATTACCGGTCAGTCATACGTTGACTTCTGGCGTAGATTTTACACCGGTTCCACTGATACCATTACACATGCAGCGGCGATAGATTTGGTTGCTCTGTCCGCTAATACGGCATGGCATATATCCCCCAGTTGTCGAGGATCTCACTCAGCCCAGCCAGGGCTACCATGCACCTGATCATGCAGCGGCTGCTTCTCACTTTGGATGGGCCATGGCAGTTCCTACCATTGGACCAGATCGCTATGTCGACATATATCATCCTCTAGCACACGATCATTACCCCGATCCTACCCAGATATCCTACCATGATCTATATGATATGCAGATGGGAATCAAACATATAGGATACGTGGAGCATAGGCGTAGCCTGGACAACTACGATGGTGAGCTACGTCGATAGGTAGAGGAATCAGCATGACTACAGGCACAGCTGGAGGAAGAGCGCAAGTGATTTTCGGACATGTAGATGTACTATCAGCATTTAGCTGGTCCGTGCGGTATTGGAGATGATGAGGAGGAGAGGCGCTGACGACGTCATAAACATTCACGTACAGATGGATGATCTTTTGTATTGTAGTTCATTTTTGTTTCTATGCAATTTATGTATTTATTCTTTTGGTATGATGTATTATATACCTACGGTATTTGGTCTGTGTATCGATGTTATTATTATTCATGTTTCTGTGTAATTGTTGTTATTGTTCATGTGCTGTGCTGTATGATATATCCGTTGTATTCAGTTTATGCATTGACAGCATTGTTTTTTATGATTATGTGTTGTTGGAAAATGTGAATTACTGAAACTGTATTCAAATGATTCGAATGAACTAAAAACATTTAAAATCATGTTATTTGACTAACACTGTAAATGTATTCATATAATAAATAGCTAATGGATGATGCAGCCCGACCCTCCTTCATTTTAGGTCGCCAACGACCTAACAAGTTGTTAAGTCGCGCAAGCGACCTAACGGGTCATGTATGCAAGTTATACCCTCCAGTGATACCTACGAGCGAGCTACGACCTACTGGGATTCGAGCTAATGAGATACGACTTAACAAGTTAAGTCAACAAGTTAGGTCGCAAAGTTCGTATGTCGCGAAGGTCTTAGGTCGCCAACGACCTAGCAAGAAGCCACCCGATCTTAGGTCGCTACGAAACAGTGTATTACGACCTAGAAGGACGCGACCTAACATTACCAAGCTATATTTTAAGGTCGCTCCATGGTTAGGTCGCGTGAATGGGTTGGGTCACTCCAGAAGATATGCAGCTGATTTCTTATGTCGTGAAGATGTCCTGTTGCCGTGCATCTTTAGGTCGCTCAAGAGTAGGTCGCGAGACCTTGGTTCGTTGAGATTACTTAAGTCGCTCTGTGGATAGGTCGCTTGAAGATTTCCAGAAACCACGTCTTTAGGTCGCTCAACGAGCTAACGACCTTATGCCGCGTATGCTACTTTACTTAAGTCGCGTGGTTTTTAAATCGCGTGTGTTGTAACTATAACTGTTAGGTCGCATAATGTTAGGTCGTTATGTGTAATTTGTTGAGTCACTTATGTGTTGTAACTTGTGTCTGTAACTCGTATATGATGTATTGTATTTGTTTGTTTCCTTTTAAGTCACGTCTGTTATGTCGTAGGTCATCTGTTTTAGGTCGTAGGGTATTAGGTCGTACACGACCTATGTGTTGTCAAGTGTTGTCTTGTGTGAGTTGTAAGCCTATAAATAGGCGGGTGGTATCATTTGTAATAGTTAGTTGATTTTGAATAAAAACCTGTTTGTGTGCTTTGTGCCACTTCTTAAATTGGTAGTTGAGGGTAATCTCCTATCTCCTCCTTCGGCATTCGAGTGTGCTCGGATCAACGATTGTAGAAGCCAATTCATGGTATCAAGTGCGCTTGATCAACGTCTGAAGAATTGTAGATCTTCTTTCACGGTATTGTGCGCGATCAACGTGACGAAGATAGCTAGAATTCGGTATCTTTGGATCAACGGATTTGGGCCTTTGGTATTTTTCAATCCACCGATTGCTACTTTCACCGCATCATTCATTTTTGTTATCCGCTGCTACATCATTTGGTATCAGAGCTAGACTTAGCCAATCATAGCTAAGCCGAGTCTTGGAGCCAATTATTATTGAAGAGTTCAAGCCGAGCCGATTGAGTTTAGGCCGAGCTAGTTGAAAGGCGTGAAGTGTTTGAGCCATGCATAGTTTGTTCATTTCCAAATCAAGGCCGAGAGTTGAAGTTTTGATAATGCCGCCGAGAAGAGCCAATTGCCATCAGAATGTTGAAGCGTTGTATAGAAGAGAAGAAGCCGAGCAAATGGAACAACGCATCAATGAAAAGTTTGATGAAGGCATTGGGAAGTTAGAGAAACTGATGAATGACATAAATCAAGGTCAAAGAAGAAGGTCGCCAGTCTCGAACAATGGAGGAAACAGAGTTTCGCCATCGGTTACGGAAGCGAGGAGGGTGTCGCCGCAATCTTACAGAGAAAGAAGAGAATCTTCAGTTTCATTGAGAAGAGAACATCATGAGTACAGACAAGAAGAGAGAAGAACTCCACGTGAGTTTGGAGATGAGCCATATCATGATGATGAAAGACAAAGTAGAAGAGATATGCGAGATCATAGAGATATGGATGGTCAAGATCGTTATCGAAGTACATCTGTTTTTGATGAAGATGGTGGAAGATGTAGTGTTCATTCTCGAGATCGAGACCAAGCACGGAATGCATATCGGGGTGTAGAAGATGATCGACGATGGGAGTCGGGGATGAAAACTGAAATTCCAGAATTCAAGGGTGGAATGGTAGCAGAGGAATTTTTGGATTGGGTTTCAAATGTTGAGGAAATTTTTGACTTCAAAGAAGTTTCCGAGGATCGAAGAGTGAAGTTGGTTGCTACGAGATTAAGAGGGAGAGCTATGGCATGGTGGCAGCAGACTAAACTTACACGGGAGAGAATGGGGAAGTCAAAGATTGTTACATGGGATAAGATGAAGAAGTTGATGAAAGCTACTTTCTTGCCGCACAATTATCAATCTCTTATGTATCAACGTTTGCAGAACCTAAGACAAAGGGCGAGATCAGTGAATGAGTATGCAGATGATTTTTACCAATTAATTGCGCGAAATGACATTATGGAAACAGAGGAACAGTTGACCGCTAGATTTGTTGGAGGGTTGAGAATGCAGATTCAAGACATGGTGAATATGTTTGATCCAAGATCTATTGCTGAAGCACGTCAGAAAGCACTTGCTTGGGAGAAACAAGGGAGACGAGGAGGTGGTGTGTTTACAAATTCCAACAACCAGAACAAGGATATTAGTAATAGTGCAGATGTTTCCAAAGTCGTCAGTAAGCCGATTGTGAATGAAGCCAGCAAAGCAAAGGTCAATAGTAATCTCAAATGCTTTAATTGTCAAGAGTGGGGCCATAAAAGCAATGAATGTACAAAGCCAAAGAAGCGAGCAATGATTGTGGAGATTGAGAATGAAAATGCAGAGGTAGAGTGTATCAATTCAATATCAGTTGAAGAAGAAGAACTATTGACAGGAGATGAGGGTTGTAGTTTGTTGACGAGGAGATCTTGTTTAACACCAAAGCAAGAGGATGATTCTAGTTGGTTGAGGAACAATATTTTCCGGTCAACATGCACTATTCTGGGAAAGGTTTGTAAATTTGTCATCGATGCAGGAAGCTGTGATAATATCATTTCTTCAGAAGCTGTAAAGAAGTTGTCATTGAAAACGGAGAAGCATCCAAACCCCTACAAATTAGCTTGGTTGAGGAAAGGAGGGGAGGTGAAGGTTAATCGAAAAGCTTGTGTTAAATTTTCCATTGGGAAGAAATACAAAGACGAAATTTGGTGTGATGTGGTTGATATGGATGTATGCCATCTATTGTTGGGAAGACCATGGCAATATGATAGAACTGTGCAACATGATGGTCGTACCAACAGTTACAGTTTCATGTTTGAAGGTACTAAAACCACTTTAATTCCTAAGAAGCGACAACAAGAAGAAAGCAAGTTGGAGGAAATTGAAGAACTTAAAACTTTGCTATCTTTAAAGGAATTTGTTGATGTGGAAGATGAAGTCGATTGTTTTCAATCACCAAAGTTTGATAAAGATGAAGTTGATGATTTTCAACCAACGAAACCTGATGAACATGAGGTTGAAAATTCACAATCAGCAAAGTTGAATGAGGGTGAAGAAAGTAAGTTAGGAGATGAAGAAGGTAATTTGTTGATGAAGGAGGTGGATTCGATTAGTTTATTATCTACAGAAGAGTTTGTTAAAGAAGTGGAGGATCGTGCAGAAGTATTCCTGTTAAATGAAAATAAAACCAGTAAAAGTGTTGAAATTCTCGAAGAAGTTAAACCAGTGGTGAATGAATGTAAAAATGTCGTTCCTGTAGAGTTGTCCAAGGAATTACTTCCACTGAGGGACGTACAACATCATGTTAATCAAGTGTCAGGTGCTATTGTACCGCATATACCACGTAATCATATGTGTCCGATAGAACATGTAGAGTTGAGAAGACTGGTTATTGGGTTTCTATTTAAAGGAAGACAGTGGGATACTCCGGAACGCAGTTGGCAAATAAGAGTTATCAAAGATGTTCGTGTAGAAAGACACGTGGGCCGTGATCATACCATGTAGTTGGTTACAACGTTTTATTTTGGGCCTTCAATAAGGAAAGGGGTTGTTTCAGAAGAGTCAGAGTTATAAAATTTCAAAAGAGACCGCGGCGAAGTCAGGATTATGTATGTCATTACCTATACATACTAGATCATGGGTGGAGGTAAGTATGGATTCTATATTGAATTTGATGAAGACGCAAAGTGACAACGAATCCATCTACTTGATGGTTGAACGATTTCTTGTTGGTACGTACAACAAGCTAGATGCTGGAGGAATAGGTTGTTTGGAAATTATGAAGGAAATTTGTGAGAATGATTGTAGGTTGAGCTTGCCGGATCATCGTCCTATTACTAAAGTTGACAATATCAAACACTTGGTTCTGTTTCACGAGGATGAGAGTGTCGAAGACGAAGCAACTGTAAATTCGAGGACGAATTTCTGTCAACCGGGGGAGGATGATGCAGCCCGACCCTCCTTCATTTTAGGTCGCCAACGACCTAACAAGTTGTTAAGTCGCGCAAGCGACCTAACGGGTCATGTATGCGAGTTATACCCTCCAGTGATACCTACGAGCGAGCTACAACCTACTGGGATTCGAGCTAATGAGATACGACTTAACGAGTTAAGTCAACAAGTTAGGTCGCAAATTTCGTATGTCGCGAAGGTCTTAGGTCGCCAACGACCTAGCAAGAAGCGACCCGATCTTAGGTCGCTACGAAACAGTGTATTACGACCTAGAAGGACGCGACCTAACATTACCAAGCTATATTTTAAGGTTGCTCCATGGTTAGGTCGCGTGAATGGGTTGGGTCGCTCCAGAAGATATGCAGCTGATTTCTTATGTCGTGAAGATGTCCTGTTGCCGTGCATCTTTAGGTCGCTCAAGAGTAGGTCGTGAGACCTTGGGTCGTTGAGATTACTTAAGTCGCTCTGTGGATAGGTCGCTTGAAGATTTCCAGAAACCACGTCTTTACGTCGCTCAACGAGCTAACGACCTTATGCCGCATATGCTACTTTACTTAAGTCGCGTGGAGTTTAGATCGCGTGTGTTGTAACTATAACTGTTAGGTCGCATAATGTTAGGTCGTTATGTGTAATTTGTTAAGTCGCTTATGTGTTGTAACTTGTGTTTGTAACTCGTATATGATGTATTGTATTTGTTTGTTTCCTTTTAAGTCACGTCTGTTATGTCATAGGTCGTCTGTTTTAGGTCGCAGGGTATTAGGTCGTACACAACATATGTGTTGTCAAGTGTTGTCTTGTGTGAGTTGTAAGCCTATAAATAGGCGGGTGGTATCATTTGTAATAGTTAGTTGATTTTGAATAAAAACCTGTTTGTGTGCCTTGTGCCACTTCTTAAATTGGTAGTTGAGTGTAATCTCCTATCTCCTCCTTCGGCATTCGAGTGCGCTCGGATCAACGATTGTAGAAGCCAATTCACGGTATCAAGTGCGCTTGATCAACGTCTAAAGAATTGTAGATCTTCTTTCACGGTATCGTGCGCGATCAACGTGACGAAGATAGCTAGAATCCGGTATCTTTGGATCAACAGATTTGGGCCTTTGGTATTTTTCAATCCACCGATTGCTACTTTCACCGCATCATTCATTTTTATTATCCGCTGCTACATCAATGGACAAAATGCATTTATACAAGACAGATGGATTTATATAGGCAGTTAATATTTAACTTTATAAAAGTAGTTAGTGTTCCACAGTTACATAATAAATAGCTACTGGACAAAATGTATTTATATAGGCAGTTATTTTTTATGTTTTTTTTACCATGTTTTTCTGTGCTAATTTTAGGCTATTTCCATAGCTCTCTTCTTATCATAATTACCAGTTTTCCATTTCCCTCTTCCCTTCTATATATACACATACCTGGACACATAAGCTTCTTCACAATCATCTACTCCTTTTTCACTGCTATCTTCATCTTCCTCACATTCGTTTCATCTCACAACGATGCCATCCTGGCCTTGTTCTATTAAGTCTGATATCGGAGGCTACATGCCTTTGGAAAGCCGAATAACCGATGAGGATTGGCTTATCGAGTATCAAGAACAGCACTACGAGGACATTCGAACCGAGTTCCCAGATCTTAGCAAACTAAGACTTTAGGACGACGTTCAACCTGCATATGAACAACAGGTAGGGCTCCAACCATATGAAGCAGAGATCAGAGTACATGCTAACACCTAGCAACGTCAGGAAGTTCGTAATGAACGCTTTTAGATGGTGCAGGAAGTTAGTTCTCCTCCATTACTATATTATGTTTGCCGGGTGTCGGTTACGTATTCCATTATCCAAAGCGGAAATGACATTGGACGGCGTCATTACAGATGCCATAACTTTCCAATTGGTTGTGGTTTGTGGGAATGGATTGATAATCCGTTCCCCGGTCGAGCGGTGGAATATGCAAATGAATTGGAACAAGAAGTAGCCATACTACGTGACATGCTGGGTGCATTGGAATTTCAGCGTGGTGTTGGGCGTAATTAACATGATGAAGCATGTACTTTGTTTTCGTTGTATCTTTAAGTATGTTGTTCGATTAAGTTAGTCTTTGTTATATGTCCAAGTATGTTGCTGTATATTCAAGTATGTTGTATGTTGTTGTGCATTTAAGTACATAATTCAGTCTCCAAATTACATCGAAGATACACAACTCATAGTACTACCGATGGACATGCATTAAACTAATACAAATCATAGAATTCAATTTCCATTAAACTAATACTTCAACATAAGAAGACCTAATACAGTTGGACAAACACATAGGCATACATCGTTCGTGGACACAACACTCATTCAAACTGTCTAACATAATTTACCCACAACTCATAAGCAGCATGACCAACAAACTGTGTTTGTTGATGCATAAAATACAAGGAGTCAAAGTTCGATCGAGTCATTTGAAAAATATTATCGCATTCTACCTCGGTTACAATTCTCCGATACCTCCTGCAAGCTCTAGTGAGTGTAATGAATGTACTTATAGTATCTAAATTGCGTCTTCTTAGCCTACACTCTGGATGGTTGTTGTAAGCATCGTTGATGGTGATCCAAAAATCTTCATCGACCTCCTCTTCCATGTGTCTTGTATCAGCTGGAATATATGCTTTGATTAACACCGAATAATCATTGGGAGTCCACGTCTGATTTTCCATTTGCACTCTTATGAACCAACCTTCACAAAACTTAGGGTATAAGTAGTATGGGCATACTAATTGTAGTCGTTACTGTCGTGTCATTTCCATTAGTGCACTAATAAATAGTCGTTGGATTGTCCTGTCATTTCCAACAGTAACAAGAAGTAGCTGTTGTTGTCCTGTCATTTCCAACTGTCATGCCATTATGGCCTCTACAACTGTACAAAAAAGCAGTCACTGTCATGTCATTTCTACTGTAGCCATATAGCATCTACCAAGACATTATATCACTGCTGTCCTATCACTTCCATAATGCAGTTTGGTGTCATAATGCAGTATAGTGTAGCTTTCCATAATGTAGCATGTGCTGGAGAGAAAAATAAAGGCTAACTTTAATGTTTGTCCCGTAGCCATAATGCATGCTTTCATTTATGTATTCATTTATGCATTCATGCTCCATAAATACATTCGTTCTTGATTGACTGAAACACAGCATTGTAGAAATCTTCACAACCTCATAACTCAAAATACATACTCCTTGACAATAATGGATCCCAACATGCACTACCAGTACTACCAAGACATGAACTAAAGTTACGACAATGAGCAAGAAATGGATGTTCAGACGGCAGAGTTACAAAATCAACAAGCAGGTATTCTTATTTTTTTGGTGAAGGATCTACGAGCAACCGTCGTGGTAGTATACTTGGAAGGATTGACCGAAGATACAAGAGAGACTATCAGGATGGACATAAAAGGCTAATAAGGGACTACTTCATTGACAATCCAACGTACGATATTACTTTGTTCCGCCGTCGATTTCGAATGAGCCCAGATGTATTATCTAAAATTTATCTTAAACTTCATGAAAAAACCAATATTTCACTTATAGGCTAAATGGAGCACAAGAACCCGGACATTCTCCCCACATCAAAATCTCAACTGCTTTACATATGTTAAGCTATGGAACCGTCGATGATCATATGGATGAATATTTCAGAGTCGCAGCATCAACTGAAATTGATTGCATGAAAGAATTTTGTAAAACCATTATTGAACAATTCGGCGAGGAATACCTAAGAACGTCAGGACCAAATGATGGAAGCAGGATACTAGCCAGAGGAGAAGCTAGAGGTTTTCCAAGTATGCCTGGATGTTTTGATTGCATGCATTGGGCATGGAAAAACTGTCCAATAGATTGGCAAGGAATGTTCACAGGACACAAAAAGGTGCCGACAATGATCCTTGAAGCGGTTGCCACCGATGATTTACGGGTTTGGCATGCTTTCTTTGGCGTACCAAGTTCGTCGAACGATATAAATGTTTTGAAACAGTCATACCTATTTTATGAACTGTCTAACGGAATTTCAACGGATGTTACGTATAAATTTAGTAACGTCGAGCATCATACTGGGTATTACCTGGTAGATGGCATTTACCCAAAGTGGAGAACTTTAATACAAGGCTTTAGAGTACCAACAAACGATGAAGAGAGTTATTTCACTGAAAAGGTGGTAAGCTACAGAAAGGACATCGAACGAACGTTTGGTGTCCTGCAAGCAAGGTTTCAGATATTACGAAATCCTGCTCGATTTCATGATGCAAGAGTCCTATCTGAAATCATGTATGCTTGTATAATAATTCATAATATGATAGTAGAATCCGAGAGAGGCGGGTATAAAAATCAAAAGTCTAATTACCCTGACTTATTTAAGGGTTCTAACAAAAAACCCAACAGAAACATAAACTCTACGGAGGAATATGTTTCCAAGGTACAATATATTGAAGACCAACCTGCACACTTCCAATTGCATGACCAGTTGGTGGACCATTTGTGGGCACACAAAGGATGGAATAGTAGGAATTCTTAAGCATTGATTACAGTAGTTTTTTCTGCACTATTAATGGTTTGTTTTTTGTTTGCTACTTTGTTTACTATATTGTGTTGTTAAGGTTTTATGTTTGCTCTTTTGTTTAATGTATTATGATTTACAATTTGTATGATGACCATTATGTAATATTATTATGGAACTTATTTAATAAAGTGATGTTTGACCTTGATTCAAAATACATTAACGTTGTAATATAATTATATCAAGTACATAAACTCATAAACCAAAAGATAATTGGACATACTACAGAGATTCAACACAAGTACAAAGCAACCATTACAATGCAACAAAACATCTAAAACTCATCCTTAAATGAGCCACTACCACTTCCGCTACCACTCCCACTGCCTCTGACTTTCTTATATGTTTTCAGCTGCTCAGTTGCTAGTTCCTGCTGTAAAGGAGAAAGCTTACTAAAATCACAAGTCATCAGTTTGATATAATTCTTCTCTCACATCAAATCTTTCTTCTCTTTATGCGCACGTCTCCTGAACTCTCGATCGTCCATGATAGCCTTCTAGAATTCAGCTTCACTCCGGGTTCTTTGAGCTGAAAAGTTGGCTCTCTGCTCTCTTGTTTCTCTGGCAGAGGTCTCTAAAGTTCCTACAAATCTAGAGAACTCCGCACTGCGCTGCTCCATCTGAATTGACTTGTTTCTACCAAGTGGTCGGCCATCCCCGCTTCCGTACAGTGGAGATCTTTCCTGCGAACTTGAATCGCTACCCGGACTTGAATCGGAGTAGTTCATTCTTCTGGCTTTGTTTTATTGCTCGAACAGGAAGTTGTTCGGATTCTTCCATTTCGATAAACTGGACAGAAGATCAAAGCACTCTTGAAATTTGAACGGTTGGTCGTACTGCAACTGATTGGCCTTGCACGATTCTTCAATCTGTTAGACAAATCCAAAAGTGTATGGATTTAAAAAACTACTCATACACCTTACATTATCAAAGAAATTTAAAACAATATTGTACTTACAACGTCATAAGGAGTGGCACCACTTTGCTGCCTATTCTACAATCTGGTGAATATTGCCAAATAGTTTTAGCATGCGGCGTTCATAACCCGATAACCTCCTCTTAGGATCCCCATGTTCTCTTCTTCGGTTCAAGGAGTTGTAAAACTCCGCAACTCTTTCCCAAAATTTCTGACCTTTCATATTATTTCCAGTAATGCTATCTTGCGAAATGCGTGTCCAAGATTTAGCAAGTGAAACATACTGCTCTGTAGTAAACTTACATTTCTTTTATCCGCCGTTAGCTGCCGTTCCTTCCTCTTCGACATTTTCGTCCTTAAAGTCTTCTATGCCTTATTCCGTTCCATTACAACCGAATCTCTGCGTCGCCTTTCGAAAATGCCACAAGGATTTCCACTTCTTCTTGTTATATTCCGGGCTAGGTGGCAAAAAAAACCCTACAGCTATTTCTTCTTGGAATTCTTTTACATTAGCTGCATCCTCTTCTTGGTTTTCTTCCTCCTACTTCTCCTCGTCCTCCGCCTCTGAACTCTCAACAGTTTCTTCGTGGGTTGGAGCATTGCTTCACGGTCACGACTCTCTGACGGTTGTGCATTAAGATGTTGAGGTTGCATTTGATTGTTCTGCATCATCAGAGACATTAACGACGAATGATCGTCGTACGCACCATATGGAGGATGTTGTTCGTAATATTGTTGCAGGGCAGTAGAATGCATGGGCAGAAAGTTAGGAGGAGCCATCGATTGGTAAGGTTGGCTATAGACAAAGCTAGAATACAGCAAATATCCGTACTCATGTGAAGGGCGAAGCGTTTGCCGCTGGTATGTTGGACGTTGGTTCGAAAATCCGAAGGAATGCAGATTGGATGTGGGTTTCTTGCCGATAACTTTCTTCCCAGTTCATTTGGAAGATGAAGACATTTTCGGAAGTAAAGAGTGAAGAAGTAGAGAATTTGTTTGTGTGTAAGGAGGAGATGGTGGAATGGAGGAAGATATAGGGTGGGTTTAGACCGTTGGAAGGAATTGGAAGGATCCATTGCACTAGTCGTTGCTAGTTATTATAACGGCGAAGTCTTTGCCGTTATAAACTTATAGCGGCAAAGACTTTGCCGTTATAATAACCAACCTCTGTTCACCCAACCAGCCACAAGAACAGCTCCAACTAGCCACGAACTAGCCACAGCGGAGTGAACAAGCCACACTTGGTTTCTCCGTGGCTTGTTTAGTAACTGAACAAGCCATTGTTGGTTGTGCCCTTAGAATCAAACTTTTAGGGTGCATTCGTAGACACTTTTTGCCCCCTTTCATGTTCGTGTTCCATTGAACGCGTCAGAAAAGTCTAAGGCTGTGCAGTTAAAGCCCCGCTAAAGCCCCGCAAAATCTCCGCTATAACGCATAACGCTCTTCGACCGCTACGCTAGCGCTATTAAACAGTAGATCTTCTTTAAGCTCCGCCATTTTCTGCTATGCCCACTAAATCAATGCTTTTTAGCCTCCACTTTAGCAACATAATGCATAAATGTTGATTTAACTAGTTTTCTTTTAAACCAAAGCAATAAAGTTAGGGTAAAGGCCTAATTTTAAGCATAACTGCTCAATATAAGTTAGGAATTTATTGTAGTCACCAAATCTGCTCTACATAAATCATGATATTCTTTTGTTTCTATATAAGGATAAACAATATTTTTTTCCTATATAAATGATGTGATAATGAGAATAAATTAACTTTAAATATTTTGTTTTATATCTAGTGATGCTATTTGCACCTCCACTATTTTCTGCTATATCCCCGCTATAACTTTTTGCACCACCACCGCTATTGAACCACTGAATGCTTTACCTACATAGGTCTAAGGTGGTCCCCATAAAATAAACCGTTTGAGCCAACCATTGGAAAATGAACGTTTTGCGTCTGACACATTTGACAACATCGCCTTTGCCAACAGGTGGCTCAGCTCCCCTTATGAATTCCTCCTATCTCTTAATCCCCTGCACCATATTTCCATACCCCATACCCCAATCTGAAAATTAGATGTTTTTTACCGATTCTACGTCGTGTTTTCCTTTATATTTCATGAATTTTTTGAATTTTATTTTTTAAATGTTGACCCATGATCCTTCATCTCTATCCATTACATCATAGATTGGATCGAGGACATACATTGACATTTATTGACATTTGCCACAAACACATCATAACTCGAAAATGTTAGGTTAGCTATTGGTACCTCGATATCCATGTTGTTTTCAACATATGAATGAGCATCGATTACAATGATAATCAGATATAGAATAAGTTTGGAAATCTTAAATGTGAATGAAACCTATTAAACAAGCGGGTGTAGATTGGAGATAGATTTTGCAATATGGAGAAGGACACCGTCGGGGGAACCGACCAGTGGTGGGACCTGGTAGCTAATAGGTATAGAAAATACACAGTTGGCTCGTCTCCGAAATTCAAGGAACTGAATGTGATATTTGAAGGCTGCAGCGGAACTCCAGCATGCAAGTTCGAAATTCCGGAGGCTCCACCTGCCAATGCCCAGTCCGACACCCAACGATATGTTGATTTTCTCATGGACGAGATTATAGAGATCAGCACTTACACTCCATGAGCTCATGTACATCTGCATCGCTCAGCTGCTACTTCCTTTCATGGACGTCATCTGAGTAAAGCTTCTTCTCATGAGGATGAGATGAGAGAGACCATTCATTGGATCATTGATGTGCGATAAAAGAACGAACGATTTTCTGAATGAGAAATCATAATTATCTGGTCAATAATGATGTACTACACAGTTGTTCGTGTACTGATGGACAATCCCGAAGAGCTTGTACAAGTTGTTTTGTATCTAGTAGAGAGATTTATAACAGAAATCTAGCTAATTTTTTATTTGTATTTCAAACTACTAGTATGTAATAAGATTGCATTTTTATTGCATTTTTTTCTTTTCATAATTTATAGGTAACATAAATTCGGTTAACTTTATTGTTGAAGAGTGATATAAATATCTAGAAAATTAGAGAAATACTTATGCAACCATTAATTTTTAACTCCTTGATTTATCTAGACTATTCTATCTAGAATATTCTATTTACCTAGACTATTCTATCTAGAATATTCAATCTTGACTATTCTATCTAGAATGTTCTATCCAAGACTATTCTACTATAAAATGAAGCCTATAAATATATGCTCATACACATTGTAATTTGTACCAAAAAGCAATAAAATATCTAAAGTACTAAAAATTCTATGAATCATTTTTACATCAAATATCTTACTTTATTCTTTCAACCATTCAACTATTTCATAACAATTTTCCTTTTATTTCTACTACTATCAATGGTATTAGAGCATCGTTTGATCACACAGTGGGCGATGAAATATCATCCAACTCTAAAAAAATCTTTTTATTTTACTCCACTTCTATAAAAAATTTAAGTGTTGACTAATGAAAAATACTATTCAACCTTCGTCTATTCCAATTCCCATTTTCACAGGCAAAAATTATGATTTTTGGATCATAAAAATGAAGACATTTTTTAGCTTTCAAGATTTATGGGGTATTATAGAATAAGGATTTATTACTTCTGCAGATGCTTCAACTCTTAATCAAACTTAAACAAAATGATTCAAAGGCGTTATTTATTCTACAATAGGCGGTACCAAGCACTATCTTTCCCAGAATAATTGGAGCTATAAGCGCAAAACAAGCATAACGCACATTACAGGATGAGTTTCAAGGAAGTGTAAAGGTACGCACCATTAAACTTCAAAACTTAAAGCATGAATTTGAATTTAAAAAAATAAATGAGTCCAAGACTATAAAGGATTACTACTTAAGATAAAAGAAATCTTTAGTCAAATGAGAGCCTACAGGGATAAAATTATCGACAGGAGAATTTTTGAGAAATTTTAGTTTATATTCCTCGTAAGTACAATCTAGTCATGTCAATGATTGAGCAAACTAAAGTTCTTTCTACTTTATTGGTAAGTGAATTAATGGGCTCTCTTAAAAGCATTAGAACAAAGATTGAGTAGGTATGAAGATTCGATACAAAATGACTTTCAATCAAAGCTTAAATTACTAGATACAAAATAAAGGACAGAAAAAAATGATGGAGAAAAGTCTAGATATAAAGAAAATTCAAGAGAATTGCCGCTAGTAACTTTCGATCAAGAACTACTGGTATCTATATGAACAAAGAAGATAAATATTCTCTATGTGGAATTTGTAAAATAACAAATCATTTGGAGAAGTACCGATGATATCTTTCAATCAAAGCTCTAATTACTAAATCAAAATAAAGGATCGAAAAGAAATAATGGAGAAAAGTCTAAAAACAAAGAAAATACTGGAGACTTCTCTATGAATAAACAAGATAAATATCCTCTATATGAAATTTGTAAAATGACAAATCATTTGGAGAAATGCCGCCGGTATCGTGGAAAGTCACAATGTAGGCATGGTAGAAAATTTAGGCATATGGAGAAGAACTGCTTCAAAAAAAAGCATCAAGCAAATTTCGTTGAAGAGACTAATCATAAGTAGTGTATTAAAAAATGAGCACGAGGTGCGCCTCAAGGAGACGCAAGCAAAAATGCATCGAGGCGCATGTTAAAAAGTTGTTTGCTCCAGAGGCGTATGCCTCAGGTAGTTGAGGCACAAAAAACGTTAAAATCGAACACCTCGAGTTAAAAACACGATGAGGTTTGAGCCTCTCAAGAAAAAAAACTTTTAGATGTACTCAAAACCATATTATTCTATTTCCATTTGTTCATTCGATATTCCACTTCTTAAAGCTAAAACGAGGTAATTTTTTATACTCATGCAATGGATTCCGCTTACTAGAATCAAGTCTGATTCTAGCATCGAGTTCATATCGGGCATGGACTCGATACTGGAATCAAGCTCAATTCCAGTAACCTGGACTTGAAGTACTGAATCGAGCAATCTTTGTTCTTTTTAAAAAAAATTCAAACAAAATTTTTTACTGGCTGATTTTGTCTTCAAATTGTTTGCTAGGTGATTATTGTTCTCTTCTTGTTTATTATTCTCAAATTTTGTTTTATGTTTTGCTTTTTTATTTTACCCAAAAAGTTTACGCCTTAATGTTTCAAGGCTTATTCCTCGCCTCATGGACCCGAAAATGTCTCGTGTACTCTTTCGCCTTTTAAAACAATGATCATGAGTATCTTCAAGTTGATCGTGATCAACATCTTTTTTATGCTACCTAAGACTCCAATGGTGAAAATGGTGGAAACTGGTACTTGAATAGTAGTTGTAGCAATCATTGGCCAAAAATGGAAGCATCTCCAAAGATGTTGATGACTCTGTTAAAATAAAAGAGTGATTGGAAAATGACACTGTTGTAGAATCAAAAAACAAAGGTACTGTTATAGTAGAAATAAAGAAAGGCACTGATAGAGTTAAGGGTATGCTCTATGCACAGTTATGTAATTTGTTACATATATCTTACTTGATAACTAATTTGTTTGAAATAAAAGGTGTTTCTTTCGATTATATATACTTGATATAATGTGTTATATTAATTAAATAATTTAATTAAAAGTATAATTAATAGAAAATCCATAAATGGTATGTTTTGTGATAGTAGTCACAAATGGTTGTAACCGTGAGTAATTTATCACAATGAAAATAAATATACTATTTTAAATTTTCCTTGTCATGATGTGTCAAGATTGGATATTGATACATCCGTTCAGACTAGAGTACGCAATGCTCTCTAAATGTTGGGCAGTGTATTACTCATGCTTGCTGGGGGCACCAAGATGTTACGTACTGGTAGTTTTCGGATAACTATGGAATGACTCACTCGATAGTTTTTTGTTAATTAATATAACTAAGGTCAAACAGAAAATATCTGACTAATTTACATAATTCTCTCGACTTAAGAATATTGTTAATCTTCAATATGAAAGCTCTGCTTTGATTATAGTCAAATCATGGCACAACGTCCATCGAATAACTATAGTTGGATCTAGTGTAAGTATTAAAAGTGAAACACTATTCAACAAAGAATCGTCTTCTTAGTTATATGAGGTTAGTATCACGGTCAACTGAGGTCAACTCAAAGTCAAAGTCTCTAGCTAGAGCATTTCAGTTAACAATAATTGTTATTATTGAGCCAAGGACTTTGTGTTTGGATTTTAGAGTTGAATATGGACGATATTGTTTTGATGCATTGAATTGGTGTAAATAATAGTTACAAGCGGGTAACGCTTAATAAAGTAAAATTGTATTTTATCGAAACTAAGTGAGCGATAAATTTGGTCAAATTGTCACACAACCCGCTAAGTGACGTGTGAACGTTAATATTCGAATAGTTCGATATTAATCGCAGATCAAATTTACACCTGACAAGTCATACAACCAAAAATGATGAATTCTCCTTTGACCAAATGATTTAATTAATTTATAATTATTATAAATTAATTAAATTAAATAATATTTATAAATTTGATTTTGATTTAATAAATGAATATTAATTGTATTTGTAAAAATTATAAACACATTAATCGATATACCATATCGATAAACGTTTTAAATTAAACTTAAAATGCAAAATATACATTTGGGCTCAAATGGGTTAAGGCCCATCATGTGGGCTGATAGAATCAAGTCCAAATAAGGTCAATTAATTTGTTATTCGTTAGCCGGTGGTCAACGGTTTAAGGACTAGCACTCAATTGGATCGAAAATCGTTTCTAGGAGAATATATCATTATTTCAAGTTGTTCTTAAGGGCTTTGGTTGCAAGGTACATTTCTAATTTAATTACAAATGTTGATTTATAATTATTGTAAAGATCCAAAAACTCGGCCTTCGAAAATCGGCATCCGTACTTCACTTGTACTCAAAATGCCGTAGATTCAAACGCCGAAGCTGGTTCTCCGGAGCTTATAACAACATTAAGTATAACAACACAGTGGAATAAAGAAATAAATGATATCATATTACACTCCAATGAATACAATATCCAGAATGATATTCAACAATGATATCAATATGATACAACAATATCAGAGATAAATAATGATACAACGAAAAAAAAATGGAAGAGATCACTCCAAATGATCTACAAAAGAGAATGAATCCATCAACTCCAACATCAACTCGAACCACCATCTCGTTGCGCCAAGATAAGTAATGTCAGTCGCGATCTCCAAACACTAAAGTAGCTCCAGATAATCCACTACTACCTGACTTTCTGAAAAAGAAACCCAACTCTAGACTGCTCGTGTGGAAAATTGTGAGCACCCAGAGTTTAGGAAAGGAACAATAAACTCCGAGTCAGTCATGGGACTGGTGTGAGCAACAAAAACACAGTTTATCTTTAAAACAAACAACAGAAGAATTTTAAACATTGAAATCCGCAATGCTTTTGGAAAATGAAACTACCATAAGACCTCCCGCCACACACACAATGCAAACGCGGACTTGGAGGAGATTTCTTCTTATGATAGCCAAAAATGCTTACTACGCAAGAAAACTCTTTTGATATTATTACTAGTGCATAGTGTACAAAATCATTTAGAAAATACAATATTAATCTTAGCCAGCATAGGTACCATTATATTATGCCTACTATAGCTGTTATGTTAAATAGCAGGTTCTACAACTAATACCGTACAAGGTTCATATTGGAAATTGGATTTCCAACAAGTGGTCAGGCTAAGGAACTTCCTTTCCTACCGCCGAATGGGATCGCCTCTGGCTGGACGTCCCGAGAGACAACTGCTCTCTCCCAACACAAGGCCGGGTTACCCCTGTAACTAGGTAACTCACGACTATGCCATCCCCCGGTCCTTTGGGACCTTTATCCCAGGCGCCTCGATAAACACACAATCACACAATAGATGAGATCGGAGTATTCACATAGGTTAAATACCAGGTCTCCATACCTGATACCGCCCTTTTTCAGAAGGAAATGACAAACCCAAAAGGGCGCGACCCTCATAAACTTGCCGCATATTCCTGTTTCGACCATTTCCGAGAAGTGAGGTCTGACGAAGTCTCGTCCACAAAGCTACGCTTTTTCACAAAGCCACACTTTGATCATAAATGATCAACACACAGCAACACTCAGCATGCCGCATTACCAAGTTGGAAGTATATCGCTGATAAATTTCAAATACATAACCTCTGAGCTCGTATGTCTCAGAGAAGGGTGTTAAGCTAAGAGAATAAATTCTCCGCCACCAAACAGAAATGTATTTGAAAGAAATCAGCTTTATATCTCAAAATGTAATGTCAGACATGTAACCATACAAGTCTGTTCCGGGTTCGAACAGAACCGAAGGCACTTTCGAAGAAGCCCTTGCAATTCCGGGTATTCACAATCCCGATCGGACTTCCCATCACTTAGGAAGTCTCTATACCGGCGAGACTCAGTGCAGAGACAATCGATGAGTTATCCTTTCGTTCTTGTGAATATCCGATCTTCACCACCAGTCTTCAATTGCTATCCATATACGACGGATCAATATTCGGAATGGGTTATATGACACAAAGGTCCTCTCCCGGTTAATCCGAATAATGAGTGCAATATTAAAATACATGGATAATGGGATTCCAATTAAGTCACAACTTATTATCCAACTTTTCCTTTTCAAATGGTTTAACTAATTACCATTTTCAAATCTTTAAACAAAAAGATTCATTTTAACAACCTTCAACGGTTTAAATAATTTCCACACTTTAATCTTTTAAACAAAAGATTCATTCACAGATTTTCCAAATTAATTTCCATTCAATTGGATTTAACTCATTAAATCTTTAAATTAAAGATTTAACTTATAGCTTTCAAACTGTTTTCATAACTTGGAAATTATCTTCATTTCAAACTAGAAATCATTTCAACACAAATTGGAAGTTCATTTCTTATGTGAAAGCTTTTGTTATTTGAAAACAGGTAGTTTTCGTTTTCAGAAAAATCCAATTATATTTGCCTGAGTTAAAGCCTTTGAATTTAATCAAATTCCCAAATCAATACTTTTTAAATAGTTTAACCCATATATAACTGGTATAACATCTTTAATCCCTAGTTTCAAATCATAGAATTCAATTTGAATTTAAGTTTAAAACAAATTATTTAAACTTCAAACTTTATCAAGTTATTCAAAATAAATTTCATCTTTGAAATTCCATTTCAAAAGCTTTTCACTTTAAACCCAATCTCATTTTCAAACCATTTGAATTTAAAAATTCAAATTCAAAACTATTTTCAAAAATCTGTGACTTAATCGATTTCCTTGTTAAATCCATATTTGTGTGTGTATGGTGTGGTCCAGGGGTTTAACACAATAGTGCAACATCATTCAATCATCACAGATTAAAACACAGAAATATAGTTGATAAGCGATATAAACTATAACGCTTATCGTCCATTCACAGATTCACAGATAGTATACAAATGTATCACAAATAAATGAATAAATTTCACACAGCTCAATCCACGGAACAAAATATTATAGATCAGATAGGACAATCAATTCAAGGCATCACGTATAATACGATCATTCATAAGTAAGGTCAAACATTTAATAATCATTTATAAGCAGGATTAATTAATTGTTTAATTCTAATTAATTCAATTTATTTCCAATCAAATTTATTTACTTATGAATTTATTACCCAATTCTGATTTATTAATTACAAATCATTTGATATAAATTAATTTATCAAACACTTTAATTAATTAAATTTTTCTTTATTAATCATATTAATTAAACCAACCTTTAAACAAATTAGTTAATTAATTAATCTTAATTAATCAAAATATCCAAAAAAAATCAATTACAATAAGTGATTAATTCTTAATTACTTTCATTAAGTAATTACATTAAACAATTTATAATTGATTATCTAAATTAATAAATCCAATTTATTTTTAACATCAACCACTTTAATCAATACTTAATAATCCTTAGTTAATTATCTTTATTAACTAATAATATTTCTTTAATTACTTTCTTAAGAAAATTTCTTAGGTTTAAATCATCATTAATCATTTCTAGTCAATTTAATTTATTAATTTATAAATAAAATAAATCATTCTTTAATTACCTTATTAATTAAATCATTTTAATTACCTTAATTATCTCTAAGATAACCCATTTCTTTATTAATGACTTAATTAACATTAACGTATATATTTTTAAACATTTACTTTTTGAACTTAAATTCAGTTCCATTTAGAATTTAAGTTTAAATCAATCATTTAAATCCAAAACATTTTAAATTTATACTTTAATCCCTTTTTTAAGTAGTTCAAATAATTAAATTTTTATAAAACATTCTTTAATTCAAACTAGGATACAAAAATAAATTTGGATCCATCTTTCAAATTCTAGTTTTAAACTTTATATTAAAACCTGGTTTTAAATTTTCAAAATCTGTTTAAATTCAAACAGACAAGTTTAATTAAAAACCTATAACATTTCCAAATGACCCGAGGCAATCAAATTTTGCTTCGAGTCCAAACCATTTACTTCGAGTAAATACCCGAATCACTCGAGTGAAACGCGCGAGAACTGCTTCCACCCAAACTTTTCCCAGAACCAAGAAGTTCGTGCACGGTGCACGTGTACATGCGATTGGAGCCACTCCGACCAACTTCGTCTTCGCTTATAAGTCGATGATGACCTATTCAAACCCTCAGACCACCCAAAACAATCAATCTCACCGGAACCCAAAATCGAGCAACTCGATCGAGTTCTGGAACCCGATGTCCTCCATAGAATTTGCCTCGACGCCGATGATTTGACCTTAGGAACTCCTGCCACTCTGGCCAAAGCAACGTCAGACTCCCCTCTCTCTTTTCCCCCCTCATGCGATCGGCTACCATCCACTATCGACGACGAGATTTCCTTGCAAACCCAATCGACCCAGTTAGCACTTAAAACCCTATTTCAACGTCGATACGCCACCTCGATGATTTATAAATTCATCCATTATTTTTCCCCCGATCGTCAACCTGCATACTACCTCCAACCTTGATCGCCACCACTATTACCTCTCCGTTCGTCGACAATTGACGGAATCGCAAATATTGATCAACTCAAAATTCCTCCATTCTTACGAACTTAAAAATCATAAATTTATTATCAAAATTCATGATTATCCAACACGAATTTGTTTCAATGATCAACATCTGAAATTAAAATGATAATTTTCTGACCTATTTCGAATTATCACTGTAAATTCTACATTTTTGAAATGATTACTCAATATAAATTTTCGAAACCATTTTTAAAATTGATGTTATGGGTTTTCAACCCATTTTCATTTAGATAAGAAATCCTAAAAGGGATTGGTAGAAGAGGAATTGATTTTGAAATTATTTAGAGCCTGTAAATTGAACAAAGGTAATTACCCACCTGTATACAGTCATGCATGCTTATCTCTTTATATATATATACAGATATACACCATATTTTCTTTTGTATAAACACATCATCATCAACACAGGCATAAAAATTATGAAGATCAGGGTTTAAAAATAAGGTTTGCTCACAGGATATTGAAACAGAGAAGCCTGTTAACATGCAAACCTATATATAACAGATTAAGTTTAAAGATGGGAGTTTGTTCACAGTGAAAGATGATGAACAGAGAATGAAACTTTGATCTTGTTTTCCAGGAGAATGAACAGAGCCTTCCACTTTGAACAGGCTTGAGAAAATTTTACAAACTAGAATCTATTGATCTTAAATCCTCTGGTTATAGCTGAGCTGGGTTGAAGTTTGTTTAAGTTGAGATTTGTTTTAGTTTTAGATGTTATTACTTCAGTTTTGTAGATGGACGAAAAGAAGTGAATTGAGAAAATCTTTGATATAAAGAAGAGAAGTTTTAGTGGGTATAATATTTTGTACAACATGAGATGATATAATATTGGCTTTGGTACAAAACTATCAGAGATTTTTCTTTTGTTTAGAGGCTGATAGGTAGTGTTGCTGATGGCTTCATTAATTAGCTTGTACTTATAACTATTTCCTCCATCTCGACTGTACAATATGGAGATAGTATATAAAAGAAAAAGCATGTACAGGGTGTTGTATTTCTTTTTTTTTTTTCTTTGTTCCATTAATTTACTTTGTCTTGATTCACACCTTGATATATTTATTATCTTCTTTTTTTGTACAACCTGTTTTGTTTTCTCCCAGGTCTTGTTACTTTGTTTCTAACTTCATGTACCAATATAAAGTTGGTTTATTACTTAACACACATTGTTATAAATTTTAACTTATGTATTTTTTTCCTGTTTCATATTTGAATGTATTACTTTCTTTTCTTTTTCTTTGCCTAGCTTGTTCATACTTTATATATTTTTGTTTCATTTGTTTACTTGTTTGAATTTCTTTTTCTTTTGTTTGTTTTATCACTTTGTAATATAGGTGAATTTCTATTTTAGTTAATGTATTTATTTTATACTTTATCTTATATAATTTGTATCTTTATTTTTAAACCATTTATCTACGATTTAAATTCAAATCAAATATATATGTATATTATTTCAAATTTGCTCATCTATGCTCAAATACATATATATTCACATATATACATATATATACAATATTTTAAATTTAAATGATTTATACAAAATTATTATAATTCGGGGAAACTCACATCAATTGATAATCAATTTATTTTACTATTTTTATTCAAAAACTAAATTAATTATCAATTTAAATTTATATAAAATCCGGGGTCGTTACAATTATAATGTTCATTAATATATGTATATAGTATTGTTAATTAGGTGATGATTTCAGTATATAGACATATTGTCACAATTTTAGTTGATTGTACGTATATGTATATATAATTATTCAAAAAATTATGATAATTCATTTATGTGTAGCACGGCTCAAAATTAAAAAGAACAACATTTTGTTATTATTTAATTAATATAATATATAATATACATCTATATAGTTTATAACTTAAATACTATATTATACATGTGTAAAATACGAAACCAAATTTCAAATATAATGTTTAATAAATATAATATTATCGGTCGAAAGAAAATATTTATTTATTTATATATTATTTTTAAATAATATTTAAATCAATTTATCATATAAATAATTATATAAATTCATATATCTACTATAAAATATACTTTATATTTTATAAAATGTTTATTAATATATGTTAAGCTCGCGGCAGAAAGTAAAAAAACATTTGTTTTTATTTTTAAACATTTAAATTATAAACCTCTAATTTAAAATTGAATTTTAAAATTGTTTTAAATTATAAAATTTTATATTAAAATTTAAGAATATAAAATTTCGTCTAAAATTTTGCTAGAAATTTTAACCTTAAATTTAGTTTCAAAAAATAATGTTTTATATTTTAAATAATTTTATACGGTTTTATTATATATTTATATATTACAAATTAAAAAAATTCCTGAGCTATGCGTAAGTTGGATCATTATATATATTTAGATAAAAATTATTTTATAATTTTATTTACATTAGTATATATATATATTATACATATATATATAAGCGTTTAACATATTCATTTTTATATATAAACATAAATATATATATATATTAATTTTTTTTATTGTATTTGTTTATGTACCATTTTCGACATTATAAAAAAAATTATTTATTATATTTTAAATGACATAAACATACTCATATAGTAATTAATTTATATATATGCATTGTTAATATTATATATTTATATATTCATGTATAAATATATATAAATAAAATTTTAATTTATATATATATTAAAATATTTTATTATAAAAGCAGAAGTATATACATACATACATTTGGACAGTATATTTAAATATTGGTTGACCTAACGTATTTATTACGTTCCAACATCCATATACGGACATGTTATACCCTACACGGATTGATACATGCACACACTTATATATGTATATATGATACATGTATATATTTATTATAACATAAAATTAAATAATACAATATTATTTCATAAATAAAATAAAAGATTTTATTTAAATAAAATTTAGAAATGATTGAAATAAACTAAACTTCATATGCCCAAAAAAGCTCCAATAGGGATAAAAAATTTGAAATTCACCCATAGCTTCCACTGCGGGCTAGCTTAGTTCCAACAATGTCATCATAACCAAATATCCTATATCGTGTAAATTAGCCATGTTAGGGTTAACTATTAAGTTCACAGCCCAAAGGTTGTCCCTAATAGAAAAGGCCCAAATTTAAATTGGACATTGGGCTAATTTTCAAAATTGTTTAAAAATTAAAAAATAAGATTTTAAATTTAATTTATATATAAAAGTTATAATATAATAAAAGTTTCAAAATGTTTGTAAATATTAGGTAGTAATTTCTAAGGTTTAAATTATTAATAAGATTAATAAAATAAATTAATTAAATAAATAATTTAAGTAATAAAATAATAATACATGTATTATATATGTTTAATATGTGTTATGATATTTTAAATTATTTAAGATATCATAAGAATACATGTATGTATATAATATGATTTTTGAAATCAATATAATTTAATTAAAATTGTTTAATTAAAGGTTCATAAATTAATTAAAGGTTAATTAATTAAATAAAAATACACATATATGAGATATATGTGTTATACTATAAAGGTTATAGCATATAATAAATATTTAATATAAAACTTCTATTAAGATAATATAAAATTAATTAAATTGTTAATTGATTAAAATCAAATAAATAATATTTAATTAATATAATATTATATATAAGACTTATATAAGTTAATTGAAATATAAAATTATATAATAATAAAACTTATATATTATAAATATATAAACTAAAGATGGAACATTAAAGAAACCCTAAATAGACTTAAGGAATAAATACATATGTATATGTACGTATACTATGATTTCTGATGTGTCCACTTAAATCTTGAAGGTGTTTCATAAGATACATTATTCTATAAGTCGATATCACTCGATAGAATATATAGAAGATTATAAATCTTCAATATAAAGTCGTCCTCTATCATTTATATATTAATAGATTACTAGCATACTCTTTAGCCTTTAAGCTTTCCTCAATCTAGTGATGTTATATGTAAAACTATTAATATATTGAATAGACAATGTGAGATAACCACACGTATTTATTGAGCTTTTCTAAAGGTATATGCATTATACTTAGGCTGTCACGAAATGATAGGTTCAAGTGAATAGTCCCACTTTACTTGTTGAGCTTTCCTCAAGGTAAAGGTGGGATTAGAACAAAAAACCATGGGTTAGGAGTTGTATGTGATACAACCGATAAGGAATTATCCATCGTATGCGGGCCCATGATTTGTTATGCTTTACTCAAGGTCAGAATGCCAAGGCATGCGAGTTCTAAAACCCACTAGTGAAGTCAAAGGACTAGTGGCTGCCTTATTAGGAAAATGAAATAATAACATTTAACCTTTGTAATATTGTAAGAACATATGCTATATAATGTGATAATAATCTATATTGATAAATTTGTGCATTTAATATGATTGATAAAATGTATATCGATTAAGATATACAATTAAACTGAATTGAAGATGGACAAATAGAAATATAACATATACTGACTAATAAATGCTTCTTGCATGTTAATGATTCAATACACATGCAAGCATCCGATTTTACAACTACTAAATACATTTGTAATTTGGTTGTTTACATGTTTATTTGGTCGAGACTTTTTATTGCATTCTATGAGTTCAAACTCTAAAAGCAATACAATACTATTGATGTTTGATCAATATACTATCGCATATAAATGTTATACAAGGAACGGTCGTAGTTTGTAATGTACGATACCTCGATGAAATAGGTTCATTTGATGTAGATTAATAAACCACACTGTGAGATCGAGTATTCAATTTGATTGATTACAATAAATATTGTATTGTGTTAAATGTAATAATAGACCAAAACTACAAGATAGATCTAAGAACTCGATTACTAAAATGCTCAGTTTGATCAGCTCACGCACAATGCAACATATTTGATGTCCTTAAATATTGAGGATGATCGAGTGCGCTTTTGTAAAGAGTTTGTTATGATTTTGTAGTAAAGGTTTTCTTTTGAATGGTTCGACCATACAAAAAAACATGCATACAAGGTTAAATGTGATTTAAGGTACAGTTGAAATGAAGAGAGTGAATACTTACTTCTCCTTCATAAAGAAACATCAGAAACGGGAATTGTAATAATAATAGTAGATGCTTAACATTGGAATGAGAAATATGATTTCTATTCCTAAATGTATTTCCATATAGAAAACTGTTTTTTATGAGATTTATTCTTTGAGTTCAAGATATTTGATCAAAGAACTCTCCGATGTAAATTAGTTGTAGTATATAAAATAAATAATCTATATTAAGTGAATATATAATGGACCTCTGAATTTAGTATGCTATTATAGAAATGGCGGAAATAGCGGAGCATGTCATATATCACTTATTAATTGCATAAGGTTAGGAAAATTGTTTTCGTAAAACATACTGACATTATTTATGAAATAATGACTATTTTTTGGTGTCGACTGGAAATGGATATAGTTATATTTCAATATGAATATTATGAATGTTTGGTATGAAATAAAACTATAATGTGGTATTTTTTTTCACAACAAAAGTGAAGCATTAGAGAATATTGAAGTGTCTAAAATTATTTACAATTATTTTAGAATTATAGACTAAGCCGTGTTTTAAGAAATAATTTTTATTATATGATGATGAATCATATGATACTAGGTGACTATATCTCAAACCATTAAAGACTATGCACCCATTTATGAGAGCATCATAAGAGTTGATGAATTTTTCAGATTGATACGTATAGATGTATGCTATCATAAGTCTATTAATACCAAAGCGATTCCACATTATTCGTCGTATTCACTGATGAATTATCACAGACATGAACATGTGTATTTGATATGCATGTATAAGTCTATGATAATCTCATAGAATATAAAACGAAAGTAAATAATATAACATGAAACATAAATGATTCGATTTGATCGAATGGGTAAATATATTGAAAAGAATTATACATGTATCTAATATGAATAAAGATTCAGTCTCAAAGGTTAGTCCTTCCTATAATATATAATGATGTGTTGATAAGGAGCAATCGAACTTTGTTGGACAAAGCACGATTAATGATGGGTGAAGTTGAGTTAAACTTTTTCAGTTAAACTTTTTCTATAATGTGTGTACTTAAGAGTAGCATATAAGGTTAAAATTAATATCATCCAAAGAATAGCTTACCAAACCATACAAGATAAGGGATTATAAGAAACCCATATGTATCATAGGCCAAGGAATTGGTAGGTTGTGCGAGTCGAAAGACTTCACATAATAATTGTACGTAAGGTATCTTATATGAATCGACCCAAGATAATTTTGGGAATGATCATTAGATGATTGATTTATGTTGTGAACATAAATAGATTGCGAACTAATGTAAAATTAGTTTTATATAAGGAAATTCATAAAATGTTTATAAATGCCAAATATGTTGCATTGAGAAACAAATGTTGTTTCAAGAAATACCAACTTCGCAGCGAAGGAATTTCTTTAAGAAATTATTGGTACAAATGAATTGGATTTGATCCAATTATAAAACTGATTACAAGAGATGAAATGAAATTGACCGAACCTAAATGAATATAAATACATTAGAATTTCTAATGAGTATTCTTGAACAGTAAAGAGAAACTGTGAGTTTCTTATCAATGTGAAGAATAGATAATCCTCGACAATCAATTAAACCATTAAGAGTATTTACTCTATGATATGGTATGTTGCATAAATCCGAAATAGATTCAAAGTACATTTCAAAATATGATTTTGAAAGTTCCACCCAAGGAATATGATCCATTGGTCGCAAATATTTCATTAAGAGAAAGACAAATGCAATTGGAATATAGTGAGCCACGTTGATAAGAATAATACTATAAATTTTAATTGTTGAAATTAACGGAACAGATTCACTATTCGATATGCTCAAGTAGGTTTGGATTTTACTTACATAATTATCACATAGTATGACTTTATATTTTGGTACTTGTGTGTTAAAATAGAAAATTCTAAATAATGATTTAGAGTAAATTGTTTACATATAATAACCAAAGTATCTCAAAGTCAGTGAGAGCGATATTGAGTTTGTGAGTTTTTCGTTATGATCCAAGAAATGATAGAAAGTATCAATTTATAAGCATCAAAATTTAAAAAGATATTTTGATAGAAATATCAGAAAGTTTGATTATCAGTCAAAATACAGAGAAAGCGTGTGTTCATAAGAAAGAACGTCAAAAGGTACATAGATATTTCTAAACCATAAGTAAACAACAGGCTGTTGATTGTTAACGATGTACTTGTGTTAAAATTAGCTTTAGTTGTTTAATACTCGACATTGGATTTATAAATGATGTATTTTGTAACAACTATAAAAGATATTGGGAGTGTCCTAAATGACGTGCAAGGACACCTTAGTAAAATGTTTAATACAGAACATGTAAGATGGATTCCTTATGCATTGGTAATAGGAATTATCATGCATGTTATGTTGTCTACGATATCATAATTTGTTTATGTATTTGATACATTAAGTAAATATCAAATATAAATAGATATCACTAAATGGAAATTTGAATTGTTCATATGTATGTACAAAATAGTAGAGAAATGTTTATAAAAACAACAAACAGTTATGAAGGAGTGTTCGGACTCAAACTTACATAAGTAATGTTAACCATAAATTCCACTTAAGAACAAAGATATGAAAGAACACTTATAAAAGTGCAAGGCTCTACTAAAATTGAAGGCATGGGTTTCACCAAAGTCCAAAGAAGAGTGTTTCGAAGGCATTGGGATGGCTTTCGAAGGTGTCACAAACAACATGTACCATTACAGATGATAAACAGGACAAAAGCTTTCGAAAAGATGGAAAAGAAGGCAAGGTTACCCTTCCACCTCACTAAGGCCTTCCGACATAGATAGATTTGCATATATAAGAAAAGCAGGAATGGATTCGAAACACCTTTCGAAGTTACTAAACGAAAGGCTCGCACACATAAACCGGTTCCCTCAAAATAGAAGGTTTCGTCGTTGTCAATTTTCCACTTGAAGAATTGATTCCAATACACTTTTCAAAAGCAAGGACAAGCCTTTCGAAATGTTTGGAACCCTTCAAAAGCATAATGAAAATCCTACATGAAAATATAACAACATGAAGCGAAGAGCACTCCTACCCTCTTTCAATGAAGTCGAAAGAAACCCGGTGAAGAATAAAGGAAAAGGGATGTTCAAACTTAACAACGTCGAATGGTTATCAAAGCAGTCCCTTCGACTGGGTCGAAAGGTTCGATACGATAGGTGAAAGCGGAAGAATGAATGAAGAAGGATAAAAGAAAAGCCTTTCGACCACATCGGTAGGGGGCGCGCAAGATGAAGGAAGAACTTTCGACTATGTTGAAAGGATACATGTGCAAGATGAACGAAGACCTTTCGACTATGTCAAAAGGATACACGCATAAGATTAAAGGAAGACCTTTCGACCTCTTCAAAGGAATGAGCGCGGAAGGTTGAATGAAGGCCTTTCGACCTCGTCGAAAGAATGGAGGCAGAAGGGGGGCCAATCTGCATGTATAAATACGACCCTAGGGGTTCGATTTTGGGGACCGAATTTTGGAATCCAAAACTCATTCTTCTAATTCTTAGCAAAATCAAGTCCTTGTAACCCTAAATTGATTTGGGGAAAAGCTCTCTTACTTGTAACTTGATGCAGGCCAAGCGATAATTTTCCAAGGCTTAAGTCGTGACCGACTTAACAAAGTTGAATGCATAAGTCTTGACCGACTTAATAGAATTGAAGACATAAGTCGTGACTGACCTAACGTAGCCATAAGTCGTGACCGACTTAGCGAAGACCTTAAGTCGCCCCAACGACCTAGTGTAACTCGGCAACGACTTGGTGAAGACTTGCGAGTTAACGAGTTCCTTAAGTCGCATGAACGACCTACCGAGTTACGCAATGAGAAAGCAGAGAAAATTGGTGAAGTGTTAGGTCGTGAGCGACCTAACGAGTCAAGAGATAAGTCGTTGAAGCCTGAAGCCGTGAATTCTTATGCCGCTTTAATCCAGGCCATTGATTCTGCAAAGCCGCTTATTTTAGGTCGCGAACGACCTAACTCTGCTGCATCTTAGGTCGCGAACTTGTTAAGTCACTCACTGCTGCCGTTCTTAAGTCGCGAGAAGTGGTAGGTCGTTAACGACCTATACTAGGTCGCTGATGGAAGCTGGAGCATTGAAGTTAGGTCGCGTAAGTTGTAAGTTGAGTCATGAGAAGTTGTTAGGTCGGCAACGACCTAAGTGATGTATTTTCTGTTTGTAATTTCTGTTTGTTAAGTCGTAGGTCGCATCGTTTATAAGTCGTAAGTCGTTTGTATTATAGGTCGTTACACTGTCTGTTTTTTTAGGTCGTGTATGTTGAGTCGCAAACGACCTATATGTTGTATTGTTTCCTTTGTACATATTATTAAGTCCTGATGTTTGTGTTGTAACCTGATAAGTCGTGAACGACTTATGATGAGTCGGAAATGACTTAAGTGTTGTAATTTTTGTTTTTTTTCATGTGTTGTAACTTCTATAAATAGCCCGGTGGTGCCATTTGTAATAGTTTAGTTGATTTGAAATAAAACTCTTGTTTTGTTAGCTTAGTGCTTTCACCCAATTGGTAGTTGAGTGTAATCTCCTATCTCCTCTTTCGGTTAATCGAGTGCGCTCGATTCAACGACTGCAGAAGCCGATTCACGGAATCTAGTGCGCTAGATCAACGTGCGAAGAATCGCAGATCTTTGAACCCGGTATCGTGCGCGATCAACGTGTTCGGGATAGCTAGAATTAGGTATCTTCGGATCAACGAATTTGGTCATTTCAGTATTCATTAACTCACCGACCGCTACTTTCACAGAATCATCGTTTTGTTATTCCGCTGATACCACCAGTTTGGTATCAAAGCTTGTTTTAGCCAATCATAGCTAAATCGAGTCTTGGAGCCAATTCTTTTGAAGAATTTTGAAGTTGAAGTGATAACCGAGCTTGAAGTGAGAAGCCGAGCTAAGTAGAAGTGTTGGAGATCAAACTTGCCTCATTTGGAGAAGTTGTGTTCATCGTGTTCATCGCGAAGTTGCAACAAAGTGGGAGTTTTCGATCCATTTCATTTTGGATCTAAGTTCAAATTGTGTTTGAATTTGACCGTGGTTGTTTGCGCGCCAAAGAGGTGTTTGAAATTTGAAGTAGAGCCGAGAATTTGGAGAGTAGAGTCATCATTTGGTATCATTTTCAAGTATGCCGCCAAGAAGAGCTAATCGTCATCAAAATGTTGAAGATTTGTATAAGCGGGAAGATGCCGAGCAAATGGAGCAACGTATAAGTGACAAATTCAATGAGAAGTTGGATGAAGGCATTGGGAGATTAGAGAAGCTTATGGCGGAGATGAATCGAAATCAAAGAAGGGTTTTACCCGAATCTAATCCCAAGAGAAGTAGAGTTTCACCACATTCCAATCAAGGGAGAAGTAATGATAATGATCATAGAAGTGTGAACCGAGACAGTTATAGAAATGTTGATGACCGAGATCGTGTTCGGAGGGATGTAGAAAGAAGGGATGGTGGTAGACGTGATGGTAGTAGAGATGTTGGTGGTCAAAATCGACATCGATATACATCCGATTTGGAAGAGGAGTATGATGGTGGTAGTATTCATGGACGAGGCCAAGGAAGAAATCAATCAGAGTATGATCACAAGTGGGAGTCTAGGATGAAGACGGAAATACCGGAATTCAAGGGTGGTATGCAAGCCGAAGAGTTTTTGGATTAAGTGGGTAATGTTGAAGAAATTTTTGATTTCAAGGAAGTTCCAGAACATCGTAGAGTGAAGTTGGTTGCTACAAGGTTGAGGGGTAGAGCTTTGGCATGGTGGCAGCAAACCAAACTTACACGTGAACGAATGGGAAAGTCAAAAGTTGAATCTTGGGAGAAGATGAAGAAATTGATGAAAGCAACGTTCTTACCTTATAATTATCAGTCACTGATGTATCAACGTTTGCAGAATTTGAGGCAGGGCACAAAGACTGTTAATGATTATGCGGATGAGTTTTATCAGCTTATTGCTAGAAATGATATTATGGAAACGGAAGAGCAGCTGACATCTAGATTCATTGGGGGATTGAGAATGCAGATTCAGGATATGGTTAATATGTTCGATCCAAGATCTGTGGCAGAAGCACATCAAAAGGCGTTGGCTTGGGAGAAACAGGGACGATGAGGAGGTGGTGTGTTTACTAATTCCAACAATCAAGTGAAGGGTGTAAGTGGGAGTTCTAATGTTTCTAAACCTATCAGTAAACCAGTGGTGAAGGAGGCTGAGAAGGCGAAGGTTAACAATGGTTTCAAATGTTACAATTGTCAAGAATTGGGTCATAAAAGCAATGAGTGTCCAAAGCCAAAGAAGTGAACCATGGTTGCAGAAGTTGAAGATGGGGATGTCGATGGAGATTATTCTAGTCCAGTTGAGGAGGATAGACAGGATATTGCGTCAGGAGATGAAGGTTGTAATCTAATGCTGAGGAGATCGTGTTTGACACCGAAGCAGGAAGAAGCTAGTTGCTTGAGGAGTAATATCTTTCAGTCGACATGCACTATACTGGGAAAGGTGTGTAAATTTGTGATTGACGCAGGGAGCTGTGACAATATCATTTCAACCGAGGTTGTGACAAAGTTGAAATTGAAGACAGAGACACATCCGAATCAATACAAGTTAGCATGGTTGAGAAAAGGAGGAGAAGTGAAAGTGGATAGACGAGTTCGTGTTCCGTTCTCTATTGGGAAGAAATACAAAGACGAGATCTGGTGTGATGTAGTAGAGATGGATGTTTGTCATTTACTTTTGGGAAGACCATGGCAGTATGATCGAGCAGTACAACATGACGGTCGGACCAATAGCTACAGTTTTATGTTTGAAGGTACGAAGATTATCTTAGTCCCAAAGAAGAGACAACAAGGAGAAAGTAAATCAGAAGAAATTGAAGAGCTAAAAACTTTATTATCTTTGAAAGAGTTTGTTAAGGAGGTTGAGGAAGAGCCGGAAGTATTCTTGTTGATTGGGCATGAGAGCAGTGAAGAGGTGGAAATTCCAGAGGAAGTGAAACCAGTATTGAAAGAATTTGAGGATGTATTTCCAGATGAGTTGCCAACGGAGTTACCGCCGTTGAGGGACATTCAACATCAAATTGATCTTGTTCCAGGAGCTATGTTACCTCACAGACCACACTACAGAATGAGTCCAAAAGAGCATGAGGAGTTGCGAAGGCAGGTGGAAGAATTGCTTGAATAGGGGCGTGTGCAGGAGAGTTTAAGTCCTTGTGCTATACCAGCTTTATTGGTACCCAAAAAGGATGGGACGTGGAGGATGTGCACAGATAGTAGAGCATTGAATAAGATCACAGTCAGATACAGATTTCCGATGCCGAGGCTTGATGATCTATTGGATCAAATCAGTGGGTCCGTAATCTTTTCTAAGATTGACTTGAAGAGCGGTTATCATCAGATTCGCATTAGACCAGGGGACGAATGGAAGACAACATTCAAGACGAGGGAAGGATTGTATGAATGGCTGGTAATGCCGTTTGGTCTATCGAATGCGCCAAGTACATTCATGAGGGTGATGAACCAGATTTTCAGGCCATACATTGGGAAATTGTGGTGGTTTACTTTGATGATATTCTGATCTACAGTGCTAGTACAGAAGATCATGTTCAGCATTTGAAGAAAGTGTTAATTATTCTTCGAGAAGAACAATTCTATGCTGCTACAAAGAAATGTGTTTTTATGGCGAGGAGTGTTTTATTTCTGGGGTATGTTGTGTCGGAAGAAGGAATACAGGTTGACCAAAGTAAAGTCGAAGCTATCAGAGATTGGCCGCAGCCCAAGACGATAACGGAAGTCCGTAGTTTTCACGGGTTGGCTTCATTCTATCGAAGTTTCATTCCACACTTTAGTAGTATGATGGCGCCTGTTACAGATTGTATGAAGGGTAAACAGTTTTCATGGTCGGAGGAAGCAGGGGATGCTTTTGGGAAGATCAAGGAGTTGCTGACGTCTGCACCAATTCTAGTGCTACCAGATTTTCAGTTAGTATTTGAACTACATACTGATGCGTCCAAGGTTGGAATTGGAGGGGTGCTGAGTCAGAAAGGGCGTCCTATTGCATACTTTAGTGAGAAGTTGTCAGGAGCAAAGATGAGATGCAGCACATATGATGTGGAATTCTATGCTGTTGTGCAAGCTATTAAACACTGGAGACATTATATATTTCAGAAAGAGTTTGTTCTGTACACTGATCATGAGGCATTGAAGCATTTACAAGGTCAAGACAAGATTTCAGCAAGACATGCATCATGGATTGCATATCTGCAACAGTTTACCTTTGTTGTTAAACACAAGTCAGGAGTGACGAATCGTGTGGCTGATGCTTTGAGTAGAAGGAATCATTTGCTAACAACAATGAAGGTTGAAGTGACGGGGTTCGATGTGTTACCAGAATTATTTGACGAAGATCCTTACTTTGCAAAGTTTGTTGATAAAGTCAAGGAGGGAGTGACGGATGAGTTTATGATGGTAGACGGTTTTCTGTTCAAAGGAAATCGATTGTGCATACCTGATTGTAGTTTGAGAATGAAGATTGTGAAGGAGTTACACGAGGAAGGTCACGTGGGTAGAGACCGTACTTTGCAATTGATTTCGCAATCATATTTTTGGCCATTAATGAGGAAAGAAGTGGAAAGGTTTGTGGAGCGATGTCATATCTGTCAGGTTTCGAAAGGAACTACGACTAATGCTGGATTATATATGCCGTTACCTGTACCAACTAAACCATGGGTTGATGTGAGTATGGACTTTGTGTTGGGGTTGCCGAGAACACAGCGGGGAAACGATTCCATTTATGTGGTGGTTGACCGATTTTCAAAAATGGCACATTTTATTGCTTGTAAGAAGACGGCAGATGCTGTTCATATTGCTCAATTATTTTTCAAAGAGATATATCGACTTCATGGATTGCTAGAATCTATTGTGTCGGATAGGGATACTCGTTTTCTGAGTCATTTTTGGCTAAGTTTGTGGAAGATGGTGGGAACGAAGTTGAACTTTAGCAGCGCTTATCATTCGCAAACGGATGGACAGACCGAGGTTGTGAATAGATCGTTGGGAAATTTGCTGAGATGTCTGGTGCAAGACAATCTGAGGAGTTGGGACATGAAGTTATGCCAGGTAGAATTTTCTCATAATCATGCAGTGAATCGTAGTACAGGGTTCAGTCCATTTCAGATAGTGTATTCCAGCTTACCGAAGGGACCGTTGGATTTAACGGTAGTGCCACAATCAAAGAAGATAGTTAAAAAGGCTGCTGAATTTGTTGATGAGTTGACTGAATGTCATAGAATCGTTCAAGAACGATTGGAAAAGGAAAATGAGAAGTATAAACGCTCTACAGATTTGAAGCGAAGAAATGTTGAGTTTAATGAAGGTGATATGGTATATGCTGTGTTAACAAAGGATCGTTTTCCAATAGGCGCTTATAACAAATTGAAAGCCAAAAAAATTGGTCCTGTAGAAATCGTCAAACGGATTAATGAAAATGCTTATAAATTGAAGCTGCCGGAGGGTGTGTACACGTCGGACGTATTCAATGTTAAGCATCTCGTACCTTATCACGGGGATGAGCGTATTGCGGGGGAGGAAAGTGCAAATTCGAGGACGAATTTCTTTCAACCAGGGGAGGATGATGCAGGCCAAGCGATAATTTTCCAAGGCTTAAGTCGTGACCGACTTAACAAAGTTGAAGGCATAAGTCGTGACCGACTTAATAGAATTGAAGACATAAGTCGTGACCGACCTAACGTAGCCATAAGTCGTGACCGACTTAGCGAAGACCTTAAGTCGCCCCAACGACCTAGTGTAACTCGGCAACGACTTGGTGAAGACTTGCGAGTTAACGAGTTTCTTAAGTCGCCTGAACGACCTACCGAGTTACGCAATGAGAAAGCAGAGCAAATTGGTGAAGTGTTAGGTCGTGAGCGACCTAACGAGTCAAGAGATAAGTCGTTGAAGCCTGAAGCCGTGAATTCTTATGCCGCTTTAATCCAGGCCATTGATTCTGCAAAGCCGCTTATTTTAGGTCGCGAACGACCTAACTCTGCTGCATCTTAGGTCGCGAACTTTTTAAGTCGCTCACTGCTGCCGTTCTTAAGTCGCGAGAAGTGGTAGGTCGTTAACGACCTATACTAGGTCGCCGATGGAAGCTGGAGCATTGAAGTTAGGTCGCGTAAGTTGTAAGTTGAGTCGTGAGAAGTTGTTAGGTCGGCAACGACCTAAGTGATGTATTTTCTGTTTGTAATTTCTGTTTGTTAAGTCGTAGGTCGCATCGTTTATATGTTGTAAGTCGTTTGTATTATAGGTCGTTACTCTGTCTGTTTTTTTAGGTCGTGTATGTTGAGTCGCAGACGACCTATATGTTGTATTGTTTCCTTTGTACATATTGTTAAGTCGTGATGTTTGTGTTGTAACCTGATAAGTCGTGAACGACTTATGATGAGTCGTAGGTTGTAGGGTGATGTGTCGGAAACGACTTAAGTGTTGTAATTTTTGTTTTTTTTCATGTGTTGTAACTTCTATAAATAGGCCGGTGGTGCCATTTGTAATAGTTTAGTTGATTTGAAATAAAACTCTTGTTTTGTTAGCTTTGTGCTTTCACCCAATTGGTAGTTGAGTGTAATCTCCTATCTCCTCTTTCGGTTAATCGAGTGCGCTCGATTCAACGACTGCAGAAGCCGATTCACGGAATCTAGTGCGCTAGATCAACGTGCGAAGAATCGCAGATCTTTGAACCCGGTATCGTGCGCGATCAACGTGTTCGGGATAGCTAGAATTCGGTATCTTCGGATCAACGAATTTGGGCATTTCAGTATTCATCAACTCACCGACCGCTACTTTCACAGAATCATCGTTTTGTTATTCCGCTGCTGCACCATAACTCAATTTGGATTAATGTAAAAAGTGGAAGCGCATGGATTCAATAAAGATTTCGATCATGAAGGAGATCATTTCGATCATTAGCTTGTCTAATGATCAATTGCACATGATGTTAACTTATCTTCTTAATTCCTTTTTGTATTATGCAATGCCATGGAATCATATTGGATATTTATATGAAACACATTATCATCGTGTTTAACGATAATAAATGATAACAAAGATGATAATGTGTTTTGATCCTAATAAGTTCATGAGTATATGTTACCCAAAATGACATTCCACAGCATAAATAACATGGAGTTTGCATATTGTACATTAGATCTACTTCAAAATAATAAAAATCTCTTTCGACTTGGTCGAAAGGGATGTATCAAAAAGGATGTGATGTATAAGTGACGAACAATCTTATATGGGTGAATTCCTTCGAAAGGTGCACACTTTCTACCATACATATAACCCTTTCAATGGAGTTCTTCCAGAAAAATACAAACAATGACGTCGAAAGCAAACACTTCTCTTTAGATGAAAAACGACCCTTTCATTACAGTCGAAAGGACTGAATGCCTAATATAAATTATGCCTTTCGACTCGCTTAGGAATGAGGTTTCGAAGGAGGTGCTTTCCCTTTTTACCTTCATTTTCAATAAGGTTGATTGGAACTATTAATTATCATCGATATTTCTATAAGTCCATCCTCCAAAAGTAATTTGTCCAAGTCAACCCAATTGAAAGGGGTTTCGAAGGGAATGATCACTTCTAAAAGTTCCTTTTTCAAGCGCAAACAATATTTCTTGTTTACAACATAGCTTTGGGAGTGTTGACAAGTTTTCTTGTTAACATTTTCGGTGCTAGAAGGAGGGCTCGAACCTCCGACCTTATGGCTATCTTATAGACTATTTATGGATTGTTTAACTTGGTGTAGGAAAATGAAATCCAAAAGACTTAACCAAATGGACGAAGGGGCCGTTCACACTGCAACTTTAGAAGAAAACATAACTCCAACTTTCAACTTGGAGGGGGGTGTGCCAGGGCAACCATCAACCTCAGCTCAACAAAACAATAATCCCACCAAAATAAAGCATTTGGAACAGCAATTGCCGGAGATGTAGGAACTTCTCAAGGTAGAATTGTCTCAAAAATCTTCTAAGACAGCAAAGCCAACAAATGGTGATGAGGTGATCTCTCCGAGAAGGAATTTGAAGGCTTATACAAATGAAGGCAATATAAAAAATGATTTGACATCTTCATAAAAGAAAGAATGTCCTTCAACTAAATTTGATCATCAAGGAAGAGTACTAGACAAATCTCTCAAACAGTCTGGTAGCTCAACATCGAAAGAGTATAATCCAAACTTGAAAAGTTATCATGACGCCGAAGCTTATCTGAAAGACATGGTAGAAAAAGTAATCAAATATATGCTGAATGCTAAGGGGAAGAGGACCTTGGATGAGAAAGCAAATGATAACGAGCGAGTGGCGCCTTTCACGAACGAAATCATGTCAACGGTTATCCCATCCTATGTAAAGATCTCGTCCCATCCTATCCTATGTAAAGATCCCAACTCTAAAGTATCATGGAACTGTAGATCCCAACGATCACTTGATGGCCTTCGATAGCCAAATTGATCTGTATAATGCATCTGGAGCTGTACGACGCATATTGTTTTCGGTAACTCTCCAAGGGGCTATAGCTAAATGGTATCGACAATACCGTGAAAAGATGATCTACTCATGGAAGTAATTTTCTTATGAGTTCTCTGCCCAATTTTGTATATGAAAGGACCCAACCATCGATTATACAGTTTTGGCTAACATTAAACAGAGACAAGGAGTGTCTTTGTCAGATTACCTCAAAAGGTTCAACACAGAAGCATTAAAGACTAAAGACATGAATGCCCCGATAAGTTCATTGTGGTACATTCCAGATTAATAGAGAATACACCGTTCTGGAAGCAACTCTTTATTCATGGTTGCAAGGATCTGTAGGACTTCCATTTTCAGGCTGACAAATTCATTCGTATGGATGAGTTATATCACGCAAAAAAGAAAGCAATTCCTAAGAAGGAAAGTGGAAGGTTTGGATTGGATCGAGGACATAAGAGAACAAGTTGGCAAGAGCCTAATGCATGCAATCACTTTAAACAAGCCATTGTCTTATATTTATGCTGTGAAAAAGGAGAAGGTCAACTTCCCAACTTTCTTTAAGGCCAAGAATTGTCCAGAACAGAGGAAAGGTGACGACTATTGCGTTTACCACAAAGCAAATGGTCACAAAACTAATGACTGCGGAGTCTTGTCAGGAATCATTCAGAAGTTAATTCATGAGGGTCATATGAAGGAGTTCATTCAGGTCAAACAAAAAGCTCCATGGACTGGGGATGCTTCGCAAAAGTTTACCAGTAATGCTATTAATATCTTGGAGGAAGAAGAACCTTTGAGCTTGAGTCTGCCGCTGAATAAGATCGATGTAATTCATGGAGGGCCACATTCAGCGGGTACTAGCAAAGGGGCAAGGAAAGGTACATCAAAAAGGCTAGAGATGGTGTGTTCTCCATTCAAAAAAAGTCCCCGCTAAAAAATCCATGACTCAACACCCCGATGCCAAATCTTATCGTTACTCCCCAAGAGATGAAGAAGGAAGTCTATCATTCACACAACGATCCCCTAATGATCACAACTCAGATTGGACTGTCTATAGTATTCAAAATTCTTGTGGATACTGGTAGCGCGGTCAATGTCATTTTTAAACATGACTTTGAGCATATGGGCATCCCTGAAGAAAAGATAGAGCCCAGCATTGAACCAATCTTTAGGTTCAACAACAAAGGATCCACCCCAATGGGACAAGTGAAATTGCTAGTACAAATAGGGGTACCACCATGTTGCCGAAATTTTGAAACTCTCTTCGTGATCATTAACCAGCCATCATACTACAACGCTTTCTTCGGCAGACCTGCACTTGGTGAGATGGATGCTTTTGTCTCATCGAAATTTCTGATGGTGAAATTCTTGACTAAGAAAGGCTGGGGTACTGTCCGCGGAGAGAAATTCAGCTCTTGCGAAATGTATTTTGCTACGATTGATCAACACAAAAGGAGGCTTCTACTTACTCTGATTCTTCTATTATTTCTCAACCTTCGGATGATGGATTTTTACATCCAACATTTGAAGCAAAGATTAGATCTAATAAGGCTAACAAACGTATGTATGAAAGGTACATTCCCCTTGGAAGCAAGAGGAAGAAGGTCGATGCAAATTTTATAGAAGAAGGCCAAATCATCACAGAATTTGATTCCCGTGGGGAAGTGGAAAGAATAAAACCCATAGAAGACCTTGAGGAGACATGCATAAACCCAGATGATTCCACTAAAGTAGTTGAAGTGGGAAAGGAATTGGATAGCAACTTGAAGAAGACCTTGATTCAGTTTCTTAAAACCAATAAAGACGTATTTGCTTGGTCTCATTCAGATATGGTGGGGATTGATCCATCGGTTATGTGTCATGTGCTAAACATCAATCCAGACACAACCTCCATTAGACAGAAAAAGAAACAACTGAATAAAGTGCGATCTGACGCCTTAAAAGAGGTTGTTAAAAGGCTCCTTGAAAATGGATTTATTCGGGAAATCTAGTACCCAAAATGGCTAGCAAACCCAATATTAGTAAAAAAGAGTCGAACGGTAAGTAGAGGACTTGCGTCGATTATACTGACTTGAACATGCTTGTCTGAAAGACTATTTTCCATTGCCATGAATTGATCAATTGGTTGATGAAACTCGTGGGCACAGGTTGTTATCTCTCATGGATGCATACTCAGGATATAATCAAATACCCATGTTCAAGCTAGATGAGGAACATACAAGTTTCATTACTGATTGGGAATCTACTGCTACAAAGCGATGACTTTCGGATTAAAGAATGCACGGGCTACATATCAAAGGTTAGTCAATAGGATGTTTAAAGAACAAATTGGTTGAAATATAGAGGTTTATGTTGACAACATGCTAGTGAAGTATTATGAGGCTAAAAGTCACCTTGAAGATCTAGAAGAAATGTTTGAAATATTTTGGAAATATCAGATGAAACTGAATCCCCAGAAGTGCTCTTTCGGAGTCCATTTAGGGAAGTTTTTGGGCTATCTAGTGAGTGCTCAAGGGATTGAAGCCAGCCCAGACCAGATTCAAGCTATCAAGGATATGGCTGAGCCCTAAGCTACCAAAGAGGTAATGAGTTTAAATGGAAGGATAGCCACTCTAAGCAGATTCATTTCCAAGGCGACTGATAAATGTATCCCTATTTTGATGTAATCGGGAAGAAGAAAAACTTTAAATGGGGAGAAGATTATAAGAAAGCTTTTCAAGAGTTAAAAAATAATTTGGAGAAACCACGAATACTATCTAGTCCCAAGAATGGTGAAATCTTATACCTATACATGGCATTCTCAGAACATGTGGTGAGTTCGGTTTGATCAGAGAAGGAAGTGGGACTCAACTTCATGTTTATTATGTAAGCAGGCGGTTAAAGGATGTTGAGGTTCGGTACCCAGTAATAGAAAAACTAGTTGCTTGATATTCACAGCGCGAAAACTTAAAGCATACTTTCAAGCACATCCAATCAGGGCATTGACCAATTTTCCCCTCAAACAAGTTTTTAGTAAGCCGGAAACTTCAGGTACGTTGGTAAAATAAGGAAATGATCTTGGTTAGTATGATACTGAGTTTCAGCCATGAGCAGCTATCAAAGGGCAAGCATTGGCGGATTTTATTAATGAGTGTACCAACTTTATTAAGGAACAATCAGAAAAGGAAAAGGATCTAAAACCTATATGGTCGTTATTTATCGTTGGTGCATCGAATTACAAGGAGCTGGTACAGGGTATGTCATAATTACCCCAGACGGACACCGCCTATACTATGTAGTGAAGTTGGAGTTTCTCGCAACAAATAATGTAGTCGAATACGAATCCATGGTGGTAGGATTGACTTTGGCTTTAAAGCTCAAAATCCCACGGATTCAAATCTTTAGTGATTCGCAACTAATGGTAAATCAAGTGAAGCAAGTATATCAGACTAAAGACGCCAAGCTATCTCTATATGTAAAGAAGATATTGAAGATGCTCGCTTTATTTGATGATTTTTCTATACATCAACTTTCGCGAGGAGAAAACTCACAAGCGGATTCATTAGAAAAGTTGGCTAGTTCAAAGGGAGCCCTAGAAACTCAGAATGTGCCAGTAGGATGTCAAGCAAATTCGAGTATTGAAGAGGGGACATCCGAACAAGAAAAGGAACTGTTAGTCCTAAATAGATCCCAAGCCATGTCACGAGAAAGGGAAGAAAAAGAAATTAATAGGGAAATCCCAAATGAGAGAATCAACCAGCCAAGGACAGATGACTATTGTAATAAGACTTGGATGTCACCTATTGTCGAATATCTTTCTAATGGGATATTGCTATCCAACAAGGGGGAATCTAGGAAAATCAGGCGACAAGCTCCAACTTTCACAATAGTGGATGGAATCCTTAACAAGAAAGGATATGCACTACCTTACTTAAGATGTGTAAGCCTGGAAGATGGGATGAAATTATTGGTGGAAGCCTATGAAGGATTCTACGGAGACCACTATAACGGGACAAAGTTGGCAAAAAAGATAACGAGACAGGGTTTTTATTTTCCTCATATGGTAAGTCAAGCCATTGAATATGTAAGGAGATGCGAGAAATGCCAAAAATACTCGAAGATTCCCCAATTGCCACCAAGTTAGTTAACCTCGATTTCAAGTCCATGGCTCTTTGATATACGGGGAATTGATTTAATCGGCCCATTGCCAATTTTTAAAGGGGGAGCAAAATATGTTGTAGTCGCCGTAGACTACTTTACTAAGTGGGTCGAAGCAGAACCACTCCCCAAGATCACTTTTGGAAAAGTGCTCAGATTTGTCATAAAAAACATTATATCCAGATTTGGAATTCCCCATAAGATTATCTCAGACAATGGATCGCAGTTTGAAAGTGAAGAATTCTTTCGGTTTTTTCATAAGAATGGGATTATTAAAAGCTTTTCCTACGTGGCACATCCAAAGGCAAATGGGGCCGTTGAAGCTGCAAATAAGACTATTCGAAAAAAGCGACTGAACAAAGCTAAAGCGAATTGGGTAGAAGAGTTGCCACTTGTACTATGGGCTTATCGAAATTCTACCAAAATAGCAATAGGACGTACTCCCTATTTATTAACATATGTGTGTGAGGTGAAGTTACCAATTGAAATTGAAATACCCTCACATCGAAGGATCGCATGTGTATTTGATTCAAATCAGGAGCATTGGATTTAATACATGAGTTGAGAGATGAAGCAGCAATTTGAACAGCAGAAAATCAAAGAAGATATTCAAAATATTACAACTCAAAAGTGAAAACAAGATCATTTCAAGAAGGAGACCTAGTACTCTTAAGGTAATGGTAAACACGAGAAATCCTACGGATGGACCGCTAGGACCAAACTTGGAAGGTCCCCTAATCATATGCAAAGTAATTCCCCCAAGAGCTTACAAGTTATGTCGACCAGACGACAATATGGTTCCTAGAACATGGAATGCAGAACATTGCGACCATATTTTTCTACAATGAATGAATAAAGCATCTCTTTCTTAAAATGAAAAGTCTACATGATTAGGAGTTAAATTCTCCTTGCACTTGGACATTACCTTTAACGGTCAAAGCCTTGTCCGCGCTGAGTTCGCCAGGTCAAAGCGCCTCCTGGAGGGAGGTTAGAGTAAGCCTTTATTCGTGCCATGCTATGGCCAGGTTAAAGCATCGACATGCCCTTGGTCGCGCCACACTATGGCCAGGTCAAGGCTCCTCCTGGAGGGAGGTTTGATTAAACCTTTATCTGCACCACGCTATGGCCAGGTCAAGGCACCTCCTGGAGGAAGGTTTGATTAAATCTTTATCCGCACCATGCTATGGCCAGGTTAAAGCATCGATAAGCCCTTGGTTGCACCACGCTATGGCCAGGTCAAGGCACCTCCTGGAGAGAGGTTGGATAAGTTCTTGGGTCCTACTTGAGAATAAGCTAATCAAGCGCACATACAACAATGGACTAAGACGTCTAAACCCAAGAAGCGGCATACCAAACAATGGACTAAGACGTCCAAGCCCAAGAAGTGGCATATCAAATGATGGACTGAGACGTCCAATCTCAAGAAGCGGCATATCAAATGATGGTTGAGACATCCAAGCCCAAGAAGCGACATATCAAATGATGGACTAAGAGGTCCAAGGCCGAGAAGCGGCATATCAAACAACGGACTAAGACGTCTTAGCCCGAGAAGCGGCATGTTAAATAACGACTCGAGAAGCAGCAAATCAAACATCAACTACATACAGGGCCTAAAGGATTGGCACATGTGGAAAGAGACCAAACCCAAAGAGCAGAACAAAAGAGAAGGCTTAAAGAAGAATCTACAACCTCGAACTAATCATCAAAGAAGAATTTCTTAACTTCACTTATTAATACCCGAATCTGGGTTTTGGGTCTTTTATTATTGAATTTTGGATTTCATTTGTTAATACCTCAATCTGAGTTTCGGGTCTTACCAATAATTTATGGTCTTCATCATACCCGAATTTGGGTTTTGAGACTGCTATTGATTGCCAAACTTCACTTATTAATTCCCTAATCTGGGCTTAAGATTTCTATTATGAAGATAATTATCATGGATTTCTGATTATCCACCACTAATACCCGAATCCGGGTTTGAGAGTTCTTTTATGAAGACCATTCCTGATTATTAGTTATTAAAACCCGAATCTAGGTTTCGGACATCTTACTATTATCTTCTGAACTTCATTTACTGATGCCCGAATTTGGGTTTTAGATTTCTGAATATTCTAATACCTGAATTTGAGTTTCAGGTTCTTCACCATCAATTTTAGATTTCATCTATTAATTCTCGAATATGGGTTTTAAAGCAGTTGGTATTGAGATTACACTGGACGTCTAAGTCTTCAATCAAAAATTTGAGTTTGTCTTCTTGATACCCAAACCGGGGTTATTGATTTGCTACTCTAAACAACATTTAACAGCATCTGAATCTTGGCCCCTAGTCCATTCTTATCTCCAAGCGGAGTTTCTAATTACCTATTACTTATCCCCCAAATAAAGATTCATGGATTACAATAACTTATTCCCAGATGGCTGGTTATGACCTTCTATTTGCAAACATTTGTTGTCTCCAACAGAAAGTTCTTGGACTTTAATTATTATACGTTTGGATTACTATTAATCCCGTGGGAGTTCAATTTATGGATTTCATTTTTAACTACAAAAGTGGAATGGTGGGACTTATAATATTTCCAGACAAAAGTCCTTAGATCTCAATCATTTACAATTGTAGATTTCATATCCTTTATTAACTTAGGATGATGACCATTTAATCTTTAGGGTTTAGAAGCTCTACTATATTGACTTTATTTCCAAATCATGAAGCATATATTTAGATAAGTAATGAGCTAACGATAGAAATGTTACTTGCTTTGAATTTTGCAGGAAAATAAGGTTATTAACAACGAAGTAGATGTTAAATCTTTGTCCTAAAGAACAAAAGCTTCTTTCATACAAGGGGGGCAAAATGTTAATCATAAGATCCACTTAATAACAAAGGTATGAAAGAACGCTTATAAAAGTGCCAGGCTCTACTAAAATTGAAGGCATGGGTTTTTACCAAAGTTCAAAGAAGAGTGTTTCGAAGGCATTGAGATGGCTTTCGAAGGAGTCGCAAGCACCAGGTACCATTACAGATGATAAATAGGACAAAAGCTTTCGGAAAGATGGAAAAGATGGCAAGGTTACCCTTCCGCCTCACTAAGGCCTTCCGACGTAGATGGATTTGCATATAAAAGAAAAGCAGGAATGGTTTCGAAACACCTTTCGAAGATATTGAACGAAAGGCTCGCACACATGAACCGGTTCCCTCAAAATAGAAGATTTCGTTGTTGTCAATTTTACACTTGAAGAATTGATTCCAATACACTTATCGAAAGCAAGGACAAGCCTTTCGAAATGATTAGAACCCATCGAAAGCATAATGTAAATCCTACATGAAAATATAGCAACATGAAGCGAAGAGCACTCCTACCCCCCTTTCGATGAAGTCGGAAGCAACCCAGTGAAGAGTAAAGAAAAAGGGACGCTCCAACTTAACAATGTCGAAAGGTTATCAAAGCGGTCCTTATGAATGGGTTAAAAGGTTCGATACGATAGGGTAAAAGCGAAAGAATGAATGAAAAAGGATAAAAGAAAAGCCTTTCAACCACATCGGAAGGGGACGCGCAAGATGAAGGAAGACTTTTCGACTATGTCGAAAGGATACACGTGCAAGATGAAGGAAGGCCTTTCGACTATGTCGAAAGGATACACATGTAAGATTGAAGGAAGACCATTCGACCTCTTCAAAGGGATGAACACGGAAGGTTGGATGAAGGCCTTTTGACCTCGTCGAAAGGATCGAGGCGGAAGGGAGCCGATCTGCATCTGTAAATACGACCCTAGGGTTCCAATTTTGTGGATCGAATTTTGGAGTCCAAAACTCATTCTTCTAATTCTTAGCAAAATCAAGTCTTTGTAACCCTAAATTGATTTGGGGAAAAAGCTCACTTATTTGTAACTTAATTTTGATTAATGTTAAAAAGTGGAAGCGCATGGATTCAATAAAGATTTCGATCATGAGGGAGATCATTAGCTAGTCTAATGATCAATTTCACTTGATGCTAGCTTATCTTCTTAATTCCTTTTTGTATTATGCGATGCTATGGAATCATTTTGGATAATATTTATACGAAACAGATTATCATCGTGTTTAATGATAATATATGATAACAAAGATGATAATGATGTTTTGATCCTAATAAGTTCATGAGCTTATGTTATCCAAAATGACATTCTGCAACATAAATAACATAAAGTTTGCATATTGTACATTAGATCAACTTCTAAAGAATAAAAATCTCTTTTGACTTGGTCGAAAGGAATGTCTCGAAAAGGATGTGATGTATAAATGACGAACAATCCTATATGGGTGAATTCCTTCAAAAGACGCCACTTTCTACAATACATATAACCCTTTCGATGGAGTTCTTCCAGAAAAATACAAACAATGACGTCGAAAGGAAACACTTCTTTTTAAAGGAAAAATAACCCGTTCGACACAGTAGAAAGGAATGATGCCTAATATAAATTTTCCCTTTCGACTCGCTCAGGAATGAGGTTTCGAAGTAGGTGCTTTCCCTTTTTTACTTTCATTTTCAACAAGGTTGATTGAAACTATTAATTACCATCAATGTTTCTATAAGTCCATCCTCCAAAAGAAATTTGCCCAAGTCAACCCAGTCGAACAGGGTTTTGAAGGAAATGATCACTTCTAAAAGTTCCTTTTTCAAGCGTAAACAATATTTCTTGTTTAGAACATAGCTTTGGTAGTGTTGACAAGTTTTCTTGTTAACAAGTAATATTGAGTATAATATGTCAATAATAAATTCAAGTTAAGAATCTTTAAGTTTGAAATGTTCCAAATGAAAGACTGGCTGATTCAGCGACAAATTCTAAGTACATCGCCTTGAATAGCGCCGTAATAAAAACAATGTATAGAAATATAAATGCACAAATTTATAATTGAGCTGAGGGTGACTTCAAATGTTGAGAATTTCATAACATTGTTATATGATAATGATGTAACGATATAGTTCATAATAGAACTTAAAGCTCGTTGAAAGTTGAGAGACATACTTCGAATAGCTCCACATTATAAAGATAGTTTTTCAGCGTCAGAGAGAGTTGACTGATAGAGTAGATAATGGAAACATAATAGCATAACGTTCATAGAGGGATTGACCTAATTGGTTTTGAGAAAACCGATTGGAGAAGTTGGAATAAGATTCTATAATTGACCCTAAGTGCAAGTGGGAGATTGATATAGTTAGGGGTGTGCCCTGGGGTAATTATGTAATTTGTTACATATATCTAACTCGATAACCAATCTTGTTCAAAACAAAAGGTGTTATCTTTCTATTATATACTTAATATAATGTATTATGTTAATTAATTAATTTAATTAAAATTCTATTAAATAGAAAATCCATAAATGGCATGTTTTATCATAGTACTTACAAAGTGTTGTAACCGTGAGTAATTTATCACAATGAAAATAAATATACCATTTTAAATATTCCTAATCAAGATGTGTCGAGATTGGATATCGATATATTCGTTGAGACTAGAGTACATAACACTCTCCAAATGTTATGAGGTGTACTACTTATGGCTGCTGGGGGCACCAAGGTGTTATGTACTTATAGTTATTGGATAACTATGGAATGAATCATTCGATAGTTTTCTGTTAGTTAATATAACTGAGGTCAAACAGAAAATATTGATTTGACTGATTTACACAGTTCACTTGACTTGAGTATGTTAGTCTTTAATATGAAAGCTCGGCTTTGATTATAGTCAAATCATGGCACGATGTCCATCGAATGACTATAGTTAGGTCGAGTGGAAGTATTGGAAGTGAAACACTATTGAAGAGAGGATTCGTCTCCTTGGTAATATAGTGTTTATGGTCAACTGAGGTGAACTCAAAGTCAAAATCTCTGGTTAGAGCATTTGATTAATAATAATCGTTATTATTGAACCAATGACTTTGTGCTTGGACTTTATAGTTGAATATGGATGATATGGAAATTTTGACCATTACCAAATTCCATAAGTCCAAAGTGATATAGTTTTGACGAAGAGAATTAGTGTAAATAATATTCATAACCCGGTAACGCTTAATAAAGTAAAATTGGACATTACCAAAACTAAGTAAGCGATAAATTTGGCCAAATTATCACACCACTTGCTAAGTGACATGTGAACATTAATATTTGAATAGTTCGATATTAATCGCTGACCAAATTTACACCTAACGAGTCACAAAACCAAAAACGATGAATTCTCCTTTCACTAAATGATTTATTTAATTTGTTATTGTTAAATTAATTAAATTAATTAAATTAAATAATATTTATAAATTTATTTTTATTTGATTAATAAATATTAATTGTATTTATAAAAGTTATAAACACATTAATAGATATTCGGTACCGATAAGCGTTTTAAATTAGACATAAAATGCAAAAATATTCATTTCGCCTCAAATGGGTTTAAGGCCCATCATATGGGCTAATAGGATTGGCTATAACATGAGGTATAGATAGCTCAAAATATGGGTTAGAGGGCTTGATAACGGATGGCTCAAATTAAAGGAGATGTAGTAAAAGATAATGTCAAAAATTCTCTCCTTTCCATCCTCTATTTAAGCATCTCTTTCTCCATTTGATTAAAAACTTTTAGAGCCTCCACTTCTTGTCATTACTGGCTAAAAATCCCCATATGTTCTCTCCATTTAACTAAGCCCAAATCAAGTCAATTCAAGTGTTATTCGATAGCCGGTAGTCAACAGTTCAAGGACTAGCACTCTGTTGGATCGAAAATCGTTTCTAGGATCATATATCATCGTTTTAAGGTGTGCTTAAGGGCTTTCGTTGCAAGGTACATTTCTAATTAATTAAAAACATTGATTTATAATTATAATATTCATTTATATATATATATATAATACTGTTAGTTAGGTGGCGATTTGAATATGTTGACATATTGTCACAATTTTAGTTGATTGTATGTGTGTGTGTGTATACATATATGATTATAAAAAATAAATAAATTTGTGATAATTCATCTATGTATAACACGGTTATTAATTTAATAAAAAATATTTTGTTATTTATTAAGAAGAAAACTTGTCAACATCCCCAAAGCCATATGGAAGGTAATTGAGTTCAAATGAAATCAAATTGTTGAGAAGACCTCTTCCTTTGAAACATACCTTTCGACCAGGTCGACTTAGTCGAAAGGGTTTAAGGAGTTAGCTCGAAAATACAGGCTAAGGGAACAACATCTCATTCGAAACATGTCTTGTGAATGGGTCTAAAGCAATTATTTAGTTTAGCTTCCATTCCTTTCAATCATGTCGAAAGGTTTGTTCTGGCCTTTTCAACAACGACGAAAGGGATGCACGTTTTACTTATATGTGATAATTACTCTCGTCCCTAGTGGTTTCACTTATTTTGTAGGAACCCCTTCGAAAGGGTTGAAGATGCATCTATGGATGAACCCCCTTGGAATGAATTCCTCTCTAATCAAGCATTAGCCAATTATATACCGGAACCCCTTCGAAACCCCCTTTCGATCAGGTTGAGAGGGGTTCCACTCTTTCGAAATAGGTCTAGCTGATAATTGCCTAAGCTCCACTTTGTTTTTCCTATATAAGATCGACTCGAATATTCCCCAGCTTAATAAATTTGCCAATGTCGAAACCCCATCACCGTTCTTATTTTCATTGTTTAATATTGGTTTCGATGGTGATGCATTTCGACTGTATATACCCGAGTTGATCGTATGCATTGCTTAGACAAAAAGAAGTTAAGAAAATTTTTTAGAATCATGTGCAATAGATCATTATTCTGGCTAATGATCCAAATGATCTTTCTCATCATCAAAATCCTTAATGAATCGGTCATCTCTCCTTTATTAATAATCCAAAATGAGTTACAATTATAAGAGCTTTATCCCCAATTTGATTTAGGGTTTGCAGAGGGTTTTATGGCAACTACGAAGTTGGAGAAAGGAAATGAATTTCGGATTCCAAAATTCAGTTTCCAAAACTGGACCCCTTGGGTCTTATTTATAGATGCAGGTCGGCCCCCTTCCACGCCAATGCCTTCGACTCGGTCGAAAGGACCACTTTTTATATGCCGCCTCATGCCTTTCGACTTGGTTGAAAGGCCTCGTCTGCCTTCGACGCTGTCGAAAGGCATCTCTTTTGAGTTCTTTGACTTACCCTTACGCCTTCTTTATCTTTCTCCAGGCCTTTCGACTAAGTCGATAGGGTTTTTTTACCAACCTTTCACCTTTGTTAAGCCTTGAGTATCTCACTTCGCTGCTTTCTCCAGAATACCTTTCGATGTTGTCGAAAGGTCTTCAAATGCACCCTTCTCTTCATGTTGCCTTGTTGTCACCGGAAGTAAGACAGGAGCCTTCAACTCTGTCGATAGGTTGTTCATAGGAGTTTCGAAGGTGTTGAAGTACCAATGGTTTCGATAATGTTGAGTAGCTTACGAATACATGCCTGTGAATTGAGGCGGAACCTTCCCCTAATGTCATTGGCTTCGACCGGTTCGAAAGGCTTGTGTATGCTTTCAAAAGGGTTGTTATAAGGGCGAAACCTTTAGTTTCGAAAGGTTTGGCATGCATATGGGAGATTATCATTCATTGCCTTCGAAAGGGGTGTTCCGAAGCTGTCCATCTATGTCGGAAGGTCTTAAAGAGGTGGATAGATGGTTTTGTTATCCCTTTTTCATCTTTTTCAAAGGCTTGTACATGGCTTATCACCTGTGAGGGTGCATGCTGCTTACGACTCGTTCGAAAGCCTTCCCAATGCCTTTGGAACCTTCATTCATGATCCTTGTCGAAACCCACTATAGTAGAAGCTGGTACTTTTTTTATCTTCTTTCATGCCCTTGCTCTATAAGTGGATTTTATGGCTAACGTTTTGCCCCCCCCCCCATGAAAGAAGCTTTTATTCTTTAGGAGAAAATTTTCAGAACTTTCTCGCTCTTTATAATTTTATTTTTCTTGCAAAATTAAAAGTAAGTGATATTTTTTGTTGCTAGCTCATTATCATATTTATATGCATGCTTAATGATAAGTTAGCATATTAACGCTTCAATATTTAGAGAGATAGTTGATCATAATCCTGATTCAAAAGATATGAGGCTTGTAATCAATAGAAATCAGTGCATGTAATGAATGCAGTCTGCGAGCTCCTTGTGGGAAATAGCCAATGGCTGTAATATAGGCTATAAGTTATTATTTGAAAGTAGGCTCATGTAACCCATCTATTTAAATAGGTATTTAGAAATTTTCCTGGAGATTTGAATGATCTTGAAGTCTTTATTCAGATGTTGGTGAGCATCATTTAGAGTTATAAAACATTAACTCTAATTTAGGTATCAAGAAGACCAGTTTGAAATTTATTATTGTCTATAGCAACCTCAACTCTATTACTTTATACCCCAGGTTTGAGATTTGATGAGAAGCAATGAAATTTAACACAAATTACGGTATTAACTTGCGAAGTTTAGAAGTTAATAATGAGATATCTAGAATCCAGATAACAATATCCAAAATAGTCATATGAGTGGCATTTTAAACCCAGATTCGGGTATTTATGGTAGATTAACCAGAAATTAGCAATAATTGTCATCAAATCATGATCCCGAGTCCAGATCGGGGCATATGTCAGACAATTAGAGATTATTAGCAATTATCTTTGTAAAAAGGATCGTCGGCCAAGATTAGGGCATATGTTGGTTAAGTAGAAATCCATAGTAATTGTTGTCATAAAAGAAATCCTCTGCCCAGATTAGGGCATATGTTGGACAACCAGAAGTCCATGGCAATTGTCTTTATAATAGAAACTACAAGACAAGATTAGGGCATTAAAGTGAAATCAAGTAATAATCCCGAAACCCAGATTCGGTATAAGGATCGTAAGTTATTAATAATGTCCCGAAACCCAGATTCGGGTATTTATTAATGAAATTTAGATATGAAAGACCCAAAACCCAGATTCGGGTATTAATAGATGATGTTTAGAAATGAAAGTCTCGAAACCCAAATTCAGGTATTTAATAGATGGAGTTCTACTTTACTCCTTAGATTATGTCTTGCATAGATTCTTTAGGTCTTGTATATAGTAGTAATCTGATTGGTTGCCTCTCAAGCCTAGACATCTTAGTCCATAACTTGATGTGCCACCTCTTAGGCCTGGACATCTTAGTCCATTGGAAATATATCGCTTCTCAAGTTTGGACATCTTAGTCCATTATTTGATGAGCCTCTTCTTGGGCTTGGACATCTCAGTCCATTGTTTGATGAGCCTCTTCTTAGGCTTGGACATCTTAGTCCATTGTCTGGTGCTCTTGGTTAGCTCATTCTTAGAGGCTGGAACCAAGGACTTACCCAACCTCCCTCCAGGAGGTGCCTTGACCTGGCCAGAGACAAGGTCAAGGGCTTGTCTGGTGCTTTAACCTGGCCATAGCATGACGCGGATAAAGGCTTACTCCGACCTCCCTCCAAGAGGCGCCTTGCCCTGGCCAAAGCGTGGCGCGGACAGGGGCTTGTTCGGTACTTTACCCTGGGCATTATATGGCGTGGATAAAGGCATACTCCGTCTTCCCTCCAGGAGGTGCCTTAACCTGATCAGAGGCGCGATCAAGCACTACACCAAAATAGTGATTTTGCAACATTTTATATTTGTTAATTTCTAATACTTATAAATGTTACATCCTACTGACAATAGAAAAGTGTTAGGATACCTGGAAAAGTGTTGGGAAATATAAATAATGTTTTTTATAAACTTTCCAACACATCAGTTATAATTTACAACACAAAAAAGTGTTAGAACAGTTGGTAAATTTGTAAATAACTCACTAAAAATTGGACCCTTCTATAATCTTGAATATGTAGCATTTTCTAACGCTTTCCCCTTCTATCACCAATATCGGCAGCATAATTTTCAATTATATTAGTGTTCCCCTTCGCGCATTCCATCACCAGCATCGACAGCCATTCGCGCATCCTCCAAACTACCAGACATCTAACATCGAGCGGCTTAAGACTAGGGTTCCTCCTTTCAGTTGGCACGTCATCTCTAGTCGAGCATCCAACTGTTCATTTTTAAATCTATCATGGCGTCGAGGAGCATAATTTGAAGCTGAAAGCTAATCATGTCTAAATCAGAAGCTATCCTGGTTAGTAATCATTTTTTTTGGCTTGTCTCTATTGTTATTTCTAATTTTTAAACTTGGTACAGTACGGTTTAACATTAGACTTGAAGATTGAATGTTAATCGGATGAAGGATATATGTTAGTTTGTTTGTTGTTTTATCAAACTTGCATTATTATTTGTGATCTTCATGAAGAAAGTGGTTAAAGAATCCATCGATAGCCACACTATTACCTGTAGTGCACAATCTATATTGTGCTAAGCTAGGGATATTACAGTTAATCTGTTAGTTTAGACTTCCATATTTAGTCTAATCTGGATTTTTGAAAACTTGGTGTGAAACAACAAGTATGAAGTAGTCAATGATCTGGCAATGAAATCAAGTATTTTGATGTTTGAATATGACATATATGAAATGCATAGCTTTTATTTTGGTTCAAATGGAAAGAAAAAAGCAAGTTGATTATTGTTTTTATTTGCGAAGTTGTAACTAAAAGAACATAATTCAATTTTTTTGTTAAAATTATAAAGAATTGTAGTGTGTTCTATACTATTAAATATTGACACAAATTAAGTGGAATGTTCCGATATTACATTTGTCATTTTTATTGAAAGCAACTTCAGTTTAATCTTTTTCTCAATTTGTAGGTTTTTTATGAAATGGAAGGGGCCGATGTACATTATGGTTTCCACTACTTTTACTAATTATATCCTTTTTAATGAATATATATTATGCATGTGTAGACATTGTAGGAGCATTTCTTACTATTAAAACGTACAGCATGTGATTGTTCAAAATGATTCAGTTTAATAAATGTGTATAATGATTATATAACTTTTTTTAGATAAGAAGAGTTCTTTTCTAAAATCTTGATGGTGGTTACCAAATTTTTTCAACTTTAATACGTATTCTCATACACTAATAATTATACTATGAAAGTTGTGTTTTAGCCTATTTTGAAATGTGTTCTAGCCTAGTTTCAAACTATTGTCCAACCTTAGTTCTTACTAAGAAAAGCTGGTCTTTTATAAGGTTGCAGCTTCTAAGAATCAACTTACGAGTTTTATATGTTACTTTATAATTTCAGAAATGTAATATGTAAATTCAAGCATAACATCTCAACTTGACCATCAATTGTCACATGTTGACTTGGTAAAAAAATCCATGTTGAATATGTATCTGGCGCACTAAATAGTTTTACGTACTTATATTCTGTCACATGCGTCTAAATAAATTATCTAAAGTTTGGAGTAATGTTTTAGCCCAGTTTTAAACTAAGAATTGTCAAATTTTTGGTTCCTACTAAGAAATGTCAGTCTTTAGTTTTAAATGCGTTCTAGTCCAGCTTCAAATTTAGAATTCTCAAACCTTAGTTCTTACTAAGAATTGTCGGTCTTTTATAAGGTTGCAGCTTCTAAGAATCAACGTGCATTTTTGATTTTATATGTTACTTTATAATAAAAATGTAATACGTAAATTCAAACACATCACCTCAACTTGATCATCAATTTTCACATTTGGCTTGGTATAAAAATCCATACTGAATGTGCATCCAGCTTACTAAATAGCTTTATGTATTTATATCCCATCACATGCGTTCAAACAAATTATCTAAAGTTTCGAGCAATGTTTTATCTTGGTTTCAAATTAAGAATTGTCGAATCTTGGTTCTTACTAAGAATGTCAGTATCTATTTTGAAATGTGTTCTAGGCTTACACATTCTGTCATATTTCATTTACCTTTACTATTAACATTTTCTTTTTTGGTTGATGTGGTTGGCAAAGTATTTTTAACGATTCACAATTATAGGTAATAAGTACATTGATGTGCCATAATGATGTTTTCAGATCATGTAGTGGCATCTTTAGAATTACTGTAAGAGCTGAACCTGTGATGCTAAGAATAATGGGTTGGGTTTAATTGACACACTACTTATACATTTTTCTTTGCAAATCTATATGACACTAACGTAATATTATATATTATTTTAGTTATAACAGAACAAACGTCAAGAGGGTGGATTAAAATTCACGTAGAAATGAGGATGAATATAAGCAAGGTGTTCAGAATTTCATCAACTTTGTAAAGCAACACCCACCACAAGATATCCATTTATGTGTTTGTCCTTGTAAGAAGTGTGAAAACTCCAAAAAAATCTCAATAGAAACAGTTGAGAAACACTTGATATTTTTTGGTATGCTTTCGATATATGATGTATGGTTCTTTCATGGAGAGAAAAACAATGCTACAGTACAAATGACTCGTACATCAGATTCCGCCCAAGAGTTTCCTATTCAAGACCAAATGCAAGTAGAAGAGCCTATTGAGGACGCTCTTGGAAATTTTGTTAATGATGCATTTAGAGTGCATGATATGCCACAGGCTAGCGGTGAAGTGAACTTTGAAGAGATACATGTTCGGAAAATGTACCATGAATACAAAAGAAAAGAAAATGAGAAACTATATCCTTCTTGTGAAGATGGACTTACAACTTTAGGTGTAATGGTAGAGCTTCATAACTTGAAGAAAGAATTTAACTGGTCAGGAAATAGCATGACAGAATTGTTGAAAGTATTTAAAAAATGTCTTCCAAAAGAAAATACATTACCCGACAAGTATCCCACCATGAAAAAAATGTTAGAAGGTTTGGGAATGAAGGTAAAAAGCATTCACGCATGCGAAAACGGTTGCATGTTATTTTGGAAAGAGAACACTAACATGGTAGAATGTCCTCATTGTCATACACCAAGATTTAAAAATAAGGAAAATGCGTTAGGCATAAAAAATGACAACCCAACCAAGGAAAGTTCTAAGACATTTCCCTATAATTCCAAGGCTGACTAGATTGTACACTATACCGTGGATAGCTCGTAAAATGCAGTGGCATAAGCATGCTGATCCTTCTTGGAATTTCATGCGCCATACCGTTGACTCGGTGGAATGGAGATCAATCAAATGTAAGTGGCCATAATTTGCAAATGAAGAACGTAATATTTGGCTTGGTATCGCTAGTGATGGATTTAATCCGAATGGGGTTTTCTCCAATAGTTACAGTTGTTGGCCCGTATATATGATTCCTTATAACCTACCCCCTTCGTTATGCATGAAATCTCAATTTCAAATGCTAAGTTTATTAATTCCTGGACCGAAAGCACCAAGTCAAGACATTGATGTATACTTAGAACCTCTTGTTGATGAGTTGAAGAAACTTTGGACGAAAGGAGTAGCTTCTTTTGATATGGACAAGGGAGAAATGTTTACCATAAAGGCAATATTATTATGGGGAATCCATGACTTACCAGCATTTGGAAATTTATCTGGATGCGTTACACATGGTTATAAATCATGTCCAATTTGTGCTATGGAGACCGAGTCAGAGTACATTGGTAACAAGGTTGTTTATCCAAAGTATAGAAGATTTTTGAAGGATGACCATCCATATAGATTAGTAAAACATGGATGGTATAAGGATACCGAAGATAAAGAACCGCCAACAAGGTTAAGGGGACCATCCCTTTTGGAAAAGCTTAATTGTATAAAATATTTTCCTAGAAAAATACCAAAGAATAAGAAGCGAACGATATTTGAAGCTACCGATAAAAGTTTCTTTACAGTTGGAGATGGTGACATAGAAAAATCATCTTGGTATTAGAAGTCAATTTTCTATGATTTAATTTATTGGAGTAGTCATAAAGTGTGACATATTATTGATGCGATGCATACCGAGAAGAATGTTGTAGAGCATCCTATCAACTTAATGTTTGACAAGGGAAAGCAACCATCTAAGTTTGCATGGGACAAGATTCATAAAATGAAATGTTGTCAAGTTCTAAAAGATGCCAAACTTCCATCGTGTCTTGCGACTAGATTTGGTAGCCTTGTTACTATTTAACCACCTACTTTGCACATAAAATAAACATACGAGTATCATATTTTTATGCAATACTTGCTTCCTATAATGGTTCAACATGCATATCCAAAGCTTCGTGAGTTACTATGAGCTATTTTACAAGTGAGTTTGAATTTTAACATAATATGCTCGAAAGTTTTAGTTCGAGAACATGTTCAAGCCGCCAAAGATATGATTTTCGAGGCATTGTGTGTGCTAGCACATTATTTTCCTACAGACTTCTTTGATATATGTGTTCATCTTATGGTGCATCTAGCTGACCAAGCTTTGCTATGCGGACCTACAAACTATATATGGATGTATCCATTTGAAAGGTGAGATATTATTTTTACAAGGTTTGTAAATATTATTTCAAAATGACAATTTCTAAATATATGTGCATGTGTACATGTTTTTAGGGCTATGAAAGAATGCAAAATTATACCTTGTAATAAACGCTATATAAAAGGATCAATCTTGAAGCATATCTTGTTTCAGAATCTGTTAGATTTGCAATGGAATATATGCCGAACCCACGTGATGGAAATCATAGTTCTATACAAGCATCCTTTTTAGATAATGGTGATGATATATATGAATGCCCTATCATTGAAGGCAAATATATTAAGCTAACTAAGATGCAACGTGTTCAAATTCGAAGGTGGATACTTTTCAGGATCGATGTTCCCAAGAGAGATGAATATTATAGGTATGAATTTTCTCCATATTATGATAAATACCGATGACAATTGTAGGTAAAAGAAAAGTATTGCATTATATAGAAAATAGCGAATATATTCACATTATAATATCTAATTTGTAGTGCATATCGCTCTTCTTTAGAAGGTGCGTCTCGTGGTAAAAGAAAAGTTACCAGAATGGCAGAAGTAGTTGTACAAACTGAATTTATTGATTGGTTGCACAAAAAAGTAAGTTATTTCAATATGAAAGTTGTAGGTTTTGTTATTTTTATGTTAGTCATGCAAATTTGTTTGTTCCTGATAACTACTAGAAGAAAAATGCATGAACATAATGTTGTGGCAATTTTAGTGGTTCAAAGTGGGAAGCCAAAAGCTATCTCAAGTATAGATTGAATGGATATATATTCTCTCCTCAACATTATGACGACACTCTTTTACACCCAAGATAGCGGTGTTTGCATGGATGCAATCACCAGATTTGTTGCAAGTGCAAAAGATATAAATCCTACAAACGATGACAGTACTTGGTATGGTATCATTAAAGATATCATAGAAGTTGATCATTATGATTCTCAACATGTAGTATTCTATTGTGACTGGATAAATATCGCATATAAGACAAATGGTTATAAGGTTTGTACCGATTCACGTTTGTTGATGGTGAACTTGAAAAAGCTCAAAAATTCTAATGGAGAGTATGATGAGCTAACTATTCTAGCAACTGAAGCACGTCAAGTTTTCTATGTAAAAGACACTCAAATTTCTGATTGGTCCGTTGTTCGACATTCTCCGAAGCGCATGACAGACAACATAGATGAATACACCATACCGACCGAATTTCGGTCTGTTATGAAAGAACAAACCAACTTAGGACCATTATTGAAATGTGTTGAAATGAAATAGATATCATTTTGAAATGAATATTTGTGTAGTTTTGTAATTTGATTTGCTTTTAACATGTGTGAAAAGAAGTTAATCATTGTTGTGTTTTCAACCACTCATCCTTTTTTTTGGTTGTAATATTAATGCTGCATTGTTTGCTCTTGCTCATCTCATGCCTGGACAATTTCCACAGCTTTTCATATTAGGTAGATTGTAAACATGCGGTCGATCTTTTATTATAGTCATTAAGACATTGTTCCTTGTCTTTCGACAATATATGTGTTTTGCAGCAGGAACTGCTTTGGGTCTTTCATATGCTCAGACCCATAATCTGACGACTCCTACCACCATCCATGATTTCTCAAAAATGCATATGTTTAAATTATAAAATATTTTAATAATATAAGCATGTATTTGTATTGTGATGATATGTTTAAAAAAGATTTAAGAGCTATTTTTTATCTATTACTAAGAATGATGACCATTTTGATTTACTGAAATGAAGTGGAAGGAAACTGAAAAATGAATTTATTCAACAAGAGCTATGTATTATTCTATCATAAAATAGTACCACGTATATTGAATATGTAACTTTTACATTGATCAACAGTTTGTATGAAATATTGGTTGTTGAAATATGCAAGGAAATGAAGGAATTGCAGTAGTAGAGATGTTCCTTCAAAAGCATCATAGTCCTACTTTCATTATGATTGTATAATGTGTTCTCCCCTATTAGTTTTAAGAACAATTGCATTAGTGCAGAATGAATTTGAATTTCAATTCATGTACTTCATGTCACCGGTTTAACAAAATGCATACAACTTTCTATTATCTCTGTTTCATGAATTTATATTAGCAGTTATCTTCATTGTCTTTATTGTTTTTATACCTTTAAGTTTCATTGTATACTAAAATCTTTTTTATGCAGGTCTAAATGTCGAACAATTGCAATGCTAGTGCATCTAAAGGTACAAATGAAGAGCTTGAAGCATATAATCCTCCTCTAACAAATGACAAAAAATACTCAATAAGTGTTGATTTTGAGGGTGTTAAAGGGAAAGATGAAGCTAAATGGAGCTCCAGATGCGGAGCCCTAATTCGTTGTCATATACCGATTGGCTCTGACGAGTAGAGAAATGTAGATGATTACTATAAGAACATTTTCTGGCAAGAACTATTGGTATGTCACGAATTCACCTTATTTAGTCATTTATGTTTTGCACAAGATTTATCCTTACTACTGAAATTTCTTTGTAAAACAGAATGAATTTGACATGGATATAGATCCCGATCTAACTCGGCCAATTTTAGAAAAAACGTTTCCACGATATTATCGTACGGTAAAGTCTACTTTGCGGAATAAATTGCTTAGAGTCGGAGGAACCACCATACCCAAGAATATTGCTATTACTAAATGTCCTGCGGACATTGACAAAGTATTGTGGGAAAAGTTTATAGACAATGAATATTCGGATAAAAAAAGTGCAATGTAGGAAAAACAAGCTAAAGCTAAAAATACTATCACTCATACACTAGGAAGAAAATCATACCGTAGAGACGAAATGGTAAGAAATAGTATAAAAAATATTTCTTGTAAATATTAATAATGAATAGTTAATTAGTTTAAAAATATTTGTTCCTGTAGGTCAAGGAAAATCCGAAAGAGAAAGTTACGGACAATGGTTTGGAAGGCGGTACATATAAATAAGAAATCTGGACAAGTTCTTCCATCTACAACAAAGGCCTATGTAAGTATTTTTACTTTGGTATGAATAACTGATCAATTTATTTGGTATTAACATTGAAGGGTCTCAAAATGAAATGTGTTTGATTTCATGATCATTTTTGAAAATATAGAAAAGAGGGATGTCAACTTACTGTCACTTTCACTAGTTCTAGATTGATGTCAACTATGTCAACAACCTATTACAGTCATAATCTAGTATCAGTTGCTCTTTCTTTTGCCAGAGTTAAACTTAGGTTATGGTATTGTATTTGTACCTCTGGAAACCTGAACTTTGTTGTAAGTAAATATTTCATGCAATTCACATCATTTAGTCCCCTTAAGCTCATAACTCCTTCCGGTATAACTCACCCCACATAAAACTGCTCTCTTTTTCCCAAACACTTTAGGGTAGCTATCAAGGAAACTTCGCCCGCCTTTTTTAGACAAGGCCCGTGATGATGAAGATGTATTATATGTAATCATGCTCCGGACCCACCTAGTCACAATTTTAAATATACTGTGGGTTTGGGTGACACCATGGCACACCGGACATCGTACTGTCCAAGATAGTTTTTGAACTTGCAGGCTTATTCCACAATTGCTGCATCTCAAAGTTTTGCTACAACCAGCCATAAGAATATTTTTGGAAAATGGCGCAAATGCCTACACCTCTATTGCTTGGCATTTGTTTTATTAACGCTTACAATGAGATGAACATAAAGTAGACTTCTATTTAATTTTATTTTACCAAACTAAACTTCAAAGTTTCAACGTAATGTTAGAGGTAAATTTTACATTGGAACTGCATTTTCATACTAAATCACCTCTTTGTTGGAGATGGTCGAACCTTCCAGTATCCTTTTATGCCTACATCCTTTTTTTTCTAAACCATTTTCATTTTCATTTTTAATACCTTGCGCATTTTGAATATTCTTTTGCATACTGGTTAGTTAGTTATTTTATGGAAAAAAAATTGTTATTGAAAATAAATAATATTTTGATTTAAGTTAGCAGTTACTAACAAGCTTATTCACCCTCTGGAACTTGTAACTCATGATATAAGAGTATATGATCTTATAAGAAAATTTGAAAGTTACTAAAAAACTTGTAGAATTTCAGTATATGAGCTTATATTCTTTTTGCAAAACATAACATAATGAGCTTTCTACAAAACATAACATAATGCAATGAAATATAAGTGATGAAGTTAATTTCAGTATCAATAAGAGTAAGAGAAATGTACAAGTACCTGTGCAGATATTGCTTGAGAAACTGTATATTCAGTTTCTCTTTTAAACTGTCTCCATATCGACTTGCATTGTACTGGAGTTATCAATGTATCTTTTGGAGATATCTGAACACATGAACATAGCTTGTGAATTTATAATTTTATTTTCAGGCTATATGCTTTGCAAAATATACCTCTTCCCAAGAACTGGAAGCAAGTGGATCAGTGTTAGCTGTGATTTCTCTTCCTTTAGCAGTGGGAGCATCAGTAAGCGCTGAACTGAGAATATTTTCGATTCTATTTGATTCTTCTTCTAGTCGAATTGTAGCCAATACGGCTAAAAGTTTAAGCGGCTGCAGAATTATTTTCAAACAAGCTATTCAAATTTCAAATTCATACACAAATTAAGAAAGATAATCTAAAATTTTCTGGTACCGCAGCACGAGCTTCCTTTGTGATTATTCGGACATTCTCCTTTCCTATCCAAACTCTTGGCATTGAATCTTTATCATGATTGAAAACTGTAGAAAACCTGTAAATGGAATTAGGTTAATTGTTAGTATGTATATGATATAAACAAATGAAATTTGGAGATGAATAAGTACCTATCTTTCATATGCATCAAAACTTTTCCGGCTTCTTCTCTGGATTTCTTTTCAATTATACTCCTTGCATAATCTTTCAAATTTGAAATCATTGTTTCAGATTGTGCACCAACAAGCTCGAATCCAGAAAGTGCGGTCATAAATGTAGAAATTGCATTTGCAACTTCTTGTTTGTAAATTTTTCTTATAGAAACCCATGTATCAATTCCAGTAGCATCAAATAATGACTCCACGGGCTCAGATAATGATTATGTTAGTTGTTTCTAACAACATAATTTCTTTAGGTTAAATAACATTAACTAAATAAATTGGAAAAAAGATAAAGAAAGGTTGAAAATATTGAACCTCATAAGAAGTCGTAAGCTCAGATAATTTCTCAGTACGAGTAGACACGGGGTATTCTTTAATATCACGACGAAGCTTGTCCCTAACTTTGGAACTATCCCTGTCTGTTTACTTGATTACAATATCTACAAAAATAAATAAATAAACAAATAAATTTCAAACTTCAAAGTAGAGAAAAGAAATTTTATTTTCAAAAAAACTTAAGAGTTACTTCAATAATTTCTTGAAAATTTACCCGTGCATTGCTCATCAAAATCAACCATTGCAGACTGTGTACATGTATTAGCAGCTTCTTCAAAACCTTTCCCGCATTTTAAAGAAGTTTCTAAATTGGTATTGAATTTGTCTAATGATCTTGCATGAATATGTCCTAACATTGCTTGGAATGCAGCTTATATTCTTTTTGCACTTCAGTTGCACCCATAATTATATACATTGTATTTCTCTTTATCTCTACCTTATCATTATTCTGCATTTAAGTTTGTGGATGTTAGTTACTTGACCATGCTATAACAGCTTGCATTTTTAAACACTTAGATATTTAAATAATTGATAGCGGGGAATCAGATTCTACCAGCTTTTATTTTGTCTATTTATCATTTGCCAAAAAAATTGATTAATTTTAGAGTATGGGTAAAATACAATAAATAGAATTGAAATTCTTTAAAACAAAATAATATTTTCCTACTACACATTTTATGTTTTGAGGTTGCCCATGACCAGGTCAAATTACTCAAACTTTACTAACCCTAACGTTTTTAGGTTATGATTTGAAGTTTGTATAATTGAGATCATTGCTGCATTACAAGTTTTTGGGGGTGTAGCCAATCCCTCCCCTTTTACAAACGCTTTCATTTAATATGTAGTGAAATGAAAGTAGTTTTCTAAATAAATAAAAAGAGTCAATATGTTACCTTTAGAATGCATGAAGAATAATTTGTACAGTTAAGTTTGGGTTCAATAGGAATCCATCTATCCATGCGCATTACAGTTATACAGTTGTGTTTGCATTTACATACAGTTGTGTCTGCCAAAGTTATAGACCTAGTCGTGTTCTTGATTATGTTGCAGGCAAATCATATATTGTTTCAAATACTATTTATCTTCCAATAAGCAGTGTTGAACAATATGTTATCAGTTTGACCATAGATTAAAACCCTGACTCGACTACTATACTATTATTATCATGGTGTACTATAGACATATAGAAAAATTATGGGCTACCATGAATAAAAAATGGATGAGAAATTACCCCAAGGTTAAAAACAAATTCAGTCCAAAATTGTATTATGCCCACTGTACATATCTTGGGTTTCTGAGTGCACAGCCTGATTATAATTCAATCTAATAATGCACTGATACCTTATATTATATTTTAGACCTGATTATAATTGAGCAAACCAATCTATACTTAATTTGCACATACATGAATAGTTGAATTGGAAGTGCACTGTTGTTCTATATTTTTATACAATGAAAGCTAAGTCTCAATAATAGTAATTTTGATGTTTGAATTATCATTTGACATATTGAATGTAGGCACTTGTGGAGGAAGAGGAAGAAAAATAGAAGTTGGAATGTAGCGGTAACAAGGAAGCAAACACATATGACCTTGACAATGATCCCATCTCTAAAGTTTTTGGCTCTGATAGAAAGAAAAACTATTATCGTGCAATTAGCTCCACTTCTTCTGCAAAACAAGTAAAGTTGATGCAAGCTTCAAAAGCAATTGCCAATAAGAGTAAAAAGGAAGATTTTCTTCAATGGTCATCGGAATTACAAAACCAAGGGGAAAATCAAGTTGCACGTCAAGTGGAGAATCAAGTGTCGAGCCAAATCAATGTGGCTCTTAAATAATTTGCTTCATCTTTCCTAACTATGGTACCAGGGTTACAACATAACCTTAATGGTGGTAATGTGGTGCCTATGACGAAAACTGCTTCTAACTTGGATAAATCTCCTTCGAATATTGGAGTTTCTAGTTCGTTTATTCCGTCAAATGATGTTGGATCATCTACAAGAGGTAAACAATTTGTAATGCTACTATCACAAGATATGAAGAAGAATGTAGCAAAGGCTTATATTGGAACACAAACTATGTGTCATTTTAGAGAGATAGTTCCAAATGTTGAGAAAGTTGTTTGGATAACGGAAGTTTTAGAACCGAAAGCACCGATTTGCGATGGTTGTCAAAATGGGCATTACAAGTTTTGTGAATTTTCAGATGGGGGCTTTGTGATATGGCCCGTGTTTTGTCTTCGCAATATCTAAAATTCTATTTATCAGTAGCTCATATTATATTGGATATTTAAAATTGGATATGAAATTGCTTTTTTGTAATTTGAATATGATATTGTGGTATTTTGAAATTGGAAAGTTTGTAGCTCGTATTATAGTATTATCGAAATATGATATTGTTGCATTTGAGATATGGAAGCATTTTAGACTTCATATTGAATTGATATGATGAATTATATATATGATATGGACATAATCATGTATGAGATATTATATTCATTTGTTTTAAGAATTTAATATTAATTGTACATAAAATAGGGTAAAAACATAATTTCAATATTTTTGATAACAACGCTTATCTATGTTACAAACCTAAATGATAAGCAAAGCAATTTATGTGTAACAACATATATATGTGTTACTAAATAATCATTTTCCAACACTTATAAGCGTTACCGTATATTTTTGTACCAACACTTATAAGCGTTACCGTATATTTCTGTACCAACACTTATAAGCAATAGTAATACATATGTTCATAACACTTATAAGTGTTACAAATTCGACCGCTCCATTCCTCACAGTCCATTAGTAAAGTGTTACCGAAATTATTTATAACACTTATACGTGTTAGGATTTGCCTGTTTTGGTGTAGTGAAGGGCTTGTCCGGTGCTTTAACCTGACCATCTTATGGCATGGATAAAGGCTTACTCCGCCCTCCCTCCAGGAGTGCCCTGCCCTGGCCAACTCGGTGCGGATAGAGGCTTTCTATCATCTTAGGTAGTATCCAAATCTAAGGAGTATTTCACTCCCAACCATGTTGATTTTCTTTTTGAAGAAAGAGAAGCTTTATTCATTCATCTTTGGAAAATATGGCCTCAAATGTTCGACATTCCATGTTCTCGGAACCATATTGTCGTTTGGTCGGCATAATTTGTAAGCTCCTCGAGGGATTACTCCCAGATGATTAAAGGTCCTTCCCAATTTGGCCTCAGGGGTCCATTTGCGGTGTTTCTGGTATTTTCCATCATCTTCGGAGTACTAAATCTCCTTCGTGAAATGACCGAGTTCTCACTTTTGAGTTTTGGTACCTTGAGATTCTTCTTTGATACTCAGCAGTTCTTACTGCTGCTTCATCTCTCAATTCATGTATCGAATCTAAGGATTCTCTTTTCAGCTCTTGATTCATATCGAATGCATAAGCGGTTCTTCGGTGTGAGAGTACTTCAATCTCGATTCGTAACATCTCCTCACACCCATATGTCAAAGAGTAGGGAGTATGTCCCATCACCGTTTTGGTGGATGTTCGATAAGCCCAAAACACAAGTGGCAGTTCTTCTACCCAATTTCCCTTTGCTTTGTTTAGCCGCTTTTTATGAATTGTCTTTATGGTTTTGTTTGCAGCCTCAACTGCCCCATTCGCTTTTGGATGTGCGATGGATGAAAAGCTTTTTATGATTCTATTCTTATGGCAAAAGCGAGAGAATTCTTCACTCTCAAATTGTGTCCCATTGTCAGAAATTATGTTCTGGGGAATTCCAAATCTGGTTACGATATTTTTGATAACAAATCTGAGTACCTTCCTAGAAGTAATCTTTGGAAGCGGTTCCGCTTCAACCCATTTAGTGAAATAGTTTATGGCGACTACGGAGTACTTTGCTCCTCCTTTTGAGATTGGCAATGGGATGATTAAGTCTATTCCCCATACGTCAAAGGGCCATGAACTTGTAATTGGAGTCAACTGAGTTGGGGGCAATCTGGGAATCTTTGAGTATTTCTGACATTTTTCACATCTTCTCACATACTCGATGGCTTGGCTTACCATATGAGGCTAATAAAATCGTTGCCTCATTATTTTCTTTGCTAATTTTGTTCAATTTGAATGATCTCCGCAGAATCCCTCGTGTGCTTCAGCCACCAATTTTATTCAATCATTCAGGCTTACGCATCTTAGATAGGGAAAAGCATATCCCTTCTTATAGAGGATTCCATCCATCATCATGAAGGTTGGAGTTTGTCTCCTGATTTTCCTTGCTTCACCTTTGTCAGATAGGAGTATTCCTTTAACAAGGTATTCAACAATGGGTGACATCCATGTGTCATCCTATTTGTCACTTGATCTTGGTTGGTCAATCCTTTCATCCGATATTTCTCTATCACTTTCTCTTCTCTCTTCCCCTTGTAATTTAGTTTGAGACCTTGTCAAAACTAACAGTTCCTTTCCCAGTTCGGATGCTTCCTCTCCAATACTTGGAATTTCCTGATATCCCACTGGAACAATATGTGTCTCCGGGGCTCCCCTTGAGCTGGCTAGTTTTGCTAGGGAATTTGCTTGTGAGTTTTCCGCTCTTGGGACTTAGTGTATTGGAAAGTCTTTAAATGACTTAATATCTTCTTCACGTACAAAGATAGCTTGAGATCCTTTGTTTGATATATCTGTTTCACTTGGTTCACCATTAGCTGAGAATCACTAAAGATCTGAATTCGTGGAATCTTGAGTTCTAATGCCAAGGTTAATCCCGCTACCATAGATTCATGTTCTGCCACATTATTCGTTGCGGGGAATCCCAATTTCATGGCATAATGTAAACGGTGTCCATCTGGTGTTATGATTACATATCCTGCACCAGCCCCTTTTTCGTTTGATCACCATCAACGAATAATTGCCACATAAGCCTCTGATTGCTCCTTAATAAAGTTAGTGCACTCATTAATGAAGTATGTTAATGCTTGCCTCTTGATTGCAGCTCGCGGCTGGAATTCTATGTCATATTGGCTGAGTTTGATTCCCCGTTTTACCAATCTTCTTGAAGTTTCAGGTTTACTAAAGACTTGCTTAAGGGGGAAATTGGTCAATACCCTGATCGGATGTGCTTGAAAATATGCTCTAAGCTTTCGAGTTGTGAGAATCAAACATTAGGCTAACTTTTCTATCGCTGGATATCAAACTTCCGCATCCTTCAATCGTCTGCTTACATAATATACTGGAAGTTGTGCCCCACTCCCTTCTCTAATCAACAATGAGCTGACCACGTGTTTTGAGACTGCCATATATAGGTATAAGATTTCCCAATTCTCGGGACTAGAAAGTATCAATTGCTTTTCCATATGGGTTTTTAATTCCTGAAAGGCTTTCCTGCAATCTTCCCCCCATTCAAAGTTCTTCTTCTTCTGGATTACATCAAAGAAGGGTATACACTTATCGGTAGCTTTAGAAATGAATCTACTTAGGGCTACCACCCTTCCATTCAAACTCATCACCACCTTGTTGGTTTTGGGTTCGGCCATGTTCTTAATGGCTTGAATTTGATTAGGACTAGCTTCGATCCCTTGGGCACTTACAAGATAGCCCAAAAACTTCCCAAAATGGACTCTAAAGGAACACTTTTGTGGGTTCGGTTTCATTTGATATTTCCGTAATATCCTGAACATCTCTTCCAAATCTTTAAGATGATTCTTGGCCTCACCAGACTTTACCAGCATATCGTCCACATAAACCTCCATGTTTCGGCCAATTTGCTCTTTAAACATTTTGTTGACCAATCTTCGATATGTTGCCCCTAAACTTTTTAGCCCAAATGGCATCTCCTTGTAACAATAAATTCCCCACTCAGTTATGAAGCTAGTGTGCTCCTCATCTAGTTTGAACATTGGTATTTGATTGTACCTTGAATAGGCATCCATGAGAGGCAACAACTTTTGCTCACTTGTTGCAACTACTAACTGGTCTATTCACGGTAGTGGAAAACAATCTTTTGGACATGATTTGTTCAAATCCATGTAGTCAATGCAAGTCCTCCATTTTCCATTTAATTTCTTTACCAGATCTGGGTTGGCTAACCACTTTGGGTAGTATATTTCTCGGATAAATCCATTCTCAAGGAGTCTGTTAACTTCTTCTTTCAAAGCATCTGATCGTACCTTGTCTAACTGTCTCTTTTTTTACCTTACGGGGTTGCTCTGGGATTGATGTTGAGTGCATGACACATGACCGTTGGATCAATTCCCACCATATCAGAATGTGACCAGGCAAATACATCCTTGTTGACTTTGAGAAATTGGATCAAATCCTTCTTCAAGTCACCATTCAAATCTTTTCCCACCTTGACCACTTTCGTAGCATTATTTGAATCTAGGTATGCTTCCTCAAGATCCTCTATAGGTTTAATCCTTTTTGTTTCCCTTCGGCAATTGAATTCTGTGACAATTGGGCTTTCTTTAGCTGAGTTAGCACCAACTCTCTTCCTCTTGCCTCCATAAGGAATGTACCTTTCATACATATGTTTATTAGGTTTATTAATCTTAATCTTTGCTTCGAATGTTGGATGTGAAAATCCATCATCTGAAGGCTGTGAAATAGTAGAAGAATCAAAGTAAGTGGAATACTGCTTTTTATATTGATCTAGGGTACCAAAATACATTTCTCGGGAGCTGAACTGCTCCCCTCGAACGGTGCCTCATCCTCTTTTTGTCAAGAATTTCACTATGAGATATTTTGGGGAGACGAAGGCATTTATTTCGTCGAGAGCTAGCCTATCAAAGAAGGCGTTGTAGTAAGAGGGCTGGTTGATAAACACAAAAATGGTCTCAAAGGTTTTGCAAGTTGGTGGCACACCCATTTGCACGAGTAGCTTCACTTGCCCTACCAAAGTCGACCCTTTACTATTGAATCCGAAGATGGGTTCCATGCTGGGCTCCAATTTGTCTTCGGGGATATTCATTTGGTTGAAGGCATTCTAGAAGATTACGTTGACTGCACTACATGTGTCAACCAGAATTTTGGAGACGGTGGATAATCCAATCTGAGCAGTGATCATCAAAGGATCGTTATGCGGATGGTGAACCCCTTTCTTCATCTCTTAGGGGGTGACAATAAGATTTGGCATTTGAATACTGAGACGTGGATTCTTCAATGGGGGTTCTTCTTGGAGAGAGAAGATACCTTCCTTAGCTTGCTTGATGTATCTATTCCGGGCCCCTTTGCTATTTCCCGTCGGATGTGGCCCACCATGAATGACGTCAATTCTGTTTATTGGAGGGCTCAAGCTCAGGGGGTCTTCATCTTCCAACATATTTACAGCATTGCTAGGGTTTTTCTGTGGACCATCCACTGTCCATTGAGCTTTTTGCTGATCCTGAATGAATTCCTTCAAATGTCCCTCACGGATCAGTTTTTGGATGATTCCAGCTAGAACCCTGCACTCATCGGTTTTATGGTCGTTCGCCTTGTGATACGAACAGTAATCTCCTCCCTTTCTTTGTTCAGGGTTATTCTTGGCCTTAAAGGAGGTTGGAAAGTTGACTCTTTCCTTGGCCATAGCATAAACGTAAGACAGTGGCTTGTTTAAAGCGACTGCGTTAGCAATGGACTCTTCCCATCTTGTTCTTTTGCGTCCTTGGTCTTGGCCGAATCTCCCCATTCCTTCTTGGGGATAGCTTTCCTCTTAGCATATTAAAGCTCATCCATCCGAATGAACTTGCTAGCCTGGAAATGGAAATCTTGTAAATCTTAACACCCGTCAACGAAGAGCTGCTTCCAGAAGGGGGTGGTTTCTATCAAGCCGGAATGGACCGCAATAAGCTTGTCTCAGTCGTTCATACCTTTTGCTTTTAGGGCCTCAGCGTTGAATCTCCTCAGATAGTCTTCCAAGGATTCCCCCTGTCTTTGCTTTATGTTGGCCAAGATTGTATAGTCTATAGTGGGATCTTTGCAAATGCAAAACTAGGCGGAAAATTCATAAGAGAACTGCTTCCATAAATAGATGGTTTTCTCCTGATACTGTCTATACCACTTTGCTACAACTCCTTGGAGAGTGACCGGGAATAATCGGCATCTGACAGCTCCAGATGCATTGTGCAAATCCATTTGGCTATCGAAAGCCATTAAATGATCGTCCGGGTCTGTAACTCCTGGTATTTCATTGTTGGGATTTTTACATAAGGCGGGATGACTGTAGCAATGATCTCATTAGTGAAGGGCGGCACTCTTTCATTATCATTAGCGTTTTCATCCATAGTCCTCTTCCCTTTCATGTTCATAGCACCCTTTATTGCCTTTTCAGCTGCATCTTTTAGATAAGCCTCAACATTACAATAATTTTTTTGGTTCGGTCAATACTCCTTTGATGTTGAGCTTCCGGATTGTTCAAGCGGCTTGTCGTGAGCTCTTCCTTGATGATTAGCTTTTGACTGAGGATGCTCCTTCTTCTTGAAGGATGTTAGATCTATTTTGCTTTTGTATTCATTGGAGTTAGCTTTTAAATTCCTCCTGGGAAAAACCACCTCATCCCCTTGAGTTGGTTTTGGTGTCTTTGAAGATTTCTGAGATAGTACCATTTTGAGTAGCTCTTGCATCTCTTGCAGCTGCTGCTCCAACTGTTTGATCTTTGTAGTGTTCTCATCTTGCCGAGCTGGTGACAAAGGCTGTCCTTGAACAGCCCCTTCCAGATTAAAGGACGGAGCAATGTTCTCCTCAAGGGTGGTTGTGTGGATAACTCCTTCCTCAATTCCTCTTAATCATTTAGATCTCATTTTTCCTATGCAAGTCAAATAAACCAAAATTAGTCTATAATATAGTGACAAGGCCGGAGGTTTGAGCACTCCTTCTAGCGCCAAAAATGTTGACAAGAAAACTTGTCAACATCCCCAAAGTCATATGGAAGGTAACTGAGTTCAAATGAAATCAAGTTGTTGAGAAAACCTCTTCCTTCAAAACATACTTTTCGACCAAGTCGACTTAGTCGAAAGGGTTTAAGGAGTTAGCTCGAAAATACAAGCTAAGAAAACAACATCTCACTACAAGGGGAAATGCGATTTCCGACGGCCAAAAACCGTCGGCGGCCGTCGGAAGCCGTCGGCCGCCGTCGGAAAAAGCTGTCGGAATTAACTACGTCGGGGAGCAGTACTTCTGATGGCTTCCGACGGTACCTGTCGAACATATTTCCGACGGGTACCAACGGTTTCCGGCGGTTTCCGATGGATGACGACATGTGTCGGGATCCGTCAGAAACCGTCGGGAATAATGAGCTACAGGCCGCCGGTAACCGTCGGCAGCCGTCGGAAATTTTGACCTGTAAGCCGTCGGAAGCCGTCGGAAATCTGCTGTGTTTTTTTTATTTTGGCTGCAAATATAGCCTTCCAACCACATTTCTCTTCCAAACACTATTATATCAATACTGCACAATCCAGTATAAAATATTCCAACCAAATATCAAAACCCAAACTACACAATATTCAATAAACACACAAATAAATTAAATTAAATCAAAAAAAATACATAATATACATAATCATCCCAATATTGACAATAATCATAACAGTAAGTGTTCTATCATGTTATGAATACACAAAATCATCAACATCCTCAGCCACATCGTCATACAACCATAAAACCAAGTGTATCAAACGTATTTATACATAAATCAATAATTAAATCACCCGTCTACCAAATCATTCAAAACTAAAACAAAACATACCTGAACGAGCAAGCAAGCAAGCAATAAATCAATCTCCGCCAGATCCAGAACCAGCTGAGGAAGGGAAGCGGCCACCAAACTACTGCATGTACTCTAACAACTGTGTGATCTGCATGGCCTGTTGGCGGTTCTGCTCCTCCAGTTGGGACACTCTAGTCCGCAATTCTTCTATATCGGCTAGATCGCTCTGACCTCTATTCCGCCGACCCCGTCTCTGACTGCTGGACTGCAACAATGGAAAAATGAATAAAATTCAAGTTTATTGTTTTGAAAAGGTCAAAATATCAAATTTGAAGTATTTTAAGAAAAAGTAAATAATTTACCGCTAGATTTCCAAATCCGTATCGTCGACCATGCTCTGATGGATCTATAACGGACTCAAAAATATCGTCCTCCTCATCAGTCGTCGGCTGATCTCGACCCGTATCAGTAAGGAGTTTCTACCGCTGCTCCATAAACTTCTCCTGCATTAACAAATTAATAATATCATATCTTATATCATTATAGTTTAACAGTTAAAACAATTACTAATACTGAATAAAATGAAATATGCTTATATGGCTTTTGCTGGATTTATCATCCTGCCATGTATACGAAGCAGTCCCGTCTGAATTAACATGCTCGACAGCATGCGTACGGGTGAACACGTCCATATAGCTGACAGGACCATGTGCCTCGGCTTCCTGAAGTTGATCGTTACATACAATTATTATACATTTAAAATCATATAGCATAAACTATTTACATTTATTATTCAGTAAATTTACCAACTCCTACCGATACTGCTGAAATGACTCGATCCTCTGCGATGAGTGACAGGATTCTTATTTCTATTTGCGGAGTTTCTATCCGACTCTGTCTGTACATTAAAAATTTGATACATTATTTTTCGATCACGATAAATTAATAATTCAAAAAAAATTATTATACTTGCCTTCGCCTCGTCCTTCTCCCAGTATCTCAACCAAGCTTGCCACACGCTCTCTCCCATCCACCGTGGTTTCTTACCAGATTTCTTAATCTCCGATATCGTGTCCCTGTAGTTCTTGCGCATCTTCTTCATCCTGTATCCTCGTGCCAGCATAATATCGTCTGTCTGGATGTCTATCTCAGCCTGTGTTACAAAAAATTACACTTTAAATGGTAAACAGTAGGAAAACGACAAAAACGAATTAAAAATGGAAAATAGAAAAATACACATACTAAGACATCCTGCCATATGCACTCTATGATGTGAGGAGGGATGCTATCCCACTTCGGCCAGCAAGCACTGATCCTACTGCGATAAGCAACTCTAGAGACGTCCAGCACAACCTTAGATGGAAGTAGGTCGAACCCCCTGTTTTTTAAGTACGATATAGATAAGTACGTATATCATAAAAAAAATAAGATGCTGAATAAAATTTAATTCTTACCCATCTGCTCTAGGAACTAATGATACTATTGGACGTTGTGGCTCTTGCGATAGGCCACTGCCATCGCCTCCTAACGATCGTGAAGAGCTCCTACCTCTATTTGACAAAATGCTAAACCTGTGACATATACACATCATTATATAAGACAATAATAACTTGATAATGAAATATATTTCATATGAAAATGACATCAACGGTATAAATTGCTTAATTAATGACTGAAATGGAAATAGAAATGGAATTGTGTTATACCTGATTCATAATGGGTGTACTCTTCCAACGATAAGCAGAGTTCATTGCATTTTTAATAAAAATTGCTAAATAAATGACAAATGGAAATAACATAAAACATGTAAACAATAGTAATCGGATTTGGTTTCATAGTTACATCAATTTCATAATACATCAAGAATTCAACATAGTTATATCAATTGCAAAAAAACAGATTCAGATTTATATCAGTCATCATCGTCTTCTGATTCAGATTCAGATTCGGTCTCGTTTTCGACGATATTTTCCTCTGCACTGTCAAACGCTTCTACCAAAACATTTGATTCATCGATCTAAGGACCAAAATCTGTATGATCGTCTGTAATTATTATATCGTTATTTTGCTCGAGATCTGCCTGATAAGCTTGTTCGTCCGGAATATTCTTCCCATCGAATGTGAATCTGGCCTTTATTTTAAAAACTGCAGACCAATCTACTTTATCTCTTTTTAGAGACGTATAAGGAGCGTAATAAACTTGCAATGCTTGTTTGGCTAGTACAAAAGGATCATACTTGTGATAGTGCGACGTATGCTTTATTTCGATTAGATTATAATCCTTGTGCACATTAATTCTAGAACCTGGAACATTGCTAAACCAATTGCATCTAAATAGAAACACCTCCTCCGCGGGTCATGAGAAATATGTCAGTTGCAAAATTTGTGTTAGAACGCCATAAAAATCATTTAAGTGATTTTCTGGATCGTCACTACCTTTAACAAATACACCAGTATTATTTGTTAATTTTTCTGCACCGTATTCTTTGGTGTTAAATTTATATTCATTGACGAAATATATTGGATATGACTTGACCACTCTTTTTGGTCTTATCGCAAGATGTTTCAACCCTTCGTCAACAACACAATTTCTCGGCTCATAAACATAATTTGAAAACCAATCGGAAAATTCTTTACTGAGATCTCCGTTGGGATGTTCACGTTCATAAACACTGTTCATATAAACAAATTATTACATTAGGTTATACACGCACATGCATTATAGAAAAGAATAAAACATAAATTATTATTTCAGATTACCTAACAAACGGTGCTTCAGATGGGAGATGAACAGGTAAATGTTCCATTACATTAAAAAAACCTGGCGGAAATATTTTCTCTAATTTGCAAAGCAATATAGGAATGTCCACCTCAAGTTTACGTAAACGTTGCACTTTTAAAGTAGTCGAACAAAGCTCTTTGTAAAACATACTAAGCTCCGTTACTACCTTCCAAACTTTTAACGCACTACGCCATAAATGGCCTTCTGCAACACAAAAAAAATGTTGGCTCAGGCCCGAAAAATGTTGCCATAGGTCTATGGCAACACTTTTAGGGTGATGCAATTTTTGCCGTTGCCTTAGACCTCAAAGGCAACATTTTGACTATCTAAGGTAACATAAGTAATATTGTTGCAATAGAATCATATTTGGGTCTATGGCAACACTCATAGGTATCTGTAGCAAAATTTCAAAAATGTTGCTATAGATATTAACTTTCTGAAGTTGTAGGACCCACATCTTGTGGAGCCCACAATGTGGGGCCCACAACCCAACTGGGTCCATCCCTATGGGAACACCTTGAATGACTATTGCAACATTATTTTAAGCAACATTTATAACCCGATGGCAACACTATTCTGAAGCTACCGCAACACTATTCTGAAGCTACCGCAACACTATACTAAAAAGACACTAAGAACACATAGAACAGTACAATATCACATAGAACACTTGCATGATACACAGTACAATATCACATAAAACACTTGCATAATACACAGCATAATACAACAGTACAGATAACAATTCATACAGCAGTACACATCACAATTCATGTCAGTTACCCCAAAATATCCAGTTACCCCAAATATCTGGTACACATAACAATTCATAAATGAGACTTAAGAGCTGGTGCCTCCAGTCAGATTATCAGTCTCATTGGACATGATTGTGGAAATTAGATCCTCTACATTGATGTTCATCTCCAGGTTGGCATCACCTAATTTCTTAAGCACCCTAGCCAAATTCTCTTATACCTTCTGATTTACCTTGGACCAGCAGTGTGTGTGTCTTGATACGACTTACGACTATTACTTTGTCATCATCTGAAATGAGACTTCCCTCTCCAACCTTTTGCACACATGTAACCTGCTCTTAGCATGGGCACCGTTTCATCCCCATCTGTCAAATGAACGCGTCCTTTCAAACAGCTATCTTCGTTTTCACCTTCTACAGAAGTATCAATTTGGGAAGTAATGTAACATTTGGCTTGAGGAGATAGCTTGTAGATGTACGATCTTTCTGTTGGAATTTCTACACCAAACATTGAATATATCTCCATATCAGGCACATTAGGTAACCTATGACATGAAGAAAACTTTCTCCTTTTTAATGTAAAGGAAAAAATATTACTTGCAGAAATAACTTAAATGTTTTTTGTTTTTTATGTTGTGATGAGGGCTCATGCATACGTGTTTCCGTAATGCGAAGGATGAGCGTGTTCAGTCAAATAAGAAATTAGCACTACATATTAATAGGAAAACGAGAAGGAACTTTGCATTATATTTTTAGCATCAACTGAAGGAACAAGTTGGATAGATACAGTTAGACACGGCTGGTTTCATCTACATAAGCCAAGCGATAAAAATATAACAAGGTGACATCTAGGTATAGGCTAGCTCATGTCAATGATATACACGGTTAAGTGAGAAGAAAACGACCATGTATATACAAAAAACGTAGCGAATCAAATTCTTACTTGATCTCAAATGGATTCGACTAATATTTGTGGTGTTGATATTTCAGATCATCCAAATTGTCAGCAATGCCATACGAAAAATAAGTGCTACCCATTTGCATCATTTTTGGTGCAACAAAATAAAGAAGATCCAATACGTCACTAGCAGCATAAGCTCTTCATGGATGTTGTTGTTCTTTTATTAATCATTCCACATAGGGCAGGGTGGAAAACCAATGTGCTCTTTAATTTAATAAACTTGTTAGTTAACTGCGCAGTATAAGTAAATAATTCAAAAAAAATGACATCCAATAATTGAAAAAGGATGTATGCACTAGGATTAGTAACCGTGTTAACGTCATTTGCTAAAACCGAACAGCTTGAGGGAAGAGACAACAAAATGAAAACTGGTGAAATCCATAATGAAGCCATTTTGAATACAGTTTACTTTCAGTTTCTCTACTGTTCCTTTTATTTTATTTTTTAGAAAGTCTTCCTTCTATAGTTATATAGGATTAGTAAATTTGGTATGAATGAAAATCTATCATAGTGTTAATAGAGTTTGAAGTGAGTAATTAACGACTAAATTTCTACTTAAAAGATTTTTAAATTTATCCAACGGATTTTTTTTGCTTGATCAAGATTGAGCTGTGGGCTATTATTGGATTGTCGCAGTGGAGCAAATAACAGTGTCAGTTTTTACCAGGAATTGCAATAAGATATGGATCTCCATATAAACGCACACTTTTTTCCTTTCAACAAACATAAAATTACGTCAAAATTCAAACTATGCCACACCTTACCAACTATAAAAATACTCAAATTTGATCGGTACCATGAAAAAAAAGTATAACGCATTAGCAGTTGATTGCAATAAATATACTCTCTTGGGTATCAAATAAAAGATCAACAATTGTAACTTGGTAATTTAGCAATTTCATAACTTAGTAATTTAGTAATTTAGCAATTTAGCAACAAAATAAGGACTAAAAGGACACAATCTAGCATTCTAATTGTGCATTGCTTAGTAACTTTATAGAAATAACCCAATTTTTCATTCAATTTAAGCAATTTAGGAATTTCATACACATCTTGATTGTAAATCTAACTCACAACTCGGAAATTTAGGTAATCAATTCAAGAGAAATTTAGCAATGTTACTACCTCAATTATAAATTCAAGTAATATACCTATGATTTAGGTAATTAATAGTCAAACAGCAACCCAGTGGTAGAGGACTAAAGAAATTGAGTTTGCAGGTTTAATCAAACAACAAATTTAATTGACTCCAACGTCACTTCATGTGAACAAACAACTGTTCTAATTAATTCAAACAACAGTTTTAATGCTCTCTATCTAAATATGAATACGTAAAACAAGCCATGTATAATTGAACTCATCTACAACTATCATTGCAAATTCCATTGACAACACAGTCAACAATGTATAATTATTTATACAGCGTATAATTTGGGTTCTATAAAAACCAACCTGAAAATTAAAAGGACTTAATTAAACCTGAATCTGTAAAAACCCACTTGATACTTGGTTGATGGCGCGGACCAGAGGTTGCAGACGGAGGCAACGCAGTCGTGAACGGAGTTATGGAAATAGGCCTCAGCCTCGTAGGCAAGGGAGCTGACGGTGTCCTCGCGCTGGGATGAGGGGCATCAAGGAGAACCTTGGAGACATTCCTAGCGCCAATGACGTAGTGGACGTTGGCGAATTTGGTGGATTGGTACGGGTGGAAGTATGGGGAGAATATTCAGGCATTTTCGGTGTGTGATCTAGGGTTAGGTTTGGGAAAGTGAAAGGTAAGTTTGAGTGCACTTAAGAAATTAGGAAAGCGCGGTTAGGACGAAATAGCGGAGGGAAATTTTTATAATTCTCAGGCGGCAAAATTAAACAGTTTACAAAGAGCCAACCTTGATTCGGATTATGCCATATTCATTATTCGATGTACCGAAGGTAGTTTGTAAACGATTGGATAAGGTTTAAAAAGTGACAAAAAATTTCGAACCATTAAATATTAAATACAATCACTAATTATAATTATTAAATACTAAATAATAAATATTACTTCTTAATTATTAAAAATTACTTATTAATCATTCATTATTAAAATTAATTATTAATTAGTAAATATTAAATATTGGTCTCCCTTATTAATTATTACTTCTTAATTATTTCATAGTAATTATTAATGTTTAAATAATCGATATTATTAATTTAACATTAATTATTAATTATATTTAATAGTATTTATTAATTATTAATACTAAATCGAAGCCCTAATCGAACCGAAATCGCCGAACCCCAAATTAAGAATGTTCGCTTGAACCTTTGTAAGAAGACAGAGAAGAATGAAAATAAAAAGTTATTTGCAGGGACTTTTTTTCTTCGCGACTCTAAAAGATCAAGGAGTGGTGTTCGGATTGATGAGGTGTCACGTTCTCCAACGTAGGATTTGCCTTGGTAGATTGGCGCGGATCGGTGTGAAAGATATGCAAAGATCTGCTATAGCAACACTATAAAAAAATGTTGCATCAATTACACTTGTTTAGCTAGAGCAACACATTTTTATGGCTAAGGCAACACAAAAAATTCAACGCTGCAGTAGGACCAAAATTGTATAGCTATCGCAACATTTTACCTGGCAACACCTTGCAAAAATGTTGCAGAAGGCCATCTATGGCGTAGTGACGGCAGTAGTTCTTTGAACATTACGGGAAATAAATTTTCCAACATTATGTGACAGTCGTGACTTTACATTCCGCTCAATCTACCATTTTTAAAGTCAACACATCTATGAAGATTTGATGATATCCCATCAGGAAATCTTAACCCTTCCACCCATTTTAACACAGCTTTAACTTGATTATTATCTAATTCGTAACATGCTTTGGGTTTTTTACTGTCATTTGGTTTCATATGGAGCTCAGGACGTTTGCATAATTCTTCTATATCACGTCTTGATTTCAAATCATCCTTCGTCTTCCCTTTCACATTCAAAATTGTGTTAAAAACATTATCAAATACATTTTTCTCATTGTGCATCACATCTATGTTATGGCAAAGCAGAAGATGTTTCCATTACGGCAACTCCCAAAAAATACTTTGTTTGCACCAGTTATGAACAAATGATTTGCCTTCAATTTCTGTTTGCTCGCCAGTTTCATATATCTTTGGATAGTCCTTAACAAGTTCATATATGTCTTCGCTTGACCATATCGTCGGTGGTTGTCTGGTTTCTACTCTATTAGCTAAAAAGTTTTTCTTGTCTCCTCTGAAGGGATGATTTACATGAAGAAAATATCGATGACATTCAAACCATGAAATTTTCTTACCATGAGGTATGGACATATGGACATGCAATATGGACATGCTAGACGACCGTCAGTACTCCATCTCGAAAGCATTGCATAGGCAGGAAAATCACTTATAGTCCACAACAAAGAAGCAAACATACAAAAAAAATTCTTCTTGGACACATCGTATGTTTCTACTCCTTCGTTCCACAGTATTTTTAACTCCTCAATCAACGGTTGTAAATATACATCAATTCCTTATGTCGGATCGTCGGGGCTAGGAACGACAACAATAAGAAACATATATTGTGTTTTCATACACATCCATGGAGGTAAATTATACGGTGTGACGATAATGGGCCAGGATGAATATTTAGAACCAAACTGAGAAAATGGAGAGAAACCGTCCGTACATAATCCTAATCTAACATTTCGACTGTCCGCTGCAAAATTTGGATACGTTTTATCGAAATGCTTCCATGCTTCTCCATCGGCCGGATGTGTCAATGTACCCTCTTCCTCCGTTCTCACGCTATGCCATCTCATATTAGATGCGGTTACAGAAGATGCATATAATCTTTGAAGTCTTGGAGTTATGGGTAAGTAATGCATACGCTTGTATGGAACTTCCTTCCCCTTCTTTTTTCTTGGTTTGTATCTCTCCTGGTTACAAACTTTACAATTTCTAAGGTTTGCGTCTTCTTTCCAAAACAACATGCAGCCTTTTAAACATGTATCTATTTTCTGATAAGGTAAACCAAAAGCCGACATAAGTTTTTTAACTTCGTAGTGATTTTCACACATTAGATTATCGGGCGGCATATGTCTTTTTGCAGCTTGTACAACAGCCGTAAACCCAGCTTCAGTGATGTTGTATTTTGACTTCATCGTAATGTATTCTGCGATTACTGACAGCTGAGTGCCTCTTTTACAACTATCCCAAATAGGTTTCTTAGCAGCATCTAGTAAATCATAAATTTTTTTTTGCTTCAATATTTGGTTCTTCAATATTTCCATCATCTTCATCAACTTCAACCATAGGAAACATTGATCGTGCTGCATCTTCGACCATATTTTCTATACGGGTCGTCGAAACTATTTCGTTAACGACACTTTCAGACTATACAGAAGTATTTGCTACAACTTCTCCATGCCGATCCCAAAGATAATACTCGGGTTTGAAACCATGTTGGCACAAATGAACTTTCACAATATCTGGTAACAAATACTTCAAATGTCTACACCTACTACACGGACAATGAATTTCTAAATCGTTTCCGTTATTACTTAAAGCGAATTCAACAAACACGTTTATACCATTATAAAAATCTTCTTTTATTGAGCCCTTCAGTCCTTTTCTTTGATACATCCATCTCCTCCGATCAACAAAATAATCAATCATTTTTCCTATTTGATAAAATGAGAAGTTCAAAATTTAATATTTATTTTGAAGAATACAAATTCGAAAAAGATTATTTTCATGGTCGTATAATATTTGAATTTAAAGAACAACTTCACAAATTTAAAAATATTTTCAAATATGGCACATTTTATTTTTTAACGTATCGATATAAAAAATTGTATAATTTTTTTTTTCATTGGTCAGGCATCCTACTTCCCATTACAAACACGGTAAGCATTTATATTTCGTATATTACTTCGTCTCAAACGATTCTATAAAATTTCAGCATCATTTCCCTTTTGTTTCCTGCATTGTACAAAAATGCGTGTACGCAGGAAACAAAAAAGAAAAGTTAGGCCGAAATTTTATGAACCGCTTGAGACGAAGTAGTATACAAAATGTAAATGCTTACTGTGTTCATAACTTGTCCAATACAGGGACAAATCCGACAAACATTGTACCAGATGAATATAAATGGTCGTTTTTTTGGAAAAAACGACTATTTATACAACGATCATGTACAACTCGTCAGACGGGGCCAAAAACTCTCTAAGGGACATTTGTCAATTACATGCGCGCATTTGACGAAAAAATACAGTTTTACTCACTGTTCACATTTACAAAAATATATATTAATTAATTTAACACATTTATTCGACGTATTACATCAACTTAAGGCTGGTTTAACATTTTTGTCATTTTTTAATACACACAATTATAATTTAGAGTAATGCATTTTTTTGTTACATAAGTAAATACGTGCACAATATAATACTCCGAGTTCATTCATTCATTTTATCTTATTCCAACTAACGTATACAATAGTACAATAAAGGCATACACAACAATTTACATATACATGAACAACCACAAATTATACATGTTTTTCACAATTTCACGATAAAAGATGAAATACGTATACCATGTGATGCTATAAACCGTTATTACGCTATTGAAAACAATTGCAATCCCTAATTCGCCCTAATTTATCAATTTATGCAAATCTAAAATTATGATAAAAACTGATTTTTTTACAAAAATAAGAGATTATACCTGAGATTAAGAGTAATGGAGGTTGATTAGGCAGCCGTGGAGGATCCGGAAGCTCGAAATTAGGGATTGGAAGCTTGGAGAACGAATTTGGGGAATTTTTTGATATAATTTTCGTGTGAAATGAGGAAGAAGAAGAGGGCTCGGTTGAGCCCTATAATCGCAGTTTTCCGACGGCTTCCGACGGCCGCCGACGGCCCGTCGAAAGCCGTCGGAAATTAGCCGTCGGAAGCCTTCGGTCCTCGCTGTCGGAATTCAGGGCTTTTCTAGTAGTGTCTCATTCGAAACCTTTCTTGTGAATGGGTCAGAAGCAATTATTCATTTTAGCTTTCCATTCCTTTCAATCACATCGAAAGGTTTGTTTTGGCCTTTCGACAACGACGAAAGCGATGCATGTTTTACTTGTATGTGATAACCGCTCTCGTCCCTAGTGGTTTCGCTGCTTTTGTAGAGGAACCCCTTCGAAAGGGTTGCAGATGTAGCTGGGGATTAACCCCTTTCGAATGAATTCCTCTCTAATCAAGCGTTCGCCAATTATAAACCGAAACCCCCCTTTCGATCAGGTCGAGAGGGGTTCCACTCTTTCGAAACAAGTTCGGCTAATAATTGCCTAAGCTCCGTTTTGTTTTTCCTATATAAGATCGACCCGAATATTCCCCAGTTTCATAAATTCACCAATGTCGAAACCCCATCACCATTCTTATTTTCATTGTTTGATATTGGTTTTGACGGTGATGCGTTTCGACTGTATATCCCCAAGTTGATCCTATGCATTGCTTAGACAAAAATAAGTTAAGAGAATAGGTTAGAATCATGTGCAATGGGTCATTAGTCTAGCTAATGATCCAAATGATCTTCCTCGTCATCAAATCCTTAATGAATCAGCCATCTCTCCTTTATTAATAATCCAAAATGAGTTACAATTATAAGAGCTTTATCCCCAATTTGATTTAAGGTTTGCAGAGGGTTTATTGCAACTAAGAAGTTGGAGAAAAGAAATGGTTTTCGGATTCCAAAATTCGGTCCCCAAAACTGGACCCCTTGGGTCGTATTTATAAATGCAGGTCGGCCCCTTTCCGCGCCAATGCCTTCGACTCGGTCGAAAGGACCCCTTTTTATATGCTGCCTCATGCCTTTCGACTTGGTCGAAAGGCCTCGTCTACCTTCAACGGTGTCAAAAGGCATCTCTTTTGAGTTTTTTTGACTTACCCTTGCGCCTTCTTTATCTTTCTCCAGACCTTTCAACTAAGTCGATAGGGCCTTTTACCACCGAAAGTAAGATAGGAGCCCCTTTCTCTTCATGTTGCCTTGTTGTCACCGAAAGTAAGATAGGAGCCCCCGACTCTGTCGATAGGTTGTTCATAGAAGTTTCGAAGGTGTTGAAGTACCAATGGTTTCAATGATGTTGAGTAGCTTCCGAATGCATGCCTATGAATTGAGGCGGAACCTTCCCCTAATGCCATTGGCTTCGACCGGTTAAAAGGCTTATGTACACCTTCGGAAGGGTTGTTATAAGGGCGAAACCTTTAGTTCTGAAAGGTTTGGCGCGCATATGGGAGATTATCATTCATTGCTTTCGAAAGAGGTGTTATGAAGCTGTCCAACTATGTCGGAAGGTCTTAAAGAGGCGGATAGATGGTTTTGCTATCCTTTTTCATCTTTTTCAAAGGCTTGTACATGGCTTATCACCTGTGAGGGTGCCTATTGCTTACGACTCCTTCGAAAGCCTTCCCAATGCCTTCGCAACCTTCATTTATGATCCTTGTCGAAATCCACTATAGTAGAAGCTGGTACTTTTTTATTTTCTTTCATGCCTTTACTCTTTAAGTGGATTATGGCTAATATTATCATTTATTTAATATAATATATAATATACATATATTATATAGTTTATAATTTAAATACTATATTATACATGTGTAAAATATGAAAATAAAATTTCACATATGATGTTTAATAAATATAATATTTTCGGCAGAAAGAAAATATTTTTTAACTATAAATTATTTTTAAACATTATTTAAATCAATTTAGTATATAAATAATTATATAAATTCATATACCTATTATAAAATATACTTTATATCTTAGAATTTTTTTATTGATGCATATTAAGCTCACGGTACAAAGTAACAAAAACAATTTTTTTATTTTTAAACATTTAAATTAAAAATCAATAATTAAAAATTGAATTTTAAAATTGTTTTAAATTTAAATTATCAAATTATAAAATGTCGTCTAAACCTTTACTGGAAACTTAAATTTAGTTTCGAAAAATAATAATTTTTATTTTAATAATTTTATACGGTTGTATTAGTATATATATATATATATAATTAAAAAAATTCTCGAGCCATTCGCAAGACAAGATCATTATATATATCTAAATAAAAATTATTTTATAATTTTATTTATATTAATATATATGTATATGTATATGTATATGTATATTATACATACACACATATATTATTAGCGTTTAACATATTCACACACACACAGATATATATATATATATATATAATTATGGTACTAGTACCATTTTAAACATTATAAAAAAATATTTATTATATTTTAAATGACATTAACATATTTATTTATTAATTAATATATCTGTGTGTGTACTGTTAATATTATACACATATATTTTGTGTATGTATGTATATTGTTAATATTATATATTTATATTCATATATAAACATTTATATGTTTATAAAAGATTATATATAAATAAAATTTTAACATAAAAATTATTAAATCAAAAGTGTTATATATATAAACAAATTTATATTCATATATATATATATATATTTATATTTATATATATATATATATATATATAAATTTAAATTTATATATATATTGAAATATTTTATTTTAAAAGCAAATGTGTATGTACATACATACATTTGGACAGTATATTTACATATTGGATGAGCTAACATGTCCGCTACGATGTAAATACCAACATCTATATACGGGCATTTTATACCTTGAACGGAGTGATATGTTACACATGCACACGCTTATATATGTGTATCTGATACACATATATTTAATAAACATAAAATTAAATAATACAATATTATTTTATAAATTTAAATAAAATAAAAGATATTATATAAATAAAATTTACAAATGTTCTAATAAACCAGACTTCATAGGCCAAACAAAGATCTAATAGGGTAATTATTTTTTAAATTCATCCATAACTACTACTGGCGGGTCCAATTCCAACAGTTGCAAGATTTATAAAATATGTTTTACAATTTTCAAATCTTAAAGAAAATTCGTTAACTATAGGCCGAATGATGGAGAAAGGTTGTGTTCTTCACTTTGAAGGAGACACGTGCAAAATGTATGATAAGAATAACAAAAGACTAAAGATAACCCAAGTAAAAATGAAAAAAATAGAAAAAAGCTTTCCAATAAGCTTTAAATTTACGACTAACATCGCCATGAAAGTTCAAGTTGATGGCTCAGGGCTATGCTTTGAAGATTTGGCCACTTCAACGCTTAAGTTTTGAAGTTGTTATATCAAAAGAACATGATGAGAATGATGAGAGATCTCCTAAACCTAAAAGAAAATAATTAAGCGTGTGAAGGATGTCTTCCTAGGAAGCAACACCGATCATCATTTTCAACATGAAACACGTGAAGAACAAAAGACTTGTTTGATTTTAACAAGAAAACCTGTCAACTTCCTCAAAGCTATGTGTGTAACAACCCGAAATTTAACCCATAATAATTAATTAATTAATTAATGAAATAATAAAATAACTTTGTGAAATTTTCTGGTAATTTTCTGGTAATAATAAAATAACCCAGAATCAAGCCACGGGAGTTGCACCGTTGTGTCCATGGTAATTTTCAGGTAAACTTCCATATATAGAACATCAGAATACGAGCTAATATGAGCTAGAAACAAAATAAACAAGAAAAGAAGAAAAACGGAAAGAAAAAAATAATATATTGGGCTAGGTCGACCCAGGGGTCGACCTAACCACGCCCTAGGTCAACCGGCTAGTCGACCTAGGGGGAGGGGCGGTCGACCGCCCGGTCGACCCGCCTTGGGTAATGAATGAAGGAAAATTCCTTCGTTCATGGCTAAATTTTGTACGTCATTTGCATTATTTAGCTTCATCTGGTCCTTCCGTTCTTGCATCTGATGGCTCCTATTCAGCCTATGATTTGGTTACATCCTATTCAATCGCCAAATCTAATGGTCTGAGATCCACTTCTACCCCTATAAATAAGACCCTAGGCCTAACACTTTTTCTCATTCTAGATTTTCTCCGCTTAGGTTCACCTTTTCAGAAAGGACTCTAAAAGGAATAATTTTTCAATGAGAGAATCTTTTTAATAAAAATATTTTAATACCCTTAAGGGGATCTGGGAAGACCAAATGGGAAGAGCTTAGGACCACAGGTGAGTGATTGTAATTATTTAGATTTTTAAGTAACTTAAAATAATAGGGTTTCCAATAGTTGTAGTTTTACTACGATTTTAGGAATAACCTTTTTAGTAGTTTATTTACAATTTTTATAATTATTTTCAGTATATTTCTTTTAGCTATTCTTTTCATTTAATTTTAGTTTATTTCTGTTAATTATAGCTTTTCCATTTATCTACAGTTTATTTACAGTATTTTAATTTATTTATTGTTATTTATGCGTTATTTACATCTTTTTCCTACGCTTTGGATTTTCTTCTATTTTCAATTTTCTTTTATTTCTCCTTCTTCTTCGCGTATGGATTAGAATAGATTAAACATGAATATGGATTAAAATTATAAGAATACTGAAATAACAGAAGATAAGATGTAAATTGTAAAGACTGCAATAAAAATGTAATTAAGACTGAAATTAAGCCTAATTAGGATATTGATGTTAGAATTGGACTAATTAAATATAATTAGCCTAGATATAACTTAGAATTATAACTAAAAAGAGTATAAGATGAAAGAAGCTTATTTTTACACTTAGACCTTGGGTTAAGTAATAAGCATGATTATAACGTAGGTTATAATAAGAAATAGAACAGAGTGAGGCTTGTTTTAAGACTTAGGATAAATTAATAAGCACAGATAGTAAGAACAAAAGTAAAGGCTTATTTAAGTAATTTATCTAAGTTAATAAGCAAAGAATTAAAGTAGGACCTGTTTCAAATAACATTCCCCTATTTCTATGGACACGGTGTTTCACATAACCCTGAAGTGAAAAGAGGTGTCTCACATAACCCTGAAGTGAGATGACGTGTCGCACATAATCCTGAAGTGAGATGAGGGGCACACTTATGTTAATAACGGTAGTAAATGGTCAATAAGAGAAGTCCAAATCATGGGGATTTAGGCAAGGGGCGCAAGTAGATATTGTTTGGATGACAGGCCAGTACCAACATCATTTCCCCTATTATTTCTATGGACATGGTGTTTCACATAACCCTGAAGTGAAACGAGGTGTCTCACATAACCCTGAAGTGAGACGAAGGGCACGCTTATGCTGGAGCTTGAGGTAATAAGAAGACCAAATAGGTGGAACAACATGTAACATGAGCATGGTGGGGGTTACACATGCGACTACCATTCGGGTACTCAGTAATCATTATGAGTTCTAAGCGCTTAGTGTGTGCCATTCATAGGCATTAATGTGTATTGCATAGGGAGCTTTAGCTTCCGGTCCATAGTAGATTATATGGTGTAACAGGCCGATCAAAGAGTAGTATTAGGAATTCAGCCTAATCTTAGCAGCTATCAAAAACAAGTGCAAACAATCAAAGTTAATCAATTATGTTAATTTAGTTAATTCGAATTTATTTCCAGCTTATTCCTTATGCATATTTCCTTTGTTTCCTTTTATATACTAGAACTGTTGTAAAGTCTATTGCTTTTACTTTGCTTAAAGATTCTAGTAATTATATCATTCACCAGACTTTTAGTCTGACCCACTCCTCTATTTTCCCTTTTCCCCCCCATAGGCCATCAAGGGCGAGCGAGGTAGATTTGTGGATTCAGGGAGGTTACAGTAGTTGAGATTCTTCATATGTATTTCTCTTCTTTATTTTCAGCTTTTAGTTCTTATGTTGTATTGGCACTATTTGAGGGATGATTTGTACTCTGATTTTATTGAGACTATGGTTTTTAATTTCGCAAGACAAGTACAGATATTTTGAGACATATGATGTATTTGGTATTTGGCGACTTATTTGATTTATAAAGTAATTCTGAGGTTTTGTTTTAAATAAATTATTATTATTATAATTTTTTCCGCTGTTTATATATATATTTTGCCTTGTGAATCTTAGTCTCTGTTAGTTTTAGTTATACCAATAACGCTCCATGCCTTTTAGTGTGTCCTTTTAGGTATACTAAGGGGTGTGGGGTGTTACATTTGGTATTAGAGCCTAAGCTTATGGGATTCCTAAAAACTTGTTTTAAAAATAAAGTATTTTTCCAAAAGCAACCTATTTTTAAGTAGCATACCTTCAAATTAGAAGTATTTTTCAGAAATAAACTCTTATAAAAGAATTATTTTTAAGTATAAAAGAGTTTTTATAAATATCCTTGATGTGCACATAAATATGCATATTTTTACCACCATATTTAATCTATTTAAATTAAATAAATGATCATATCGGGCATTTTAACTTGTTTAAACCAAAATTCATATTATTTTTAAATCGTCACATATTCATCTTCATCCAAGGGCAAAATGGTCATTTTTGTGTATATATTAATTCGAGAAAAATTAATTGGAAATTTATATATATTTGTGTAGGAATTTGATCTCAAATAGGAGTGGTTTCATGAAGACACATGCATGCACAAGAGTGAAGAGAACAAATGAAGATGGAAATAATTCAAAGTGAAGATAATGGAGGACCCCACCTACCCACCTACCTTAATGTACAAATTAGAGGCTAATGCACATGCTTATGGAATTAATGGCTTCATGTACATTTAAGTGAGGGATTATTGAAGCTAATGATAACTTGACCACCACACTTCCTACAAGGGCATTTTGGGCATTCCCCAAAAATATGAATTAGGGTTTAACACTTGTATAAATACCCCATATCTTCATGTAACCTTCTTCTCTCTCCCTTAGTCTCTCTTTAGCTTAGTTTAGGCTCAAAATAAAAGAAAGCTTCTCTTTTTTTTCCACGGCTACTTAGCCATTTTGTTTCATGTAATTTTTTTATGCAACTTTAATATATTTCTCTTTTCTTCTCTTGTTTATTTTCCTTTCATGTTCTGGTGTAGATCTAGTTTACTTATGCAAGTAGAATAATTTTTCCTTTCATTTTTGCTCTCTTTTTCTCTTCTTGTTTCATGTTGCTTTCTACATTTGTTCATATGATAACAAATATGAGAGCTTAATCCCTTCAATTTAGGGGTAATGAAGCTCTCTAGTATGTAGATCCAACATTTTATTGGTTATGCTCTCTTTTGTGCTTAATGAGAATGATTGAAGTGGTTTAATTATGTTGTTTAGCTTTGAATTTGATATTCTATGTTGTTCATAACAAATAGGCTATGCTTAAACAAACAAAACACAAATTGCCTCTTCATCTACATATGATTATGGCAAAGAAGTAAATGTTGAAATTAAAATTTGATGGCTTATATTTCTAATTAATAGTTAATAGGCCATGCTTAAAATAGATTTTTCTTTCAACTTTGTTGTCAAATTTTATGAGATTTAAAAGTGTATTAGTGGTTGTGTTATAGTTTGATGGTTTATATTGGGCTAATTAATAGCACAAATATACCATACTTATGATAAACACATCAACTAATTCACTAATGACAAGAAAAGAGAGATAATAACTTCATTTTGTTGTTTATGTGATCTAGAGAGTGGAAATTGCCTCTAAATTACCTTAACACTCTCAAATTTTTATCAATTTTCTTTTGTTAGTTTCCTACATTTTTAGCTTAACTTTCACTCGACTTTGGTATAATTTGATTGAATAGAATTTTCATCTCTCACAATTCCCTGTGGATCGACCCGTATTCGCCACGTGCTACATTCGTACATCGTGCGCTTGCGGTAAATTTAAATCTAAATTCGTTCGACGGTTTTCTAAACCGATAGAAATTCCGTCGACGAACAAGTTTTTTGGCGCCGTTGCCGGGGAATTTCTTTGATTTTTATTTTCTATTCTTCGAATTATTTTCTTTTGATTATATTGTGTGTTTGTTTTGTGTGTTGAGTGCATTTAAAAAATAATTGTTGTGTGTTTGATTTGTGCTTGCATTTGTTTGTGTGTTTGTAGTTTTTCATTTTGCATTTGCATTGGTATTATATAAAAAAACATACAATTTCAAAAAAAACTTTATTTCCATTTTCTTTACAAATCTGCCTTTGTTTTACAAATTCCTTTTACAATTTCATTTACAAATTTCTTTTTTTTACTCTACCCTACTGCCCCTTGGCCAACTTGCCCAAACTACATCCTTGCCTTGCCTTCACATAACAGCAACTGCCTCAACAGTTTCGTCACCACCATAATAAACTTCCAATCCATCCCTCTGCGCTTCTCAGTGCACTGACCTTCCTCTCCAAGCCTTCACTTGCTTTACCACCAAACAGTGTTGCAGCCTCTGTCACACATTCTTATTGCAATATCAAAACTGTTACATTGCTAATTAATGTGCAAAACAGTGCACTGTCTTCATATTACCACTGTTTCATTACTGTCCTTCAGCAACAACAGACCACCTACTCCAACATTCTTCTCACCGGACAAATTCCTACATCATCTACTTCATCCACTACAAACAACTTCCCACCCACCATCATCGCTTGCTGCATGAAACTGCTGTTTCAATCACACTACTGCAAACCATACTCCTCTTCAAACTCCTTTTGCATTCACCAAACAACCATAAACCAGCCTTCAAACTACACATTACACGTCAACCATCTCCTACATTCAACCTGCCCTGCCTGATCAGTGCTCACCAACATCCTCTTAACCACTCATTATTTCAACTACTATACAATCCATCACTGCTACACTATATTCACTTCATACAACATCCTCCACGACATCCTCCACTATATTCTACTTGCATAAGTAAACTAGATCTACACTACAACATGAAAGGAAAATAAACAAGAGAAGAAAAGAGAAATATATTAAAGTTGCATAAAAAAAATTACATGAAACAAAATGGCTAAGTAGCCATGGAAAAAGAAAAGAGAAGCTTTCTTTTATTTTGAGCCTAAACTAAGCTAAAGAGAGACTAAGGGAGAGAGGAAAAGGTTACATGAAGATATGGGGTATTTATACAAGTGCTAAACCCTAATTCATATTTTTGGGGAATGCCCAAAATGCCCTTGTAGGAAGTGTGGTGGTCAAGTTATCATTAGCATCAATAAACCCTCACTTAAATGTACATGAAACCATTAATTCCATAAGCATGTGCATTAGCCTCTAATTTGTACATTAAGGTAGGTGGGTAGGTGGGGTCCTCCATTATCTTCACTTTGAATTATTTCCATCTTCATTTGTTCTCTTCACTCTTGTGCATGCATGTGTCTTCATGAAACCACTCCTATTTGAGTTCAAATTCCTACACAAATATATATAAATTTCCAAATAATTTTTCTCGAATTAATATATGCACAAAAATGACCATTTTGCCCTTGGATGAAGATGAATATGTGACGATTTGAAAATAATATGAATTTTGGTTTAAACAAGTTAAAATGCCTGATATGATCATTTATTTAATTTAAATAGATTAAATATGGTGGTAAAAATATGCATATTTATGTGCACATCAAATACCCCCACACTTATCTTTTTATTCGTCCTCGAATAAAGAAAGAAAACTAAGATAAATCCATTTTCGTAGGGAGCACGATTGCATTGAGCGTATGCAACAAGCCGTTAAACCTCTGGGCGTCCCCAGTAGGACGAGTGTTGTCTCGTGAAGGTTTTCAGCGGATACTACCCACAAAATCCAAATGCAGGATGAAAATATTTACACAATGCAAGATTTATTTACAAAGAGATGAATGCAAGTTTTTGAAAAAATATATACAAATGAAGAGTTTACTTTTAAATCGACACAAATAAGTTAAATAAAGGTTTTGGTCATTATCTTGAAATTTAAGTCATTTACTCGTCAAAATTTCCAACAAAAATTAAGTTATCATAACAAATATACTATAGTTTAACTTGTTGTTTCGGTTGATAACACAGTGTAACTATGAAATGGATCCTTAGTTGATTATCAAAGTTTATCAAAGTGGTATTTCATTTCATTTCAATAACAAATAAAATCAAATAAGTTAAAATAGTGCTTGGATTTCATTTTCTTACTCTCTCCATTTTTTCTTTTGAAAATTTTGTTGATATTTACAATATTTACACATGCCTAACTCAGATAAACTGAGGCCAGATATATTACCCATGCACTGCCTTGCGGACTGATGTGAGAGGAATACAGAGCGTGGCGAGTGAACGCACGAGTGTGAACACCTATTGACTGTAGGCGTTATTAAAAAGAATTTTTTATATATATATACACACCTAACTCAGATAAACTGAGGCCAGATATACCGATCGTGCACTGCCTTTCGGGCTTACGTGAGAAGGGTACAGAGCATGGCGAGTGAACACACGAGTGTGAACACATGACTCTAGGTGTTTATTAAAAAATATATACATATATACAAGAAATAATTTTTTTGTTTTTTGTTTTTTTTGAAAGAGAGAATTTCGCAAAATTATCTTAGCGCTATTTAACTTAGAAGACAAAAAAAAATGTTATATCTTTACTTTAAATCAACCACTTTTTAAAACAAAGATTTCCAACTAAGATGTATTTCATAATTAACACGTATGAATCTTCCTATATACTAGTTAAACCATTATTATTTGTAATCAAACTTCATTTTTATTTTTGTTAAGACAAATAAATTTTCAAAATTTTCAATTTAATAAACTAGAGCCATATATTTATCATATAGTGTTTCTTTAAAAATAAATCAAAGTGCTTAAAAAAATTGTTTTTGGGATTTTTTTTTTAATTTTTTTGTTGAGTTTTTAAAAGAAAAAGAAAAAATAAATCATGAAAAATTAAAAATGAAGATGAGTCTCCCCCACACTTGATTTTGACTGTGTCCCCACAGTCAACCCAAGTGGAAGGAGAAAAATAAAAACATAACCTTTATTTAAATGAAAATTAACGGTATTTACACGAGATCAGAAAGTATATCATCAAAAAGTAAATGAAACGGTCTTCCAAAGACCGATTCATTTGTCTCGTCAAGTATACGAGACACAGTTTAAGCTCGAAAAACCAAATCATAAAAGATTTCAAAGTTGAATGTTGATTTGGAAAAACGAATGTCGTTTTATTGAAAACCGTACGAGTTGTTTTATTTTCGATGATTTTCGGGGTCGATAAAACAATTGGTTGAAGTTCAAGTTTATTTTCACCAAATTGAAATTCAAGCTCTTCATTGAAAAGTTCTTCAGAATTATTGAATTCAAAATCAAAGTGATGATTTAAATCTTCCCCATCGGAATTTAACAACTTGTCATCGAAAAGTCCAAAAAATTCGTGTTCATTAAATTTGTCTTCCTTTGTTGGATTATCAACAACTTCATTGCATATCTCAAGTTCAAAATCCAAAGTTGTTGTATTCAAATTTTCGAAATCGAGAAAAGGAAGATCGAATTTTAAATTTGGTTCCACACCCTCAAAAGAATTGAAATCCAACTCAATTACCGTGTTTTCAACAACTTTACTAAGATTGTTATTTTCAATTTCAAAAGTTGTTATTTGAAAATCGTCGATTTGGGTAAAAGATGGATTATTGTTTGACTCGTTACACGTTGGAATGATTTTGTTTTTCACGTTATTTCATATATGTTTCAAACAACGAATCCGTGTGATCATCATAAATTTTGTTCATTTGCTCAACAAAATCCAATTTATAATTATTAACATGAGGATTTTCACTTTGAAATTGTTGAGAACAAAGATTTCCAATCGTAACGTGGTTAAGATTATTCCCATTGCCAAATTCGTTTGAAAAGTTGTTTCCATTTTCATTTTGAGTTTGAAATTCATTTTGGAGTTCGAAATTGAATTGGCATGGGTTATAATAGAAATCGTTTGAATTTTGAATTGAATTCAAATTTTGAAATCCTTGACTCGAGTTGTTACACAAATATGAATTACACAAATCATTTATCATTTGATTTTGTTGTGTAGAGATTTCAAGTAGAGATGAAATGCTATTTTCGAGATTTGAGGGTTGGTCATCGTTTTGAAAACTTTGTTGTTCAAAATTCGAATTGTTTAAACAATAATTGGTGTTAAAATATCCATACGAATTTGGAGTGAAATCATTTGGATTATATTGATTTTCACAACTATTGTAAAATTCATGTGAGTGGGGAAACTCGGACATTTCCAAGAGTGTTTTTGGGTTTTTTTTATTAAGGAAAAATATTTACAAATAGAATTTATTTTTCAAAATGGAAAATTGATTTTTGTTTTGTTTTTGATTTTTCAATTTTTATTTGTTTTTGAAAAGGTTTTATAATTTTTTTGGATTTTTGAAATTTCAAAGAAAAAGGATTTAAAAACTGAAAAGGAAAAGGAGTATTTACAAAATTTTTTAGTTTTGGATTTTGATATTTTTTTTGGTTTTAAAATATGCATGAACTAATGCAACTAAATGAATGCAAGGGTTAATTACAAATGATTTAGCCTATGTTAACCCAAAATTGTATAATCACACTTTGTCTTAAATCAACAAGACAGTTCTCAGCCAGGTAACGGGAAGGGGTTATTGGTGCACCACGAATCACCGTAGCAATGCAGCCGAAGGTTTAAGTACCTTCAGAGGAACAACCAGTATAATATTTACGTATCACCGTAATTTTTATAACGGGTTATTACTCTGCCGTAGCCTAGACACCAAGAAATAAAATTGTTCAAAGAACACAATTGCAAAGATACAATTAAGCCCTAGATGAGCTTGCGACACCCTTAAGTCGAATGTCTAACCTTTATTATTAGTCAAATTCTACGATGAAATGCGTTTTTGGGCTAAGGAAAGGGTGATGAAATCCCTCACCTTATGTGAATTGGGGTATTGCCCTTAGGAAAGAAAATAAGATGAGATGGATGCAAAACAAAAATTAAACGTGAATTTACAATGCAACTAAAATGAAGTTTATTTTTGTTTTGGATTTTGTAATTTTTTTTTGTATATATAAATGCAAATGCAAGCAACCAACAATGCACTAGAGATGAAAGCACAATACCAGAGCGTGCAGATTATTAGCAATTTTTTTTAAGCTGTATTTTTTTAGCAAGGCAAAGCAGTTTATTTGGGCAAGCACTTCTTCCTTTTGAATTTCTGCTTTGGCAACCTGAGATGAAACACAAGATACATTCAACAATTTTTTTTATTCTTATTATTTAGTATGTTTATCAAAGGTGAAAAATCAAAATAAAAAGATAAGTGTGGGGGTATTTGATGTGCACATAAATATGCATATTTTTACCACCATATTTAATCTATTTAAATTAAATAAATGATCATATCGGGCATTTTAACTTATTTAAACCAAAATTCATATTATTTTCAAATCGTCACATATTCATCTTCATCCAAGGGCAAAATGGTCATTTTTGTGCATATATTAATTCGAGAAAAATTAATTGGAAATTTATATATATTTGTGTAGGAATTTGATCTCAAATAGGAGTGGTTTCATGAAGACACATGCATGCACAAGAGTGAAGAGAAAAATGAAGATGGAAATAATTCAAAGTGAAGATAATGGAGGACCCCACCTACCCACCTACCTTAATGTACAAATTAGAGGCTAATGCACATGCTTATGGAATTAATGGCTTCATGTACATTTAAGTGAGGGATTATTGAAGCTAATGATAACTTGACCACCACACTTCCTACAAGGGCATTTTGGGCATTCCCCAAAAATATGAATTAGGGTTTAACACTTGTATAAATACCCCATATCTTCATGTAACCTTCTCCTCTCTCCCTTAGTCTCTCTTTAGCTTAGTTTAGGCTCAAAATAAAAGAAAGCTTCTCTTTTCTTTTTCCATGGCTACTTAGCCATTTTGTTTCATGTAATTTTTTTTATGCAACTTTAATATATTTCTCTTTTCTTTTCTTGTTTATTTTCCTTTCAGGTTGTAGTGTAGATCTAGTTTACTTATGCAAGTAGAATAATCTAGTCTTTCATTTTACTTAGGAAATTAAGATATCAAATTGTAAGCTCAATGTTCTAGGAAATAAAAATGGCTTCTAAGCCTCTTTCTTCTCTCTTTTCTACATGCTTTTCTTTGTTTTATTGTTAATGTTTATTTCTATGCTCTCTTTCCTTTAATGTTCATAGCTTAGATTTACATTTATGCAAGTAGTGTAGTTTATATTTTTATGCAAGTAGTTAGTAGCTAATCTCTTTTTCTTTTTTTTTGCTTATTCTTCTCTTTTTAATGTTGAAAGTTATTTGTGTTGCTTCAATGCCACAAATGAGTGCTAAACCACTTCAATTTATGGGTAATGAAGCTCTCAAATATTATGTAATTTCAACATTTGTTATGATTTATGATCTCTTTGTTTGTGCTTTATGAAAGTGAATTTTGATGCAAATTTATACAAGTGGGTTTGATAGCTTATATTGCTTATGCAAATGAGCTATACTTATTCAACATAAACACAAGTTGCATCATCATTTGCTAATCCATTTTTGATTTTGAAATGAAAGTAAAAATGAAATTTGATGATCTATATTACTAGTTACAATAGTAAATATATCATACTAAAAATAAATTTTGCTTTGGCTTCATTTTCATGAGAATTATAAGTGGTATAATTGTTGTATTATAGTTTGATGGTTTGAGTTATGTTAATTAATAACATAAATAAACCATACTTATGATAAATGCAACACTTATTTCACTTAATATCAAAGTTAGAGATCATAAATTCTTTGTTTGTTGATTTACAAAAATATTAGAGTGGATTTGCCGCTAAATTGTTCTCTAGTTTAATAGTTTTTTGTAATCACATTTTAATTCTAGCTTTAGCTTCTTTTTGTAGTTAACAACTTCATCTCTCTTTGGTCTAATTTGATTGAATAGATTTTTAATCTCTCACAATTCCCTGCGGATCGACCCGTATTCGCCACATACTACAAAGTGTACGCCGTGCGCTTGCGGTAAATTTAAATTTAAATTCGTTTGACAGTTTTCTAAACCGATAGAATTTCCGTCGATGAACAATCCCCTCAAAGGTCCAGTTCAACCTTCTTTCGATTCTTCCAAGCCTAATTTTTTCTTTTCTTTGCATAGTACGACTGACTGATTCCGTAGAGCTACAACACCAGAGGTGCAAGGGCAAGTGCCTAGTACAACACCGGTAGGTGGAAATCCATTTAACCTTCCTACATCAGCCAACATTTCTAAGCTATGCAAGGAATTCGCTAGTATAGGAGGCAGAACTTTTTCTGGCATGGAGAATTCGGAGGAGATGCGAGCTAGGTTGGAGAATATGGAGCAAAGGTTCAGTCGGTTAGGTTTGGAGAACCGACAGAGTGATCAACCTACATCTTGGCAGCTTAAGGGAGAGCTTGAGAAGGATAAGGACAAAAGGAAGGAGGGAGGACCTCAGAAGCGAGTCAAGAAAAGTGGGAGATGTAAGTGTTGTAGAATGACTGGTCATTACGCAAAAGACTGTAAGAAGGCAGTAATGAAGGGAAGATGTTTCAATTGTGGACAGCTTGGTCACTTCAGTAAGATTTGTCCTTAGAAAACGGGGCACACAGCGAGCGCACCTACAGCACAGATTTAGATTTTGGATACAGCACCTCCCAGCAGCAGACCAAATCACGGTAGGAAAATTTGATTTCTTTATCTGATTTTCCCATTCGAACTCTATTCGATTCTGGAGCATCACACTTTTTCATCTCTAGTTCTCCAGTAGATTGTTTGCACTTAGACATCTTTAGTAGTAGACCCATTGTAGTTTCAAACCCCATAGGAGGATCGGCACACTTGTCTATGGTCTGTAGGGGTTTGAAAAAATTTATCCTAGGCGTAGAATTTGATTACGACGCATATGTTTTGGGATTTTCGGGGTATGGGATGATTTTTGGGAATGGATTGGTTATCCGCATATGGAGCTATATTAGATAGCGAAAGGAGAGTCATTAGACTAGATACACGCAGTGGTAGGACTCTCTAGGTTTCTTGTGACCCGCAAGGGTTAGTTATGTTGAGCTTCCTTTATTCCCTCGATTCATCATTATCAGAGTTAGATTCAGTTCCTATCATCAGAGATTTTCTAGACGTCTTTGAGGAGGTTAGGGGACTACCCCCTAAGAGAGAGATTGACTTCAGGATTTATTTGCCTGATAATGCTAAGCTAGTAGCATTACCCATGGCACCTAGGGAGAGGAAGGAATTGAGAAAGCAAGATTCGTGAGCTTTTGGAGAAAGGTTTCATAAGAAGAAGCATATCGGAGTAGGGAGCACCAGCCGTCTTCGCTACTAAGGCGGATGGTTCCCTTCGAATTTGCGTAGACTATAGGGAGTTGAATAAGCTCACGAAGAAGAATCGTTATCCACTTCCTAGGATAGATGATCTTTTTGACCAATTAGTTGGTTCTTCGGTATTCTCTCAGCTTGATTTAGCCACGGGATTCCATCAGCTTAGAGTCGCTGATAACAGCATTGATAAGACCGCATTTAGGACACCCGATGGATTCTTTGACTGTTTGGTTATACTTTTTGGGCTAACCAATGCCCCAGCCTACTTCGTAGATTTGATGAGCCATGTCTTTAGTGAAGTCCTAAATAAGTTTGTGGTTGTATTCGGGGACGACATTTTGGTGTTTTCCAAGAGTAAGGAGGAGCATGCTATTCATCTAGAGGTGGTTCTTCGTACACATCGCATTCTTCAGTTGAAAGCAAAATTCTTAAAGTAACACTTTTGGCATAAGGAAGTGTGTTTCTTGAGCATAGAGAAGGTCTACACATGGGAAAGAGTTTGAGAAATGGTTTTGTACATTTAGGTTCGGATTGTGAAAATCCAAAGAGTGGTAGGCAATGATTAAAGATGTACAATAGATGCAATTGTTAAGAAAAGGAGAAAGCCCATGTGTAGATAACTGCAGAAATTAAAATTGTTTCATATAAGTGGATTTAACGGTAGCACCTTAGAATAAATACTAGTATAGGAACAAAAGACTTTAAGTAAAGAAATGAGATTTCCAAGGTTTAGAAAGGATACTCTTAGGGTAGTAGGTAGGATAATCCACTTTATGTCAAACCCAATAAAATGAAATTATTAGAATTGAAAAGAAGAATTGTCAATATTTTTAAAAAAGTAAATACTGAGATTTTGGGAATATAGTAAGAAATTTAAATTGGTTTTTATATGATGAAAATTTTGTTGAAAAGGTGAAATTCTTTTTGAAGAATTATAGAGCGTATATAGCTCACTAGTTTCTTTGAAAGTAAACAAAGATTTAAAATATGAAAACCTAGAGCGTATTAAGTATCGAAAACGTAGATTACAACATTTACTATTATAATAGATGTTTTTGTGCAAAACGAAGGGAGCACAAACTATAACGCTACCGTTATAGTAAGTGGCTCCCAAGGAAATGTTTTACATGTTAGGTAAGGGTTATTAGAATTTATTTTTAATTAAATCAATACACTAGTATCTTTGGGTTGTAGTAACGGTGTTTTACGCAACATCTGTTTTGAAACCAAATAAAAATGTATTTTTAAAAGATAATTTCTAAGAATAGAAATAAATATGATTTGTGAATACACTTATTATTTAAGTAAGTATAAGAAAATGCTTTCTGGTTATGGATATATTAAAACTGTTTTGAAGATGAGTTTTTATGAAAAGAAAAGAGTAAGTTAGATACTAGAAAATTTCTATCGTAAGAGAATATAAATTAAACATACTTTAATCTATTGGAATGAAAATAATAATGGTATAATCTTCTATGAAACCAATAAAAAATGTCTTGTGTAAGTTATAAGGAATACGTGAAAGATATGTACAAGGTATGGGAAGCACCATATTTTGTATAGCCTGTTTAGAAAAATATAAAATAAGTTCCTTGTAATTTCACATAAACATGAAGTCCTCTTTTAAAAGGTTCATAGAATATTTTAGCATTAGTAATTTCTCAAAAGAGAGAGCAGTTCCAATACATTAAGGTATGAGACCGTTAGGTGTAATAAGAAATGTTTTGAAAACACATAAGGATATTTTAAAGATATTCTAAAAGAAAATGGTTTGGTGAAAAAGTAAATAAGTTTTTGGAAATGAAAAACTTAATAAAGTAAATTTGAAAATCCAATTTTTTTAAAGAAAACCAAATAGGTATTTAAAAGAAAATGAGGAATGAGTTTTGGGACCTAGAATTTGAAAGTTTTTCCCTCTAGGTTTGGGAAATAATATAAATTCAAAAGGCTGTAAAGACGCAAGTCTAGAAAGATAAGATTTTAAGTAACATAGTTTTTTGAATTTAATAGAAACTTAAAGCTAACACATTTAAGGACAAAGGTTTTGGGATTTGATGTTTTAAAAATTTAGAAACCTTACTTTTTAAAATGGAACTATAAACACCGAACCAAACTCTTAAAAGTGGAATAGATAGGAGTCACTCCCTAAGGCTATAAAGAAGACAATAGTAATTACTTTTGGAAGCAATAATAGAGTTTCCCGTAAAGCATGTAGAGCACTAGTGAGAATCAAGGAATGTTGATTCATATGAGCAGGCTAAAGAAGAACATTAAAGTGAAATTAGTAAGATTGTAAGGCACACGTGGTTGAGGACGTGTATTTTTTATTTTGAAGAAACTTGGGAAAAGCATCTTCCTTTAATGGAATTCTCACATGATAGTAGTTTTCAAGCTAGCATTAGAGTGGAAACTTTCGAAGCTCTTTATGGAAGACCACGCAAGTAGCCTTCGTGTTGCTTAGAGTCTATAAAGAGATTGCTACTTGGTCCTGACATGGTTAGAAAGACTTCGGAGAAGATTAGTTTGATTAGGAGAAAATTCGTATCTCATAAATATCCCCTCAAAGGTCCAGTTCAACCTTCTTTCAATTCTTCCAAGCCTAAGTTTTTCTTTTCTTTGCATAGTACGACTGACTGGTTCCGTAGAGCTACAACATCAGAGGTGCAAGGGCAAGTGCCTGGTACAACACCGGTAGGTGGAAATCCCTTTAACCTACCTACATCAACCAACTTTCTAAGCTATGCAAGGACTTCGCTAGTATAGGAGGTAGAACTTTTTCTGGCATGGAGAATTCGGAGGAGTCGCGAGCTAGGTTGGAGAATATGGAGCAAAGGTTCAGTCGGTTAGGTTTGGAGGACCGACAGAGTGATCAACCTACATCTTGGCAGCTGAAGGGAGAGATTGAGAAGGATAAGGATAAGGACAAGAGGAAGGAGGGAGGACCTCAGAAGCGAATCAAGAAAAGTGGGAGATGTAAGCGTTTTAGAATGACTGGTCATTACGCAAAAGACTGTAATAAGGTAGTAATGAAGGGAAGATGTTTCAATTGTGGACAGCTTGGTCACTTTAGTCAGATTTGTCCCCAGAAAACGGGGCAGACAGCGAGCGCACCTGCAGCACAGATTCAGATTTTGGATACAGCACCTCCCAGCAGCAGACCAAATCAAGGTAGGAAAATTTGATTTCTATTTTTGATTTTCCCATTTGAACTCTATTCGAATCTGGAGCATCACACTTTTTCATTTCTAATTCTCTAGTAGATTGTTTGCACTTGGATATCTTTAGTAGTAAACCCCATTGTTGTTTCAAACCTCATACAAGGATCGGCACACTTGTCTATGGTTTGTAAGGGTTTGAAATTTTTTATTCTAGGCATAGAATTTGACTACGACGGCTATGTTTTGGGATTTTCGGAGTATGGGATGATTTTTGGGAATGGATTGGCTATCCACATATGGAGCTATATTAGATAGCGAAAGGAGAGTCATTAGACAAGTGACACGCACTGGTAGGACGCTCGAGGTTTCTTGCGACCCGCAAGACTCAGTTATGTTAAGCTTCCTTTATTCCCTCGATTCATCATCATCAAAGTTAGATTCGGTTCCCGTCGTCAGAGATTTTTCAGATATCTTTGATGAGGTTAGGGGACAACCCCCTAAGAAAGAGATTGACTTCAAGATTTATTTGACTGATAATGCTAAGCTAGTAGCATTACCCATGGCACATAGGGAGTGGAAGGAATTGAGAAAGCCAGATCAATGTGCTTTTGGAGAAAGATTTCATAAGAAGAAGCATATCGGAGTAGGGAGCACCAGTCGTCTTCGCTACTAAAGCGGATGGTTCCCTTCGACTTTGCATAGACTATAGGGAGTTGAATAAGCTCACAAAGAATAATCATTATCCACTTCCTAGGATAGATGATCGTTTTGACCAGTTAGTTGCTCTTCGGTATTCTCTCAACTTGATTTAGCCACGGGATTCCATCAGCTTAGAGTCGTTGATAAAAGCATTGATAAGACCGCATTTAGGACACCCGACGGATTCTTTGAGTGGTTGTTTATGCCTTTTGGGCTAACCAATTCCCCAGCCAACTTCGTAAGTTTGATGAGACGCGTCTTTAGAGAAGTCCTAAATAAGTTTGTGGTTGTATTCGTGGATGACATTTTGGTGTTTTCCAAGAGTAAGAAGGAGCATGATATTCATCTAGAGGAGGTTCTTCGTACACGTCACATTCTTCAGCTGAAAGCAAAATTCTTAAAGAACACTTTTGGCATAAGGAAGTGTGTTTCTTGGTCATAGAGAAGGTGTACACATGGGAAAGAGTTTGAGAAACGGTTTTGTACATTTAGGTTCGGATTGTGAAAATCCAAGGAGTGGTAGGCAAAGATTAAAGATGTACAATAGATGCAGTTGTTAAGAAAAGGAGAAAGCCCATGTGTAGATAATTGCAGAAATTATAATTGTTTCATATAAGTGGATTTAACAGTGGCACCTTAGAATAAATATGAGTATAGGAACAAAAGACTTTAATTAAGGAAATTAGATTTCCAAGGTTTAGAAAGGATACACTTAGGGTAGTAGGTAGGAAAATCCACTTTATGTCAAACCCAATAAAATGAAATTATTAGAATTGAAAAGAAGAATTGTCAATATTTTTAAAAAAGTAAATACTGGGATTTTGGGAATATAGTAAGAAATTTAAATTGGTTTTTATATGATGAAAATTTTGTTGAAAAGGTGAAATTCTTTTTGAAGAATTATAGAGCGTATATAGCTCACTAGTTTCTTTGAAAGTAAACAAAGATTTAAAATATGAAAACCTAGAGCGTATAAAGTATCGAAAACGTAGATTACAGCATTTACTATTGTAATAGATGTTTTCGTGAAAAAGGAAGGGAGCATAAACTATAACGCTACCGTTATAGTAAGTGGCTCCCAAGGGAAATGTTTTACATGTTAGGTAAGGGTTATTAGTATTTATTTTTAATTAAATCAATACACTAGTATCTTTGGGTTGTAGTAACGGTGTTTTACGCAACATCTGTTTTGAACCCAAATAAAAATGTATTTTTAAAAGATAATTTCTAAGAATAGAAATAAATATGATTTATGAATACACTTATTATTTAAGTAAGTATAAGAAAATGCTTTCTGGTTATGGATATATAAAAACTGTTTTGAAGATGAGTTTTTCTGAAAAGAAAAGAGTAAGTTAGATATTAGAAAATTTCTATCGTAAGAGAATATAAATTAAACATACTTTAATCTATTGGAATGAAAAGAATAATGGTATAATTTTCTATGAAACCAATAAAAAAATGTTTTGTGTAAGTTATAAGGAATACGTGAAAGAGGTGTACAAGGTATGGGAAGCACCATATTTTGTATAGCCTGTTTTGGAAAAAATAAAATAAGTTCCTTGTAATTTCACATAAACATGAAGTCCTCTTTTAAAATGTTCATAGAAGATTTTAGCATTAGTAATTTCTCATAAGAGAGAGCAGTTCCAATACATTAAGGTATGAGACTGTTTGGTGTAATAAGAAATGTTTTGAAAACACATAAGGATATTTTAAAGATATTCTAAAAGAAAATAGTTTGGTGAAAAAGTAAATAAGTTTTTGGAAATGAAAAACTTAATAAAATTAAAATTAGAAAATCTAAATTTTTATAGAAAACCAAAAAGATCTTTAAAAGAAAACGAGGAATAAGTTTTGGGACTTAGAATTTGAAAGTTTTTTCCTCTAGGTTTGGGAAATAATGTAAATTCAAAAAGCTGTGAAGACGCAAGTCTAGAAAGATAAGATTTTAAGTAACCTAGTATTTTTGAATTTAATAGAAACTTATGGATAACGCGTTTAAAAATAAAGGTTATGGGATTTGATGTTTTAAAAATTTAGAAACCTTATTTTTAAAATGGAACTATAAACACCAAACCAAACTCTTAAAAGTGGAATAGATAGGAGACACTCCCTAAGGCTATAAAGAAGACAGTAGTAATTACTTTTGGAAGTAATAATAGAGTTTCCCGTAAAGCATGTAGGGCACTAGTGAGAACCTAGGAATGTTGATTCATGTGAGCAGGCTAAAGAAGAACAGTAAAGTGAAATTAGTAAGATTGTAAGGCACACATGGTTGAGGACGTGTATTTTTGAATTTGAAGAAACTTGGGAAAAGCATCTTCCTTTAGTGGAATTCTCACATGATAGTAGTTTTCAAGCTAGCATTAGAGTGGCACCTTTCGAAGCTCTTTATAGAAGACCGCGCAAGTCGCCTTCGTGTTGCTTAGAGTCTATAGAGAGATTGCTACTTGGTCCCGACATGGTTAGAAAGACTTCGGAGAAAATTAGTTTGATTAGAAGAAAATTCGTATCTCATATCCGCATTTCTTTGATAGTAATTTTTTCAAATTTCCTATTTCCATCTTTAGTTTTGAATAGGTTCTTTCCTTTATTATCCTTCGGGAGGGTAGAACTTAGGATTTAACCTATAGATGGTAGGATTTAATGTGAATATGTTATCAGAATATGTTATGAATGATGTATGCTAGTGATTGCAAGTGTTTGCTTGTGGATGCTAATGGAGGCATATACTTACACTAGGCACTATTATCTTTTAGGGATCAGCCTAACTAGGACACTAGAGCATATGCATATGGATGTGTGCGCATTTGCATTTTTATTTATTTCCATGATTGCTATAAATGGATGATTTTCACATAATTGTTGCATTTGGATGATGTTTGTAGCACACGTATAGAACTATCAGTTATCATTAGGAATTTTTGCATTCATTTGGATACATGACACGAACATGATTGCATAAAAGGAGGTCAACTAAATCAGTGGATCGCCTAATCTTTTGCATTAGTTAGGGACATTAACACTACATTAATTGCTTAAGTATCATAAATTGAATTAGAAAAACTTAAGAATAATGGATGAATGGATGATGGTTGAGTAGTTGGTTATAGAACTTGGATGAAAACATTAGTTCATTATTTTATCCTTAGAGATTTCGGGGACGAAATCCCTTAAGGAGGGGAGAATGTAACAACCCGAAATTTAACCTATAATACTTAATTCATTAATTAATGAAATAATAAGATAACTTTGTGAAATTATTAGAATCGAGCCACGGGAGTTGCACCATTGTGTTTGTGGTAATTTTCTGGTCAATTTCCATATATAGAACGTCAAAATTCGAGCTAATATGAGCTAGAAACAAAATAAACAAAAAAAGAAGAAAAATGAAAAAGGAAAAAAATTGGGCTAGGTCGACCCAAGGTTCGACCTAACCATGACCTAGGTCGACCGGCCGGTCGACCTAAGGGGAGTGGCGGTCGACCGCCTGGTCAACCCACCTTGGGTAATGAATGAAGGAAAAGTCCTTCGTTCGTGGCCAAATTTTGTACGTCATTTGCGTTATTTAGCTTCATCTAGTCCTTCCGTTCTTACATCTGATGACTCTAATTCAGCCTTTGACGTGGCTGCATCCTATTCAATCCCCAAATCTAACGGTCTGAGATCCACTTCTACCCCTATAAATAAGACCTTAGGCCTAACACTTTTTCTCAGTCTAGATTTTCTCTGCTTGGGTTCACCTTTTCAGGAAGGACCCTAAAAGGAATAATTTTTCAAGAAGAGAATCTTTTTAATAAAAATAGTTTAATACCCTCAAGTGGATCCGAGAAGTCTAAAAGGGAAGAGCTTAGGACCATAGGTGAGTGATTGTAATTATTTAGATTTTTACGTAATTTAAAATAATAGGGTTTCCAATAGTTGTAGTTTTACTGCGATTTTTGGAATAACCTTTTTAGTAGTTTATTTACAGTTTTTAGAATTATTTTCAGTCTATTTCTTTTAGCTATTCTTTTCAGTTAATTTTAGTTTATTTCTGTTAATTATAGCTTTTCCATTTATTTGTAGTTTATTTACAGTATTTTAATTTATTTACTGTTATTTATGCGTTATTTACATCTTTTTCCTACGCTTTGGATTTTCTTCTATTTTCAGTTTTATTTTATTTCTCCTTCTTCTTCACGTATGGTTAGAATAGATTAAATGTGAATATGGATTAAAATTATAAGAATACAGAAATAACGGAAGATAAGATGTAAATTGTAAAGACTGTAATAAAAATGGAATTAAGACTGAAACTGAGCCTAATTAGGATATTGATGTTAGAATTGGACTAATTAAAGATAATTGGCCTAGTTATAACTTAGAATTATAACTAAAAAGAGTATGAGATGAAAGAAGCTTATTTTTACACTTAGACCTTGGGTTAAGTAATAAGCATGGTTATAACGTAGGTTATAATAAGAAATAGAATAGAGTGAGGCTTATTTTAAGACTTACGATAAATTAATAAGCACAGATAGTAAGAACAAAAGTAAAGGCTTATTTAAATAATTTATCTGAGTTAATAAGAAAAGAATTAAAGTAGGACCCGTGCCAAATAACATTCGCCTATTTCTATGGACACGGTGTTTCACATAATCCTGAAGTGAAACGAGGTGTCTCACATAACCTTGAAGTGAGACGAGGTGTCTCACATAATCCTGAAGTGAGACGAGGGGCACGCTAATGTTAATAACGGTAGTAAATGGTCAATAAGTAGAAGTCCAAATCATGAGGATTTGGGCAAGGGGCGCAACTAGATATTGTTTGGATGACGAGCCAGTACCAACAGCATTTCCCCTATTTTTTCTATGGACACGGTGTTTCACATAACCTTGAAGTGAAACAAGACGTCTCACATAACCTTTAAGTGAGATGAGGTGTCTCACATAATCCTGAAGTGAGACGAAGGGCACGCTTATGCTGGAGCTTGAGGTAATAAAAAGACCCAATAGGTGGAACAACAAGTAACATGAGCATGGTGGCGGTTACGCGTACGACTTTCATTCGGGTTCTCAGTAATCGTTATGAGTTCTAAGCGCTTAGTGTGTGCCTTTCGTAGGCACCAATGTGTACTGCATAGGGAGCTCTAGCGTCCGGTCCATAGTAGATTCTATGGAGTAGCAAGCTGATCAAACGGTAGTATTAGGAATTCAGCCTAATCTTAGCAGCTATCAAAAACAAGTGCAAACAATCAAAGTTAATCAATTATGTTAATTTAGTTAATTCGTATTTATTTCCAGCTTATTCTTTATCTTATTTCTTTTGTTTCTTTTTATATACTAGAACTGTTGTAAAGTCTATTACTTTTACTTTGCTTAAAGATTCTAGTAATTACTATCATTCACCAGACTTTTAGTCTGACCCACTCCTCTATTTTCCCCTACCCTCCCATAGGCCATCAAGGGTGAGCAAGGTAGATTTGTGGATTCAGGGAAGTTGCAGCAGTTGAGATTCTTCCTATGTATTTCTCTTCTTTATTTTCAGCTTTTAGTTCTTATGTTGTATTGGCACTATTTGAGGGATTATTTATACTTTGATTTTATTGAGACTATGGTTTTTAATTTCGCAAGACAAGTATAGATATTTTTAGACATATGATGTATTTGGTATTTGGCGACTTATTTGATTTATAAAGTAATTCTTGTAGGATCGATTTCACCCTAGAGGGGGGGTGAATAGGGTGATACTATCAATTATTAAAATTATTGTGGAAGTTATATCAATTTTAATACAGAACACAGCAGAATAAAAACAGCACAGATATTGCAGAATATAAATAATAGAAACAGAACAACACAGAATTTACCCAGCTTCGGCAAAACCCTGCCTACGTGCTGCCCCCAAGGTTTCTACTAGAAATTAGATAGTCAGACGCTTACACACGTAAACTCGCGACACCCGCTACCGACTAATCCTAACTCTATGCTCAAAATCCTGCCACAACTCAGCCACTGAGTTGCGAATTCTCAATCTACACCTCGTAGATCGTCCCCTAGTCACACGACTAGAAAAATAGCAATTTTAATACAAATTTAAAAACGATTTAAAACCAAATTAAAAGCCCTATATAAAAATAGATAAAAAAAAAACCCCTTTTTATATATTAAACCCTTTTACTCAAAAAGCAATAGCCGGCCCTTCCTCCTTTTTACTTTAGCTCGTTACTTCTCTTATTCTTCTTTGAGAGAAATGATGGCGGCTTAGCTACTGAATTAGGGCTTGTGGAAAAATTGGGGATTTCGTTCCTCTTGCGCTCTGATCTTTTGGGATTTTCGAAGTGCCGTTCCTACTTCGATCGCGTTGTTGGTTATTCGAGAATTTTGCCTGGCACGATCGATTTTTTTTGCTTACTCTGGCTACTTCGACGTTGATCGAGTTTGAGATGGCTCCGGTATGTTATTTTCCTTTTTGTGCTTATCTGATTTTCGTATTTGAACTCGATGATTTTTTCCAGTGATGAATTTGGGTTTATATAGGAGTCGAACTCCTGTTTTCTCGTTCGTATTGATTCTTTCAATATTTAGCTTCGGCCATTCGATTTCGTTTGGATGTTTGATATTGATTCTGACTTCTTCAATTCGTATATATTTTGGTTGCTTGACATTCACGGCATTGACTCATTTCGTGATGACCACGGCTTGAATTTGGCTTTAATTTGTGACATTTGACTTTGTCACATTCGTGTATTTTTATGTTACTAGGTTGAATCCTTGGCTATCGGTTTTGACTTTGATCTGTTACTTGACCTTGGCCATGTGTTCATCTGAGTGTTGTTAGCATTGCATCACCACTGTTGAACTTATCTGAGAATTGTTCATTTTTGATTGAGTCTGGATTTACATATTATGTCTCTGGCCATTCTTTGTACAACCTGTCCTGGATTACCATATTGTTGTGATGAGCTCGGGTCGTCTGCACTTGTTTGTGTACTCATGAGTCGCATTGAGTCGGTCTTGTACTGTCCGGATTCATTAATCTTAGTTGTATTTGTACATTTTGATTTTGGTTTCTTGATGGTGCACCGTGCCTTGTACTTGTAGTCTTGGCTCTAGTTAGATGTGCAGTTTGCTTTATTACTGCCTGGTCTGTCATAGATGTATACTTTTAGTTTCTTTTACTGGTCTGCCTTTGATCTTGTTTACAGTCTTGCATAGTATCCATACGCATTTGGTCCAACCATTTTGTTCTTGTATATCATGTGATGGTTAGTTTGCATCAGTTATTTATGCATCCCTTACCTGTTGTAGTCTGGTCCACCCTCTTTACATTTGAGTTGATTGCTGCTGCACTTTTTAGACCTGTTGTGTGGTTGTTACTGAGGCATTACTGGTTCATTTTGCATTGTATATTGTCTGATGGTCATAGTGCAGTTTTGTTGTTGCGGTGTTCATTGTAGTAGTTGCTAGGATTGGCTTGTGGTCTTTATTTGGTTGTTTTGACTTGATGCAATTGATGTTGTTGCCTTGTACATGTTGCCTGTAGTGTTGCTTGAGTTGAACCCAGTTTTAAAAACTCGGGTTTGACCTTGTGTTGATGACGAGACTTTGAATATATTGCACCTAAGTTGAACCTGTCTGTATATTTGGGTTTGACCTGTGCTCACCTGTCCCTGTAAATTTATCAAGTGTATATTTCGGTGTGCACGACCTTGTGGCATGTACAGTGATACATTGTGCATGTCACATTGTTCGTGTGTGAATGGTGAATTCAAATCAAATGATGACGAACAACCCAAATAACTGAGGCAAATACTATTTTCAAAATCATCTTTTATTTCAAATTTCAGAAATATTTCTCTTCCAGTTTTACTGCGTTTGAAAATATTTTTGCAAATTACTCGGATGCTGGAATCAGACTGGAATGCAGTTGAAGACAAAATACGAGTGTGAGTGATATGTAGTGAGGTTATTAATGTAAAAATGAATTGTGATGTATTCAGAAATTGTATAGTTATAGTGAGAGCTTGAAATTGTCCTATCAAAATTGTAATAATTATTTGTTTGAATAAAATATTCGTTTTGAAATTCAATTCTGTGTTATTTATTTTATTCAACAAATATTTATTTTATCTGTGAAAAAAAAAATAGTACAATATCAAATACATTTAAATGAATGTATATATGTTTATTATCATCAAACAAAAATCACGTAGATGAATATTCAACAATTCCGAGGTTTTGTTTTAATAAATTATTATTATTATAATTGTTTCTGCTATTTATATATATTTTGTCTTGTGAATCTTATTCTTTGTTAGTTTTAGTTATAACAATAATGCTCCATGCCTTTTAGTGTGTTCCTTTGGGTATACTAAGGGGTGTGGGGCGTTACAATGTGGTAAAAAAAATATTGTTTACGCTTAAAAAAGGAGATTTTTAGAAATGATTACTCTCTTCGAAACCCGTTTCGATTGGATTGACTTGGACAAATTGCTTTTGGAGGGTGGACTTATGAAAACATTGATAGTAATTGATAGTTCCGATCAACCTTATTGAAATGAATGCTAAGGGGAAAGCACCTCTTTCGAAACCTCATTTCTAAGTGAGTCCAAAGAGAAGACATTCATTCCTTTCGACTGTGTCGAAAGGGCCGTTTTACCTTTAAGGAAAAGTGTTTGCTTTCAACATCCTTATTTATATTCCTCTAGGGATGAACTCCATCGAAAGGGTAATATGGATTGTTGAATGCGTGCACCTTTCGAAGGAATTCATCCACATAAGATTGCTTATCATTCATACATCAAATCCTTTTCGTAACGTCCCTTTCAACCAAGTCGAAAGAGATTTTTATTCTTTCGAAATGGATCTAATGTATAATATGCAAGCTCTATGTTTATATATGCAATGGAATATCATATTGGGTAACATAAGCTTTATGAACTCATTTGAATCGAAACATCATTATCATCTTTGTTATCATTAATTATCATTTAACATGATGATAATGTGATTGGTATGAATATTATCCAAAATTATTCCATAGCATCGCATAAGACAAAAAGAAATTAAGAAAATAAGCTAACATCATGTGTAATTGATCATTAGACAAGCTAATGATTAAAATGATCTCCCTCATTATCTAAATCTTTATTGAATCCATGCGCTTCCGCTTTTAACATTAACCCAAATTGAGTTACAATTATGAGTGCTTTTCCCCAAATTGATTTAGGGTTACAAAGATTTGATCTTGTTAAGAAGTAAGAAATGGGAGAATGAGTTTAGGATTCCAAAATCCAGTCCCTAAAATTGGACCTCTAGGGTCATATTTATAAATGTAGGTCATCCTACTTTCGCACCCATCCTTTCGACTCAGTCGAAAGGTCTTCCTTCTATCTTCCGCATTCATCCTTTCGACGTGGTCAAAAGGTCTTCTTTCAATTTTCGGCGCGCCTTCTTTCGATGGTATCGTTTCGAGCTTTCTCATTCATTCTTGTGCTTCCTATCTTCTCATCCCAGACCTTTCGACTCAGTCGAAAGGGTCTCCTTGACAACCTTTCACTAATCTTTTGCCGCCGTTAAGGTCTGAGTGCCTCTTTGTATTTGCTTTTTACTGGACTTCTTTCGACTTCATCGAAAGGGTGGTAGAAGCGCTCTTTGCTTTGTGTTGCTATATTGTTGCAACTGAGAAGTGAGCTGAGCTTTCGGATTTCTTCGAAAGGAATGAGAGTAACATCTAAGTCTTAACGAAAGAACACTTGGGTTTCATGTAGGATTTTCATCATGCTTTCGAAAGGTTCCAACCGTTTCAAAAGGCTTATCCTTGCTTTCGAAAGGTGTATTGGAATCAATCCTTCAAGTGGCAAATTAACAACGACGAAACCTTCTATTTTAAAGGACCCGATTCATGTGTGCAAGCCTTACGTTCAATACCTTCGAAAGGTGTTTCGAACTTATTCCTGCTTTTCTTATATATGCAAATCCATCCACATCGGAAGGCCTTAGTGAGGCAGAAAGGTAGCCTTGCCTTCTTTTCCATCTTTTCGAAAGCTTTTGTCTTGTTTATCATCTTTAATGGTACCTGGTGCTTGTGACTCCTTCAAAAGCCATCTCAGTGCCTTCGAAACACTCTTCTTTGGACTTTGGCGAAACCTGTGCCTTCAATTTTAGTAGAGCCTGACACTTTTATAAGCTTTCTTTCATACCTTTGTTCTTAAGTGGATTTTATGGTTGACATTGGAATTGATCCACATTGATGTTTGCGGATCAGTGAGGACATCATCACTCCACAACAACAGGTATTTCATCCTATTCATTGATGACTTTTCTAAAATGACATGGGTTTACTTAATTGAAGAAAAATCAAAAGTTTTTGGAATATTCAAAAAGTTTAAGGCTCTAGTTAAAAATAAAAGAGAAATATGTATAAAGAGGCTTAGAAGTGATCGCGGCAAAGAGTACAACTCCCATGAGTTTGATAAATTATGTAACGATAAAGGCATTGAGTGACAACTTACAATCGTATATACTCCACAACAAAACAGAGTATCTGAAAGAAATTCTTTTTGGGTGTAAGTAGTTTACACTACCATTTATATATTCAACAGATGTCCAACTAGAGCTGTTCAAGATAAGACTCCTACAGAGACGTGGAGTGGACGAAAACCATTACCCAAGCATCTAAGAGTTTTTGGATCGATTTGTTACATGCATGTTCTAGATTGAAAAGACACAAGTTAGAAGATAAGAATATATGAGAAATCTTCTTGGGGTATAGTATGCAATCAAAAGGCTATAGAGTTAATAACTTGCAAATAAAGAAGCTCACTATTAGTCGAGATGTCGAGGTTGATGATAATGCTGCTTGGAAGTGGGATGAAAAAAATTGAGAGGAAAAACATTTATGTACCTGTACAACAACCTCATGTTGAAGTTGGAAGAAGTAGCAGCAGAGCCCCCTTCACCTCCTCAACAACAAACTTCTTTACCAGAGTCTACACCTAGAAGAGTTAGATCTTTATTGGATGTATATGAAACTTACAACTTAGTCAAACATGCACCTGAAAGCTATGAAGTAGCTTACAAGCAAGAAGTATGGGTCAAGGCAATGAAAGAAGAGATAAAAATGATTGAGAACAATAATACTTGGGAATTAGTAGATTGTCTTAAAAATAAAGATATCAGTGGAGTAAAACGAGTTTATAAGACAAAGCTTAACCCAATAAAATACATAAGGCTAGGCTTGTTGCAAAGAGCAACTCAGAACAACATGGAGTAGACTTAATGAGACATTCTCTCCAGTTGCATGCATCGATACGATTAGAGCTCTAATAGCTCTTGTAGCCTAGAAAGGTTGGAATATTTTCCAACTGGATGTCAAATCTGCATTCCTAAATGGAGCATTAGAAGTAGAGATTTATGTGGAGCAACCACAAGGACAAAGCTTTGTAAATAAAAACAACGAAGACAAAGTGTTGAGACTAAGAAAAGCTTTGTATGACCTAAAGCAAGCTCCTCAAGCATGTATAATAGAATTAATCGGTACTTTATTGACCAAAGATTCAGGAGAAGCAAGAGTGAACCAACATTATACATCAAGACCCAATGTTAGAGTGATACTCTCATTGTCTCGCTATACGTAGATGATCTTATCTACATGAAAAACAATTTGAAGATGATAGCTGCATTCAAAGAAGACATGATGAAAACATTTGGGATGATTGAACTTGGCTTGATGAATTATTTTCTCAGCTTAAAGGTAAAACAACATAAGGAAGAGATATTTATCTCTCAAAAGAATTATACTAAAACAGTATTGAAGAGATTTAGGATGTAGTCCCGTTACTACTCCACTTGTAAAAAATGAAAAGCTGGAAAAAAGTGACGGAACTTCAAAAGTCGATGCATAACGTTATAGAAGTCTAATTGGGAGCCTCCTAAATCTTACTGCTACGCGACCGGATATCATGTATGCAGCAAGTTTTTTATCAAGATTCATGTAGAGTCCAGGCCAAATTCACCTTGGAGTAGGTAAAATATAAGGTATATACAAAGCATAAAGGAGTTTGGTATATGGTATAGAACCATGACCAACTCAAAGTTGATCTGCTACACCGGTAATGATTTTGTGTTGATGACATGAAAAGTTCTCATTTGGATCAGGAATATTCTCTTGGGCATCGAATAAGCAAGCAACAGTTGCACAATCAACAACGGAGGAAAAATATATGGAAGTGACTTAAGCAACAAGTCAAGCGATATGGCTTCATAAAATGCTTGAAGAAATGGGTAAACAACGAGGTGAGCCTGCTACAATCTATTGTGACAACAAATCAACAATAGCAATGACGAAGAATTCAGTTCATCATAGTTGAACAAAGCATATTGCTATAAAATATAACTTCATCGGAGAAAAGGAAGCTACTAAACAAATCCAATTTAAGTACTGCATGACAGAGGATCAAGGTGCAGATGTATTCACAAAGGAATTGCCAATAGCAAGTTTAAGCAGTTGCGAACTATGCTTGAAGTTTCTGAAATTTGCAGGGGGGGTGTTGAAGAATGTCACAAATTTCTGGAAAGTTAAAGAACATTCTCGTAGAGTTTTCTAGAATGATAAAGAAATACTTATGTAACCATTAATTATTTACTTCTTGGAATATTCTGTCTAGACCATTTTATCTAGAATGTTCTACTAAACTATTCTATTGTAAAATGAAGCCTACGAATATATTCTCATACACATTATAACTTGTACTGTAAAGTAATAAAAATTTTATGATTCTAAAAATTTTAAGAATCGTTTCTTCATCAAATCTCTTATTTTACCATTTGAACTATTCAACCATTCATAATTATTTTCCTTCTATTTCTACTACTATCATGTATTAATTAAAAAAATAAAACAAAATAAAATAATAATAAAAATAATTATTTATAAGAAAATGATTAAAATGCCTTTTTCGTACCTATGAAGACCTTTTTATTCACGAACCGTTCTTCTTTCGTGCCATTTCCGGTACTCCTTTCATGTCACAAACAAACGCGTCTTAGTTGTCCGAAGTCAATTGTAATTGTAAACCTGAGGGATCTTTGTTAACACAGATCAGCTCGTTATCTTAAAGTTATTGTTTGAGATCTTGACATTTTTTACCTCAATTTTCAAGTAAGCTAAACACTAATATCAAATTCACTGTATTTTCTTGTTTCCATTGCAGCATTTTCAGTCTCCATTATGTACAGTGCGGAAACATTGAACTACCGAAGGCTGTTTGATATTTTATATTGCATATATAATTGCCCTCTACAGCCTATAAAGGTCATCTTGTACAGGTATACAACAATATCCGAACTTCAAGTATTAGCCAATGCACAGAAAATTTACAAACCTTGCTAAAGTCTTAGCTTATTATAATTAAATTAAGACTCGTTGACTATTATTATAACTAATTTGATCTAACGTGCACATCTATCGATGTATAGTTAAATGTACATAAGCACTTACACAAGTCTTATAATATTATTATTTGAAGTATTCTTTGGATTTATTCCGTTTAGCATTAATTACACTATTCTTATTATATTATTACTTGTCGTCTTCTTTGGACTTTTTACGTTTAGCATTAATTATACGAGTTTATTCAACCCTTACCCCTCAACATGCTGTAATAAACGACTAGCATTACTAACGTACTATATAGATAGTCTTTTTTAAAAATAAAAATAATTAATACGGGACATTAGCTTCATGTAATTAATCATAATAATTAGAACGTGTTAAGTAGAATTAGGAAAAAGGCGGAGAATCCAATTTTAAGTTTGGAGGAAGAACATAGTAAATCGGTTGTGGCAGTAGAAACCGATTTTCAAATGAGTGTATTACATGAATTTTCAACCGTTTTGACACTGATATACTTGATAACTTGATAGCTAATCTGATTTACTTTTATCTGTTAAAATGACTGTTACATCATCAAAAAATAATATTAATAAAAAAAAATAAAAAAACTGCAGCAAGCGCAGCAATTTTGGCGAACGTTTCCGTGTGGCTGTAAGCCTGTAACCGCTGTTAATGTTTAGCTGACTAATGCAGTTTTAAAAACAATTTAAGGTCACGTTCATTGTTCAGTTTGGAGAGAGAGGTTACTTTGGTATATGATATGATTCGCATTTTGTTACATTTTTATTTAGATTCTTAAAAAAAAGACATTGACTCGGTGAAGATGATAGAAAATGTGTTCTTGTCTAATTTGAAGTTCTTTTTCTAATGGCCAGGTAAACAATATGAATACGCTGTCTATAAAATACTGAGAAAATATGCAGCAAGTTGTACTTTTATATTATTTATTGACATCTTTGGCCAATCGTCCTTCTATACAGTTTTTGCACATCTAAACTTAGTTCACAAACTTTCAATCGTTTGTGTTATATCGGTTTATTTACGTTGAGGCTAGAACATGTCCTTATTATAATCGATATGTGGCATTGACTATGATTTTAGCATCAATCCCATGTTTTGTTCAGATCTGATCCACTCCCTTATTAATACACGCATATCAATTATCAGCTATGTACTACTACTAAGTTTGAGATCTTGACTGTTCAAAAATAAATAATAATTATTATAAAAATGGAAAGTAGTAGAGGAAGCATTGCCTTCTTTGCAACCTACAGACCAACTGTGCCTTTGGACATATTTGCATTTTCAATAGAGAAGGAAGAAGAGTACAGCACAACAGATGGAAAATCTCACAACTACAACGGTCAAGAAATTCCATTTGAGGCACTAGACATAATTTCCAAGCGGCCAATATGGGGTAGCTTCGACGAAGATGATCAGCTCCAAGGCATGGTGTTTGTTTCTGAACGTGACAACCTTGAAATTCTTTGCATGTGCCTTTACGATGGGGTGAAGACCGAAGTGTTCAGTTTGTCTGATGTTTACGGCACGTTCAGCGGTATTCGTATGGAAGACAGCGCTTGCTTTGCTGGTGATTATATCATTTACACCTCCACCATGGAACCTGCCAAAGAACGTCGTCAGCCATGGACAGCTGTTTACAGAACCGATCTTAACTCCGGAAATACTGTTCGCCTTACCCCTTCAGGTACTTTTCTAACTTATTATTAATTAGTATGATTTCTCTTAGTGGAATATAACAAAATGTATTTGTTTGTGCATGAACTATGTACAGAACAAGCTGATTTAAGCCCTTCGGCATCAATATCGGGGAAGAAGATAGCAGTGGCATCGTTCGAAGAAAAACCAGGTGGTTGGGACGGAGAGATTGAGGACCTGAAGACTAACATATTTGTGGTTGACGTAGAAAATCCATTAGATCGTACATTGGTTGTAACCAATGGGGGGTGGCCAACATGGGGAAGCGACGAGGTCATATTTTTTCACCGTAAAGATCGTGATTTCTGGCGAGTGTACAAGGCGGACATTAGCGATCTTACCAATCCAATCATAGATCCTGTGACCCCTTATGGAATTCATGCCATGACTCCAGCTGCCTTGAGTGAAACCAAGGTAGCTGTGGCCACCATACGCCAGAAGTTAGGGTTCGACGTGGAACGCACAAGAGCAGAGCATTACAGACACGTTGAGATCTTTCATGCGAATGGAGAATTTGACAGACACATCACTGCAAATAAGAGACCACTGGTTGACCACTTCAGCCCTTTCCAGATTAGCTCTGGAACATTCATCGGTTATCATTGCAGTAGCCAAGGGAGGCTCAGGGTACAATTGCTTTCCAAATTTCAAACTGTTTTGCTAACTAGAGTTTCAATTCATGTACCATTTTGCTTTTTTGATAGGGTGGAGACTCTGTTGAAAAACAGTTTTATGAGGTGGCCTCTCCCCATATAGATGTAGGCCTTTTTAGGGTGTCAGGAGCGTTTCCAACTTTTTCCAAGGATGGCAAAAAGCTTGCATTCGTTGACAATGAATTTAAGAGTATATGGCTGGCCGATGGCACGGATATGCGTCGTGTTTATGAGGTATACATGCTTATATACCGTTGTTTGCACCAAAAATGACACAAACATCCCAAAACCAATTGAAAACACCAATAATATAGAGATCTACTAGAATAAATGTAAAATTAGTATAATAGATACAAATTTTTATAGTGGTTCGTCAAATATTCTAGCCTACGTTCACTTAAATCTTTGTTATTGATTGATTCTCTTTGAAATACAATGATTATAACTCAAATTCAACCACAATCTAGTAGATTTCGAATTTGGGAGTGTTTAGAGTATTTAGGAAATAAGAAAATAAAAGAGAGATCAAGCGTCCAAAGTTAGAAGAAGAAGAGGAAGAAGTAAAAAGTTCTCTCTTGTTTGCTATGAGGTTGTATTTATAAGGGAATTCACCGTTAGAATTGAAGTTCCACAAAACACAAGGTCTAGATTCAAGCTTATAGGTGAAAGAGAACAGTAGTCGATCCCATTATCAATTGAAACAACTTGTTGCCGAGAGGTTCCTATCGGTACCAAGAGGTACATGTTGATGAAAACTTTCCATTTCTCTTCCATTTTGCTTTGAAGATGGAGTTATTCTTGATAATTTACTTGATACTACTTGTCTTTTCTTGCTTTTTCTACTTTCTTTCAAAAAATTCTTAGAATTGCCCATCTATCTCTTGAGAAAACACTTCATTGCAAACCCTTGAGGTAGTGCTTTAAGTAAAAGAGGTTTAAAAGGTCCAAAGTTGAGTAAAACCTCATCGGTACCGAGTGGTCAACTTTGTTCCATTTCCCTTGAAACTTGTTGATTATGATCTTGCTTTTTCAAACATGTTCCCTAATCTGTGAATAGTTTCATCTTCGTCTTGACGTTCTAATTCCGGTTGAAAATCTGCTTGGTTAATAAGCCCATTAACAACAGTCTTATACTAATTATGTAGTAGGTAGGCATTGTGTTATGACCAATCAGAATTAGATTTGAAAAGAGTGTGCACAAACCTGAAACCATAATATGGTCATAACATAATTAATATTCATCTTCCATCTTTAATCTTTAATGTAGTCCTTTCTTTAAGTAGCTGAAAATATTTATTTGATCTCTAGATGGAAGGGGATAAAATGTTCTCGCCAGTTTGGAACCAAAGCCCTGATAAAGATATATTGTATATATGCGTGGGACCTTCTTTTAAACCCAATGAAGAGGTGAGAATCTGCATGATCCCTGATGTATCTGCTGGCCGACAACAACGTAAACCACTTACGGAAAAACACAATGATGCATTCCCATCTACCAATCCAGATGGTAATTTACTTCAATATTTCCTATCTATTCCAATGCAACAAACAACACATGTATTCAAAATTCAGTAGCATAACTAAAAATTAATGAATCGCATAGTGAACTTCAAAAGACATATATCTGTCCCCAACATACATACGAGTATTTTTGAACTATGCTCTTTATGTCTTCCAAGAAATTGCACGTCCTTCTTTATAACTTTAATGTTCGACCATTCGACTATGTCTTAAGAACTAAATAATTGAGCATAGTTGTTATTACTGTATACATGACGTGACTTCCAACTGTAACCACAGGAACAAAATTAGTGTTTCGTTCTACAAGAGAACAGGACGACAAGAGGTACAAGAACCTATGGATAATGCATGACCTTGAAGATGGGGATTATTCGAGAGTGCAGAAACCAACAAGACTAACAAGTGGTAAATGTGTGGACACACATTGTCAATGGTCGCCGAATGGAGAGTGGATCGTATTTTCCTCATCCCGAGACAAACCCGATCATGCACCAGAATTTGACAATGATCTTGATCCTGGATACTTTGCCATTTTCCTTGTCAAATGGGACAATTCATCTGTAATGGTACGAGTGATGGAAAGTGCAAACGATATATCAGGCCATGTGAACCATCCCTTTTTCAGCCCAGATGGAAGGAGCATCGTCGTTACTGCAGATCTTGCAGCTGTTTCGGTTGACCCCATTTCTTTGCCACTGTTCTTGCACTCTGTGAGGCCTTATGGAGATATATTCACCATCGATATTGACACAGATGATATATACAAGAACGAGAGAGTGCAGGAGTTCAAGCGTGTTACACATACTAGATATGAAAACTCCACTGGTACTTGGACTAAATTCTCAACTCGGGATGCCAAAGCAGCATGGAACCAATTTTTACAGGGACAACATGCCAGTGTGACATGTCCTTACCGCGATGGTATGTCCACTAAGAGAATTTGTGAATAGAATGAAGTCGAACTGGAAAACGAATTGTGTGCTATCATTTTATCATATTGTGCTTTTGTTTGTGTTTACCCTTTTGCAATAATTGTGAACTTGATTAATGGTTTGTGTTATCAGCTTTCCTTCGTTATGTTTAGATTTTTTGAATTTATGTATCATGTGAGCTTGTGGAATTAATAAAGTTGCAAACAATCTGAACATCAAATCCTGAAATTTATCTTTGTTATTGACTATGTATATGCATTCAGCCATACATGTGTGCTTTCACCGGGAAATTGTCAGGCCCTTTGTGTTTTACAATTGATCTTGTCATCATGTGTTGCGGTCTGGATAAAGTAGATAATAAGATAAGGGTTTGGATATAACCCTAGATCTATATCTCTGATGTTGGTACGGGTTGGCTCTATTGATCATAGACCCGAACCCTCATTCGTTTGTTACATCAGCAATCCATGTGAAGCTCCAGATTTAATATCAGCCGTTAAATCTTTTATTATCCAACGGTGCTGTTTTGCTATCCAAGTATCTTTCGTTTTTTCTCTTTGGGCCTGAATTCCATTGGACCACATTATTTCCTGTATATATACTATGTACTTTTCTTCTGTTTTGAGCAATAAAGAATCAATCAGTAAATTTCCTTCTTTCACTTTTCTGAATTGAAAACATGGTATCAAAGCTTGTTGTCGAAAGACATTGATCATCAGAAATCAAAGCTCGTATCATCATCGAGCGTGACAGGAGAATAAGAATTCTCGGCTTCTCTCAGATCTGTTTTTTGAGCTTTATTCATCATTTGATTCTTTTTTCATACCTTTCTTACCTTTTATCGATTTAAATCAAACCTCGCCAAGATTTGGATCTGGCTGTTTGATTTTCGACCAGTCATTTACTGGGCTAATATCACTGTTGATCACATCTGCGCATTATCAAGTTCTTGCTTTTCTGTAACTGCTTTCTTGGATCTGTTTTGTTGCCATGGCTCGTGAAGAGGAAGAAGTAATCTCCACAAACACTGGAATCACCACCAGAAATACTGCTCAACCTGATAACCCTCTCATCAAACCTAAAAATCATGCAATCACAACTCCGTTAGACGAAGACAATTATATCACCTGGAAATATCAGACTGAAATTGCGCTCAAAGGCTATGAACTTCAAGATTATGTCAAAGGTACAAAGAGCATACCATCTATAATGATCAAGTCACCAAGTGGAGAAGAAATTCCCAACCCAGAATACAACCTTTACCAAAAACAGGACAATCTTATTTCATCCTGGTTATTATCATCCATCAGTCAAAGCATGTTAACACAAATTGTTGGTTGCAACACTTCGTACGAGATATGGAAAGCTATTGAACGTATTTTTAGTTCTCAGTCATCAGCCAGGATAATGCATTACAGGCATGAATTGCAAAATATCAAGAAAGGTGAAACGAGCATGAGAGAATATTTGACAAGAATCAAGAATCTGTGTGATAAGCTAAAAGGAGTGGGACATAGCATTTCTGAAAGTGAAAGGATATTAATCATGACCAATGGTCTAGACCATGAATACGAGTCACTAATTACATGTATTGCTACTCAACCCTCTTTACCAACCGTTGATTATGTTGAAACTGCCTTGTTGGCACATGAAGGAAGGGTGGAGCAAAGAAAATTAATAAATGGAGAGTTTTCAGTGAATTACATTAGCAAGAACAAGAACCAGAAAGTAAACTATTCTCAACCCAGACAAGAAAACCAAACACAGCAATTCTCAAATCAGAGAGGTGGCTATACACAAAGAGGAAGAGGAAGAGGCAGGTCTACTTATAACAAAATTAAATGCCAGATATGCGAAAAACCTAGCCATATGGCAAATAGATGTTTCATGAGGTTTAAGGAAGATTATAACACTGGGCCAAAGCAGCAAAATAAAAATGCGCATATCAACATGGCACAAGCAAGTGGCAGTTCTAAACAAAGCAATGAAGATGATGACATAATCAAACCAGATGATGCTGATGCTGATGAATGGATCCCTGACTCAGGTGCAACACACCATGTCACCAACAATCTACAGAATCTTAATCTAGGGAATAAAAGCTATTCAGGTAACAATTCTGTTTTTATGGGTAATGGTGAAGCTACAAATATAACACATACTGGAACTGGCACAATAAAAGGTGCTAGGATACTCTACCTTAATAACCTATTAAGAGTCCCTAGTATCAAGAAGAATTTAATTAGTGTGTCTCAGTTTGCAAAAGAAAATAGAGTATATTTTGAGTTTCACCCAAATCATTGTCTTGTTAGAGATTTAATTAACAAGAATATATTATTACAGGGTAGACTTGACAAGGGGCTATACAAGTTCAGCAATGGGACTAAAACTAGTGAACAGGATAGAGAGATTTGGACTAACAACATTAGTTGTAATGAGAATGTTGTAAAAATGTATAATGATTGGCATTGCAGGCTTGGCCACCCCAATTATGACACTGTCAAAAGTGTGTTAAAAGATAATAATATTTCTGTTCCAAATGTTACAGATTTGCATATATGTTCTCATTGTCAAATGGGAAAATCTCACAAGTTACCCTTTAATATTTCTGAAACTGTTTATGATAAACCCTTAGATCTTATAGCTGCAGATTTGTGGGGACCATCCACAGTTAGCACAATGCATGGTCACAGGTATTATCTATCTCTTATAGATGCTTGTACTAGATTCACTTGGATATTTTTTCTCAAGCTTAAGTCTGATGCACCCAATATTATCATACAATTCATCACATATATTGAAAAACAGACTAATAGCCATGTAAAATTTTTTCAAACTGATGGTGGCAGTGAGTTCAAATTGTTAAAATCTTTCTTTGATAAAAAGGGGATTCTACATAGAACAACATGTCCACATACATCAGAACAAAATGGTTTGATTGAAAGAAAACACAGGCATATTGTTGACACTGGCCTGACACTTATTTCACAATCTGGTTTACCTTTAAAGTATTGGAATGAAGCTTTTGAAGCTGCTGTTCATCTTATAAACAAAATGCCAACAAAAACTTTAAAATATAAGTCTCCTCATGAAAAGTTTTATGGTGTTAAACCTAATTATTTTCAATTAAAAAGTTTTGGATGTTTATGTTATCCATACCTTAGACCTTACAATAAGCATAAATTATGTTTAAGATCTAGCCCATGCACTTTTATTGGATATGCTCATAATCAAAAAGGTTACAAGTGTTTAGATAAAAATGGAAGGATTTACATTTCTAGACATGTCATGTTCAATGAAAATATTTTTCCTCTTGCTCACATTAAAACTAATGAAAAGTCATCAAATAATTCTGATTCTAACAATATTCCAGACTTAGGGAATTGGATTCATTCTATTAAAAACAGTAGTGACAGCAACAAAAATATTTTAAATAACTCTACTGTTGAAAACAATGATAATGACTTAGAAAATTCTTGTGAACAGGAAGACAGTCAACTTGGCCTTGGATCTGAAATACAAGAGAGCAATCAAAGTGGACATGATGAAATTAGAGCACATGAAGATAGTCAAAATCAAAACAATGGCGTTTCAAGGAACAGTGGGTCTGATGCACAAATAGTTGGACATCCCATGGTGACAAGATCAAAAAGTGGCATTTTCAAGCCCAAGATTTATAATGCACAAGTCAACGAAATCGAACCAACATCTTATGATCAGGCAGTTCAAAATCAAAAATGGCAAAAGGCAATGGAAGATGAATACAATGCTTTGATCAAAAATAATACTTGGATACTCGTGGACCCACCAAAGCACAAAAATATTGTTGGAAGCAGGTGGACATATAAAATTAAGAGAAATGCTAATGGAGAAATCACTAAGTATAAGGTCAGGCTTGTAGCCAAGGGATACTCACAACAATATGGATTCGATTTTAACGAAACTTTTTCTCCTGTTATTAGACCAACCACTATAAGGGTGATACTGACTCTGGCTATACACAAGCAATGGACTATAAAACAACTGGATGTTCAAAATGCTTTCTTAAATGGTGAATTAGAAGAAGAAGTATATATGCAATAACCAGCAGGATTTGACAAAGATAATCATGGAAAAGTTTGTAAACTACATAAGGCCATTTATGGGCTAAAGCAGGCGTCAAGAGCTTGGTATGAAAAGTTGAAACACATTTTAAATCAGCTTGGATTCAAAGCCACTAAGTCTGACAATTCTCTCTATACCAGAACAAAAGGAGCTAATCAAATATATGTGTTAGTTTACGTTGATGATATTCTCATCACAGGCAACAACAAGATGGAAATCGAAAACATCATGAAGCTTCTGGATAAAAAATTTGCTGTCAAAGATTTGGGTGAATTAAGTTATTTCTTAGGTATCAATATTCAAAGAACCAGGAGTGGTATGACATTATCCCAGAAACAATATATACTGGATCTTTTGACAAAAACAAATATGGACAAAGCCAACGCATTACCAACCCCTATGACCAGTGGTCTGAAATTATCAAAATATAAAGGTGAAGCTATTGACAACATCGAACAATATAGGAGTGTGGTTGGTGCGCTACAGTATGCTACAATAACAAGGCCAGACATTAGTTTTAGCGTAAATTGTGTATGTCAATTCATGCAAAATCCCTTAACTGAGCATTGGAAAGCTGTTAAACGTATCTTAAGATACTTAAAGGGAACTATTGATTACCATCTTATTTTCAGAGATTGCAAAGATATTACCATTAACGCCTATTGTGATTCAGACTGGGCTAATGATGTTGATGATAGGAAGTCTACCAGTGGCTTTTGTGTTTTTATCGGAACGAATCCCATCTCTTGGTCTACCAAAAAGCAAAGCACGGTTTCCAGATCCAGTGCTGAAGCTAAAGCCAGGGCAGCCGCTAGTGTTACTGCAGAAGTTGTTTGGCTTAGCAATCTTCTTCAGGAAATAGGGCTGCAACCTAAGCTAAAGCCCATGATATGGTGCGATAATCTGAGTGCCATTTCGCTATCCAAAAATCCAGTTAATCATTCTCGGACAAAGCATGTTGAAGTAGATCTACACTTCATCAGAGATCAAATCACTCGTGGGAAGGTTTACATTTATCACATACCCTCGTATTATCAAAAAGCTGACATCTTGACCAAGCCATTAAGCTCAGCCAATTTTATTCGACTTCGGGAAGCCATTAAAGTTGGAAAAGTTGAGAATGACGAAGAAGACATGAGAAGAGGGAATAAAATTGAGGCGGCATAATAAGATAAGGGTTTGGATATAACCCTAGATCTATATCTCTGATGTTGGTACGGGTTGGCTCTATTGATCATAGACCCAAACCCTCATTTGTTTGTTACATCAGCAATCCATGTGAAGCTCCAGATTTAATATCAGCCGTTAAATCTTTTATTATCCAACGGTGCTGTTTTGCTATCCAAGTATCTTTCGTTTTTTCTCTTTGGGCCTGAATTCCATTGGGCCACATTATTTCCTGTATATATACTATGTACTTTTCTTCTGTTTTGAGCAATAAAGAATCAATCAGTAAATTTCCTTCTTTCACTTTTCTGAATTGAAAACAGTAGATTCTTGAATCGGAGCACTGATGGGTTAAGGTGGTCTCAGGAATGAGTAAGAAAGGAGAAGGTTCAGGGAAAGACAAAGCAGTTTAGAGTGAATAAGAGTTTGTATTTCAGAAAGAAAGAAAGAGAAGTACACAGAAATAAGTAGCAGATTTTCTAAAAATAAAAAAGAAATTTTTATAAATTCTCAAGCTCAATGCCATTACAATTTGATCATAATGCCTATTTATACAGATCATTAGGCATGTAAAACAGCTATTACATCATCAAAACGCATAACATATTTCATGAAAACAGCACAACAACTCTAACTTTGTCAAATACTTATGGTCATGTGCACAGGCCGTGTACGTGTGCACATGCACAGTTCCTCTGGGCTGATCTGGATGTCATGGTTAGCACAAAGGCGGTCGACTCGTCAAGCTTGTTCTCCTGATGTTGGTGGTTGCTCACCTCATGCCCTGGATTGTCGGCGGTGCTTCTTGCATCATTCTCAACCAAACTGTTAGATGTTTTGTCTAACTCCACTGGATGCAACCAAGTGTTTGATAAAATGCCACTACCAGATTGAACTTGTTCCAACCTGTTCTACGCTATGTTTGTAGCCGTAACACTCCCTTCTCCTTTAAAAGTTGACCTTGTTTCAAGGTCAAACGTCGGAAATCGGTTAATAAAGTCCCAATAATCTTCCTAAGTCGACTCTTTTTCAAATCTTTGATTCCATTTGATGAGCACTTGAGTCACGTCCCTGTTGTGTTTGGTAAAAATACTCCAATCCGAAATTAGTTCGGGTTCGTCAACTATTTCTTTGGTGAAGGTAGACACATCATGATGTATAACTATACTTTGTTCCGCCTTCTTCTTGAGTTGTGACATATGGAAAACCGGATGGATTTTTGCTTCAGATGGTAATTCTAGCTTGTAGGCCACTTCACCTATTTTTTTGAATAATTTGGTGTAGTCTAGAAAATTTTGGTGAAATTTTAGTGGTTTTCAAGTTGCTTTCCATGATTTGTCTATAAGGTTGAAGCTTAAGATGAACCCAATCTCCCTCTTTAAATTGCCTTTCTGACCTTCTGGTGTCAGTCGCTTCATTCTTTCTTAATATAGGGCTAGGCTGTCTTTTAACAATTGTAATACCACATCTCTCGAATACAATTCTTGCTCAACTTGGGGTACCTTGGCAGTATTAGGAACATAGGATAGAAGCGAAAGGGGTGGTATGCCATAGGTTGCACAAATGGAGTAGTATTATCAAACTCTACCAGCTTGTATTATACCAGTATTCTGCTATAGAAAGCCACTGAGACAATTCTTGATGTTTATGACATTACAAAGCATCTAAGGTAGCCATTTAGAATCTTATTTACAGCCTCTGTTTGCCCATCAGATTGGGGTGATAGGATGAGCTTAAATTCAAGGAATACCCTGCAATTTGAAGAGCTCTTGCCAAAATGAGCTTATAAAAATAGCATCAATATCACTTACTAATGATAGAATCAGTGGTATGCCCTAGAGGCAATTATGTAATTTGTTACATATATCTAACTCGATAATCAATCTTGTTCGAAATAAAATGTGTTTTCTTTCTATTATGTACTCGATATAATATGTTATATTAATTAATTAATTAATTTAATTAGAAGTATTTTAATAAAAAACCACAAATGGTATGTTTTGTGATAGTAGTTACAAAGTGTTGTAAACGTGAGTAATTTATCACAATAACAAAATATATCATTTTAAATATTCATAGTCAAGAAGTATCTAGATTGAATATCCATACATCCGTTAAGACTATAGTACATAACGCTCTTTAAATTTTGGACAATATATTACTTGTTGAAATTGGACCATCCCGTAGCGGAGTTGTAGGGTAAATTTAAAAAAAAATCCTTTTAGACTCTTATTGGGCCTACGTAGTTGTTAACAAGAAAACTTGTCAACATCCCCAAATCTATATGGAAGGTGACCGAGTTCAAACAAAACCAAATTGTTGAGAAGACCTCTTCCTTCGAAACCTACCTTTCGACTAGGTTGACTTAGTCGAAAGGGTTTTAGGAGTTAGCACGAAAATGCAGACTAAGGAATCGACATCTCGATCGAAACCTTTCCTTTAAATGGGTCGAAAGAAACTATCCATTTTGGCTTCTCATTCCTTTTGATCATGTCGGAAGGCTTGATCTGGCCCTTTCGACAATGTTGAATGGAATGAGAAACCAAGATGGATAATTGCTTTTGACCCATTTAAAGGAAGGTTTTGATCGAGATGCTGATTCCTTAGCCTGCATTTTCGTGCTAACTCCTAAAACCCTTTCGACTAAGTAAACCTGGTCGAAAGGTAGGTTTTGAAGGAAGAGGTCTTCTCAACAATTTGGTTTTGTTTGAACTCGATCACCTTCCATATAGCTTTGGGAATGTTGACATGTTTTCTTGTTAACGTTTTTGGCGCTAGAAGGGCTCGAACCTCCGACCTTGTCACTATATTATAGACTAATTTTGGTTAATTTGACTTGCGTAGGAAAAATGAGATCTAAACGATTAAGCGGAATTGAGGAAGGAGTTATCCGCACCACCACTCTTGAGGAGAACATAGCTCCGTCTTTTAATCTGGAAGGGGCTATTCAAGGACAACCTTTGTCACCAGCTCAGCAAGATGAGAATACTGCAAAGATCAAACACTTGGAGCAGCAGTTGCAAGAGATGCAAGAGCTACTCAAGATGGCACTATCTCAGAAATCTTCAAAGACAACAAAACCAACTCAGGGGGATGAGGTGATTTCGCCTAGGAGGAATTTAAAAGCTAACTCCAATGAATACAAAAGAAAAATAGACTTAACATCCTCCAAGAAGAAGGAGCGTCCTCAGTCAAAAGCTAACCATCAAGGGGGAGTTCACGATAAGTCACTTGAACAATCCGGAAGCTCAACGTCAAAAGATTATTATCCAGATTAGAAAAATTATTTTAATATTGAGGCTTATCTAAAAGATGCAGCTGAAAAGGCAATAAAGGATGCTATGAACACTAAAGGGAAGAGGACACTGGATGAAAACGCTAATGATAATTAAAGAGTGCCGCCCTTCACCGATGAGATCGTGGCTACAGTCATCCCGCCTTATGTAAAAATCCCAATAATGAAATACCACGGAGTTATATACCCGGACGGTCATTTAATGGCTTTCGATACCAAATGGATTTGTACAATACATCTAAAGCTGTCAGATGCTGATTATTCCCGGTCACTCTCCAAGGAGCCATAGCAAACTGGTGTTAACCCTCTTTTGATTTGCGACTTAACGACCTAAGGAAGTTAGCGACCTAACCACAGAGCCGACTTAACGACCTAAGGAAGTTAGCGACCTAACCACGGAGCCAACTTAACGACCTAAAGCATATACGACCTAAAATGTGCCACGACTTACCGACCTAAAAACCTAACGACTTAAGGAGTCTACGACCTAACGACCTATGAGAAGCTACGACCTACCAAGTTAAGACGTTAGCGACCTAACTAACAGAAGTGGTCCCAACGACCTACGACCTATATTAGGTCGCACGCGACCTAAAAATTTGCTGAGAAGGAACTAAGCGCAATGAAGATAAGATAGACCCCATCTTCTAGGTCGCTGCCGACCTACGACCTACGACCTATGACTTACTTTAGGTCGTGAATGACCTAGGACTTGTGCAATCGGATTCCACCCAGAATTACACCTATAAATACCAGAGCCATTCCAACGGCAAGAGGACTGGTCCGATCATTCTCTAAAGCACTATCACTCTGCAGAATTCTTAACCCATCCAACACTTGAAGAACTCCAAACATTCAAGACACTACAACAAGCTTCGAGAGAGATCTTGCACACCCGACATGGATTCAACAAATCTCATCATCGAAGTTTGAGCTATTAGTCTAGAGTGTTTTTGTGATCAAAGTGTATCGTATTTTGAAGTGCATTGTATCAACTTGTAACCAAAATCAGCAATAAAGGAATTCAAAGTGGACGTAGGCTTGGTCTGAAGCCGAACCACTATAAAATCGCTGTCTTTTACTGTTTTCTGCTATTTCACTGCTTATTTCTTGTTCCCGTATCACGGGTGGTGCTTTCACATTATTTCTCTATTTACCAGGGTGTTAGCGTTCAATTTTTAGCGTTAACATTTTGGTGCTTTCACTGAGAAGACAGCTCAGGAATACATTCACCATTGCTTCACAAAAGTTCATGGAAAAAGTTTCTTTCAAGACCAGAAGTCTGTTGGATATAATGGCTCCTGGAAGAAAACGCAAGTCTATCAGATCTGATGATGCTCATGATAATACTGCCACTTCTCCTTCTCCAAGTCAGGCAGCTCCAAGCGTTGGAGTGACGCGAGAAGAGTTAGATGCCGCTGTGTCCGGGCTGTATCAGCAAATTGAAACTCAGAATACTCTAATGATGGAGAAGTTAAATGCTTTGCTTGGGGCTAGTCAAAGGCCAGTAAATAATGAAGAAAACTTTGCTGATGCTATTCACAACTCCGAAGGAAGAAATATTCCTCAAGGAGGATCAGGTGCCGCTGAAGGAAGAAGTAGACCGACTCATGGAGAATGGTTTCATCAAAGAGTCCACTTATCCAAATTGGGTTTCAAATCCAGTACTGGTTAAAAAAAGCAAATGGAAAGTGGAGGGCATGCATCGATTTCTCAGATTTAAACAAAGCTTGTCCCAAAGACTGCTTCCCGTTGCCAAGGATTGATCAGCTGGTAGATGGAACAGCCGGGCACGAATTGTTGTCTTTTATGGATGCTTACTCCGGGTATAACCAGATTATGATGCATGAGTCGGATCAAGAGGATACGAGCTTCATCATAGATATTGGTCTTTACTGCTACAAAGTCATGCCCTTCGGACTGAAGAATGCAGGAGCAACATATCAAAGGCTTGTTAATGCAATGTTCAAATCACAACTTGGGAAAACTATGGAAGTCTATGTCGATGATATGTTGGTGAAATCAAAGAAAGCAGTTGACCATATGGATCACTTAGCAGAAATGTTCGCAATCCTCCGAAAATATGGAATGAAACTCAACCCTTTGAAATGTTCATTCGGAGTAGAGTCTGGGAAATTCTTGGGATTTATCGTAAGCGCTAGGGGCACTGAAGCTAATCCTGCTCAAATTACTGCTCTGAGAGAAGTCAAAGCCCCTAGGACAAAGAAGGAACTACAGAGCCTAAATGGGAAAGTTGCTGCCTTAAGTCGATTCATTTCCAAAGCCACTGATAAATGCATCCCCTTCTTTGATGCTTTAAAGAAAGGAAAGAAAAACTTCGAGTGGACTCCTGAATGCCAGAAAGCTTTCGATGAACTAATCCGCCACATGGAAGCGCCTCCAATACTTTCCAAGCCCGGTAATGGTGAAGACCTTTTCATATACTTGGCAGTTTCGTCTCATGCCCTGAGTGCAACACTAGTGCGGGAGGATGCAAAAGTTCAGCGCCCGGTCTACTATATCAGCAAAAGACTCACTGGGGTAGAAATGAATTATTCAAGGCTAGAAAAGCTCGCCTACTGTTTACTGATTGCTTCCAGAAAGTTGAGGCCGTATTTTCAAGCTCACCCTATCAAAGTTCTCACTGACCAGCCCCTAAAGCAAGTCCTATTTCGCCCTGAAACTTCGGGCCGTCTTCTGAAGTGGAATATTGAACTTAGCCAATATGATATCGCTTATCATCCCCGAAGAGCGATCAATGGACAAGCTTTAGCAGATTTCATCGCAGAGTACACAGATAAGAGTGATAGAGAGGAAGAGATTACAGAGGATATCCCGACCAAATGGAAGTTATATGTCGATGGCTCAAGAAATGATTACTGTTCCGGAGCTGGGGTTGTGCTTGAAACCCCCGAAGGGCGATCATTATGTTACGCATTAAGATTGGAATTTCCTTCTACAAATAATGAAGCAGAATATGAAGCTCTAATTGCTGGATTAAAGATTGCAAAAGAACTAAACATCAAAGCATTACAGATCTTCAGTGATTCTCAGCTTATTGTATGTCAAGTCAAGGAGTTTCAAGCTAAAGGAGGAAATCTGCCTGCTTACTTGTCAAAGGCTTGTGAGCTTCTTGACGATTTCGATCACTATTCAATAAGCCACATACCTCGAGAGGAAAATATGAAGGCGGATTCTCTCGCAAAGTATTCAAGTTCCGAAGAAGCTCAGTTATTGGGATTGGTTCCTGTGGAGGTCTTGTCAGCTCCAAGCACTGATGAAATGGATATCGACTGGATCATGGCAGTATCTTAAGAGCAAGAATCATGGATGACCCCAATCAAAGAATATCTACTCAACGGTTCCCTGCCAGAAAATTCTAAAAAACGCCGAAAGCTGTTAAGAAAAGCGTCGAGATATGTAATTCAAGACGGGCGGTTATACATGCGGGAATTCTCAATGCCATTACTCCGATGTGTAACCAAGGAAGAAGCTAAGACAATTTTAGCAGAGGTACATGGAGGAGAATGTGAGGACCATTCAGGAGGCCAAACTCTTGCCAAGAAAGTTCTCTGGTATGGGTATTTTTGGCCAGATATTAATCAAGATGCTGCTATCTACTCTCGAAAATGCGACAAGTGCCAGATATTTGCAAAAATCCCAAGAGCACCTTCCACCGAACTAACACAGATGGTCAGTCCATGGCCGTTCGCCATTTGGGGGATAGATCTAATCAGACCTTTACCAATTGCGAAGTCGGGAATCAAATATGCTATTGTTGCTGTTGATTATTTCACTAAATGGGTTAAAGCAGAACCTTTGGCTACTATTACCTCTAAAAAGATGATAAATTTTGTGACTAAAAACATCATTTGCAAGTATGGTGTGCCGCAAAAGATAATCACAGACAACGGTACTCAATTTGAAAGTGAAGAGTTCCAGGACTTCTGCAAACGATTCAAAATCCGAAAAAGCTTCTCAATAGTGGCTCATTCGCAGGCAAATGGGCAAGTGGAGGCAGTAAACAAAATTATCAAGTCAACCATCAAAAAGCAGCTTGAAAAAGCAAAAGGTGGGTGGGTTGATAAGCTACCACTAGCACTATGGGCATACAGAACGACCCATAAAACTGCGACTGGGCACACTCCATTCTCATTGGCATACGGATCAGAAGCAATGGTTCCAGTAGAACTAGAAGTTCCTTCACACAGGAGAATTCACTTCAACCAGGCTGAAAATGAAAAATTGCAACTCGAAGCACTTGACTTTCGTGGTGAAAGAAGGGAAGAAGCTAGGCTCAGAGTTGCGGCCCATCAGCAAAGGATAGCAAGGCACTTCAATTCTAAAGTCTGTCAATGAAGCTTCGAAATCGGGGACTTAGTCTTGAAAAGGATCATGACAGCAACTGGAGTGTTTGGACCAAATTAGGAAGGACCATATGTCATAGGCAATAAACTTCTTGATGGCACCTTCAAACTCACAACTGTCGAATGAGATCCAATCCCAAGAGCCTGGAATAGCAATCACTTGCGTCCACATTTTACTTAAAAGCAATGCTTGAAATTGTAAAATGATAATGGATGCATCAATTGTAATGTAAACCATTGTAAAATCAGTGATGATCAATAAAAGAGCTATAAAGTGGATGTAGGCCCAGTTCTTGGCCGAACCACTATAAATTCTGTGTTCTTTATTATTATAAAATGCCTGTTTCATTTCGATGTGTAAATACTCTAAATGTAGTGCTAAAATATCGATTTAATATTACAGGTCATTAAAACAAAGCTTACCCATCGCAATGCCAAGTGAGCCCCGTAAATCACTCAATTAACTAATTTCAAGCCACAAAAAGTTCCAAATTCAAATCCAACATAAGATGAACTTTACACCAAAAGTTGATGATTCCACCGAAGGGACACTTTTCCAAAGAAGAGGAACCAGACACTTGTTAACTAATTACGATCGTCTGTATAAACAGGCATCTGATTAGATAACTTGCGCCTATCCCATGAAATCACTTAACAGTGTAGTACACTCCATTGGATAGAGCAAACTGCTTGCAAAAGAAGGGAACACGGGCTCGGAGACAATAACAGAGGACCATTAATGAGCAAACAACAAAGAGACATGGGCGAGCTAATCAACAAAAGCCCTCTTCGGAGGCACAAGACCTCTTCGAAGGCGCAACTCTTCGGAGGATAAAGACCTCTACGGAGGCACAAGCCCTCTTCGGAGGCACGCCAATAAATGGAAGCGCTCTTCTCAACAAAAAGGTTGGTGGAACCACTGAGGCACGAGGCCTTTGTTAACTAATTGCGATCGTTTGTGCGAACGAACATCCAATTAAATAACTTGCGTCCGCCCTGTGGATCCATTTAACTGTGAGAAAGTAACTTCCAAGCAATCAAATAAAGACCTCTTCGGAGGCACAAGACCTCTCCGGAGGCACAAGACCTCTCCTGAGGCACCACAAGCCCTCTTACGAGGCACAAGCCTTCCCTAAAGGCACACACTGCTCTCTTCGGAGGCAGAAGACCTTCCCCAAGGCACACAAGACCTCTCCGGAGGCACAAGACCTCTCCGGAGGCACAAGACCTCTCCGGAGGCACAAGACCTCTTCGGAGGCACGTCCCAGAATGAAATACTCTTCTCAAACAACAAACTTAACAGAACCACCGGAAAAGCACCTTCACGACATGAAGGCGCAGGGCCCTTGTTAATTGGCTGCGATCGCTTGTACAAACGAACATCTAATCAAGTAACTTGCGCCCGCTTTGTAGTTCCATTCAACTGCGAGAAAGTAATTTCAAGCAAACACGACAAATATAAAAGAAGAAAGAAAGCCCTCCTCAGAGGCACACTTCAACTCTCAAGGAAGATCTACTTGTTTATCTTGAAAAATTCTTCCCCAGAAATTGAAGTGCTAAATAAAATCCTCTTCAGAGGCCCGCTTTACCACGTAGGAGAATTCACTTCTCAAAAAATATGAAGTGACCATCTCCGAAGGTTGAAGCGTAAAAACTTCTCCAAAAACGAGACACGCTCCATTAAAGTAGAATAATTGTTTCCCCAAAAATGGAATAGTTATTCTCCAAAATAAGAGTACAAGTCTCGTCAAAGCAAAAAGATATTGCAATGCACTTGTGGTATAGGGGCAATATCATACAATACAACTACATCAATAAAAGTAGTATTCAAGCGACATACCACAAGCTCATTACAATATCACGCAGAAAAGATGTGGAATAAATGCATTCTCAAACACAGACAAAAAGTTGAAAAAGACGGTGTATGCTTGTGCACACTTATTATGGATCATGTAATATGGACTAACAATATATGCGGAATGTTATTTACAATTGCTATACAAGTAAATATTTGATAAACTAACTATATAGCAATTCACAGATATAGAATAGTAAATGCAGTAAACTATAAAAATCACACCAGGGATTTTTATACTGGTTCGGACCTCCCGTCCTACGCCCAGTCCCAGACTTCTATCTGGATTTTCACTACCAACTACCTTGCTTTACCCGGAGGAACAGGTTTACAACACCCGAACAGCCGAATGGGATTTCGTGCCTCTTACAACACCGAGGACTTCAACAAAAACAAATACAATTGCTGTTGACAACTTGTGCTCTTGATAACACTGATTTGTCACTTGTAGTACACCCTTCCTATAATCTTATCCTCAAAATATGTGAATGATGTTTGTGAAGATTGAAGGAAGTATATTACTTATTGAATCAAAAGATATGAAGTAATTTCAATGATTCAATAAGCAAATGAAATATTTGAGAGCTTTTAGAATGCAAGAATATTTAGAAAGTAAGATCAGAAATTAGAGCAAGAATTCTTGGTTTTTAATCAATGATTTAGACGTGTTTATATAGAGAATAAATGGTTGTAACTCTTTGTGAAGAGTAGCCATTAATAGATATGATCATTGATGAAAGGTAAGAGATGCAACCATTGGAAAAAGAAGTGTCTTTTGGGAAAGGTTGCTCTCTGTTTAAAAACGGTCGACAGGTCAAAAATGACCAGTAGACAAAATTTCAAATATATAGACGTTATGTGCATGTGTGCACGTTCATTGTGCAATTTACACAAGAACGGTCGACCGCCTGGTTTTGTACCGGTCGACCGGTCCCTGTTAAATTGCACAGTGAATGTGCAATGCCATCCAAAACGTATATATATCGATTATATTGAGGTGCATGATTATTTGAGGATAGATTTTAACATAAATAATACTACTAACATACCAAATAATCAACCTCTAACGTATGAAGCTCTTTGTGTCTCAATGAATAACTTCTTTTTGTCGATCACGGTTTATCCCTTTGTCAGAAATCAAAACTCTATAAAAATCTTGGCTCAACAAAAGTTTGTACAAGTAAAAGAATCGCTTATTCTACACTAAAATGAGAAATAGATACATTCTTACATACACAGGAATTCGTACAAGTAAAAGAATTATTTTATTCAATACTGTGAAAATTCTTTACATGTGCAGATCTCAAAAAAGCAGGGACCGGTACCCGCACAATCTCCGGTCGACACAAGCGAAAAGCAAAATAAGGAAGGTAGAGTCCAGCTTATCACTCCTTCTTCCCACCACCTTTAGTACCCTTGCCCGGTTTGATGACTAGTTTCGGAATCCGGCGTGGACGGGTCGGAGAAGAAGGAGAAGAAGGTGTGGCTGGATCTTCTTCTACTTTATCCTCTCCAGCTGAAGTGCTTTTCTTATTATTCCTTATGGCGCGCTTCCCTTTCCTCTTCGAAGAAGACTCACTTCCCGGAGTAAGCAGCGCAGAAAGTTTCGTGTTATCATCAAGAGACTGCTCCGGAGTCTTCTCACTGTCCTCAAGATCTTCCGCCTTCTGCTCTTGAGAAGCGAGTGGATCCTCCAAGCCTTGAAGGGCTTCTATTTGCTCTTCCTGCGAACCCGGTTGGGAAGCAGGAGTGACTTGAAGGGTTGGAGGAGGAACAACTGGAAGAGGAGAAGTGTGTACAGCGCTCGGTGCCTCCACTACAGAAGAAAAGAAGTTAAAATCAGTATTCTCCGAAAAAAGAGAAGATATTGGATCATCAGGACTTAAGTAATAGGCGAGAAATTCGTCAAAGTCAGTTGAAGCGAACAAGTAATCTGCTTGACCCGGTTGAACTTTGAAGTTACCTGGAAAAGTTGGCTTTGTAGTGACGATCTCATAAGCTTGTGCTTCGGTGCTGTAATGCCCCAGAAATTCATGGAATCTTATTTTAGTTGAATTTATAAAATATTTGAATTTATTTGTATAGGAATATATGGAGTTAATTGTGTGCAAGTATGTGTGCATGTGTGCACGTGCACACTGATATGACACAAGGAAGAACTCCAGATTTCTTGAATTTAAAACAAGAATTAAAAAGAAATACAAACATGATTTTGCAACATGGATATTTGATTTCTGGAATTATATGGATCATCCCAGAAAATAAGAAAAGTAAGTTTTATTTTAAATCAGTAAACAGATTTTATTTAAAATCCAGAAAAAAAAAATACATATATATGTTATAAGGATTTGAAAACCTGTATACATATAGGTGCATATGTTTCTGAAATTAAGAGGAATTAAATAAGCCTAGATAAGATATGTATACAAATATACATTTTTAAGTACTGAAAGGTATATATAAGCAAGTGAAACTATAACACTAAAATGGCAAAAGACGAATTGCAAGCAAAATAATTGCTTTAGGCAGAAAATAGAAAGGAGGATTTTAGAAAATAAACAAGTAAACAATGTCACACAATTACCATGACTTGGTAAGAATATAATATATATATTCTGGAAAAGGAAAAGGGAAGACATGTCTCACATATGGCCGGGATATTAAAAGTTGAAAAATAAACAAATTTGAAATGCAAAATGCATGAGTTTTGGCCAGGGTAGAAATGGGATTTTACAATGATAAAACCCTAGAAAAACCTCTCCTATAAACCCAAGTATAAACCAGAAAAAAAAATCATTTGCTACCCAAAAACATTTAAGAAAACAAAGGAGAAAATATTTACAAGCAGAAAAACAAGTTTTGAAAAGGATTCTTTTCTGAGTTAGCAAGAGAAGCATTTTTCTGTGAGTAATCTCACTAAACCCATGGCATTAAGTCCTGTTATGAGGCAGCCAGATTTATGTTATTTTTCTACATGTTTTGATTCCATTACTATGGTTTTAATGGATGCTTCAATGGATGTTTTAATGGGTGTTTCTGGATGTTTTGATTGCCTTGATGTTTTGAGTGTTTTGCTCTGTTTGGTTACACCCAGAAAGGTAAAAGTATAAAATCATAAAAGTAAATAGAGAATACTTGTAACTGGTTTAGATATGGCATGGAAAACATAGAAACCAAAATGTATATGAGTTGCATTACACTTGTGTAAGTGCTGAGGCTCAAATAAAAGATTCAAGGTTGCAATGGAAATATCCAATAGTGCTGAACCCTTGATCAAATAGAAAATCCATGAGTCAGAAATCTTGTTTAAGCTAGATCTTGAATTTAGTTCAAACATGGTTGCTTATGAAACAATAATAACCCACATGCCTAGTCTTTATTCCCAGTTGTAATTATTCTCGTATTTTCTTTAAGCCAAAACACTTGAAAATATGATTTTCCCTGGACATGAATGTTAGATTGTTCTTGAGTTATGCTTGTAAACTCTATGTAATGTTTCATGTATACTGGGATTTAGTCACCTAGCTACCTCACGATAGGATTAAACATGAACACTTAGTAAATAAGCTAAGGATTGTGAGCCAAGAAGACTGCTGGAATGCTTGTCATATTTGAAGTATGCAAGTTGGCACATGGTTTGTTTAAGCCTTGAGATCTTTGTGCAATATTGTGAATTATTTTATTGCAATGTGTCCCCGTGATTCCTTTATGGCAGATGAGGCTAGGAATTAATTTGGTAAATGCAACCTTAAATTGATGAAGTAGGAACTTGAGTTATTCCTAAGATGGTTGGACTGGAACTATGATAGTTCCTGAGTATTTCTATTTGAAACCTATGTTTGCATGGTTGAATATGTGTATATAATTAGTCATAAACAAGTTAGGCAAATTGATCGAAGATGATATGCCCACTTGAACAAAATATTTATGTCTCACTCATTTACCTAATATCATGGAATTTTTGATTTTACTCATACCAGATCTTGTATCTGACCCTTGTTTGCTTATGGCATATGGGGTGTCTCATCTAAAATGGGGCAGCCTTTAATGTTCTTTCAGGGAATGCTGGATCTAAATAGGAAGCTGCTGTGGCTAAGGAGAGTGATTATATAAGCATGCTAAATTACAATTAAATAAGAACTTAGAATGAAATATTTGCATGTAATCTGGGAAGTTTTTATAGTTCTGTTTTGGTTGTTATGTAAAGACCTTAAAAGTTTGGATTTATTAGTTGTTCTAAATGAATCTAGTGATGTATTAAGTTTGGGATTAATCTAAAGCCTTGGTTGAATTTTTGCAAGAAAATATATTTGGGTATTGTGATGAAAATCTGTAAATGGTATAAGCCTGTATTTGAGAAATAGAAATGTATATGTACATACATTGTATTAGATAATTTCAAGTTACTTAAAACCTTAAGTTTGAAGGTTAAAAATCTGAGTCTAGCTATAAAAACCTGGAATTATTCTTGTGGATATTGTTAAGTTCACATAAATTAGATATGCATAGGATTTACTGACTTGTTACAAATATTCAAAAGAATATAGTAATTAACCTTAGTTAGAATTGCTAGAATCCAAATCAAGCAGGATACACTTGTTTAACAAAAATATATATACTCTGAATTTAAACAAGATAAACACTTACATCCTCATATGTATGTGTATATTACTAGGGATGCAATGATATATTTATATTGGTAATAAGTTTTGAATCCTGGTTGAATTGTTTGAAAAGAAAATGACTCTGATAGTTCAAACGAAGTTTAAATCAAACTTTGAAGTGTAAATGAATGTAGGTGGACATCCAGACACATATAAATTGAGTGGGAATATGCATGTACATAGAGATCAAATTTAGACGGCTGTCATAATAATTTAGACGTCTGAGATCTAATTTAGACGTCTGTCAATAAAAATTTAGATGTCTGAATTTAGTTCAAAATGTTTTCTACTCTCTGTTTAAAATTTAGACACTCTGAGACGTCTGTCATAATAATTTAGACGTCTGAGATCTAATTTAGACGCCTGTCAATAAAAATTTAGATGTCTGAATTTAGTTCAAAATGTTTTCTACTCTCTGTTTAAAATTTAGACACCCTGGGACGTCTGTCATAAAAATTTAGTCGTCTGAGATCGAATCTAGACGTCTATCATAGAAATTTAGACGTCTGAACTGCTGATTTTGCCTAATTTGCCTATTTTCGAGTAAATTTCCAAGCTTTATCAATTTTTGTCAATCCAACTTATTTTTAATTAATTAATATCAACTTTGATAACTATCATGAGATCAAGTAAATACTATTTTGAGTTAAATAGAATTATCTAAGCAAGATAAATATATATATAAGTGTTAGTATTTGTCAAAGTGCACCTATGGCAGTAGAACAAGACTTAGAAAAGAAATAAGTGGCTATGTCAATAGCTTGTATGGCATTTTGATTTATATTTGATTTAAATTCCCTTTGATGAAGAAAAAAAAATCCTTATGAAATTAAGGTAGAAACAGGAGGGTCATTTCAGTTGGTATCAGAGCACTTGGTTGCATTGATTGCTAAGTATTATAGAAATGTATTTTGTCTGTTTGTTTTGGATGAAATAATTTAGATAAGAAAATAGTAATTATAGAAGTACTCATAATATACTAATACCATTTGCCCAGAACTTAGTTAGCAGACCATGGTAGGAAGAGGATCTCATCACCATGCAGGATCAAGTGCACCACAAATGCTTGATATGCAAGACTTTATGAGGGCTTTAAGGGATGGAATTGGGCATAGGCCTGAGAACCCACATGAAGAACTTTCAAAACTACTGAAGACTTATTCCAATTTGGGAGGTAGGAGTTTTGAAGGAACTGAGAATGTGATGGAAATTCAAGCATGGTTGAGAACACTGGACAGAGTTTTCAATGACATGCAATTGGATGATCAAAGGAAGAGGCAAGTAGCTTCAAGGCAACTGAAAGGGGTAGCTTTAAGCTGGTGGGAGGTGATCATAGCTGGAAGAAATGAAAATGAGATCACTTGGAATCAATTCAAGGAGATGTTGGAAGCTAGATTTGTTCCAGCATCAGCCAAAACCCTATTGCTTGAAGAATTCATCAGGCTTAGGCAGGGAACTTTTAATGTGACTGAATATACTCAGAGGTTTGAGAGCTTGTCTAAGTATGGAGCTATGCTTGTAGCTGATGAGGCATCAAAGAATGATAGGTATATTAAGGGTTTAAACCCAGGGCTTAGTAGGGCTATGTTGCCATATGCAGATAAAACTTTTGATCAAATCATTGATCTGGCCTTAAAATTTGAGCAACATGACAAGGAGAGGGAGAAGTATAAGAATTTTAAGAATAATAACAATAAGAAGAATAAGGGAAGGTATCATCCCTATGACAAAAAGAAGGAGGAGACAGAAGGCAAGAAAACCAATGATACTAAGACCACTGAAACAAAGAGGAAAATAACATGTCATCATTGTGGAAAAGAGGGACATATCAAACCAAGGTGCCCAGAATTGAGGGGAGGAGCTTTCAAATGCTACCTATGTGGTAAGGAGGGACATATCAAGAGAAACTGCCCTGAGTATAAACAGCAAGGGAAGCTAGCAAGTTTGGAAAGCAGAAGCAAATCCACAGTAGAGGCTAATGTAGAAAAACATGGCCAAGTGGAAGGTACTTTATTTATTTGTACCCTACCCATATCAGTAGTGTATGATACAGGGGCAACACATTCTCTGATTTCCCATGAGTTAGTTGCATTGCTTAAATTAAATTGCATACTGGTTGAAACCCCTTTGTTAGTGCAAAGCCCATTGGGAAGTTCTAGTGTTTTAAACATGATGTGTGTGGATGTGGAATTAAACATAGGAGGAAATGTTTTTATTTCCAATTTATATGTTTTAAATTACCCAAATATAGGTGTTATATTGGGTGTAGACTGGTTAAGACAATACAAAGCCATAATTAATTTAGACTCATCCACCATATCATTACAAAATTCTAGAGGTCAAAGAATCACAATTTTGTGTGAAATAACCAAGGAAAGAAAACTATATCACTTGATTGACTTAAGTAAGGATTCCAGTGAGCCTTCTATTGAAAAAATCCCCATAATTAACAAATACTTAGATGTGTTTGGAGAAGTTGAGGGTGTTCCACACCACAGACCAGTGGAATTTCAGATTAATCTGATGCCAGGAGCAAGTCCAATTATTAAGAAACCCACTAGGATGGGGCCAAGTGAGTTGAAGGAATTGAAGAAACAGTTAGAAGAGTTGGAAAGCAATGGATTTATAAGACCAAGTAATTCATGCTGGGGTGCTCCAGTAGTGTTTGTAAGGAAACATGATGGTACTTTAAGAATGTGCATAGATTACAGGGAGCTAAACAAAGTCACTATCAAAAACAAGTACCCCTTACCTAGAATTGATGATCTTTTTGATCAACTTAGTGGAGCAAAAATATTTTCTAGGTTAGACTTGGCATCTGGATTCCATCAGATGAAGGTTGAGGACTCAAGTGTTAAGTACACAGCCTTTAACACTAGGTATGGTTTATATGAGTTTCTTGTCATGCCATTTGGGTTGACAAATGCTCCATCATACTTTGTAGACTTGATGAATAGGATATTCAGGGATTATTTAGACAAGTTTGTTTTGATTTTTATTGATGATATTTTGATCTATTCTAAAACAGTAGAGGAACATGAAAATCACTTACACCTTGTTTTGTCTAGATTAAGAGAAAAAGATTTAAAAGCAAAATTCTCTAAGTGTGCATTTTGGAAAGAAGAAGTGCATTTCCTTGGGCATGTTATATCTGCCAAAGGCATTTCTGTAAATCCCAATAAAATTGTGGCAATCCAAGCATGGAAAAGGCCAAGCACAGTGGGAGAAGTTAGGTCATTTATGGGAATGGCAGGGTATTATAGGAGGTTTATAAAAGATTTTTCTAAGATGTCATCACCTCTTACCAACCTAACTAGAAAGAACCAACCCTTTATATGGACTGAGAAATGTGAACAAGCCTTTAGTAGAATCAAGGAGGCCTTAGTCAATGCACCAGTATTGAAAGTACCAGAAGGTAATGAGGATTTGATTGTGTATACTGATGCAAGTGGTTTTGGGCTAGGAGCTGTATTGATGCAGCAAGATCAAGTTATAGCCTATGCATCAAGACAATTGAAGCCACATGAATCAAAGTATGCAACCCATGATCTTGAGTTGGCAGCAGTGGTATATGCACTAAAGCTCTGGAGACATTATCTTCTAGGTGCTAAGTTTATTTTGTACACAGACCATAAGGCATTGAAATATCTCTTTTCACAAAAAGATTTGAATATGAGGCAACATAGATGGGTTGAGTTTCTAGCAGCATATGATTTAGACATACTTTATACTCCAGGAAAAGCTAATAAGGTTGCAGATGCTTTGAGCAGGCAGCATGCAAAAGTAGCCATGCTAATGATAGAAGAGTTTAGAAATTTATCTCTACTTACTGATTTGGAAATTGAGGAAAACAGTGAGGTAAACATGGAGATGATTGAAGAAGGAAGTAAAGGGAAATTAAGTTTGATAACTTTGCAATCAGATTTAATTTTGAAAGTGGGAAAAATGCAAGGGGGAGATCCAGATTTATTAGAAAAGAAGAATTTAATAGAAAAAGGAGAAGAAGTAGCAAACTACCACATTGATAAGAATGGTTACTTAAGGAATAAAGGTAGAATATGTGTTCCAAAGGATATAGAATTGAAGGAAGAGATACTTAATGAATATCATAGGAGCAAATATTCTATACACCCAGGCAGCACCAAGATGTACCAAAATATGAAGAGGGGTTATTGGTGGAGAGGGATGAAAACTGATGTGGCCAAACATGTTGCAAAGTGTATGACTTGCCAACAAGTCAAAGCAGAAACCCAAAGACCCTCAGGCCTATTACAACCTCTAAGCATACCACAGTGGAAGTGGGAAGATATATCTATGGATTTCATAGATGGTCTGCCTAGGTCAAAAAGAGGAAACACAAGCATTTGGGTAGTAGTTGATAGATTGACTAAAGTGGCACACTTTATACCAGTGAAGGCAGAAAGAAATGCACCTAAACTAGCTCAAATATTCATGAGAGAAATAGTAAGATTGCATGGAATCCCTAAGACTATAGTGAGTGATAGGGACACAATCTTTACATCCAGATTTTGGAAGAGCTTTCAAGAAGCCATGGGAAGTGAGTTATGCTTGAGTACTGCATACCACCCCCAATCAGATGGTCAAACTGAAGTGATAAATAAAGTTTTGGAGGATTTGTTGAGGGCATGTGCATTGGACTTTGGAGGTAATTGGGAAGATCACCTCCATTTGGCTGAATTTACATATAACAATAGTTATCAAAGCACCATAGGTATGGAACCATTTGAAGCCTTGTATGGCAAACCATGTTTGTCACCAATGTGTTGGGTTGAAGCAGGAGAAAAGGCTGTCTTAGGGCCTGAGTATGTTAAAGAGACTACAGAGAAAATTGAATTGGTGAGGAGAAGAATGGCAGCAGCTCAAGATAGGCAAAAGAAGTTTGCAGACATGAGGAGGAAGCAGGTAGAATATGAAGTTGGTGATTATGTTTTCATCAAAGTTTCACCTATGAAGAAGGTGTTGAGATTTGGCAAGCAGGGAAAACTTACCCCAAGATATGTTGGACCTTACAAGATTTTGGAAAAAATAGGTTCATTAGCATATAAGTTGGAGCTACTTGAAGAGATGAGTGCAATGCACAATGTATTTCATGTATCACAACTTAGGAGATGGGTGCATGATAAAGAGGAAATTCTAGAGAAACCAACTCAAGTTCAAATAAATCCTGACTTGGTCTATGAGAAAGAACCAGTGGGGATTTTAGCTAAAGAGGAAAAGAAGTTGAGGAGCAAAACTTTGAAATTGGTAAAGGTTCAATGGAGCCTAGACCCTAATGATTGTACATAGGAGTTAGAGGATAAGATAAAGATGGATTACCCTAAGCTTTTTGCAGTGGAAGGTAAAGATCTAAATCCCTAAAAAGTTTAATATGTATGATTGTTTTGACTGAATTGTTTGCTTATGCTATGTTTGATAGATTTTATAAAATTTGGACATGTTTAAAGTCAAATGAGAAAAATTGTGAGGACACAATTCCTAAAAAGGTGGGGTGATTGTAATGCCCCAGAAATTCATGGAATCTTATTTTAGTTGAATTTTGAAAATATTTGAATTTATTTGTATAGGAATATATGGAGTTAATTGTGTGCAAGTATGTGTGCATGTGTGCACGTGCACACTGATATGGCACAAGGAAGAACTCCAGATTTCTTGAATTTAAAACAAGAATTAAAAAGCAATACAAACATGATTTTGCAACATGGATATTTGATTTCTGGAATTATATGGATCATCCCAGAAAATAAGAAAAGTAAGTTTTATTTTAAATCAGTAAACAGATTTTATTTAAAATCCAGAAAAAAAATACATATATATGTTATAAGGATTTGAAAACCTGTATACATATATGTGCATATGCTTCTGAAATTAAGAGGAATTAAATAAGCCTAGATAAGATATGTATACAAATATACATTTTTAAGTACTGAAAGGTATATATAAGCAAGTGAAACTATAACACTAAAATGGCAAAAGACGAATTGCAAGCAAAATAATTGCTTTAGGCAGAAAATAGAAAGGAGGATTTTAGAAAATAAACAAGTAAACAATGTCACACAATTATCATGACTTGGTAAGAATATAATATATATATTCTGGAAAAGGAAAAGGGAAGACATGTCTCACATATGGCCGGGATATTAAAAGTTGAAAAATAAACAAATTTGAAATGCAAAATGCATAAGTTTTGGCCAGGGTAGAAATGGGATTTTACAATGATAAAACCCTAGAAAAACCTCTCCTATAAACCCAAGTATAAACCAGAAAAAAAAAATCATTTGCTACCCAAAAACATTTAAGAAAACAAAGGAGAAAATATTTACAAGCAGAAAAACAAGTTTTGAAAAGGATTCTTTTCTGAGTTAGCAAGAGAAGCATTTTTCTGTGAGTAATCTCACTAAACCCATGGCATTAAGTCCTGTTATGAGGCAGCCAGATTTATGTTATTTTTCTACATGTTTTGATTCCATTACTATGGTTTTAATGGATGCTTCAATGGATGTTTTAATGGGTGTTTCTGGATGTTTTGATTGCCTTGATGTTTTGAGTGTTTTGCTCTGTTTTGTTACACCCAGAAAGGTAAAAGTATAAAATCATGAAAGTAAATAGAGAATACTTGTAACTGGTTTAGATATGGCATGGAAAACATAGAAACCAAAATGTATATGAGTTGCATTACACTTGTGTAAGTGCTGAGGCTCAAATAAAAGATTCAAGGTTGCAATGGAAATATCCAAAAGTGCTGAACCCTTGATCAAATAGAAAATCCATGAGTCAGAAATCGTGTTTAAGCTAGATCTTGAATTTAGTTCAAACATGGTTGCTTATGAAACAATAATAACCCACATGCCTAGTCTTTATTCCCAGTTGTAATTATTCTCGTATTTTCTTTAAGCCAAAACACTTGAAATATGATTTTCCCTGGACATGAATGTTAGATTGTTCTTGAGTTATGCTTGTAAACTCTATGTAATGTTTCATGTATACTGGGATTTAGTCACCTAGCTACCTCACGATAGGATTAAACATGAACACTTAGTAAATAAGCTAAGGATTGTGAGCCAAGAAGACTGCTGGAATGCTTGTCATATTTGAAGTATGCAAGTTGGCACATGGTTTGTTTAAGCCCTGTGATCTTTGTGCAATATTGTGAATTATTTTATTGCAATGTGTCCCCGTGATTCCTTTATGGCAGATGAGGCTAGGAATTAATTTGGTAAATGCAACCTTAAATTGATGAAGTAGGAACTTGAGTTATTCCTAAGATGGTTGGACTGGAACTATGATAGTTCCTGAGTATTTCTATTTGAAACCTATGTTTGCATGGTTGAATATGTGTATATAATTAGTCATAAACAAGTTAGGCAAATTGATCGAAGATGATATGCCCACTTGAACAAAATATTTATGTCTCACTCATTTACCTAATATCATGGAATTTTTGATTTTACTCATACCAGATCTTGTATCTGACCCTTGTTTGCTTATGGCATATGGGGTGTCTCATCTAAAATGGGGCAGCCTCTAATGTTCTTTCAGGGAATGCTGGATCTAAATAGGAAGCTGCTGTGGCTAAGGAGAGTGATTATATAAGCATGCTAAATTAGAATTAAATAAGAACTTAGAATGAAATATTTGCATGTAATTTGGGAAGTTTTTATAGTTCTGTTTTGGTTGTTATGTAAAGACCTTAAAAGTTTGGATTTATTAGTTGTTCTAAATGAATCTAGTGATGTATTAAGTTTGGGATTAATCTAAAGCCTTGGTTGAATTTTTGCAAGAAAATATATTTGGGTATTGTGATGAAAATCTGTAAATGGTATATGCCTGTATTTGAGAAATAGAAATGTATATGTACATACATTGTATTAGATAATTTCAAGTTACTTAAAACCTTAAGTTTGAAGATTAAAAATCTGAGTCTAGCTATAAAAACCTGGAATTATTCTTGTGGATATTGTTAAGTTCACATAAATTAGATATGCATAGGATTTACTGACTTGTTACAAATATTCAAAAGAATATAGTAATTAACCTTAGTTAGAATTGCTAGAATCCAAATCAAGCAGGATACACTTGTTTAACAAAAATATATATACTCTGAATTTAAACAAGATAAACACTTACATCCTCATATGTATGTGTATATTACTAGGGATGCACTGATATATTTATATTGGTAATAAGTTTTGAATCCTGGTTGAATTGTTTGAAAAGAAAATGACTCTGATAGTTCAAAGGAAGTTTAAATCAAACTTAGAAGTGTAAATGAATGTAGGTGGACATCCAGACACATATAAATTGAGTGGGAATATGCATGTACATAGAGATCAAATTTAGACGGCTGTCATAATAATTTAGACGTCTGAGATCTAATTTAGACGCTTGTCAATAAAAATTTAGATGTCTGAATTTAGTTCAAAATGTTTTCTACTCTCTGTTTAAAATTTAGACACTCTGAGACGTTTATCATAATAATTTAGACGTTTGAGATCTAATTTAGACGCCTGTCAATAAAAATTTAGATGTCTGAATTTAGTTCAAAATGTTTTCTACTCTCTGTTTAAAATTTAGACACCCTAAGACGTCTGTCATAAAAATTTAGTCGTCTGAGATCGAATCTAGACGTCTGTCATAGAAATTTAGACGTCTGAACTGCTGATTTTGCCTAATTTGCCTATTTTCGAGTAAATTTCCAAGGTTTATCAATTTTTGTCAATCCAACTTATTTTTAATTAATTAATATCAACTTTGATAACTATCATGAGATCAAGTAAATACTATTTTAGAGTTAAATAGAATTATCTAGGCAAGATAAATATATATATAAGTGTTAGTATTTGTCAAAGTGCACCTATGGCAGTAGAACAAGACTTAGAAAAGAAATAAGTGGCTATGTCAATAGCTTGTATGGAATTTTGATTTATATTTGATTTAAATTCCCTTTGATGAAGAAAAAAAAATCCTTATGAAATTAAGGTAGAAACAGGAGGGTCATTTCAGGTGCTTTCTTCATCTTCATCTCCGCCTTGTGCAGTTGTAATCTCAGTTATGATCTTAGCAGGAGGCGGAGAATGGGAACTGGAGCCTATAATGTTTGCGTTGGCCAAAGTCGAAGCATGGACGAGGGCAATTAAAGGCGCTTCTTCCTTTGGATGTTCTTCTCCCATTGATTCGGCTCGTGCTTTAGCAAGTTGCTCCTTTCCTCTAGCAAGAGCGGCACGAGTTTCATCGTCAAAATAACGTGCCTCAAGCTCTGCCTCGTCATAGCCAGCACCGCCGAACATATCAACTGCGGCTTCCCACACTTTGGCCAGAGTAATCTCGTATTTAGGGCCCAAAAAGGAGAGATTACCGCGTCCCAGAACGCTGTGCAAGTAAAAGTCAAACAAAGTAGAGCTGATGGTGGCTTTGGTTGCTTCATGAGATTCTTCAGTTGCAACTTGACCAGCAACAGCCTCATCACGCTCTTTCTCAACTTTAAGAAGTCGAGCCTTTAACACTTCGATCTCCATGTTCTGCGAGTTAACTGTTTCCCGCAGCTGAGCGGTTTCTTTGCGGTATTTTTCAGTAATATGCTGTTCAGCTTCGAGTTTTATCTCAGCGTCTCTTTGAGCAGCATGTGCATCTCACACTTGTTTTTGAAATACCTCCTCTTTTTGAGTATGCGAAGCAGAAGAAGTGGCAAGATCTTCCTTGAGTCTTTTAACTTCGGACTCAAGTCTCGCATTGTCGTCAGCAATGCTTGTCATCTCTGCATCATGCTGCTTGCAAAGTTTATCCCATTCTGTTTTGTCATTCTCCATAGTCAACATGGCCTCAAGATTCATGTGATTAACTCTTTGAAGCTCGTTGACGAGTTTCTGCCATCCGGACATCCTCTCGATATCAAGCTTAACAGCATCAAGATTCCTAAGCATAGCTTGCTTATCGATCGGTACCAAGTCCAAGTCGAAACGCACCCCTTTTAAACACCAATTCGGAAATCGGCTTTGAAGAGTAGGAGGGGCATCTTTGACCTGATACCGAGGTCTGTTGATAATCGTCTGGATGTCGGATTTCTTTAGAGCAGGAGAGCCGAACCGGATATTAGGAGAGATGGGAGCATCAGACTTTTCAGAAATAGCAGACGCATCACTAAGCTTGGTTCGTTTGCTTGGATCGCCGACGATATGACTTTTTCCTTTATCATCATAAGATTTCCTCTTATGAGAATCATCATCTCTCTGGGATGAATCATGACGTTCGTCTCCTCTTCTATGGCGCTCCTTATAGTCTCGCCTTTCACGAGCTTTTCTAATATCTCTCTCCTCATCGGTTTCTCTGGGGGTAGAAAGATAGTGCATGTAGTCATAGGTGTCACGTCCTCCATAGCGACGGAAGTCATCGTAATATGAACTGCTTCGCCCCATCGGAGAACCTGAAAATGAAAAAGAAGTAGAATTTAGAAATTTCCAGAAAGAGGAGACTAAGTTCGTATAAGTGCCGAAAGATTCTAAGTGTGTGCGGCGTGTAAACTATGCGCATCAAGCTACAAACCACTCTTCGGCTTGGGGGTAACGTCAACTTTTGCAGCTGGCGTTAACTCTTAGGTTGATGGAGTTTGCTGCAAGACGGATGTCGCCTCAATCGCTGAAGAAATAACTTTGGTAGTAATAAGGTCATCCTTAAAGAGTTCTTGTGAATTTATCATTAAGTCGCTTTGACCATCAAAAGTATCTCCACCGTCGTGCTCAGTGGAGTCTTCTCTTTCAACCCCTTCTTCGATCATCGGGGAAAGCGAGAATTTACCAGATGAACCCGCAACATCAATAGAGGTAGAGCACTTCACCAGTGAAGCCTCAGCGGTAGGTTCTTGCGGTATAAGTTTTTCAAAAAAAGCCGGGGCATCTGATGTTTTTCCTGGAGAATCGGGGACTTCATGAGGCTGAGAAGTGCAAGAAGAGTGCAGAAGTCCGTACTGATGTAAAAACTCGTCTTTCAATAGAAATTGAACGCTCCTCTCCTCAACCGGCATGGCCATGAGCCTCTCAAAAGTGGGTTTGTGACTCGGATCCTTAGAAGGAGGAGGAAGCGCTGAAAAAAAGTAAAGTGCGAAGTTAACGCTTGGCAACTCAGGCTTTGAAAAGTTCAGAAAACATAAGGAAAGGAAAAAGATAAATGATCATACTTCCTACTCTCCAGATAGCATAAAATCCCAGAGGACAACGAAGGTAGAAAAACTGACTCAAGAACCCGTGAACACTGTAAGGAAGACCAATGATCAGCTTGCGGTTCCTAGCACTTCTCACGAGTGTGATAGAAGGATGGTCTTTATTTTTGGCAAATGAGCACAGATAACAAACTTCGTCAAAACTCGGGAGACTATCCAGCGTCCTTCTGAATAGCACGCATAGTCCCATCAAGATGGCGTAGCCATTGGGATGTAACTGAAGGGGAGAGATAGACAGTCGAAGAAGAAGCTGCTGAAGGAAATCATTAAAAGGAGGAATGGCCCCGTTCATGCACATTTGGCGATTAACGGCGACGAAACCATGAGGTGGTATGTCAGTAGTGTCGTTTTTCTCAGAAAGTATGGCATCTGCTTCAGCAATCCCGAATTGAGTGCACAGTTGGCGAAAAACTTTATATAATATTGTGGTCGAGATTCTTTCTGGAGGATTAGCTAATGGAGCAGGAATAGGAAAAGCCTCTCCAGCTTGAGCTGTTACTTCTTCTTGTTGAGATGTCATTCTACACAATCAACTGGATGATCAAATGTGAAGGTACACGTTTCCTAAAAAGTGTGAAGTGTTGTGCAGAACTAATAAAAATGGAAAGCAAACATAACTGGCATTAAACTAGTTGACAATTGGTCGATTACAAGATTTCAGGGCTTTTTGATTTAAAACTCAAGTGCAGTGTTAATGCAAACAAATCAGCTTCAGTTAACTATTATAGTTTTGCTTTAATACTTCACCTGAATTGGTTAGTTTACAGCATTTTGTTCACACAGTTCATTTAAGTTAATTTTTTCTTTATCGACTAATCTGTCATTCGATGTGGGCAGTCAATGGCAGTATATTCGTCCCAAGTTTTCTGCAAATATTGTGTTTAACAGGTTATTAGCATTAAAGATAATCTGCAAAGAGGTTCAAACAGTTTGGAATTCAGGCAGTTCAAAAATTAGGCAGTTTATTCCAGCAATTCAAGTCAAGAATTCATGTCGAAATTATGCTTCAAGTTGAGAATTCAAGTTTAGGCAATTCACTCAAGTATTAGCTCGTCCACGACCTAAAGGATGAGCTACGAGTTAAGTTAAGTCGTCGACCTCTTAAGTCGTACTGCATATGAAGGAAAAGGTCTTAAGTCAGAACGGCACGAATTTCTCTAAGTCCTAGCTCGGCCACGACCTAAGGCCTATGCTGCAAGCTTATTAAGTCGCAGGAGAGTTAGGTCGTAGGAAAAATTGGGTCGTTCGAACAGTTAGGTCGTGAGAGTTCTTAAACCAGACAAGTTGTTAGATCGTGAATGTTTTAGGTCGTCTCCGATGGAATCTCGAGCTATTTCCTGCTCGAACCAAAACCTCACCTCCTTTCACCAATCACCTTCCTCTCCACTGAGAAGTTCAATAACTCATCAACCAGCCAACTCGAGATTAATAAACCCAATAACCCGTTAACAATTCTCTCATCTACTCTAAAGTCACAAGTCAGTTAGCCTAAAAACGCCATAACCTATCGCCTTGTTCTCACGAATTGTCTAAAGCAGGACAATCCACCTCGAATCCATTCACAATCGATTGAAACGAGGATCGTAATGAAGCGCGACATAAAAAGTGGGTCGGAGATGAAAAGTGGGATTCATGATTCAGTGACAATCGAGGATTGAATAGAAAACAGGTTCACTTACGCAATGTAATGTTAAGGATAACTGGTGATCGAGTAATGAAATTCATCTTTGAGAGCTCGAGTACTTGCTAATGGCTGAACGGAATGATAGAACAGGTGAAGTTAAGGAGGAGCGACCTAAGCTATTTATACCCCAGGGTAGTGAAATGTGAATAGACACACATGACCTACGACCTACGACCTACGGCTTATCTTAAGTCATTCACGACCTAACAAGCTCATCAGAGAGCGAGCTAAGAAAATCGAAGCACACGACCTACGACCTAGGCGTGTACTTCGAGGGGCAAATGTTAACCCTCTTTTGATTCGCGACTTAACGACCTAAGGAAGTTAGCGACCTAACCACAGAGCCGACTTAACGACCTAAGGAAGTTAGCGACCTAACCACGGAGCCAACTTAACGACCTAAAGCATATACGACCTAAAATGTGCCACGACTTACCGACCTAAAAACCTAACGACTTAAGGAGTCTACGACCTAACGACCTATGAGAAGCTACGATCTACCAAGTTAAGAAGTTAGCGACCTAACTAACAGAAGTGGTCCCAGCGACCTACGACCTATATTAGGTCGCACGCGACCTAAAAATTTGCTGAGAAGGAACTAAGCGCAATGAAGATAAGATAGACCCCATCTTCTAGGTCGCTGCCGACCTACGACCTACGACCTACTTTAGGTCGTGAACGACCTAGGACTTGTGCAATCGGATTCCACCCAGAATTACACCTATAAATACCAGAGCCATTCCAACGGCAAGAGGACTGGTCCGATCATTCTCTGAAGCGCTGTCACTCTGCAGAATTCTTAACTCGTCCAACACTTGAAGAACTCCAAACATTCAAGATACTACAACAAGCTTTGAGAGAGATCTTGCACACCCGACATGGATTCAACAAATCTCATCATCGAAGTTTGAGCTATTAGTCTAGAGTGTTTTTGTGATCAAAGTGTATCGTATTTTGAAGTGCATTGTATCAACTTGTAACCAAAATCAGCAATAAAGGAATTCAAAGTGGACGTAGGCTTGATCTTAAGCCGAACCACTATAAAATCGCTGTCTTTTACTGTTTCTGCTATTTCACTGCTTATTTCTTGTTCCCGTATCACGGGTGGTGCTTTCACATTATTTCTCTATTTACCAGGGTGTTAGCGTTCAATTTTTAGCATTAACAAGTGGTATAGGCAGTATCGGGAGAAAACCATCCGTTCATGGAAGCAGTTCCCTTATGAACTCTCCACCCAGTTCTGCATTTGCAAAGATCCAACTATAGACTATATAGTCTTGGCCAACATAAAAGCAAAGACATGGGAATCCTTGGGAGATTATCTGAGGAGATACGACGCTGAAGCTCTAAAGGCCAAAGACATGAATGATAGAGACAAGCTTATTGCAGTTCATTCCGGCTTGATAGAAAACACCTCCTTCTGGAAGCAGCTCTTTATCAACGGGTGTAAGATTTACAAGACTTTAATTTCCAAGCTGACAAGTTTGTTCGGATGGATGAGCTTTACTATGCTAAGAGGAAAGCTATTCCCAGAAAAGAAGGGAGGGAAATTTGGCCTAGACCGAGGACACAAAAGAACAAGATGGGAAGAGCCCATTGCTAACACAGTCGCTTTAAACAAGCCATTGTCTTACGTTTATGCTATGGCCAACGAAAGAGTCAACTTTTCGATCTCCTTTAAAGCAAAAAATAATCCTGAACAAAGAAAGGGAGGATATTATTGTGCTTATCACAAGGCGAACGGTCACAAAACCGATGAGTGTTCTAGCTGGAATCATCCAAAAGCTGATCCATGAGGGACATTTCAAGGAATTTATTTAGGATCAGCAGAAAGCTCAACGGACGTGGGATGGCCCATAAAAAAACCTTGGCAATACTATAAATATATTAGAAGGTGGAGACCCCCTAAGCTTGAGCCCACCTATAAACAGAATTGATGTAATTCATGAAGGGCCACAATCGGTAGGGAATAGTAAAAGGGCCCGAAATAGATACATCAAGGAAGCTATAGAAGGCATCTTTTTAGTCCAAGGGCCCCCATCGAAGAACCCACGACTCAGTGTTCAAATGCTAAACCTTGTTGTCACTCTTCAGGAGATGAAAAAAGGGGTTCACCATCCACATAATGATCCTTTGATGATTACTGCTCAGATTGGATTATCCATCGTCTCCAAAATTCTAGTTGATGCAGGCACTGCAGTCAACGTAATCTTTAAGCATGCCTTCGATAGATGAATATCCCCGAAGGAAAATTATATCCCAGCATCGAGCCCATCTTTGGATTCAATAATAAAGGGTCAACTCCGTTGTGGGCAAGTGAAGCTGCTCATGCAAATGGGAATGCCACCAACTTGCATAACCTTTGAGACTATTTTTGTGGTTATCAACCAGCCCTCTTACTACAATGCCTTCTTTGGCAGGCCAGCTCTCGATGAAATAGATGCCTTCATCTCCCCGAAATATCTCATGGTAAAATTCTTGACAGAAAGGGGATGGGACACTATCCGAGGGGAGTAGTTCAGCTCCCGAGAAATGTACATTGCTACTCTAGACGAATATAAAAGAGAGTATTCCGCTTACTTTGATTATTCTACTATTTTATAGCCTTCGAATGATGGATTTTCACATCCAACATTCGAAGCAAAGATCAAAATTAATAAATCTAACAAATGTATGTATGAAAGGTACATTCCTTCTGGGGGCAAGGGGAAGAGAGTTGATGCAAACTTAGTTGAAGAAAGCCCAATTGTCACAGAATATGATTGTCGAAGGGAAACATAAAGGATTAAACCTATAAAGGATCTTGAGGAAGCATACGTAGATTCAGATGAGGCTATAAAAGTGGTCAAGGTAGGAAAAGATTTGAATGGTGACTTGAAGAAGGATTTAATCCAATTCCTCAAAGCCAACAAAGATGTATTTGCCTAGTCACATTTTGATATTGTGGGGATTGATCCAACGGTCATGTGTCATGCACTCAACATCAATCCAGAAGCAACCCCTATTAGGCAGAAAAAGGGACAGTTATATAAGGTACGACCAAATGCTTTGAAAGAGGAAGTTAACAAACTCCTTGAGAATGGATTTATCCGGGAATTATACTAGCCAAAGTGGTTAGCTAATTCAATTCCGGTAAAGAAATCAAATGGTAAGTGGAGGATTTGCATTGACTACAAGGACTTGAACAAAGCATGTCCGAAAGGCTGTTTCCCGTTGCCAAGAATAGATCAGTTAGTGGATGCAACAAGCGGGCACAAGATGTTGTCTCTTATGGATGCCTATTCAGGGTACAATCAAATACCGATGTTTAAACCAGATGAAGAGCACACTAGCTTCATAACTGAGTGAGGGATTTATTGTTACAAGGCAATGCCATTTGGGCTAAAAAATGCAGGGGCAACATATCAAAGATTGGTTAACCGAATGTTTAAGGAGCAAATTGATCGAACCATGGAAGTTTATGTGGATGATATGCTGGTAAAGTCCGGCGAACCCGAGAATCATCTTAAAGATTTCGAAGAGATGTTCAGGGTATTGCGGAAATATCAAATGAAACTGAACCCAAAAAAGTGTTCTTTTGGAGTCCATTCTGGAAAGCTTTTAGGCTACCTTGTAAGTGCCCAATGGATCGAAGCTAGTCCAAATCAAATTCAAGCCATTAAGGACATGGCCGAACTTAAAACCAGCAAGGAGGTGATGAGTTTGAATGGAAGGGTGGCTGCCCTAAGTAGATTCATTTCTAAAGCTATCGATAAGTGTATACCCTTCTTTGATGTAATCAAGAAGAAAAAGAACTTTGAATGAGGGGAAGATTGCAGGAAATCATTTCCAGAACTAAAAAGCCACCTGGAAAAGCCATCGGTACTTTCTAGTCCCGAGAATGGGGAAACCTTATACTTATATATGGCAGTCTCAGAGCATGTATTCAGTTCAGTATCGATTAGAGAAGGGAGCAGGGCACCACTTCCAGTATATTATGTCAGTAGACGGTTGAAGGATGCAGAAGTTCGATACCCAGTGATAGAAAAGTTATCCTATTGCTTGATTCTCATAGCTCGAGAGCTTAGAGCATATTTTCAAGCACATCCAATTAGGTTATTGACTAATTTCCCCCTTTAGCAAGTCTTTAGTAAACCAGAAACTTCAGGAAGATTGGTAAAATGGGGAATTGAGCTCAGTCAATATGACATAGATTTTCAGCCACGAGCTGCAATCAAGTGGCAAGCATTAGCAGACTTTATTAATGAATGCACTAACTTTATTAAGGAGCAATCAGAAAAGGAGAAATATCAAAGATCCATGTGACAATTATTCATTGATCGTGCGGAAAACGAACAAGGGGCTAGTGCAAGATATGTAATTATAACACCGGATGGACACCGTTTGCATTATCCCATGAAATTAGGATCCCCCGCAACGAACAATGTGGTAGAATATGAATTCATGGTGGCAGTATTAACCTTGGCTTTAGAACTCAAGATTCCACGAATTCAGATCTTTAGTGATTCTCGTCTAATGGTAAACCATATAAAACAGATATATCAAATGTAGGATTCCAAGCTATCTTTATATGTGAAGAAGATACTAAAAATTCTTGCTTTGTTTGAATACTTTTCAATACACCAAGTCCCAAGAGCGGAAAATTCACAAGCTGATTCGCTAGCAAAACTAGCCATCTTAAGAGGAGCCCCGGAGACACGAATTGTTCCAGTAGGTTATCAGGAAATTCCAAGTACTGGAGAGGAAGTATCTAAACTAGGAAAGGAACTATTAGTCTTGACAAGGTCTCAAACTAAGTTACAAGGGGAAGAGAGAAGAGAAATTGATAGAGAAATATCAGTTGAAATGGTTGACCAATCAAGTTCAAGCGACATGTATGAAGATACCTGGATGTGACCCATCATAAAATATCTCGTTAAAGGAATACTCCCATCTGACAAGGGAGAAGCAAGAAAGAACAAGAGACAAGCCCCAACCTTCATAATGATGGATAAAATCCTCTATAAGAAAGGATATGCCCTTCCTTATCTAAGATGCGTAAGCCTAAATGATGGAATAAAAATGATGGCTGAAGCACATAAGGGATTCTGCGGGGATCACACGAATGGAACAAAGTTGGCAAAGAAAATAATGAGGCAATGATTTTATTGGCCTCATATGGCAAGCCAAGCCATCGAGTATGTGAGAAGACGCAAAAAATGTCAGAAATACTCAAAGATTCCCATATTACCTTCAAGTCAGTTGACTCTAATTGCAAGTCCATGGCTCTTTGACATACGGGGAACAGATTTAATCGGCCCATTGCCAATCTCAAAAGGAGGATACGAGTACGTCATAGTCGCTATAGACTATTTCACCAAATGGGTTAAAGCAGAACCGCTTCCAAAGATTACTTCTGGGAAGGTACTCAGATTCGTTATCAAAAATATCATAACCAGATTTGGAATCCCCCAGAAGATAATTTCTGATAATGGGACACAATTCGAGAGTGAAGAATTCTCTCGCTTTGGCCACAAGAATGGTATCATTAAAAGCTTTTCATCCGTCACACATCCAAAAGCGAATGAGCAGTTGAGGCTGCAAACAAAACCATAAAGAAAATTCTGAAAACCGGTTAAACAAAGCAAAAGGAAATTGGGTGGAAGAACTACCACTTGCATTATGGACCTATCAAATATCTACCAAAATAGCAACATGACATACTCCCTACTCTTTGACATATGGGTGTGAAGCGATGTTACCAATTGAGATTGAAATACCTTCACACTAAAGAATCGCTTATGCATTCGATATGAATAAAGAACCAAAAAGAGAATCCCTAGATTTGATACATGAACTGATGAAGCAGTGGTAAGTACCATGGAGTATCAAAGAAGAATTTTAAGATACTACAACTCAAAAGTGAGAACGCGATCATTTCGCAAAGGATATCTAGTACTTCGAAGAGTGATGGCAAATACCAAAAACCCCGCGGATGGACACCTGGGGCCAAATTTGGAAGGACCATTAATCATTTGCAAAGTAATCCCTCCAGGAGCTTACAAATTATGCCGACCAGACGACAATATGGTTCCAAGAACATGGAATGCCGAACATTTGAGACCATACTTTCCAAAAATTAATGAATAAAGAATCTCTTTCTTCAAAAAGAAAATCTACATGGTTGGGAGTGAAATACTCCTTATATTTGGATACTACCTAAGATGGTAGAAAGTCTCTATCCACGCCAAGATGGCCAGGGCAAAGCACCTCCTGGAGGGAGGGTGGAGTAAGCCTTTAACCGCGCCATAAGATGGCCAGGTTAAAGCACTGAACAAGCCCTTGTCCACGCTTCTAGTCAGGTCAAGGCACCTCTTGGAGGGAGGATGGAGTAGGCCTTTATCCACACCATAAGATGGACAGGGTAAAGCATCGAACAAGCCCTTGTACGTGCCACGCTATGGACAGGGCAGGGCGCCTCCTGGAGGGAGGTCGGAGTAAGCCTTTACTCGCGCCATAAGATGGCTAGAGTAAAGCATTGGACAAGCACTTGACCGCGTCTCTGGCCAAGTTAACACTCCTCCTGGAGGGAGGTCTGGTATGTCCTTTGTTCTAGCCTCTAAGATGAGCTAACTAAGAGTACCGGACAATAATGGACTAAGATGTCCAAGCCCAAGAAGAGGCTCATTCAATAATGGACTAAGATGTCCAGGCCCAAGAAGAGGCTTATCCAATAATGGACTAAGATTTCCAAGCCCAAGAGAAGGCTCTTCAAATCATGAACTAAGATGTCCAAACCCGAGAAGCGGTATATCTCCGATGGACTAAGGCGTCCAAGCTTGAGAGGCAATTGATCAAATTACAACTACATACAAGACCTGAAGGGTTCATACATGTCAAAGAGGACAAAAGCTAAGGAGTAGGGCTGAACTCCATCAACTAAATACCCAAATATGGGTTTTGGATTTCTCATTTCAGGATTTCATCTATTAATATCCGAATCTGGGTTTTGGGACATTCGTTTCTGGACTTCATTCACTAATACCCAAATCTGGGTCTCGGGTCTTTATCAATCACTAATTATCTTTATCATACCCGAATCTGGGTTTCGAGATTATTACTTGATGCCCTAATCTGGGCCTGCTATATCTAAAGACAGCTACCAGGGACTTCTGGCTATCCAACATATGCCCTGATCTTGGCCAAAGACTTCAATTATGATAAATAATTACCGTGGATTTCTACTCATCCAACAGATGCCCTAATCAGGGCCAGATATTCTTCTTACAAAGATAATTGTTAATAATTTCTAATTATCGAGCATATGCTTTGATCTGGACTCGGGTTTTTTCACATGAAGACAATTATTACGGGTTTCTGGTTAATCCACCATAAATACCCAAATCTGGGTTTAGAAATTCTACTCAAAGGACTATTTTTGGACATTTCTATCTGTATTCTAGATATCTCATTATTAACTTATAAACTTCACAAGTTAATACCCTAATTTGGGTTAAATCTCATTACTTTCTAATCTCTATCGAGTCCCAAACCTGGGGTGTGAAGTAGTAGAGTTGAAGTTACTCTAGGTAATCAGAAAATTCAAACTGATCTTCTTAATACCTAAATTAGAGTTAATGTTTCAATATTCTAAATGAGGCTCATCAACATCTGAATGAAGACTTCAGGATCATTCAGACCCCCAAAATTTTTTCCAAATGCATATTAAAGTGGATGGATCACAAAGGCCTAATTTCAGATAACAAATTGTAGCCCCCATTTACAGCTACTGGCTATATCCCACAAGGAGTTCGTATGTGACACTTATCATATGCATAATGGCTATCGATTACAGGCCTCATATCTTTTGAGTCAGAATTATGATCAACTAACTGTCTAGATATAGATGCGTTAATATGTTGATTTATCATGAAGCATACACATAAATATGATAATGAGCTAACAATAAAAAATATCATTCACTTTGAATTTTGCAGGAAAATAAAGTTATAAAGAGCGAGAAAGTTATGAAATTTTTGTCCTAAAGAACAAAAGCTTCTTTCATATAAGGAGGGGCATAATTTTAGCCATAAAATCTACTTAAGAGCAGAAGTATGAAAGAAGGTTAATGAGAGTATTAAGTTTCGTTGAAGTTATAAGCATGGATTTCGACAAAGGTCATAAGAAGACGTTTCGAAGGCATTAGGAAGGTTTAGAAGGAGTCGGAGCCACCAGCTGTCTTTACTAGCAATAAACAGTGTAAAGGCTATTGATTCATATGGAAACAGGACCACCCTTCTGCCACTTTCAACCTTTCGACACAGATGAATAAGCAAAGACAGCTTCGGAACCCCTTTCGAAAGCAATGGACGAAAATCTCCCACTTACGCACCAAACCTTTCGGAACTAAAGGTTTCGCCTACATAACAACCCTTTCCAAAGCATATCCATGCCTTTCGAACTGGTTGATGCTAATGACATCAGGAGAAGGTTCCACGTCAATCAATAGATAAGCATTTGTAAGCTACTAACAATGTCAGAACCATTAGAGCTTCAATATCTTCGAAGCCCCAATGAAAAGCCTTCGAGAGAGTCGAAAGGGTCCCATCATTACTTCCGATGACAACAAGGCAATATAAAGAGAAAGGCGCATTTGAAGACCTTCCGACAATGTCGAAAGCAGTTCTGGAGAAAGCGGAGAAAAGGAATACTAAAGACTTAACAAAGGCGAAAGGTTGATAAAAGACCCTTTTGACTTAGTTGAAAGGTCTGGAGAAAAATGAAGAATGCGCGAGGGTGAGTCAAAGGATACGAAAGAGATGTCTTTTGACAGTGTCGAAGGCAGACGAGCCTTTTGACCAAGTCGAAAGGCTTGAGGCAGCATATAAAAAGAGGCCTTTTGACCGGGTCGAAGGCATGAGCGTGGAAGGGGGCCGACCTGCATCTATAAATAAGACCCAAGGGGTTCAGTTTTGGGGACCCAATTTTGGAATCCCAAATTCATTTCTTTTAGTCCAATTTCTTAACTGCAATTACATCTTCTAAAAACCCTAAATCCAATAGAGATAAAGCTCTCTTAATTGTAACTCATTTTGGATTATTATCAAAAGAGAGATGGCTGGTTCATTAAGGATTTTGATGACGAGGAAGATCATTTAGATCATTAGCTAGTCTAATGGTCCATTGCACATGATTCTAACCTATTCTCTTAACTTCTTTTTGTCTATGCAATGCGTAGGATCGACTTGGGTATACACAGTCGAAACACATCATCATCGAAACCAACATAAGGCAATGAAAATAAGAATGGTGATGAGGTTTTAACATTAGTGAATCTATGAAACTGGGGGATATCTAGGTCGATCTTATACAGGAAAAACAAAGTGGAGCTTAGACAGTTACAAACTGATCCTGTTTCGAAAGAATAGAATTCCTCTCAAATTGGTCGATAGGAGGGTTCCGAAGGAGTCCCGTTTTATAATTGGCGAACAATCAATTAGAGAGGAATTCATTTGAAAGGGGTCTATCCCCAGTTACATCTGCAACCCTTTAGAGGGGGTCCTCAACAAAAGTAACGAAACCACTTGAGTCGAGAGCAGCTATGACATATATATAAAACATGCATTCCTTTTGACATTGTCGAAAGGGCCAGATCAAGCCTCCGACATGATCAAAGGAATGAGAAGCCAAAATGGATATTTGATTTTGACCCATTTAAAGGAAAGGTTTCGATTGAGATGCCGATTCCTTAGCCTGCATTTTCATGCTAACTCCTAAAACCCTTTCGACTAAGTCAACCTAGTCGAAAGGTAGGTTTCGAAGGAAGAGGTCTTCTTAACAATTTGGTTTTGTTTGAACTAGGTCACATTCCATATAGCTTTAGGGATGTTGACAAGTTTTCTTGTTAACAATAGTCTAAATGTAAATTAAATCTAATCTAATAAAATTTTAAATAAAATCGTATTTTATTTAATTGGGTAAAAATAAAATTTAAATTTAATTTAAATTTGTATGTAATATAATGAATGTATCAAATACATTCATGTGTTTTAATGGTAAAAGCAACGTATAAGCAGTGCATAATACATACGTACATACAGACATACACATACATACATACATACATACATATATATATATATGTGTGTGTGTGTGTGTATGTAAACATGTAGAAGTTTAGAGATAGAAACCTTTAGTTTTTTTTTCTTAACAAAAATAAAAACAAGAGAATATGAGGCCATAAAGGTGTAGAGAGAGAAACATTTGATCTCTCTCTTTAATAAGATAAATTGGCATATTAAACGTCATTTATTACAGAATTCACATATGCCTTTGTTGCCCAAATTTTATTTTAAAACTTGTAACTGATAGTAAAATGGGTATATAAGTTCAACTTACACTTATACATAAGATATTAAAAGGTGTTTCACTAATAGATTAATGTTAACTTAAATTTACAAAAAGACACTTAATGGATTAAGGTAGACATTTAAGAAGAAGGAAAAGTGGAGAAATTTCCTCCTTTCTTTACTCGTACAGTCAATGTCATTTCAAATCAGTAATTAAACTTTTAAACATATATGCATATAAAATTAATTTTGATCATTCTCATATTTTGTAATCTAGAATTAATGAATATAAATCAAGTTTCAACTTAGGAAGAATTTTAAAGTGAAAATAGTGGTTTTACACAGAAGTAAATATAAACCTTAAATTAAAACAACATGCTCACACACATACATTATTAATCGCAAGCTACATCTTAAAATTAAAATAACAAATGAATATGTAAAGTTTGTGATTTAGCATGTGTTAAAATTTTATGTTAACAAATTTACATAAAAGTCTGAATTTTTATTTTCAAAAAAAATTATATTAGCAACAAAATTATATTCAACCAACAATCATATAAAACTCATATTCAATTATCAAATGATTTTAAATAGAAATACATGCAATTTAGTTTTTATTTTTTTGTAATAGGTACTTTATTTACTATGAAGAGAGAGAAAATGGGTACAAAGTGTAATAGCGTTTAGGGAGCAAACTGTGGCAGAAGTATTGCTGATGGATTGAACTCAAAAGCCACTGTAAGCACATTATAAGCTTAACCTTAAAGATAAAAGCAAAAAAAACTTTCGAAAAAGCAAGACACAACTATAAAAAAAATAGCACCCTTAAGAAGAAAAACAATAAAATATAAGAAGCAAAACACTTGAACTCCTGGCTGCAAAAAGACACAACGGAAGTCATATTTCACACCAAATTGCATAAAACCGCTTCAGACATCAGATACCGCATCGGAACAGATCAAATACATGCCGTTGTTAGTACCTTAGGTATTGGTTTTGATGATAACAACTATAGGACATTATACAAAATATAGATACTAATGTTTTATCAAGATGTGTATAGTTAGGATATTGGCATGTATTGATTAAGAAGACTGTACAGTATCAAGATGCTGATATAAAGAGTAGATTCAAGATGTTGATATAGAGTTTCAAGAGTTCAAGAATGAAGGCTCATGAGTAATGAAGAGTTCAAGGTTTCAAAATATTCCAAATAAATCATAGAGTCATAGAATTTATGTTAAAACCTTGATAGCACTTTCTTGATCACTCACGTCTTCTCTATGTTTTAAATTGTTTAACAAATATTCTGTTTTGAAAAATAATCTATTCAAAATATTTTCCAAAATAATTTTTAAATCTCTTATACTTATTAAGATATTATTTTAATGTTTTTAAGTTTATATATATTGAAGTTTTATTTATTCTTTAATAATTTATAACTATATTGATTTTATATATACTATTTACATTATATTGAATATTCTAATTCAAATCTTTCAAAATCATTTTATAAAGTTTTATTAAGTTATATTTTGATTAAAATTTATATAAACTATAGTTAAACGAACAAAGTATCAAATTATTTTACAAAGCAACAGATTTTCCAAATAATTTTTATAAAGCATTTTTCAATTTTGTGAAGGATATGTCGACTTATCCAAATCCCAAATGTCGACACTAGCCGTAAATTTCAAAAATTAAATTTTGAATGAAAGTGCCTTTTTCGTCGTTTCTCTTCGCGAATGGACATGACTGTTGTTTTCTTATATATACTAGACTTCCAAACAAATTTTTATTAACTACTTTTTTATTTTTATCTCCTCTTTTCATTCTCTTGAATTCTAATAAAATTTCCATCGAAATACTATTTAAATTCAACCAGAATCAAATTCATTCATTACTACTTTGATCTTTTTCATATATTCTCTTATTTCTCTCATCTCTCTCAAGATCAAGTGTATTCGAGAGTTATGGGATCGATTGTAATCAAGATCCAAGATCCGAGTCTGTAAACTCTATCAAATCATACTCTTATACTCTGTGGTGTGCTTGGTATCCTTGAAATCCAAGTAGGTGTGATTATAGCCTGGTTAAATCAATTGGTTGTGCTTAGTAGCCCGTATATCCAGTGGGTGTACTTGTGGCCCGGAAATCAAGTGGCTCTAACCAGAGCCGAGATTCTGGAGGGTGTGTCTCATAGCCTTGAAATCAAGATTGTATTTGCATTTACTAGTTGAAAAGAAATCCGTACAAGGAATTGTGCAGGACTGGATGTAGGGTAACTTCGAACTAGTATAAAATCCTGGTCTATTCTTTCCTTTTACTTTTATTACATTTACTTTTATCTGTACTTTGATTCTGTGATTGTTTTTGTGATTATTAATTCCATCATTCTAAGTAAAATCTTAAAGAATTTTAATAATATTCATATAATTGGAAAGATTAATCGTTGTGAGGTGAAATAAAGAACAGAATAAAAAACCTTACAACGAAACTGCTAAATAAAACATAACAGTCAATAGTACATCAGGTTACTCCTTAATCGGGAGTTATCAGAGTTATACAAAAGTACTACAAACAGCTTAGACAGTTATAACATCCTGCCTTTGCATATGTTGAAAACAAAATACATACACAAACTAGATAAAATAGAAGAATAGATAACTAAGAAGATGAAAACCTCCTGCTCGGACGCCATCTACAAAAGAGCCCCAAAAAGACTTGCTACTCTCGGACTACTCAAATAAAATGAGTATCTGATAGTTTAGGGAAAATAAATAACTTGGGTCAGACAATATGTCTGGTATGAGTAAATCTTTTTAAACAGTATGTGTGAAATTAAACACAAATATGTGAGACCATGCCACTGAACACGGAACGGGTTTAGTCTTGCATAAATCAACATCCAAACGTAAAACATGGATAAATAATTAAACACCACGAGGGGTGGTTGACTCTTCCCAATGTAAGTAAGGGAATCAATTTGAAGGTTCGAATCAAATGAGAAAAGGAAAATCTCCAACAAATGACTAGGTAGGTGCCCCACCCTTGAAGTATACCTCTAGTAATATACTTTTGAGAAACTCATATACTCCTTGACACTTCTTGGATAATACCAAGCCAGACCCCGCCAAACCTTACCGAGTATCCGAATATTTGACATCTAATAGCACTACCGAATCCAATCTAGATGACATGTGAAAGTACCCTAATGGGAGTGGCTCCCACATAGCTTGGCTTCCTCTCGCGCTTTGGGTTTAGTCATTTCCGACAAAGGATAGCAATGCTCAACGGAGCAACACATCGTCTTAGAATGACGATAAAAAGAAGCTGAAGTAATCGATAGCCGAGAAACCAACTACCGAGGATATAAAATGATCGTATATGAAAATTAAGTCTTGTATACATATCACCACTCATCGAATTCAAACTTGTACTATTTCTTGGTTAACAATAATGCTGGACAAGTCATGGCAGTGTTACCTCAAAGTCATATCTCACGATTATTATTAACTTTAAAAATAGCAACAAGTCTAATTCTTCGATGTTTAGTGCTAATTATACAAATAAATCGTTTATATACAAGTGAATCGCTTTAAGGAAATTAATTCATTTCCATAAACAATTCAAACTTTTCTTTTAAAATCCCGAATTCGTACTTGGCTTCACATTACAATTATTAGCTTTAAAACACATTGTTAAAAGAGTTTACTAACATTGAAACATCATTATATAATAGATTTAACAACTTAAAACATCCTTATTACATTGATTAATTAACTTTAAAACTTCATTAACTAAGTTAATTAATTAACTTCAATAACCTTTAATTAAAAAGGGTAAATCTCCTTTAAACATATTTAATTCAATTAATTAATAATATAATTAATTAAATAAATTAAATAATAATTAAATATCATCATTTAAAAGTGATAAATAAATTTAAAACTTTATTTAAGGAAAGAATTATTTAAGGTTAGACAGATTTGATTAACTTTTAAAAGTCATTAATTAAAAAGGGTTAATTAATTTTAAAAACATCATTAACTAATAAATTAATTAATCTTAATCCATCATTATCAAAAGATTAATTAGCCTTAAATATCATTGAATAAAACGATTTATTAAATTTAAAACATTATTAATTAATAAATTAGTTAAATTTAAAACACATCATTAATAAGTTAATTAGTTAACCTTAATCCTTATTAATAAAATGAATAATTAATTAAACTAAACAGTCATTATTAAAATAATTAATTATTTTTAAAAACATCATTAATCAACATCTCGCTTAACTTGTAAAATAATTCTAAGAACGATAATGAAACCAAACGGTTTCGATAAAAGGTGATTTTTCGAAAGTGCTGATATATCAACTATCGTTATACGTGCAGTTCGGAGTTCAAGCATATGACATTTGCAACACAACCAAACATCACATAACAAAAGAATGAGCATACATACATGATGATTTACAATAATACAACATATATCAAGCATTTATTTACAACGGAATTAGTTTAATTACTAGATTTTCATATAACCAATGATTCGCTTACTAACTTTTCAAAGCGACTAACTTTCAAGCAACAAACTAATCCATCAACCAAACAATTATCACAACTATACAATAAATATTTAATAGCTGCAAATATGAGCACGAACATAGTTTAAACTTTATGGTTCAAAGGTGGAAGCTTCACTCGCCAAAACGCTTACTAACTTGACTCGGAATCGCACTAACTCTTCGAACAACACTAGAACTAAGCTTTCCTATGCACTTGACTTGATTTAGTGGAACTTATTGTGGGATTTTGGGCTCAGCTTAGATCATATGAGGCTCAGACATGGTGGAAATGTGGGGGTATTGGGTCTTGTTTAGTAGAGAATGGTTTTTGGAAGTGAAGTAAGGAGTTTTAACTTGATTTTTGGAAGTGTATTAACTAGTTTTAGACTTTGGAAATAATTTCAGAAGCCATGGAAGTGTTCATGTACATGAAAAGATAAGAAATGAAGATGGGAATGAATATGTAAAGTGGAAAATGTGTGGAGATGGTGAGTATTTATAGGCAAAGAAGTGGAGTATTAAATTAATTAACTTAAACATTTAAATAATATAAATGTTATCATGTAACATGGAAGCCATGCCTCTCCACCCCTCCAAGTACACACGTTACCCGCACTTAGGACCACCTACACCATGCTTTAGGTCCTAGTTTAGGTGATGGTTAGGTTATTTAATTAATTTCCTAAGGTTTTTTTCAATATATGTTGTGCATTTTATGTCAAATCAAGGTTTATATTGAAACTAAGCTTGATTATTAACTTTAACACATTGATTATCTTATCACATGACATATGTGCATGTGTGTGCATGTGTATATGAGTGATACAAAAATGTGCATAATGTTTTCGACGACTTTTTGATGCCGAAAAGTTGAATTTTCAAAAAATGTTTTTCAGTCATATTTTCTATTTTTATTTGAACTATAAATTTTGGTAAACAAAATTTGAAAATGATTTTAATATCATTAATTAATATTTAAAATATGTTTATTTGGTTATTAGAATCCATTATTTAAATATTTAAAATTATTTAAATATTCAAATACAAAGCAATTAATTTACGGGTCGTTACACTCTCTCTCCTTAAGAGAATTTCGTCCCCGAAATTAATACACAAAAGACAATCCGAAAGGTATGTACTATACCTAGAAATTCATATAACAATGTAATGCAGCTATGCCACAATAGAACATTCATAATGCATTCGAACAATAAACAACTAACCTGACATTACATCAGGGTAAGTTTCCCTAATATGATCCTCGGTCTCCCATGTACACTCCATTGAACCTTCACTAGCTTAACACCTTGTTTGTCAATCTCCTTACATCTCAATCTATAATAAGAACTGGGTGTCAGACTACCGTCAAATTTTGTTCTATCTCTAAGTGTTCCTAAACAGACGTCTTAACAATCAAAAATGGATCATGAACATGCTTTTTCAGATGAGATACATGAAAAACATTATGGACCCTTGACAATCTTTCAGCCAATTCTACTCTATAGGCCAATGAGACAATTCTCTCAAGGATTCTAAATGGTCCAATGAATCTGAGTAATAGCTTTCCTGCTCTTCTGAATCTTACAACTCCTTTCATCGAGGAAACTGTCACAAATACCAAATCCCCGACTGCAAACTCTAAGTCCCTTCTCCATTGATCGGCATAACTTTTATGTCGATATTGGGCTTCTTTAATCCTTTCCTTGATCATAGCCACTTTCTCCGATGCTTCTCGAATCATCTCTGGTATAACAATTAATCGGTCTCCAGTCTCAACCCAACACGAAGGTGAATTACATGGCCGTCCATACAAAGCTTCATAGGGCGCCATGCCAATGCTAGCTTGGTAACCGTTGTTATAAGAGAACTCTACCAAATGTGGATGATCCTCCCAAGAACCTCCAAAATCAAAAAAACATGCTCTCAAGAGATCCTCCAAAATTCGGTTCACCCTTTCGGTTTGTCTGTCTGTCTGTGTGCGATAAACCGTGCATAAATTCAACTATGTCCCTAAAGCGGCTTGCAATGCTCCCCAAAATGGACTGGTGAAGATAGGATCTCGATCATTGACTATACTCACTAGAATTCCATGCAGTCGAATGATATCCCTCAAATAAATCCCTGCCAAAGAAGCTGCAGTTCTTGTAGACTTTACCGGAATAAAGTGGGCCCTCTTTATTAATCGATCTACAATTACCCAAATGTCTTCATTACCTCTTCTTGGTCTGGGCAACCCATCGATAAAGTCCATGGATACTTGCTCCCACTTCAATTCGGTATCTCCAATGGTTGGAGTAACCCACCAGTCTTTTGTTGGTCACTCTTGACCTATTGACAATTTGCACAACGACTCGCGAAGATCGAGATGTCTCTCTTCATCCCTTTCCACCAAAAGGCCTTCTTTATATTTTGAAACATTTTGATTACTCCTGGGTGAATGGATAACCTTGACCAATGGCACTCTCTCAACACATCCTGCCTAATTCCATTAACACTAGGCACACAAATCCATCCATTCATTCTTAAAATGCCACGGGAAACAATTTGAAAACTAGAAATAATTCCATCTTCAACATCTTTCTTAAGCCAAGCTAGAATAGGGTATTCTTCTTGGAAATAAGAAATTCTCTCTATTAGTACTTGCTTAACTTCCAAATTTGCAATCATCACCACATTCCTACTTAACGCATCTGCAACGGCGTTTGCTTTCCCTGGGGTATAAAGAATCTCTAGGTCATAAGACGTAAGAAATTCCAGCCATCTTGCTGCCTCAAGTTCATGTCCTTTTGGGTAAAAAGATAATTTATTGACTTTTGATCTGTAAATAACTCAAACTTTGCACCCAAAAGATAGTGCCTCCACACCTTTAATGCAAAGACAACCGCCAAAAGCTCCAGATCATGCGTAGTGTAATTCTTCTCATGAGGTTTCAACTGTTGACTCATATACACTATTACTTTACCATTCTGCATCAAAAATGCTCCCAGCCAGTTCTACAAGCATCCGTATAAACTGTTAATCCTTCACTCCTATCTGGAATAGTCAAGATAGAAGCACTTGTCAATTTCTCCTTTAACTCATTGAATGCTTGATCGCACTTGGGTGTCCAAACAAACTTAGCATCCTTCTTCATTAGCTTTATTAGATGAGAAGCAATCTTCGAGAAATCTTTAATAAATCTTCTATAGAAACCTACCAATCCCAAGAAACTGCCGACCTCCATTGCATTTTCAGGTTCTTCTAATCTTGAACCACAACTACTTTAGCTGGGTCCATTGATATGCCTTCTCCCGAAACTACGTGCCCCAGAAATCTAACTTCGGATTTCCAAAAATGGCACTTAGAAAACTTTTCCTTTAAAACATGACTTCTTAAAGTACTTAGAATAACTTGAAGATGGTACTTATTGTAGGATCGGTTTCACCATAGAGGGGGGGGGGGTGAATAGGGTGATACTAATAATAATAAAAATTAATGCGGAAATATATAAAATAATTGCAGCATAGATAATAGCAGAATAATAAAAGCAGAAATAGAACAACAAAGATTTACCCAGCTTCGGCAAAACCTGCCTACGTGCTGCCCCCAAGGTTTCTACTAGAAATTAAGTAGTCAGACGCTTACACATGTAAACTTGCGACACCCGCTATCGACTAACCTAACTCTATGCTCAAAACCCTGCCACAACTCAGCCACTGAGTTGCGAATTCTCAAACTACGCCCAGTAGTTTGTCCCTAGTCACACGACTAGAATTTTACACAATTTAAAATAGAAAAAAAAACCTAAACAAAAAAAAATGAAAAAAAAACCCTATATAATCACTAAAGCCCAAATACAAATAAAATAGATCTGCCCAAAATAAACTATAATTTGTGAAAAACTTGTCTCCACTGTTGTAAACTTCGGCCGCTCTATTCTGCTTTGCAATGTCTGCTTCTCTTCGTAAAATTAGGGCTTCGTTCAACTGAGGCCGCCGCTTAAACTTGATGTTCGAATTGAATTTAGCTTTGCTTCTAGTTCCTTCGTCAAACGATTCGTTGGCTATGATTTGCTCTCGGATTTGAAATGCTTACGGCTGCTCCTAGGATTGAGTTCGAAACTGTGAATTTGGTATGCAGATTTTGCCATTTAACTGCTCTGTTGTTTTGCTTTGATTCGAACTCGATTTGAGTTATTGATTTGGGATTTAATTTGAAACTTGGCTCTGTGATTTTTTGCTTGAACTCGAATACATCTGCCGATGATGATGATTGGGTTTAAATAGAGATGAAAGCCCTATAACTATGTTCATATATTTCATGTGAATTCTTCACGTTGTTTACACTTGTCCATTCGATTTAGCTTGAGTGCTTGTGATTAATCTTGACTTGTTCAGTTTATCACCGGTTGAATATGTTTTCGATATATTTGGATTTGCTTAAACACATTTGAATTCCTCCGTTCTTTACTGCCAACGACTTGTTTAATATTTCATTCGCTGTTCCATATGACCTTTGATTGTATTTTATCTCGGCCTTGACTTTGTTAAAACTGTAACTAATAGTTAAGATGCTGCTCCATTGTTTTTGCTGTGTATTCATGTATATACATACATACATACATACATGTATGTATATATGTGTACAATCTGATGCTAAACTTGTTCATGTGCACTTGTAATCTCTGAACTGTTGGTACTTTTATGTGTGAATGTTATGCTTTGTCCTTGCTGTGAGGTTCATGCTTCTGGACTGACCTTGGTTAGTTTTGCATTTGTTTCGAGTCATTTCTATTTTCTCTGTTTCATGTTTATATCTGGTTCCTGAGTATTGCTTCGAGTTGAACTGTTTTGTTTCATTCAGTTTGATGTTTTATGTGATCCTTGAGTTGAAGTCCAGTCTGGTTCATATTGGTCTTCATGTTGCACTGCATGTTGTTATGTGGTTCCTCTGAGTTGTTGTCTTGTACATGCCTCGTGCTTCACTTTGCTATAACCATTCAGTTCACCACTTTGATTTAACTGCATTGGCCTGGTCTTATTTTCACTTGAAAATTTTGATTTGGGACTTCATGTTGCATCTCTTTTGTTCACAACTGCTTGTGTTGATATACTTGGTTTTCTATTTTGACGTTTGCATCGCTATGCACTCTGCTTTTGTAGTCTTCTCTGATGCATGTTGTTCTAGTCGCACTTCATTTCGATTGCATTGCATCATGTGTTTCATGTTGTCTAGATTTGTGATGGTTTGTTGGGTCTGTTCTTTGTTTTCCTTGACCACCATATATACTTGAAGTCTTGTTCTGTTCTTGTGTGGTTCCACTTGAATAGCTTCGAGTTAAATCGTCCAGTTGCATGTCTCTGTTATATATCTGGACTTGGAGTCTTTTGTACTTGATGCCTGGATTGATTTTCTCACTAGTCTTAAGTTACAACTGAACTCATTCCTTTGGTTTGGTTTAATATCGAATCTGGTTTTATTCATATTCATGTGTACTGATGTCTCTTGGCTGAAATTCGAGATGCTAAGGCAGTGCACATGCAGGTTCTTGTGCATTTAAAACTTTATGACTTGTTTCTGTATTGCACCTGAGTTGAATCCATCCATGGCTTGGGTTTGACCTTGTGCTCACATGTCCCTGTATTTTATCAAGTGTATATCGGTGTGCACGGCCTTGTGGCATGTACAGCGATACACTGTGCATGTCACTAGTTGTTCGTGTAGATGTATTCCAAAGAAATAAATGACGAACAACCCAAATAACTAAGGCAAATAACATTTTCAACACACACTATTATTTTACACTGAAAAATATTTCTTTTTCAATTTTACCGCGTCAGTGTTTATTTTGCAAATAATTCAGATGCTGGATATAGGCTAGAAAAAAGTTGGAGATAAAATACGAGTGTGAGTGAGTATATGTAGTGAGGTCAAAATTGTAAATTGAAATTTGTGATGAAATCGAAATTGTAATGTAATTGACATTGAATTGTAATTGAAATTGTAAATGTAGTGAGAGCTGAAGTTTGTACTATTTAAATTTGTAATAAAATATTTGTTTGAATAAAATATTTGTTCAAATATGAATTCTGTGTTATTTATTTTATTCAACAAATATTTATTAATTATGTGGAAAATAAAATGGTACAATAACAAAAACATTTAAACGAATATATATATATATATATATATATATATGTTTATTATCATCAAACAAAAATCATAGGCTATTGTATTCTACAATCTCCCCCTTTTGATGATAATAAACATATAATAAGATTTTGACTCTATTAAATGTATTTGACCTTGATGAATTCCATTTGCTCTCCCCATTTAAATGCTCCTCCTATACAAAAGCTCCCCCTTCATATATGCATTATTTCATAGCATTAATTCGAACTCGACATTGAAGCTATGCACACACATGACCAGACTTCTAGTGGAACCAAATATGCATGTGTGGAATACAATATCAGCTACAACATACAACAAGACTCAAATCAAGCTTCATATCAAACAGTGATGAACCAGACTACAATTACATATGCAACAGCAAGTTCAACAAATGCATAGCCATCACACACATATATATATACATGTATGTATATATGTGGAGAGACCAAAATGGGTGCCGAAAGGAAATAATATAGATTGTTTTGGGTCTACACAAACATATTTTTCAAAATATTTTTTTACTAACAACCATGGACCTATAAAAATAAATAGGTCACAAAAATCTTTCCTCGTGTAGGTGTGGTGGCAGGCTAAGGAACAATAAGAGTGGTACCTGGATTTTAGCTTTTCTAGGCACACGACGGGCGACAAATCAAAGTTCCTTAGCCTAGCACAAAGGTGGCACAGTCATAATGGGTAACAATGAAAAATTATCGTAAAGGTAAAATAGGTAACGGTATATTTATCTTGAACGATATATTAAATGTTGAAAATCTGCACCATAATCTGATCAGCCAGTTAAGTGATAAAGAAATAAATGTTGATTATGATTCTGATTTGTACAAAAATGTTGACCAATCATCTTTTCATTCTGAACTATTTCATATAGATTTGTTTGGACTAACTATATTGCAAGTTTAGATGATAAGAGATAGTGTCTTGTGTTGATTCATGATTACTCTAGGTACGCGTGGATATATGTGTTTATCTTAGTGCTTCTGGATCTGACACTATGTTCCTAGTTGTTTATGTGCACAGTCTCAATTCAAACTCCAAAAGAGTTTCATTTAAAAGCTGTAAAAAGGATTTTAAGGTATTTGTTGCAACTTCACGGTCTGGTCTATAATGTCCAACTAATGATAACCTTGAGTCAAAGGGGAATTCAGATTACACTGGTAGCCTAGTTGATAGAAAAAGTACTAGTGGAACATGTTTTATGTTGAGACATTCATTAGTTGCATCATTTCCAATGAAATATCTGCATATTTTTCATTTTAATTGATTTTAATTTAGCAAACAATTTTTATATAAAACCCCTTCCAGAAAATAGTTTTTTTGTTGACTTTGTTTCAGATCAGTCATTTTAGAAAATTTGATTTTATAATTATTTTTGGATTTGATCTTAAATGTCTACATTAACTAATCTAACTCCCTATTGATTATCGAAAGGATAAATAGTGATTGAAAAAGTGATGAGTGTTGATATTAATCATATATTATGACTTGAGACGGTATATTTAGTAAATTCTTTAAAAATTTAAACAAGATTTATAATAACTTTTGTTGGTAAAAATTCCATGACCATCTCTATTTCTATCATATTTCTACCATCCATCACTCATCAAAATCTAATATAGTATGTCAAAATGTGGTATTTTAAACAGAAAATTATTCACTTTTATTTTTTATCTTTTTACAATAAAAACATCCAAAGTATTCACTCTCATTTAAAAGTCCTCACGGTTATGCATGGGTGAATTACTTGGAATATTTGTGTATGTGCTTTCATGCTTATTTAAAAGTCCTCACGGTTATGCATGTATGGAACACATATCAAAATTGGTTATTAAATAGACAAGTTGATTCTAATCCCATTTAAAGGCCCTCACGGTTATGTGTGGTTAGAAGATGCTTGAAATTCATTTTTTTTATAAAAATTGGGAATACTACTAATCTTATTTAAAAGTCCTAACGGTTATGCATGGTTAGTAGATATTCAAAATTCTTGATTTAAATATACCACAAATAGACACAACTATATGGTTTTATATGCCGACATCACCCCTATCACTCTAAAGTGGAATATGCGCCTAACAGAGTATTTATGATTTTTGTTTGATATTTTATTGAAATTTAATATTTATACTCGATTGGGTATTAATGTTGTATTAATGTCTATCACTTTGTCTCTATTTTTCTAACACTGTCGCTCTTTTGCTGATAACAAAAGGAGCAGAGAGAAGTTAATATTTTGGCAAATAAAGTTCAAATATTTTATTTTTTATTTTGCATATTCTCATCTAGGTTCATTTGCATATTTTTTATGTTGTCTAGATTTGTGATGGTTTGTTGGGTCTATTCTTTGTTTTCCTTGACCATCATATATACTTGAAGTCTTGTTCTGTTCTTGTGTGGTTCCACTTGAATAGCTTCGAGTTAAATCGTCCAGTTGCATGTCTCTATTGTATATCTGGACTTGGAGTCTTATGTACTTGATGCCTGGATTGATTTGCTCACTGGTCTTAAGTTACAACTGAACTCATTCCTTTGGTTTGGTTTAATATTGAATCTGGTTTTATTCATATTCATGTGTATTGATGTCTCTTGACTAAAATTCGAGATGCTGAGGCAGTGCACATGCAAGCTCTTGTGCATGTTGTTCTGGTCTCACTTATGCTCTTCCTCCGTTTTTAAATAAACAAGGATGTCATCAACGAAGACTAGAACAAAATTGTTAAGGAAATCTCGAAACACTCTATTCATTAAATCTACAAAATAAGCGGTTGCGTTAGTCAATCCGAACAACATGGCTAGCCACTCGCAAAAACTATCAAGGGACTGAAAAGTTGTTAAGGGTACACTTTCTTCTACTTCCCTTAATTGGTGAAAACCGATGGCAATATCCAATTGATAAAATATCCGAGCTCCGTGGAGCTGGTCAAGCATGTCATCAATCCTAGGTAAAGGATACTTATTCTTGATAGTCCTCTTATTCAACTCTCAGTAACCTATACATAATCTAAAAGAACCATCTGCCTTAGTAACGAAAACTACCGGCGATCCCCAACTCGATGTGCTGCTTCTGATCAAACCCTTCTACATATCTGCTTCTCCAATTCTCTTCTTTCCTTTGGAGCCAACCTTCAAGGAGGTTGTACAATCGGTCCGGTTCCTGGAATCAAATCAATAGGGAATTCCACTTCGCGGTGAGAAGGTAAACCTTTCACTTCTTAAAAATATCCTAGAAATCCTGAACAATTGGTATATTCCTTATCTCCTCTTTGGATACTTCGAGGGAATACAAAAAACTACTCATCAACCCCCTAGGCCCTCCACAACATATATCAACACTCCTACCTATTACATCTTTTACTACAATCACCCTACTAACACAGTTCAAGATAGCTTTAAAGTTAGATAACCAGTCCATTCACAATAATACCCCAAAACCCATGAACCGAGGACCAACAAGTCACAAAAGAAAGGCCATCTCGATAAGAAATAGAAACACTCAAACATATGGTGTCAAGATTGGTCAGACCCGCAATTGGGTTCGACACACAAAGAGAATTATGGAGAATAACATATTTAAGATATAATTGATTCATTAGGTTATATGAGATAAATCTATGGGATGCACCGGTATCAAATAACAATCTAACACAAATATCAGAAATGGATAATGTACCTTGCAACACCTACTTTCCTTTTGGGTTCGTAGAAGTAGATGGTACTTCCTTAATAGTAAAAACTTGTTCCTGTGATCCCTTCTTTGGAAAACAACACTGGTTCTTTATATTTCAATGTTTGTTATAATTGTAGCATAACGGTAGATTAGTCTCTGGGCAACTATTTGCAAAGTGGCCTATTTTGTTGCACTTAAAACAAAGAATCTTCATTAAGTCTAACTGCTTGTTCTATGCTGGAGCTCCACCTCTAGGCTTCTTTCTCGACCGCTTTTTCTTCCCTTTACGCTTGAAAAACGGCTCATTAGCAACTGGTATCACTGACAAAGATTGGGCATTAACTGCTGGTAATACTCCTTTCTAAACTCCTTGCTCAATATCAAGAGCTTCAAATCTCAAAGCCATACTAATCAGATTGGTAAAGGTACCGTCGAGATGATTGGTTATTTCTCGATGAAATTCTGGTCGCATTCCTTTCACAAACATTTCATTCTTTTTAAATGGTGTATCAATTAATCCTAGTCCAAAGCGAGACAATGCATTGAACCTATGCTCATATTGCACCACACCTTGTTTCAAATCCATAAAACTTCTGAACAACCGAGTTATTCCCGCCTTTAGGATAAATTGAGCTTCAAAAACCTCTTTGAACCGCATCCAAGAGAAATATTATTTTGGTGTATTCATGGTGACTGAATCCCACTAATCCATTGCTGCTTTATAAAGCTGACGCGATACCAACAACCTCTTTCTAGCATCTCCCAACTGAAATCACCAAATATCCTTTCACAAGAGTGGAGCCATGTCTGAACTCCCAAAATATCTTCAGTTCCAAAGAAAGGCTTACCACCTAAAGCAGTGTAATTCTTACGCAAGGTCGCAAAGTTCTGAGGCGGCTGAACTTGCACCTCTGCTTCCACTACGGACTCTATAACTGGCTCATTTCTGGAGTTCTTCCAATTGTAGCCATGCTGGTTCCAGATCCCCTCCCTCTTCTTCTTCTTGTACTCATTTTTCAATAACCTGGAGAAGTGACATGTATCATTAGAATACAAAGATAGGGTTAAAGATGATAAAAGGAAAACTTGCAAAAAAGGATCTAAAACCAGACTTTAAGGGAAGAAAAAGAAAATGCTGTATCAAGACTAACTTATTCTAAAGCTCTACTCACCCTATCTCTAATGAGTTGTACTCCAATAAGGCTAAGGTGTTCGCTCAACTGAAGCTCTGATATCAACTGTGACGACCCACCTTTCTGACCTTCGGAATGACACTTAACACATCCTTAGTGTTTGTGTGTCGTTGCCCCAGCATCGGAAAGATGAATCATCGTGGGGAGAAATAAAGAATAGAATAGAAACCCTCACAACGAAACTGCTAAATAAAACATAACAGTCAATAGTATATCATGTTACTCCTTAACAGGGAGTTATCAGAGTTACAGAAAAGTACTACAAAAAGCTTAGGTAGTTATAACATCCTTCCTTTACATATGCTGAAAACAAAATACATACACAAACTAGATAATATAGCAAAATAGATAACTAAGAAGATGAAAGCCTCCTGCTCGGACATTGTCTTCAAAAGAGCCCTCAAAAGACATGCTACTCTCGAACTACTCAAATTAAATGAGTACCCAAGAGTTTAGGGAAAACAAACAACTCGGATCAGACAATATGTCTGGTACGAGTAAAACTTTTTAAACAATATATGTGAAATTAAACAAAAACATGTGAGACCATGCCACCGAATACGGAACGAGTTTACTCTCACATAAATCAACATCCAAACGTAAAGCATTGATAAATAATTAAACCCCATGAAGAGTGGTTGACTCTTCCCAATGCAAACAAGGAATAAATTTGAAGGTTTGAATCAAATGAGAAAAGGAAAATCTCCAACGAATGACTAGGTAGGTGCACCACCCTTGAAGTATACCTCTAGTAATATGCTTCTGAGAAGCTCATATACTCCATGACACTTCTTGGATAATTCCAAGCCGAACCCCACCAAACCTTACCGACTATCCAAATATTTCACATCTAATAGCGCTACCGAAGCCAATCTAGATGAGATGTGAAAGTAACCTAATGGGAGCGACTCCCACATAGCTTGGCTTCCTCTCGCACTTTGGGTTTAGTCATTTCCGACAAAGGATAGCAATGCTCAATGGAGCAACACATCATCTTAGATTGACGATAACAAGAAGCTGAAGTTACCGATAGCCGAGAAACCAACTATCGAGGAAAAAAATGATCGTATATGAAAATTAAGTCTTGTATACTTATCACCACTCATCGAATTCAAACTTGAATTATTTCTTAGTTAAAGATAATACCGGATAAGTCAAGGTAATGTTACCTCAAAGTCATATCTCATGATTATTCTTAACTTTTGAAATAGTGACAATACTTCTATGTTTAGTGCTAATTATACAAATAAATCGTTTCCATAAAAGTGAATTGCTTTACGGAAATTAATTCATTTCCATAAGCAGCTTAAACTTTTCTTTTAAAAACCCAAATTCGTACTTGGCTTTACATTACAAATATAAGCTTTAAAACACATTGTTAAAAGAGTTTACTAACCTTGAAACATCATTATAAAATGGATTTAACAACTCAAAACGTCCTTATTACATTGATTAATTAACTTTAAAACTTCGTTAACTAAGTTAATTAATTAACTTCAATAACCTTTAATTAAAAAGGGTCAATCTTCTTTAAACATCATTAATTCAATTAATTAGTAATATAATTAATTAAATAAATTAAATAATAATTAAATATCATCATTTAAAAGTGATAAATAAATTTAAAACTTTATTTAAGGAAAGACTTATTTAAGGTTAAACAGATTTGATTAACTATTAAAAGTCATTAATTAAAAAGGGTTCATTAATTTAAAAACATCATTAATTAATAAATTAATTAATCTTAATCCATCATTATCAAAAGATTAATTAGCCTTAAACATCATTAAATAAAATGATACTTAAATTTAAAACATCATTAATTAATAAATTAGTTAAATTTAAAACACATAATTGATAAGTTAATTAGTCAACCTTAATCCTTATTAATTAAATAAAATAATCATTATTAAAATAATTAATTATTTTTGAAAATATCATTAATCAAAGACTCGCTTAACTTGTAAATAATTCAAAGCATATTAATGAAACCAAACGGTTTCGATAAAAGGTGATTTTTCGAAAGTGCCGATATAGCGACTATTGCTATACAGCCAGTTCGGAATCCAAGCATATGACATTTGCAACACAACCATACATCACATAACAAAGGAATGAGCATACATACATGATGATTTACAATAAAACAACATATATTAAGCATCTATTTACAACGGAACTAGTTTATTACAAGATTTTCATATAACCAATGATTCACTTACTGACTTGCCAAAGCGACTAACTTTCAAGTAACAAACTAATCCATCAACCAAACCATTATTACAACTATACAATAAGTATTGAATAGCTACAAATATGAGAATGAACATAGTTAAACTTTATGGTTCAAAGGTGGAAGCTTTACTCATCAAAATAGTTACTAACTTGAATCGGAATCGCACTAACTCTTCGAACTACACTAGAACTAAGCTTTCCTATGCACTTGACTTGATTCAGTGGACCTTTTGTGGGCTTTTAGGCTCGGCCTAGATCATATAGGGCTCGGCCATGGTGGAAATGTGGGGCTATAGGGTCTTGTTTAGTAGAGAATGGTTTTTGGAAGTGAAGTAAGAAATTTTATCTTGATTTTTGAAAGTATATTCACTAGTTTTAACTCTAGAAATAATTTTGTAAGCCATGGATGTGTTCGTGTACATGAAGAGATAAGAAATGAAGAAATGGAATGAATATGTAAAGTGGAAAATGTGTGGAGATGGTGGTTATTTATAGGCAAAGAAGTGGAGTATTAAATTAATTAACTCAAACATTTAAATACTATAAATATTATCATGTAACATGGAAGCCATGCCTCTCCACCGCTCCAAGTACACAAGTTACCCCTCCTTAAGTCCACCTACACCTTTCTTTAGGTCATAGTTTAGGTGATGGTTAGGTTATTTAATTAATTTCGTATGGTTTTTTAATATATTTTGTGCATTTTATGTCAAATCTAGGTTTATATTTAAACTAAGCTTGATCATTAACTTTAACACATTGATTATCTTATCACATGACATATGTGCATGAGTGATACAAAAATGTGCATAGTGTTTTCGATGACTTTCCAATGCCGAAAAGTCGAATTTTTCGGAAAACGTTTTCGGTCACATTTTCTATTTTTATTTGAACTATTTATTTTGGTAAACAAAATTTGAAAATAATTTTAATATCATTAATTAATATTTAAAATATGTTTATTTGGTTATTAAAATCCATTATTTAAATATTTGAAAATTATTTAAATATTTGAAAATTATTTAAATATTCAAATACAAAGCGATTAATTTACGTGTCGTTACATCCGTTGACTCACATTTGGTATCTTATCATTTGTTTTTAAAATATCCATATCTGATTTTTGAAAAAATTTAAATGGAAATTTTTGATTATATTTTTAACACTATTTTTGAAAAGATAATTTGCAAAATCATCATAATGTTGTTTCATAAGCTTGCATATGTTCATTATAAAAAGTCATGTGATCTTTTGAAAAGGTATAAATTGCAGGAACAGAGGTATTTGATGAATAGACACCTGATGATCAAACTATACATATCAAAAAGGACAAATGGATATTGGATAGTGGATGCTCAAGACACATGACTGAAAATCTAGAGATTTTGAAGGATATAGTTTGCAAATATGTTGGATCGGTAAATTTTGGCGACAATTCTAAAGGTTATGTGATTGGCATCAGTAATGTTGGTAATTCTAAAACTCCTACTATTTCTAATGTTTTGTTAGTTAGGATTTAAAGCGTAATCGGTTAAGTGTTAGTTAATTATGTGATAAGGGTTTCAAAATTAAATTTGTAAAAGATATATGTCATATTGAAGATAATGAGTCAAACATTATCTTTGAAGGCATTAGGAAACGAAACATTTATATATTAAGTATGAGAATCTCAAATAATAACTTATATCTTTTGGCTGAATCAAGTGACCCTTGGATTTTGCATAAAAGAATTGGTCATTTGAATTTCAAACTAATATGTAAAACTGCTAGAAATGATTTAATTAGAGGTCTTCTCAAAATAAATTTTAAAGTTAATGATTTATGCGATGCATGTTAATTAGGAAAACATAGAAAGAGTTCCTTTAAATCAAAAGATATGATTTCCACCTCTCAACCCCTTGAACTTCCTCACTTAGATCTTTTTGGTCCCTCACAGATACAATCTATAAATTACAGTAGATATGTATTTGTAATCGTAGATGATTATTCTAGGTTTACATGGACGATTTTCTTAAAACTTAAAAGTGATGTTTTTGAAATGTTTAAAATCTTTGTTAAACGAATTAAAAATCAATTGACTAGTAAAATCAAAAATATTCGGAGTGATCACGGTGGAGAATTCGAAAATGAAAATTTTGAGAATTTCTGTAACAAGAAAGGTATAATTCATAATTTTTCATTCCAAGAACACCGCAAAAAATGGAGTAGTAGAACCTAAAAATAGAACGATTAAAGAGTGCGCTAGAACTATGCTAAATGATAGCAATTTACCTAAATTTTTTTGGACTAAAGTAGTTGGTACGGCATGTTATATATTAAATAGAATTTTAATATAACCATTAACTAAGAAAACACCATATGAATTATTCTATAATAAAAAGCCTAAAGTATCATACTTCAAAATTTTTGGTAGTACATGTTTTATTTTAAATACTAAAGAAATTTTGGATAAATTTGATGCTAAATCAGATAAAGGTATCTTTATTCGATATTCAAATAGAAGCAAAGTTTATAGAGTTTTCAATACTAAAACTAATACTGTTGAAGAGATATTACATGTCTCATTTGATGAAAATTTTGAATTTTATGATCCAAATATTGATGAAGAAGAAAACATTGATAACCTAAATGAAATTAATAATAATGAGATTACCGAAAATGAAAGTAATAATAATTCAGAAAATTCACATCCAAATAAAATAACAAAATACTTGAAAGATCATCCTATAGAAAATATACTTGGAAATATTGAATCTATTGTTAAACTAGAAATCAACTAAATAAAATGAGTAACATTTCTTTTATGTACCTAAAATCCAAAGGAAGCATCCACTTACGATTCATGGGTTCTTACTATGCAAGAGGAATTGAGTTAATTTACAAGAAATGATGTATGGGAATTAGTCCCAAGACCTGAGAATAAATCCATAATAGGAACTAAATGGGTATATAGAAACAAAATGAAGGAAAAAGGAGAGGTTGTGAGAAATAAAGCCCGATTAGTTACACAAGGTAATTATCAAGAAGAAGGAATACATTTTGATGAAACCTTTGCAGCTATAGCAGGATTAGAAGCTATACGAATTTTACTTGCTTTCGGTAATCATAATAATTTTACGTTATATCAAATGGACGTTAAAAGTGAATTTTTAAATGTTTTTATTAAAGAAGATGTATATGTAGACCAACCCTCACTTTTTGAAGAAGAAAAACTACCTACTCATGTTTAGAAAATAAAGAAAGCTTTGTATGGTCTGAAACAGGCTCCAAGAGCTTGGTATGACAGACTTAAATCCTATGTATTACAATTAAATTTTGAAATAGGCAAAGTAGATGGTACACTTTTTATTAAAAGAGATAAAAATGATATTCAGATAATACAAATATATATTGATGATATCATTTTTGGATCTATCAACGGTAAACTAAATAAAGAGTTTTTAGAAATAATAACTAAGGAATTTGAAATGAATCATATGAGAGAACTAAATTATTCTAGGATTACAAATAAATCAACTTAGTAATGAAATTTTTATTTGTCAAGAAAAATATGCTAAAGATTTAGTTAAGAAATTTGGTATGTCAAATCCCAGTGGTAAACCAACTCCTATGGCGACTAATGAAAAATTAAATAAAGAAGAAAATTCAAAAGATGTAGATCAAAAATTATATAGAGGAATGAATGGATCACTACTGTATAGAACTGCTAGTAGACCTGATATAATGCATAGTGTGTCTCTGTGCAAGATATCAATCTCAACCTAAAGAAACTCATTTAAAATCAGTAAAATTAATTTTGAGGTATGTAAATAACACATTAGAGTATGAACTTTTTAATCCAAAATAAGACTCCTTTGAATTAATTTCATATAGTGATGCTGACCATGCTGGTTGCAAATCAGACCGAAAAAGTGCAAGTGAAACCTGTCACTTTTTGGGACACTCTTTGGTTTTCTGGTTTAGTAAGAAATAAAACTCCGTATCTCTGTCTACGACAGAAGTAGAATATATTTCAGCAGCATTAGCTTGTTCATCGGTTATCTATATGCAACAAACTTTAATTGATTTTGATTTAAATTTTACTAAATCACCAATATTTTGCGATAATACAAGTGCGATCAATCTATCTAAAATCCAACTCATCATGCTAGAACTAAACATATTGATATAAGACAACACTTTTTCAGAGATAATGTAAACAAAGGAAAAGTATCACTTGAATTTATAAACACTGAAAAATCAAATAGCTGATATATTAACAAAACCATTGAATCAAACATCATTTACTAAGTTAAGGAGAGAGTTAGAAATCTATTCTCTGTTGGAAATATTAAAATAATAAAGTAAAAATTACAAAATATAAAGAAAAATCAAAATAATACTATGTATGTCGACAAACCCGCCTCTCATATGTCGACATATAACGGTAAATTAGGTTCTTTTATTTTCCTTTCAAAATTCATATTGTTGGTTATATAATAACCAAATTTCGACTTTCTTCTTCATTTTTCTGAATTCTCTCTATTTTAAACTTCTGAAACAAACAAACCATGGTCTCCTCTAATCCTAAACGTTCTAGAGAAGAAAATCCATCATTTTCCCTCTCTTCTCCTACCCTAGGCCCCTTCCAAAGCACTACTATGGCCAAGATCGCTAAAATAGAGGGTGAAATGAAGAATATTTTGCAAATGCTCACTGAAATTCAAGTGGTGCAACTTCGTATGACCAAGAAACAAGAGAAGCAAAGCAGAATTATTTGCAGTTTTCAAAAATATCTATTGGATAATCCTACGAATCCAATAGTTATTGACAATGAGTCTGTAAATTAGGCTATTCATAACCCCATTCAAAGCAGTGATAACGAAGAAGACAAATAAGCAGAAGAGGAAGAACACATGGAGGAATATGACGAAGTTCAATGCATCAGAGAAGTATGTTTCGATCAAGATGGAAATCTCGTCGAACAAAAAGGGAACTTCTGCCTTCATTATCCTCACTGCCCTATTCACAAATCCCCACTCATTAGGAAATCTCGTTATGTAACGACCCGTATTTTTGGGTCTTTAAATTTAAATATGCAACGAACGCCTTTTCGATCCCCAAATGCCGACAATAATACATCTACGGTATTCACATGCCAAGCACACAAGTGCCGAAAAGGCAGCACATTAGGGTAAAATAAAAGAAGAAAAGAAAATGAACAAGAAAGAAGAGAATACAATATCAGAATCTCACAACGGAATGATAACATATAATATCAAAATGATACTTTTATAAAGGAAAACTATAGAGGTACAATAATTGGAGTAAACTAACCTATCTTCGGACTGAACAGTTATAACAACCTGTCCTCACAATTGCTGATATAAAAACAAACAAAATAATGCAGTGGAAATAAAAATCTATGATAGGGAACCACCCAGCACCTCTCTCAAGATCTCCAATGATCATCAATGAAATCTGGAATGTACACGGGACTGACCCGAGCAGTATAAGAAGAATAGCTCCTAGATCAGTCTACTAAACCAACATGAGAAAACTCAAGTAATTTGAATTACTATATTTGTAAAAACCTTTTAAAGAATAAAGGAGCCTTGTAAGACCACGCCGCAAATAAATACGGATGGGTTTTTACCTTACGATAACCGAATCACTCTACAGGAAAATTTAGTGATATTATACTACAATCTAGGGTGTTCAATATAAATATAAATCATAACTAAAATGGTTACATTGGTTATATTTGACATCATATTTAGGTATACAAACAAAAATAGCTAAGGGACGTTCGTATAAATGGATTTTTCCGTTGGAGGGTCCTCAGTACCTCGAGGCAAGTCTCCTGGTAAGGGTCAGAAAGTAACTTTGGAGCATCGTATATCTCTAGATAAAATATTCCAAATAAGGAAGTCATAGCTGGTTTACGCAGAGAACGTTTCCTGAATACGATCAACTCCGCTAGCAAAATCGATGAGCATAATAGAGTTGATCGGTACCCTCTGAGGTTAACTAAACCCCGTTGGCTTTGAGCCTACTCTGTTTTTAGCCATTTCCGATGTCGAGGTCACGTTCAACATCTTCACATGAGTTTTCAACAAAACTCGATCACATAATGAATCCCATATGGATTCCATCATCTCAACAGATTCCAGAACCACACATGGTTTCCATCATTCACTTCCAATACATAGAACCTATATCTAAGCATTGAAGTGGTTTTCAATTAGTATTACACTTACCAATCTCGGTCTCTCTAAGACCGATGTAACGACCCGGAATTTTTGAACCCGAAATTCCAGATAGTTAGGAGAAAAAGGAAAGAGATAGAAGAAGAAAAAGAACAAGACACAGATTCTCACATTCGCAACGGATTAAAATACAATATTAAATAATAATATCAGTTATACAAAGAAAACTGCATCAGTCAATTACATTTTAATACATCAGAGTTACAACATTTCACAATCATTGGACAGTTAAAATCAACGTCCCAAATGAACTACCATATAACACAGCGGAATACACTCCATACGTTCCTGTCATCCAGCTCGCCTCCTGAGCTCCAGAACGTCCTTACCTGAAAATCTGTAATACTCGGTCTGACCCGAGCATTACATCGAAGTAACACCCGGGTCAGGCTGGAAACCAGCATGAGTAAACCCAAACAATTTGAAATACCAAGCTATATAACTTAAGTGAATTACTAGGGTAAGTCGTACTTTTCTACGAGTTCTAATCTTATTTAAGTCAATCATTTATCTCAAAACAATATCCAAAATTCGTTACCCAGTTTTAAATATCCATGATACTTAACTTATTTCATTCCAGCCTGTTTGCTTCCAAACTCACATTTATAAAGAATCGAAGTGGTTTCGGATATTTACTGATACCCGACCCCGGTCTCTTCGAATTCAATGTCATCTCTAATCCAAGTTGTTAAGTTTTAAACAATATAATTCAAATCCAGGGAATCATGCAACAATTCAATTCAGTTAGGTAACCTACATTATCACAGTTTAACCCGTTCATATCACAGCACATCTCAATCGCCCATCCGAGAAAAATCAATCCAAGTCATCCAATATCATTCAACCATCCATAACAAGATTTATTAGATATATAATTCCTAATTAATTTAATTAATCTTCAAATAAATTAATTATCAACTTTAATCATTTAGATTACCTCAATCCTGCATACTCAACATTTATTAATTACAACCCAATTAATAAACCATTTCTTAATAACCCATCTTAATTAATCATCCTTGATTAATTATCCTTTAGTTACATTAGGTAATTAACCCTTAATTACCCCATAGATTAATTAGCCTTAACCATTCACATTAACTTTTAATTAATCTCCTTAATTAATTAATCACATTAATTAATGATTCTCTAATTACTTAATTAAAGTAATTACTTAAGAATTAATCACTTAACCATGCTTAATCAATTATTAATTAACTACAAACCATTTAATTAATTAATAATTCCTTGATTACCTTACAAATCAATTAATTAATTTATAATCACCTAATTAATTATCCCTTAATTATTAATTAATCCTTAATCACTTCCATCAAGTAATTATCTTTCAATCATAAATTAATTAACCTTTAATTAATTCACTTTTAATTAATTACCTCAAATTAATTACCTAAATTAATTAATCACATTAATTAATTACCCTTTAAGTACATTAAGTAATTAACCCTTAATTTATACATTAATCACTCCTTAATCATTAATCAATTAAATTAATTAATTACTCTTATTAATTACTTAATTAATTTAATTAATCTTTGATTATCAAATCCTTAATTAACTTTAAGATAAATCATTATCTTTATTAATTACTTAATTATCATTAACATTATTTAAACATTTATCTTTTATAATTAACTACTTAAATAAATTATTTAATCAAATTTTAAAAATAACATAAGCATTTAACTTAACAAATTTAAGTTAAACAAATTATAACTTCCTTCAATCAAATAATTTAAAACATTTATCATATAATAGTTTAAAACTAGATTAAATTTAAATTTAAACTTGCTTTTATAAAATTAAAAAAAAAACTATTTAAAACCTTGCTTCGGTTTCAATCCGTCAAACTCTCGAGTCCTGACCCGAGTAACTCACCACTTCTTTTCTTTTTTCAATCTTTAGTTTAAATTTAAGTTTAAAACTTTAAAACCAGAAAACAGTAAACACACACGAGTCTACACGAGACTAACCCGAGACATCTCCTTCGTTTCCCCGAGTCACACCCGAGTATGCTTCACCTTCCCACGAACACGACTTTATTGACACCACCAAACACCTATGCACATGCACACATCAACGGTGATGCTCCGATCACCCATGCTACCGCCGCCGAGTCGATGATTATCTACTCATTCGATTCCGACCACCAAAGCCTTAAACAAACTCGAAAATCGAATTCGAGCATATCAACTACCACCTGGAACTAAACAGTTCATCCAAGAACCTCCTCGCCACACCACCATCGACCACCGTACACAACGCGATCGCGTCCAAAGATACGTCACACCTTCACGCTTCGATTCCCCCACCACCGGTCACCTCCGGTTCACCCACGTTGACGCAGTTGCCTCGATTACAACATCGAACCCATTAGGATCTTAAACCCTAAATTCTTGTCGTCCAGCCACCACGGCCCACGAGAAACCCAGCTACCATTTTTCCCTTAACCACCAACCTACGACCTTCCTCCGGCCACCACTTCGAAGCTACTGGACCTCGCGATCGTTGGTAATTGAAGTAAAACCCAATTCTGACCAACTCGCAATTTCTTACCAATCCTAAGCTTAAAAATCATGATACCAATATCAAAATTCATGATTTTCCTATACGAATTAGATTATGAAATCCAAACATGAATTTGTGTTCATCGATTTTTCTGATTAAAAAGGATTTTACTATATATTTTTAATTTTCTAGGAAACTTAAACTAATTATTCTTAAAAATATTTTTACAATTAAAATCTGGTTTATTCAAACGTATTTTATTTAAACATCAAAGCCTATCAGAGAATGATGGAAAAGATTTTGATTTTTGATTCTGTTTTTAGTCTATACTTTAGAACAGAGGAGAATATACATATGTACAGGCATTCATTCCCAAACAATTTCATATCATATACATACAAGCATATTTATGTTCATGCAATCATTTTTCACCACATTATTTCCAGCATTAATCACATGTACTATAGTATAACCGATTTAGTTTTAAAGAATATAGTTTAATCACCTGTCATTGTAAAACAGAGAACAGAGGAGAAGATTCTTATTTCCAGACTTGTTTTCATATTGAACTTCTTTTGCTTTTGTTGAATTTTAATCTGGAATTGATCTTTAAGTTGTTGCTTGTTGCTTTCTTTGATTACTTGCTGTTGATCTCAGGTTGCATTAAAGGATTTTGCATTGATGTTGATTCTAGCCTTTGATTTTCTTGTCACAGATTTTGGTTTCCACTTTTGTTTTCTTTGATCTTGAATTTATCTTTAGTTGAAATGAAGAAAAGATAGATTTAGAGCTGAAAGGTAAAAACAGCTCTTTCTTCTCTCATATTTGTAAAATTTTTAAATTTAATTATCAAAGAGAAATATTGCCATTTGTCCTCTTATGTGTTAATTTGCTTACACATATGCATTTATTTTTACAAATGTCTTTAAACTACTTTAATATACTCACAAGTGTTAACTTGTCTTTTTATTAATTTATTTAAGCTATATATATATTTATGTAATATTTACATATATATAATGTATTTATATAAATAAGCTTTTAAATTTTAATAAATATACAATTTTGAATTTATGTAAATATTTGTTTATAAATAACTTATGTTTTGATCCAATGAAATATAACATATATTTTGCAAATTTTATTTTAACTCTGTATATTTTTTACAAACCAAATTGTCTTATGTTTGAATTTTAAAAATGAAAGAATTATTGAAAACAAAGAAAAAATGTGCTTTTAATTAAATCTTATTTTAAACTTAAGCTAAAATATATCTTTTAAATAAATAAGAAATTGTCTTTGTTATTAAAAATTTAAATTCCAAATACCCTTTGAAAAGTATTATGTTAAATTATAATTTCTAAATTATAAACTATGTATATATTTAAAGTTCGAAAACACTTTTATTAAATTCAAACCAATATTTTTCCATTTCAATATATACAAATATGTACATTTTAAATGGAAAACATTTCAACATTAGTTTTGAAAATTATTATATTGAATTTTAAAACATAACTCCAAATCACAATATATATATACATATATATATTATAATTTGAAAACATAGCTCTTATTAAATTAAAGACTTCCTATTTACAATATATATACCATTATATACATTATAAATAGAAAACATTTTGATTAGCTTTGAAAGATAAATTTTGCCAAATAAATATTTATTAAAGAAGATCATTAAACAAATATTATCAAATGGATATTTATATAGATATTTATACGTCAGTATTTATTATAGTTCAAATTCATCTATATACATATCCAGATATATTCTAATTATTATAATTTCATTTATTAATCCAAATAAAAATCAGTATTTATATTAATTAACCCAGTTAATTATTAATTAACAGATGTTCCAAAATCCGGGTTATCACATTCCTCCCCCCTTAGAATCTTTTCGTCCTCGAAAAGAAACGAAGACAGAATTTTATTCAATAATTTAAATTCAGATAAATTATTCTTTGATAATTTTTAAAACACTTTCAAAATCTATATAATATTGCCAAATTAGTTTTTTATTTTATTTTATAAAAGTACCTTTTATAACTCGATGTTTCAACCGGTCCATCCTTGTTCTCACAAAAATTCGGTCATACGTTGATCAAGCGTAAGACTGAAAATCTATAAGTACTTGGTAAACCCATTTTCAACATCTAGTGAAAATACTTGGAAAATACTTTATTTGAAAATATCGAAAACGTTTTTGAAAATAGAGGAAATATATTTGGTGAAAATGCTCTGGAAATCATCACCCCCATCCATGGTCAAAGTTACATCACGGGTTACGTTGCCATCGCAGCAAAAGTCCATGTAACTGATGACAGCATGGAACCCACAACAGATCGCAGTTACATTCCAGGGTTACGTTGCCATCGCAGCAAAAGTCCATGTAACTGTTGGCTCTCAGCGGCACACACGATTTCGCTGTCAAATGAAACTTCTCCACTCTACATAGGTCTCGGTCTACCGATATAGAATCAAACGCAGACTGTTGGCTCTCAGTGGCACACATGACTTTCGCTATGTTACCATAGTGTCGTAGTCTACCTATATAAAATCAAACATAGACTGTTGGCTCTCAGCGGCTCACACGACTTTCGCTATGGTCTGCAGTAGATCGCAGTGACATCGAGTTACACTGTCGTCACAACATAACCCAAATGCCTCTGTGGGCACCAGCCCCTCGACTTTCGCTACACAAATAATCCTCAGGAACTAGTTTTGTCCGGACTCCTCACAGGATCAACTTTAGAAACCCCCCTTGGGGCTCAAGGCAGTACCACCCTGTGGCACTCCTGAGAAGTTCATTTTAAGGAAGCGCCTTTTTCCCCAGAGCTTTTCTCAAAACACTTTATACTATACACTTATAGTATCTTCAAATCATACCCTTTATGATTTTTATCAAAATCTCCTTTATACAAAATCGATATTCCAAATCGATAGATCCAAACTTGGCTTTCCAAATTCCCAAAATTGATTTTCCAAAAAATCAAAAGCCTTTTCAAAAATCCATAGGTTCCAAAACCTTTTCAAAAATCATTCTCATAAGATCCTTTATATATATATATAGAGATATATATATATATATATATATATATATAACTTTGAAAATCTTTGGATTATTTCAAACTTGTATAAAACCTCTTTTATACTTTAAAATATTTTCAAACCTTTTCTATTCTGATTATAGATTTAACAAGGGAAGATTTACCTTATATAACAAGGATATATAACTTAATTTTATTCCAAATCAAATATTTAAATTTGATAAATCTTTTATAAAGTTATTGACCATATTACTTTTCATTTCAAACCCTTTTACAGTTCTTATCCACAAATTTTCAATATCAATTTCATTCAAACTCGTACGATGTACGCATATCATCCGTACGCTATATAAATCTGATCGCTCTTCGATCACACAATTTCTCTTACGAACTAGTATCGTCCACCCGATTTCCTAGTGCGGACTCAGATCTGGTTTCTTGATCAGAAACCGTCATTCTCCTTGCATAGTCACAACTATGATAGAGAATATCCAGAACCAATCAAAAATCCATATCCAGGTTCGCCGTCGAAAATCGAGCGAAAAATCCTAACTCGGATCGATAATATTATCTCGAAATTCTGTGTTCGAATCTGGATCAAATCACTATGCGAATAGAATAATATACGTATATCCTACGTATTTATCTTTATTGATTATTAGCTAAATCAATTCTCTTTTCTATTCACATTTCCTTTAATTCCATTCACTTATTCTCAATTGCTTCCATTTCCAATTGAGTTATTACTTTAATTACAAACAGTTTGAACTCTGACCTATTAAATTTAAAAATAGCTTGAAAAAGTTTAAAATAGATATGTAGTTGAAAAATAGTTATTAGTTTGTAAAATAACTGTAAAATAGTTAAGTAGGTATAAAATAGTTAGATAATTGCAAAAATAGTTTTTTTAAAATAGTGATTAGATATAAGTAACTGAAAAAAATAGCAATTAGTTTATAAGACAGTTTCAAAATAGTTAAATAGTTCCAAAATAATTGTAAAATAAGTATAGGATAGTTTGGGGTTTAAGAAGAAAGATTGTATAGTAAATAGTTTGGAAAAATATATTTGTATTAAAACAATTTATTTTGAAAATAATCCAGAGCCAAACTGTTTAATTTCCCAATCTTCATTTCCAATTAATTTCCCATCAATTCAATTTAAATTCCAATTTCATTTAAATTGACTCAATACTTCAATTTCCATTGAAATTGATTTAATCCCAATTCAAGTTGAATTAACCTTAATTCCTTTCCAATTTTAAATCAAATTCCATTTGATTTTTAAACTTATTCAACTTTAATCACAATTCCAAATTAATTCAAATCAAATTCAAATTGAACTAATTCCATTTAAATCTCAATTTTAAACTATCTCGAATTATATAAATTCGAGTTAATTTTTAAATGTTGATTTAATTCCTTAAATCAAATTAACCCTTATTTTTAAACCAACAATCTAAATTTTTAAATAATTAAATTTTGAGTCCAAATTTCAAAACTCCATTTTAAAGTATCTTTACTTAGCTTATTTCAAAGCTCAAATTAGAGTTCAAAACTTTTTAAATGATTAAATCTTCAGAATCCAATCAACCTTACTCAAATTTGAGTTCTCCATTTTAACTTTTAAACTTCTTATTAATAAACTTCCCACTTAAGTTTTAAAAAAAAACTTATCACATTTCCGGGAAAATTCAAAACTCAACACTTAGTGTTTACTTCAAATCATCTTTGATATTATGTATAACCTCATTTATACATTTTTATTTCCTTTACACACCAAGTTATACTTTAAATTTTTAAACCACCTTTGGTTTTTAAATTCAAAACAAATTTCTTTAAAACAATTTCAAGTTTTCTGGACTTAGATTTTAAAACTTCACAATTTAGAACCCACTTCAATTTACAAGTCATACTTGCCTAAATGTTTTACTTCCCTAAAACATTTCATTTTGCTTACTCATTTACAACATTTCATTATTAAATACAACAACCATTTATGATAATAACCAATATTATCATATCTGGAAACCAATTTATTATTATCTTTATTCTGATAACATTTCTACAAATTCAAGATTTTAATTTCAGTTTGGATCCATTTCAAACTTATCTTCATTCAATTTCAATTTGGTTGTATTACTATTACCACTTAATTCTCATTATTTTATTTTATTCCAGTGATTCAACAACCAATTTCTTTAATATATTTAACAATTAGAAAATTATTTCTATATATATCAAAAGATAAACTTATATAAAAATAATTTATTTTTAAAACCATTTAAAATCTTTATATAGGAAAATAACAAGTACGTTCTCTCATATATATATATATATATATATATATATATATGTACACTCAACTCATTTTAGGGTACCATTGACCCTATCCTTAATGAGTAATCCCAACAGAGCCAAGGTTCTCTTAACCTCGCTCTGATACCAAATGTAACGACCTGGAATTTTCGAACCCGAAATTCCAGATAGTTAGGAGAAAAAGGAAAGAGATAGAAGAAGAAAAAGAACAAGACACAGATTCTCACATTCGCAACAGATTAAAATACAATATTAAATAATAATATCAGTTATACAAAGAAAACTGTATCAGTCAATTACATTTTAATACATCAGAGTTACAACATTTCACAATCATTGGATAGTTAAAATCAACGTCCCAAATGAACTACCATATAACACAGCGAAATACACTCCATACGTTCCTGTCATCCAGCTTGCCTCCTGAGCTCCAGAACGTCCTCACCTGAAAATCTGTAATACTCGGTCTAACCCGAGCATTACATCAAAGTAACACCCGGGTCAGGCTGGAAACCAGCGTGAGTAAACCCAAACAATTTGAAATACCAAGCTATATAACTTAAGTGAATTACCAGGGTAACTCGTACTTTGCTACGAGTTCTAATCTTATTTAAGTCAATCATTTATCTCAAAACAATATCCAAAATTCGTTACCCAGTTTTAAATATCCATGATACTTAACTTATTTCATTCCAACCTGTAACGCCCCGATATTTTCAACCATTCGCATCCATTATAAGTGTATAGGTAGACACTCATGCCAGAGTTGAATTGCTCAAAATACCGCGTTGTAATTAAAATTTGGCAAATCTCAGAATATACAGTAAATAAATATAATCACAAATCACAGACACAGAGTAATATAATGCAGCGGAAGTAAAAGAAATAGTAGTTCATGAAGCTATTATATAAATATATCAGAGTTACATAAGATATAACAAAAGAAATAGAGAACAACAGAAGTCTCAATAAAATAACCAAGTACAAGCTGAGTAGGACAACGAAACTGAAGTAGATAGGACAAAACAAGCAGATAATCTCCAGTGATTCAAATCTCCAAGAGAGTGGAAATCCAAATCTGTGAATAACTCAGGCTGACCCGAGCGTAAAGCAAAACACAAAACACTCGAGTCAGGACAATATATACTTATATAATATAAACCAACTCAAGTGAACTGTAATAAGGTACAAGTAACTTAGAAGATGCTTGGGACCGCCCATCCTCTAAGGATCCGTTAAACTATTTACTATGTAGTAATATTCGATATTATAATAGTGTCTAAATAAGTAAAGTATAATCATATAGAAAATAGCGTTAAGGGGATGGAGAACCTTAACGCGGTCGGATCTTAAAATCATAATCGTAGTAAAGCTCGATATGGTAGGTGACACGGCACAACTAGGCAATGCCAGGGTAGATATACCAATTACGCACACGGACTGATGGATACGCATAGCAGCCACTGTAACGACCCAGAATTTTTGATAATTAAAATTCGAATATTTAATTAATTTTTAATATTAATAAATGGAATTAAGAAGTCGAATGATTTATTTTTCGAATATTGGATTTAATTTGATAATTAAATCGATAATTTAATAGTTAAATTCCAGAGATAATTGAAATCTGGATTAAATATGATTGAAAAATGATTTGTAAAATTTTATTTAATCATACTGGAGTTATAGAAAGGGTATAGAACGTTCAGAATCGAATTTAGAGTTAAATTGTGAAAATTGAATATTTTAATATTTAATTATCGATTGGAAAATAGCCAATTTTCGAACAGTCTCAGAATTGAACGAGACCAGTTCCATTAGATCCGTAATAGTTAGTTATTATCGGATTTCAATTTTCGTAGCAAACGGAGTTGTCGTTTGACCGTGGTAACTCGAAACGCATCGATATCGTTTTAATTTTAAATCGTCGAGTTAAAATAGTCATTTTTCAAAAGGTCTCGGATTTCGACGAAACCAGTTTCATCGGATCCGTAATGTGATATTATTGTAAGATTTCAAATTTCGTAATTTTTGGTTGTACCGTTTGTCCGGGGCAAGCCAAAACGCCTCGAAATCGATTTAAATCGGTTTAATTTAAATTGATCGTTTAATTCCATAACTCGCACAGATGACCGAATTAGCTTTCGAAACCTATTCCATTGTGTTCGGAACGCAGGGTAAACCCTAGAAACGTCAGCCGGCATGTTCGATTTGGAGTTCGGAAAATCCGGGATGAATGGTGTCGCGTATTTTTCTATAAAAGCCCCTCACTTATTTCATTTTGCAAGAGAACTAGGGTTTTGAACCCAGGCCGCCACTTTCATTTCTAAGGCCAGAAATCAATCTCCTTCCTCCTCAATTTTCTTCAAATCCACAAACAATTAGAGGAAGTTGTCAACTGCAAAGTTGTAGAGGAAGATAAGAACTACGTTCTCAACGGTGGAGATCGTCTGAAACGAGGTAGATCATCGGCAAATCGAGCTTGAAGGGGCTGTTTTTGTGCACGTTTTTCATGGCCATGGGGAGGCCGAGCTTGGTGCTATTGATGGTGAAGGTGGAGTGAAGCGAGGGCTTTCGAATGGTGGTGGAGTGATGGGGTCTAGTGCATCGAGGAGGCCGGAGCAATTAGGGTTTGGTGGAGGCTATGGGTTGAACGAACGTGAATTTCACGTTATGGAAGAAGGCTTCGTAAGTGGCCTGATGTGGAGGAAGCAAAATGAACAGCCAGATCTGAGTTAGGTTGAAAATTGAAAAGAAAAATTGATTTATATATATATATTAATGTGTATAAACTTCTAAAATTCATAACTTCTGCATACGAGGTCCGTTTTGGACGAAACGAATTGCGTTGGCTTCGTTTGGTCGAGCACTACGCGATGCAATTGGATTGGAGTCGTTTGGAGTCAATGAAAATTTCGGGTAAAATTAAACGCGCGTTTAATTTTATTCGAAATAAACGCTGGAATCAGAATTAAAATCAAGGTGAGATCTTCTCACTCAAATGAAAGTGGATTTTCTTTTACAGTTATTGATTGATGATTGACTGTTTGGATGTGATATTAGATATAGTAGGATATATATCTATATATAGCAATATATACATATTGGCATATGTATATATTGGATTGATTGATTTCCCGCCTCGTATAGCGGATGAGACCCTATTGCGCCGTTAGTAAGCGGATTTTTATAAAAACCTATATACCGCGATAATTCCGTACTGGAGCGGAATTGGTATTGTGCTAACATCTGTGGATGCAGGGAAACAGGTTGGAGGGATCCGACTGGATTCCTCACCGTATTGATTATTTACAGATATTTTGATATATTCTGTTATCATATGATGATATATGATATTTGACTGTTGTGATGGACTGATTGGTGTTGTGGCATCATCGGGTTCAGTTTTGAAATGTAAAAATAACGACTTTTACTTTAAAAAGGTTTTTTAAAGTGATCTTTGAAATTATACGTTTTATTAAATTTCTGAAGTGATTTATTTTAAATAAATAAACGTTCAGATTTTAAAGTTACAAAAATTTATAGATTTGTGAAATATAACCGAAAAGTGATTTTTGGGATAAATAGTTGACTGATTTATGAAATGGTTTAAATTGAGATTTTTGAATTTCTGTAACGGTTCATATAAAAGATTTATGAAATTGATATCTACAAAATTAAGAATGTTGAAATTATAAAATGAGTTTTTATAAGTGATAAAAATGAAATATTATGGAATCCGTAAGTGAATGAAATTTATAGATTTATAAATTGTGAAGTTGAAAATGAATGATAAGTTATTAACTTATAATATGAACTTGTGATATTTATATCAAGTATAATTCGAATTTGTTAATAAAGAAGATGTATAAATCAAAGTTGTTAGAAAATGGAAATAGAATTTATAAACGTTGTTTTTATAAATTCGAAAATAAATCAAATTTGATTGATTTTAAATATAGAGATTATTAAGGGAATTTATCCACGATTTTGGACAGTGGGTGATTCTTGAAATAAATGTGTAGAAAAGATTGAAATTTGGTTATTGAAGTATATTCACGATTTTGGACAGTGAATATATTGTTAAGTAAAATGAACTTGTTTTGGGAAAGCGATATTTGAAATGAAGTGATTGTTTTAAAAGATGTTTTAAAACGTGTGAATTACCGAAATCATAGATTTCAACATTTATTGTTGAAATAGACGGTTTCGAAAAATAAGGAAATGATGGACTATAACACTGTTGTTATAGTAAATGATTTCCGAAAGGAAATGTTTTTATGTAGTATTGGGATTTATATATCTATCTAATTTCGAATCCCTATACTAGTGATTTTGAGTCGTCGTAACGATGTTTTACGTAACATTCGTTTTGACTCAAATAAAATGTGTTTAAAGAATGATTTCCTTAAAGAATGAGATATATACTTAATTTTGATTTAAGTATATCGAATATTTTCTAAGTGTTGAAAATAAATAGTTTTGTGAATTACTTATTTTAAATAAGTATGGAAATGCTTTTCCAATATGAAGTGAACTGTTTAGAGATTTTATCTTTTAAAGATAAATTGAAAAGTGAATATTTGAAATTGTTTTCAAATGGAAGTGTGGAAATTCTATATCTAGTAAAGATATTTTTGAAGATAAATAATTTGGAAAATTATTTGGAATCTGATGATGTTGCGCATCTTTATTGATAGTTAAATAACCGACTATCAATAATTACCTTTAGATAGGTATTTGTTGTGAATTGGATGAATTTGAATGCCACACTTATTTTTGAATAATCGCTCACTATTCGGGTTAGCCGGGAAAGGACCATGGGGTCGTATAACCCATTCCGAATATGTGATACGTCGTATGAATTGCATTCGAAGACCGGTGTTGAAGACCGGATATTTTTGAAAACGGAAGGATTACCGTCGAGTTACTCTACATCGGCTGATCTCCGATTTAGAGGTTTTATCACCCTTAGTGACGGGAAGTCCGGACGTGATTAGAAAATTATCCGGAAATGCAAGGGCTTCGTGAGAAGTGCCTTCGGTTCTGTTCGATCCCGGAGCAGACTTGTATGGATTGTGTGTCTGACGTTACAATTTGAGATATAAAGCTGATTTCTTTCAAATACATTTCTGTTGGTGGCGGAGAATTTATTCTCTTAGCTTAACACCCTTCTCTGAGACGTACGAGCTCAGAGGTTATGTAGTTGAAATTTATCAGCGATATATCCCAATTTGGTAACGTGGCATACTGAGTGTTGCTGTGAAATGATCAGTGTTTGATCATTTGTGATATGATCATTTGTTTGATCTTATATCTTTGTGATCATAGGTTGATCATTTTGTTTGACCCGAAGCAGGGCTTTGTAGAAAGCGTAGCTTTGTGGACGAGACTTCGTCGAGCCTCACACCCCGGAAATGGTCGAAACAGGAAGGATGCGGCAAGGTTCTAGGGAGTAGCGCCCCTTAGTGTATGTCATTCCTTCTGGATAAAGGTGGTATCATGGTATGGAGCCCAGATACTTAACCTCTGTGGTTACTGCATTAGTTTTCTATGTGGTTTGTTGGAAATCGGGGATCCTCGGGAAGATCGGTGACGATCGGGGGATGGCATACGCGTGTCAGTAGTTACCTATTTTTGCAGAGGTAACCCGGCCTTGTGTTGGCAGAGATCCGGTTAGGTTCTCGGGTCGTCTATTCCAGGGACGTACCCATCGTGGATAGGAAGTTCCTTAGCCTGACCATTTGTTGGAAATCCAAAGAAACAATACGTGACTTGTACGGTTTTAGTTGTAGAACCTATCATTCACTTATGGTGGTCACCACTGTTTGGATGGTAGCTATAGTAGGCATAAGTGCGGAATGCCTATGCTGGCTAAGATTTATATTATACTTTCGAAATGTTTTCTACACTATGCACTAATAATAATATCAAAAAGGATTTGATTTTGCGTAGTAAGCATCTTTGACTATCATAAGAAGAAATCTCCTCCAAGTCTGCGTTTGCATTGTGTGTGTGGTGGGAGGTCTTATGGTAGTTTCATTTTCCAAAAGCATTGCGAATTGACTTTAAAATTTTCTGTTGTTTAATTTAAAGATAAATAACTGTTTTACGATCTCACACCAGTCACCATGACTGACTTGGAGTTTATTGTTTCCCTTCTAAACTCTGGGTGCCCACCAATTTCCACACGGGCAGTCTAGAGTTAGATTATCAGGATATTCTGGATATTCTGGAGCTTTGGAGATAAGCTGGATGACGAGACGTAGTATTTGTATTTGATAGTATTTATTCCGCTGTGTATTCTGTATGGGGACAAGTTATATAACTGTCCATTGTTGTATATTGACTCTGATGATTGATGTATGTATAAAATGATATAGTTCTTTGTTTTAGAGATTATTCATTTATCTATTATATATTGTTCCACTGCGATGTGTAAGATTCTGATATTGTTTTCTGTTTCTGTTTCTGCTCTTGTTCTGTTGTTGTTCTTTCTTTCTCTTTTTCTTCTATCTTCTTCTTCTTCTGCCTTTTTCTTCTTTCTTAAACCCTCACTATTGGGGTTTCCGGCACTCGATTGCTCGACAGTCTATAAAGTGAGTATCGATGTTGAATTTTCGAAAGTCGAAAATTTCGGTATGTGACATTTGGTATCAGAGCATATGGTTAAGCGACAACCCTACTCTGTTGGGTGTTACTCATTAGAGATAGAGTCAATAGTACTCTAGAATGAGTTTGAGTGTAATAATAGATATGAGTGCGTATTTGTTAGTGAATATAAAATTTGTTTTATATTGTGATGATTGGTTTGTTGAGTGGTATATGGATTCTGGTCGGTATTGTCCGTACAACTCTATCGATAGGGATCTCTAAACACTTATATAGAACAATTCGGCACAGTATTGTTTTAAATAGGGTAAATGAGATAATTTTGCCCAAAACTATTTTTGTATAGAAAATAAATGTTTTTCTGTAAAGTACTACAGTATATGGTTGCATGGATGTTAGGAAGTAATAATAGTAAATTATTATCATTGAAGTTGAATAAGAAATTGGAATCATAACTCCAAAGTTAAGAGATAAATCCATGTACAAATGAAATTTAAGAATGTAAATTATAAATGTGAATTGTAATTTAAAACGGAATTCCAGAGAAGTTTTTGGAAATGTTTAAAAAAAAAAAAGAATTTGAAAATTCTGGAAATTTGGAAAGTTTAATTCCTTTTTGATTTGAAAATGGATTTCAAAAGTTTTGAAAAATATTTTGGAGAAATGAAAGCTCTAAACTCTTTTCGGTCGCTGGAAAATAATTCCGATGATGATCGCGACATCACCGGTGTTCATTTTCGGGTTTCCAAAAGAGGAATTGCTGCCAAATCGTTTTAAATGGAAGTTGTTTTGGAAATTTGGATTTTGTTTTAGAAAATTCAAAGGATAATTTGAACTGTTTTCAAAAAATGGTTTTTGAAATGTTGGTAAGACTCTGGGATACCATATTTGTGAAATATTAATAAGTTGATAACTAATACAGGTTAAATTTTGATAGAATAAATTTAACTTAAAGGATGAAGTTAAATTAAAATAAGTACAAGTGAATCAACTTAATGAAAGTAAATTGAATGTTGAAAAAAATTCATTTCGAATTTGTAGAGTAAAGTATTGAAATAAAATTTGTAAGTGAAACTGATTGAAGAAATGACAAATTAATATGGTTTGAAATGAATTAAATTCATATGGAATTTGAAATCCAGTTTAATATAAGTGGTTATAAACCAAAATGGTGGATTGTAAATAAATTTTTGGAGCAAACAAAAGTGAATAAAACTGGAATTGAAACTGAATGTTGAAAACAAATTTGAATAAAGTGAATTACCATTTGAGATAAATTAGTAAATGAAACTAATTTAAAATGATGCAGTTGTAAATGGAAGATAATCGATAAAAATTCAATATTCAGAATAGAAGATAAAATTGAATTCAAGTGAATTTGAAATGTAAAATTTAAGGAATATGAATAGGTATAACTTCAATAGTGAAGTAAAAATATATAAGCAGTTATATTGAAAATTTTGTAATTGAATGTACGAAATGGTTTGAATATATGTAACTAGATATTATGGCTAGTAGGATATACAGGTATAAAGGAAATTGAATTTGATTTCACAGATAATTTGAATTGCTCGACAAAAGGTACGTATTTGAATTATAATATGAGTTTTTGATGATTTCTGGTCTAGCCGCTTGGCTTTTTCTTTTTCTTTTTGAAATCTGAGAGTCCGTAGGGACGTTTTGTAGTCGTACCGTATTAGCCGCGCAAAGGAGACGCTGGCGAAATTTTTCGAAAATTTAGAGCGTTAGAAAATTTTTGAGAAAATTTGGAAGTTAAAATTTGAATTTAAACTCGAATTTGAATTTAGAAGTTAAACAATGTTGTTTGAAACTTATAATTGAAGTTAGAAAGCTAGTTGAATGATAATGAATCTTTAGTAGGAAGATTTGTTTTGATGAATTGATAAAACTATTGAATTGTGAAAAACAGTAGACGAGTTAAGGACCTTTTTTTTCCTAATTTGTAATTTCGAGGACGAAATTCTTTTAAGGGGGGAAGTCTGTAACGACCCAGAATTTTTGATAATTAAAATTCGAATATTTAATTAATTTTTAATATTAATAAATGGAATTAAGAAGTCGAATGATTTATTTTTCGAATATTGGATTTAATTTGATAATTAAATCGATAATTTAATAGTTAAATTCCAGAGATAATTGAAATCTGGATTAAATATGATTGAAAAATGATTTGTAAAATTTTATTTAATCATACTGGAGTTATAGAAAGTGTATAGAACGTTCAGAATCGAATTTAGAGTTAAATTGTGAAAATTGAATATTTTAATATTTAATTATCGACTGGAAAATAGCCAATTTTCGAACAGTCTCAGAATTGAACGAGACCAGTTCCATTGGATCCGTAATAGTTAGTTATTATCGGATTTCAATTTTGGTAGCAAACGGAGTTGTCGTTTGACCGTGGTAACTCGAAACGCATCGATATCGTTTTAATTTTAAATCGTCGAGTTAAAATAGTCATTTTTCAAAAGGTCTCGGATTTCGACGAAACCAGTTTCATCGGATCCGTAATGTGATATTATTGTAAGATTTCAAATTTCGTAATTTTTGGATGTACCGTTTGTCCGGGGCAAGCCAAAACGCCTCGAAATCGATTTAAATCAGTTTAATTTAAATTGATCGTTTAATTCCATAACTCGCACAGATGACCGAATTAGCTTTCGAAACCTGTTCCATTGTGTTCGGAACGCGGGGTAAACCCTAGAAACGTCAGCCGGCATGTTCGATTTGGAGTTCGGAAAATCCGGGATGAATAGTGTCGCGTATTTTTCTATAAAAGCCCCTCACTTATTTCATTTTGCAAGAGAACTAGGGTTTTGAACCCAGGCCGCCACTTTCATTTCTAAGGCCAGAAATCAATCTCCTTCCTCCTCAATTTTCTTCAAATCCACAAACAATTAGAGGAAGTTGTCAACTGCAAAGTTGTAGAGGAAGATAAGAACTACGTTCTCAACGGTGGAGATCGTCTGAAACGAGGTAGATCATCGGCAAATCGAGCTTGAAGGGGCTGTTTTTGTGCACGTTTTTCATGGCCATGGGGAGGCCGATCTTGGTGCTATTGATGGTGAAGGTGGAGTGAAGCGAGGGCTTTCGAATGGTGGTGGAGTGATGGGGTCTAGTACATCGAGGAGGCCGGAGCAATTAGGGTTTGGTGGAGGCTATGGGTTGAACGAACGTGAATTTCACGTTATGGAAGAAGGCTTCGTGAGTGGCCTGATGTGGAGGAAGCAAAATGAACAGCCAGATCTGAGTTAGGTTGAAAATTGAAAAGAAAAATTGATTTTTATATATATATTAATGTGTATAAACTTCTAAAATTCATAACTTCTGCATACGAGGTCCGTTTTGGACGAAACGAATTGCGTTGGCTTCGTTTGGTCGAGCACTACGCGATGCAATTGGATTGGAGTCGTTTGGAGTCAATGAAAATTTCGGGTAAAATTAAACGCGCGTTTAATTTTATTCGAAATAAACGCTGGAATCAGAATTAAAATCAAGGTGAGATCTTCTCACTCAAATGAAAGTGGATTTTCTTTTACAGTTATTGATTGATGATTGACTGTTTGGATGTGATATTAGATATAGTAGGATATATATCTATATATAGCAATATATACATATTGGCATATGTATATATTGGATTGATTGATTTCCCGCCTCGTATAGCGGATGAGACCCTATTGCGCCGTTAGTAAGCGGATTTTTATAAAAACCTATATACCGCGATAATTCCGTACTGGAGCGGAATTGGTATTGTGCTAACATCTGTGGATGCAGGGAAACAGGTTGGAGGGATCCGACTGGATTCCTCACCGTATTGATTATTTACAGATATTTTGATATATTCTGTTATCATATGATGATATATGATATTTGACTGTTGTGATGGACTGATTGGTGTTGTGGCATCATTGGGTTCAGTTTTGAAATGTAAAAATAACGACTTTTACTTTAAAAAGGTTTTTTAAAGTGATCTTTGAAATTATACGTTTTATTAAATTTCTGAAGTGATTTATTTTAAATAAATAAACGTTCAGATTTTAAAGTTACAAAAGTTTATAGATTTGTGAAATATAACCGAAAAGTGATTTTTGGGATAAATAGTTGACTGATTTATGAAATGGTTTAAATTGAGATTTTTGAATTTCTGTAACGGTTCATATAAAAGATTTATGAAATTGATATCTACAAAATTAAGAATGTTGAAATTATAAAATGAGTTTTTATAAGTGATAAAAATGAAATATTATGGAATCCGTAAGTGAATGAAATTTATAGATTTATAAATTGTGAAGTTGAAAATGAATGATAAGTTATTAACTTATAATATGAACTTGTGATATTTATATCAAGTATAATTCGAATTTGTTAATAAAGAAGATGTATAAATCAAAGTTGTTAGAAAATGGAAATCGAATTTATAAACGTTGTTTTTATAAATTCGAAAATAAATCAAATTTGATTGATTTTAAATATAGAGATTATTAAGGGAATTTATCCACGATTTTGGACAGTGGGTGATTCTTGAAATAAATGTGTAGAAAAGATTGAAATTTGGTTATTGAAGTATATTCACGATTTTGGACAGTGAATATATTGTTAAGTAAAATGAACTTGTTTTGGGAAAGCGATATTTGAAATGAAGTGATTGTTTTAAAAGATGTTTTAAAACGTGTGAATTACCGAAATCATAGATTTCAACATTTATTGTTGAAATAGACGGTTTCGAAAAATAAGGAAATGATGGACTATAACACTGTTGTTATAGTAAATGATTTCCGAAAGGAAATGTTTTTATGTAGTATTGGGATTTATATATCTATCTAATTTCGAATCCCTATACTAGTGATTTTGAGTCGTTGTAACGATGTTTTACGTAACATTCGTTTTGACTCAAATAAAATGTGTTTAAAGAATGATTTCCTTAAAGAATGAGATATATACTTAATTTTGATTTAAGTATATCGAATATTTTCTAAGTGTTGAAAATAAATAGTTTTGTGAATTACTTATTTTAAATAAGTATGGAAATGCTTTTCCAATATGAAGTGAACTGTTTAGAGATTTTATCTTTTAAAGATAAATTGAAAAGTGAATATTTGAAATTGTTTTCAAATGGAAGTGTGGAAATTCTATATCTAGTAAAGATATTTTTGAAGATAAATAATTTGGAAAATTATTTGGAATCTGATGATGTTGCGCATCTTTATTGATAGTTAAATAACCGACTATCAATAATTACCTTTAGATAGGTATTTGTTGTGAATTGGATGAATTTGAATGCCACACTTATTTTTGAATAATCGCTCACTATTCGGGTTAGCCGGGAAAGGACCATGGGGTCGTATAACCCATTCCGAATATGTGATACGTCGTATGAATTGCATTCGAAGACCGGTGTTGAAGACCGGATATTTTTGAAAACGGAAGGATTACCGTCGAGTTACTCTACATCGGCTGATCTCCGATTTAGAGGTTTTATCACCCTTAGTGACGGGAAGTCCGGACGTGATTAGAAAATTATCCGGAAATGCAAGGGCTTCGTGAGAAGTGCCTTCGGTTCTGTTCGATCCCGGAGCAGACTTGTATGGATTGTGTGTCTGACGTTACAATTTGAGATATAAAGCTGATTTCTTTCAAATACATTTCTGTTGGTGGCGGAGAATTTATTCTCTTAGCTTAACACCCTTCTCTGAGACGTACGAGCTCAGAGGTTATGTAGTTGAAATTTATCAGCGATATATCCCAATTTGGTAACGTGGCATACTGAGTGTTGCTGTGAAATGATCAGTGTTTGATCATTTGTGATATGATCATTTGTTTGATCTTATATCTTTGTGATCATAGGTTGATCATTTTGTTTGACCCGAAGCAGGGCTTTGTAGAAAGCGTAGCTTTGTGGACGAGACTTCGTCGAGCCTCACACCCCGGAAATGGTCGAAACAGGAAGGATGCGGCAAGGTTCTAGGGAGTAGCGCCCCTTAGTGTATGTCATTCCTTCTGGATAAAGGTGGTATCATGGTATGGAGCCCAGATACTTAACCTCTGTGGTTACTGCATTATTTTTCTATGTGGTTTGTTGGAAATCGGGGATCCTCGGGAAGATCGGTAACGATCGGGGGATGGCATACGCGTGTCAGTAGTTACCTATTTTTGCAGAGGTAACCCGGCCTTGTGTTGGCAGAGATCCGGTTAGGTTCTCGGGTCGTCTATTCCAGGGACGTACCCATCGTGGATAGGAAGTTCCTTAGCCTGACCATTTGTTGGAAATCCAAAGAAACAATACGTGACTTGTACGGTTTTAGTTGTAGAACCTATCATTCACTTATGGTGGTCACCACTGTTTGGATGGTAGCTATAGTAGGCATAAGTGCGGAATGCCTATGCTGGCTAAGATTTATATTATACTTTCGAAATGTTTTCTACACTATGCACTAATAATAATATCAAAAAGGATTTGATTTTGCGTAGTAAGCATCTTTGACTATCATAAGAAGAAATCTCCTCCAAGTCTGCGTTTGCATTGTGTGTGTGGTGGGAGGTCTTATGGTAGTTTCATTTTCCAAAAGCATTGCGAATTGACTTTAAAATTTTCTGTTGTTTATTTTAAAGATAAATAACTGTTTTACGATCTCACACCAGTCACCATGACTGACTCGGAGTTTATTGTTTCCCTTCTAAACTCTGGGTGCCCACCAATTTCCACACGGGCAGTCTAGAGTTAGATTATCAGGATATTCTGGATATTCTGGAGCTTTGGAGATAAGCTGGATGACGAGACGTAGTATTTGTATTTGATAATATTTATTCCGCTGTGTATTCTGTATGGGGACAAGTTATATAACTGTCCATTGTTGTATATTGACTCTGATGATTGATGTATGTATAAAATGATATAGTTCTTTGTTTTAGAGATTATTCATTTATCTATTATATATTGTTCCGCTGCGATGTGTAAGATTCTGATATTGTTTTCTGTTTCTGTTTCTGCTCTTGTTCTGTTGTTGTCCTTTCTTTCTCTTTTTCTTCTATCTTCTTCTTCTTCTGCCTTTTTCTTCTTTCTTAAACCCTCACTATTGGGGTTTCCGGCACTCGATTGCTCGACAGTCGATAAAGTGAGTATCGATGTTGAATTTTCGAAAGTCGAAAATTTCGGTATGTGACATCCACTACCGTTCCACCTCAAACAACACTCCCAAATCGGAGGATCGCCATCTAATCAATCACAGGTAAGAGTATAATATCGAAGAAATGTGTCCGAGAAGAGGTGCTACCTCACTGGTCCGAGATCGCTCCTGTTTTAGCCACCTTATGCCAACTCACGGGAGTTGGGTCCACGTATATACCTTAAGAACGTCACCACCATCCTACTTCATTCTGGAAACTCCACCGCGTACACAGTTGTCAAAGTGGTTTTCGGTAAGACAGAGAGTATGGCCATATCCGATCCCGGTCTCTTTAATAACCAATCGTTATTATAACCCGTAGTTATAATTTTAAAATAATATTTTATACTTCAAAATAGAATATCATTTCAAATCCAAATCTTTATCAAAATAAAGATTAAATCAATTCCAAACCATTTCAATATATTTCAAATATCATATCATTTCAAAACTTCATTTCAAATCATTTCAATATATCAAAATATCATATCTTTCCAAAACTTCATTTCAAATCATTTTAATATATCAAATATCAATCTTTCCAAATCTTCATTTCAAATCATTTTAATATAATAAAATATCATATCCTTACAAATCCAAATATTTGACTTTAAATACCTTTTAAATTCAAAGATATCGTTCATTTACTATCATTTCAAATCACCTTTATATAGTTTATATTTCAATCAAAATAATTGATTTAAACCTTTTAAAAGTGTAATTATTATATTTTCAAATCAAGTATTTAATTTCCAAAGTTTCAAACCATTCTGAGTTCGTTTACTAAGTCAAAAACCATAATTATTAAAATTTCAGCCTTTCGCAGCATTTAGAAAAATCTGTTATAAGTTATACTTGAAACATTTTTATTCAGCAAAGACAGCATTTAAAACTGCTGTTAAAACACAGTTTTTAGTTAAATTATAGTTTCAAAACAGAAAAGACAGCATTTCAGAAGTGCTGCGGTAACTCAGATTTCAAAACAAAGGTTTTGTTTGATTTCAGCAAAGACTGCAGACCACTATAGCTTTTCTAAAGAATGCTATAATAGACCTGAGTTCAATATTAGCCTATAAGTTCAATTACAACAACTATAGCATTTCAGAAATGCTGTAATAGCTCTTTTTACACAATTTTAGTTCAATTCAGAAACTATAACATTTCTGAATGCTATTAAAAGTTAATTCCAGATTTTATTGTATTTCCAGCAATTAAATAACTTTAATTTAAAACACATAAACATTTTGTAAAATCATATTTTAACATTTAAAATGTTCATTTACATATCATTTAACATATATCTTTTCACAATAAATTTCTTATAATCAAATCCCATTTTCAACAATTTACTTAGTAAATTTTAGTGTAAAAGTGTCCAATTCTTCACATTTCAACAAATAAACTTAACACTTCAAATTTTAAATTACCATTTCACAATTTGACTAAAATTCCAATTTTATTTAATTAACTTAAACCTTTAATTAAAACCAAATTTCACATTTCCAAGTCAAGTTATATTTTAAAAGATCACTTTTAAACATTCATTTATTTAACCACTTAAATTCATAGGAAAATCAATAATACTTTAATAAATCACTTAAATTCAAATTTAAATCAAATTATCATATTTACCATTTCCAAATAAAATTTAATATCCATTTTATTTATATAACTTAAATATCATTTTTAACCAAATTCCAAATTTCCAACTTAAGTTATATTTCAAAAATCCAGTTAAACCATTCATTAATTACATTTTTAACACATAGAAAAAAATCATAATTTCTTTATTTTAAAACATTTCAAAATCTATTTAAATCAAATTTCATAAATTTATAATTTTTAAAATACTTAAAAATATTCAAAACACTTTATAAAATAACCACGGGCCTGTATATAGTTTTCTAGCTTAGGTCAAGTGATACGGATATGTATCATTTCAATCCGCAGTTTAAAAAGAAAAATCCAGGTTCTATCATTTCAAACCCGCAATCCCAAGTTAAAATAAATTAAATAAAAACCATTCAGGCCTATCATTTCAGCCCATAACGATTTTTCCCTATTCTAAAGTCCGTTCGGGTATGTATCATTTCAACCCATAGTGATTCTAATCTACAGGGAACTTGCAATGGTGATAACTGATATAAATAACAGAATAACATTAAATAACAGTAACATATGATATAACAGGTGTAATAACAGGTGTGAACATCATATGATAAAAATATAGGCATATATAACATGATAATATATTTCTACAGATTCATAGGGTGTCAATTTACTAGTTATATAGGTACATATTGTCTGGTGAGAATAACTCACCTTTTTATGCTGGAGTTAGCGATCAAAACACACAGAATAGATTCCATAAAGCACGACCAACACGATACAGAATGAATTTTGATTTGAATGAATATAGAGCCTTGATATTTATCTTGTAAACAATAACCAAAACAAGACAATATATACATAAATATTTAACACAAACAATGTTGAAAAAATGAAGATAAGAGACAACAAAGGAATGAATGTTTTTGCCTTGCTTTCTACACTTGCTAGCATGACTTAGGGAATGTTTTGGTTCAGGTTTGGACATGGTTTGGACCTAAAAAGGCATGGCTACAGGGCAAGAGCAAGGTGGAGGTTACAAGCATGAGAATACAAGGGGTCTAGGCTTGACAGTGGAGTTTTGGTGCACCACAAGGCTCGTCTACATGCATTGTTTGGCTCGGATCTTCATGTTTCAGATCTGGACAGAGGTGGGGAGGGGTGTGTCAAGGTCAGGTCAGGGGAGTGGTGGTGGCTATGGTGGTGGTTTGGGTGGTGGTTGAAGTGGATGAGCATGTAGAGGTGAAATAAGTATAGATCTAGGCATCTAGGTTGTAGTTTGAGGGTTTTGACCATCATTTGGGGTTCGGCTATGGTCAGATCTGGTGGGGTAGATGGTGGTGATGGTAGGGAAGAGATGGAAGGAGGTGGTGGCCGTGGAATAGGGGGGGAGCCGCTCCAATCAGGGGAGAAAGCAAAGCAAATTTGCATAGAAAATAGGAGAAAAAGTAGAAAGAAGAGAGGGATTTACCTAATTTTTTTGCAAGATGGAGGCCATGATTTTTTTTAGGGTTTAGGAGCTTTGGAAATTCGTGAATGAGAGGAAAAAAAATGGCGGCTGAAGAAATGAGGAGATGTGGCCAATTGAATGAAAAGTTAGGTTAAAAAGTAGAAGGGTTAGAAAATAAAAGGGCCTTAGGAAGATAGAAAGTTTAAGGCCTTTCAAATTTCTTTAATTTATTTTTATAAGTTTATATTTCTGGTAATAACATTAATTCCAGTTAAAAATTCGAAAATTTGATAAAATATAAAAATATATATAATATTTATTGATTATATAAAGTAGGATTAAGGAAAATAGTTAAAACAGTGAACTAGACTAGAAAATTTTGAAATTGAATAGAATAAATTTAAGAAAATTCATATGAGCTTGCAATATATTTTTAAACATAAAAAATAACATAAAATAAATATATATTCACAAAGTAAATATTTAAAATTAAATTTACATATAATTTTTAAATGAAGAAAATAGCAGAAAATAGGAAAATAGCCTTTAAAAATGGAAAATCAACACGGTAAATTTTGGAAAAATTATATTATTATTTTAAAATATTTGGAGATGAAATTTCAAAAATAAAACAAATTTAAAAATAAAATAAAAAAATTTAAAATGAAGAAAATAGCAGAAAATTAGAAAACAACCTTTAAAAATAGGAAATAAATACAGTAAATTTTGGAAAAATTCTATTACCATTTAAAAATATTAAAAGACAAAAATATACATAAAATAACATATTTACACATATTAAGACAAAATATAAGAAAGAAAAATATGATTTATAAAATTTAAAATAGGCAAAATTACACAATAAAACAAATTATACTAAAAATTGAAATGTACATAACTTTTACATTTTAACTCCGTTTTCAACGAAACGAAAAGTAGTGTTCAAGTTATTACATCTATTTTCATAATAAAAGATAAAATATATAATTTCAAACTATTTAAAATTTAAACTTAAAAGTCAAAGTTTGACTATTGACCAAAATTTACATTTGTGGAAATATTAAATTTAGTCATATTTGGAATTCTAATTCACATCAAAATAAAAGTTTTTATATTTACAATAACAAAATTTATTCTTTTTATAAATAAAGCTTTTGAATCTGGAAAAATCAATTTAAAAATGATTGTAAAATACAGGGTTGTTACACTCTCCCCCACTCAAAACTTTTCGTCCCCGAAAAGGAACGAGGTACGGGAAAGCATAGAAAAGATAGAGTGAAATAAGATTAAAATAAGATGACAAGGAGATTTAAATTACACCTGATAACTATTGTTATAGGTAAGTTTAACAAGATGGAGGTGATCAAATCAAGAACACAAACACGAAAAAGATTCTCTAGAGTCTGAATCACCCATTTCACTTGACCGACGATCTATGAATGGAAAAACAGTGTTCAGATTCAAAAATGAGTATCCAAGATTATACAGAAAGATTTCTAAACAGACTGGTATAAGCAATAGCCTTCCTATTCTGTAACAAGATAAGAGAAATAAGGACAACCAAAAGATAGTTTGAAAAACAAAATAAGATAATAAACTTGAAACCATAATGCTTTGAAATCATAACAATTTAGGGGTTTATCATTTGGAAATCATACTACTAAAAATCATAACACTTTGGAAATGAAGATTATTTTAAAGTTGTAACATTTCTAAGTTCATTCATTCAATTATAAAATTTCCAAAACGTTGTATTTTCAAAACAACAGCACTTATAAAATGCCACAGTAGATATATTAATATTTCAAATCAGTTTAATTTCAAAAATATTCATTTAGATATCATTTAACTTATGCCTTATTAAAACATACTTTTATGAATGGAATATCCAAATTAAACTATACTTCGTTTATTAAGTCAAAAGCTCACTATTTTACTTAGCTCTTAATTTAACACATAACCTAACACTTTATTTAAAATACCCATTTCATAAATAGATATTCCTTCAATAAGTTACACTTAAAATTTTCATTTGAAAACCAAATTCTCAATTATCAAATTTTAGTGATGTTAAAATACATTTAACTATTTAAATCATAATTATTCATTTTTCAAGACATATCAATTTCATAAATAAAATATTTATCATAGCAAATATAACAATCAAATTTCTTTACACATTTATTCATTTAGACATCAATTAAACTATGAATTCAAGTTAAATAAACTTTATTACAAAATGTCCAATTCAAATGTATTTTTTTTATATTATCTATTCAAAGATACATTATTTATTATACAACATATTCATTTCAGGAAATAACTTTTATTAAAATTCCTAGGTTAGACTTAAGATTCCATATTAAATCAAATTTGATTATTAAGTTATTTAAATAAAATCTCTTTAAATCCCTTTTTAACTATTTACCTCTGTTAATCTTTTATAACTAAAATTTAAGTGTATAACATTTATTATAACCACTCAAATTTTATTTATAAAAATCCTTTCTATATTGTATATTATCCAATTTCATATTCAACTTCTGTGTAATTTTGGTAAGTTATATTGGAATGAAATTGTGTGTTATACAAGTAAAACTTTCCAATTCAATTATCTCAAGTTTGAATCATTTATCCAAATTTTTGATTTTTCTTTTTATAATTGAAATTATTCTTTAAGAAGAAAAAAAATGTAAGAATTAATTTCCGATTTCCTTTAAACCAGTTAGAGATAAGTAATTATACATACATAATATGTCAAATCAAATTAAATCATATATCTATATATATTATAAATCAAATCATATTTAGAAATTCAAATAAATTAAATCTTTCAAAACAAAGCTGTAGTAAGACTACAGAACGGTCTCTTCAGTTCAAAACTCGAAAATGAATGTCGATGATGCTGCAGTCATCACCGAAATTATTTTCCAGCGACAAAGAGAAGAGCACTAAATTTTTAAACTTTAAAATCCTTTAGAGACAAATTTTTATTCAAAATACTTTAAATAATATCCTTTTAAAACTTTAAACACAAGGTTTGAATCCATCGGAAATTAAATTCTTAAATTTCTGGTTTTAAATTCATTTCAGTTCCCAAATAAATTTATAAACAACTATTTATAAATTCATTTGCAGAACAGTAAATGATAAATCAAGTATTATCATTTCAAATTATCAATTTAAATCAATTTATTAAGTTCCATAAATTTACTTATATACATCAAAATTTATTTCATTAACAATTTTTAAAATAATATTGTGTCAGTTTGTTCTGTCAAAGTGTTTTAGAAATCCTATCGATAGCGTTGATCAGACGAATCGATCGGAAACCCAAATCAACATCAACAACTCAAACAACACAATATATAAAACAAAACATAGATTTACAAACATAGTTCAAAATGTTTGGAGAGTTTGGAAACAAAAGATAAGATGGTTAAACAGAGTAGGGAGATGGATAAGCTTAAATAAATCACAGCAACCTTAACCGGGTCAACCATGACTTAAAGGATAAGATCAAATGTGGATTTTTCTGGGGTAAATCTACATTCAATCTCAAGGGATAGAGTTTGGAATAACAAAAGATATTTGCATCTAACCCAAGGATAAATATAAATCTCTTGTGAATCGATGCTGATTGTAAAGGATTTTCACCCTTTTACAAGAAAATTAGAATATTGGCGAGACCGCCAATTGACTATAAAGATATTGGAAGTGGAGTCATGGGATACTCTAGAATCAAAAGATGATGAATAGTGAGGGACACGAATGAATTTCGGAACCGCAGGAAACGTTCCAAATTTCAAAGGAAATCGAATCAAAAGGAAGAGATTCAAACTCGAACGAAAGTGATTCTGTAAATAAATCTACTCCATATGCTGAGTTTTGCCTCAAAGCCAAAGCTCTGATACCAACTGTAACGCCCCGATATTTTCAACCATTCGCATCCATTATAAGTGTATAGGTAGACACTCATGCCGGAGTTGAATTGCTCAAAATACCGCGTTGTAATTAAAATTTGGCAAATCTCAGAATATACAGTAAATAAATATAATCACAGATCACAGACACAGAGTAATATAATGCAGCGGAAGTAAAAGAAATAGTAGTTCATGAAGCTACTATATAAATATATCAGAGTTACATAAGATATAACAAAAGAAATAGAGAACAACAGAAGTCTCAATAAAATTGTGACGACCGCCCATGACCCCTGCACCGAATCTAGAGAGAATGCGCTGTAAAGTGTGCCAGGCGGCCATGGACGATTGTCTAGGTAAATTAAACACAACAGAATCTATCGTATTACTCACAGCGCATGGACAAAATACAATAGAACATATGTATAGTGAAGCTTTACAGAACAAAATGACATCATATAAAACTCCGTAATAGTTGAATACAAGCATCCACATAGTCAATACATCCAGCCTCACTACAAATCTCTCAGAGAAAACATAACAGCGGAATATCCAGTACATATAATAAGAAGATAATATGCAACCCTCCAGCTCGTCTTCGATATCAGCATCGTGAGAAGAGAACAGCACCTGTCACCTGCTACCTAGTCTGCCCGTCCCAAAATGGACGAACAGCCCAAGGCAATAAGAATTAAAACATAAAGCCTTGAGTCAGACAACAGTCTTAGTGAGTAGTAAATTAACTAACAACATACCAAAAGAGCATAAAGGAAAAGGAATAGGAATACAACCCTCCCACTCCAACCTCATTCTACAGTGATAGCCCCCAAACACACACTAAGCAGAAGCAAACATAGCAGAGCATACAATTTAAAGTAAAGCTACTATCACTCGAGTCAAGGGCCATGTTTTCCAAGTACCAAGGCCTAAATCAGATAAGCACTCAGAAAATACCGCTCTTGAGTCCGAAATGACGTTACAACCAAACATCCATGACTCTGGCTATCACTGTTATCATTGCTTCGATATCACCGTTAATTGAATGACCGGCACATTCTTTCAGCCGTCCGTCAAGGGCTAATGGAAACCCCGGTTCTAGACTTAACTCCCGCACGTCGTCGCAGCCCGTGCCTAGGACTATCGAATCTGCCCAGAGTACTCGACCATCGACAGTTGGCCGTTGGGACTATCGAATCTGCCCAAACGTACTCTTGCTTAGAGCATGCTAGAACCTTCAACAACGATGCTATCCAAGCCTCCTAGTCATCCTCCTCGACGACTATTCTCGTATTCATTCATTATCCTCAACTCGAATCATATCACCGAGTTATCAACATGCTTGGAATGATCCCGTCTGGATTAGACCAAGTCTTCATCACATGATTGCTTCGCTTCATCACATCCTCGCGAAGCCTCATCCCAACATCACATCATCATATCTATGCATAAGAGCTTCATCATCCCGCTACATATGCCACGAGCAGCTTTTCCAATTCAAGAGCCTTTCCCTTAGCTTTTGAATCATCTTCGATCTAAATCTAATCATTAATCATCAAGTTCATAACAAGCAATCAAATCAAACATCAATCCAAGCAATCAAGCATTCAAATATGATCTAAGTAGACAATTATAACAATAATGGCATTTTCGTAATTAAAGAGTTGAAAGTCCAATAAGCATGAAAACATGGATTATATCTCTACAAACTTGATGAATGAACTTGCATAGGTTAACATATGATAAAATGGATGTAACATCATCATGAACAATGGATCTACACTTTGGATGAAGAAAATGCATGGAAATCCCTATTTTAACACCAAATCGAGCCAACAATCTGATATACTCCTTTGGATCCGTGTGAGAGATAATCACCACTCACCAAATCACCTAAACAAACCCAAATCAACACGCTTCAGATCTGGACAGCGAAGGATCAAGCTTGATCTATCATGAATCCGCTTCAAACGAAGAAATCTCTCTTGAAAAGATGAAGATCTTCAATCTAAGCTCTTGAATCTTCAATCTTGATCTTCGATTTGGATGGATGGAAGCACTAGATTAGAGTGGAGAAAAGAAGTGAAGAAGTGTAGAAGTCGAGCTCTCAAAATGGCAGCACTTCGTCGCTCCAAAATCCGGATCTCAAAAATGAAGCCAACCCCCTTCTATTTATAGGCAGAAAATTCGCTAAGTCGTGACTCGGCTAACTCCATAAGTCGTCTCCGACTTATCCCTATCCTCGACTCAACATCCTGCCGACATACGACTTAACAGATCCAAGTCCCTACGACTTAAGACAACGCTCTCCTTAACTCGGCCACGACTCAACCAGGTTACACCCTAACTGGGTCTCCGACCTACGACTTACGAAAGGAGTACGACTTACGACTTAACTCTTTAAGTCATCTACGACCTAACACTTTGGCCTAACCCAGCGACCCAACTAGCTTACGACTTACACTTAACTGGGTTACGACCTAACCCCATACGACCTAAAAAACTGCCGACTCAAAAACTCACTTGTCTAACTTCTAACTCGGTCACGACTTAACACAGCATCCTACCTACGACTTATCATAGCAGCCTTGCCGATCTATCAGGATAAGACTCAACTCCTAAGTCGTCCAGGTCTTAAGTCAACCACTACCTTAACTCGTCAGCCGACTTAACACTTAACTCAAAACCTTAAGTCGTCTACAATAACATAAGTCGGTCACTTCCTTAGGTTGTCTATCCCTTAACTCGGCAACGACTTACAACCTTCGACTTAACACTTGCCGAGTTAACTTCAACCTACTAACCTAGCCCAGCTACGACTTATCTCCTTAGGTCGTCGCCGACTCACCCCTTAAGTCCTTAACTCGCCCAGACTCATCACTAACTCGTCCAGATCCCATAAGTCGGCTACGACTTAGGACTTAACCAAAAATTCTTCCCAAAATCTGAAACAACCTAAAATGTTGAAAATTCCAGATTTGAACGAACTTTTCGATCCGTAAAAATACGGGTCGTTACATTCTCTCCCCCTTAGGAATTTCGCCCCCGAAATTCCAAACAAACAAAGCAATCAAAAACTATTATGCACGCCTACCATCCATAGCAATCAACAAACCATGCATCCAATTCTAGCTTAGCATGCAGAATTCTAAAACTAGAACAAGTTACAATTTCGTTAGATGACACGACACCTTAGGGCCATACCTCGAAGAGTTCAGGATGAGCTGCTTTCATCCTCTCTTCCACTTCCCACGTACAGTCGTTATCATCGTCACTCCATTGTATCTTGAGCAACTTAACTACCTTCCTCCTAAGCTGTTTCGTGTCGGTTTCAACAACACGAAGCGGCTTACGAGGTCTTCTATCGACTGGATCAACTTCAAAGTCTTCACAGCTATCAGTAGAAACCACTGTATTCGAGTCGTGCACATACTTCCGTAGATATGATACATGAAAAACATTGTGCATACCCGACATCTTCTCAGGTAACTCCAACCTATAAGCGAGCTTTCCAATTCGCTCGATAATCGGGAATGGTCCAACAAATCTCGGAGTCAATTTTCCTTTCTTCCCGAATCGAATAACATTCTTCAGTGGGGAAATATTCACAAAAACCATATCTCCTACGTCAAATTCCAAATCCTTTCGACGCTTATCAGCATAACTCTTCTGACGGTCTTGGGCTGCCTTCATTCGTTGCCGAATGATCCCTATACAATCTAAAGTCTGACGAATCATCTCTGGCCCAAGCATCAACTTTTCCCCAGTTTCCAACCAACATGTCGGAGAGTTACACGGTCTTCCATACAATGCCTCATACGGTGCCATACCAATGCTTGACTGGTAACTGTTGTTGTACGCAAACTCCACCAAATGAAGGTGATCTTCCCATGATCCTCCGAAATCCAAAACACAAGCTCTGAGGAGATCTTCCAAAACTCGGTTGACTCTCTCGGTCTGACCATCTGTTTGAGGGTGATAAGCTGTACTCAAACATAACTCGGTTCCCAAAACTTCCTGGAAGCTCTTCCAGAATCCACTAGTGAACAATGGATCTCTATCGCTCACTATACTCTTCGGAATACCATGGAATCGAACTATCCACTTAACATACAACTCAGCCAACTTTGATGCAGTCCTAGTCGATCGAATAGGAATGAATCGTGCACTCTTAGTCAGACGATCTACAATGACCCAAATCCCTTCATTTCCCGTTCTTGTTCTAGGTAATCCATCAATAAAATCCATCGACACTTGTTCCCACTTCCATGTAGGAACTTCTAATGGCTGAAGAAATCCGCCTGGCTTCTTCTGTTCGGCTTTTACCAACTGGCAATTCATACACTTGGAAATAAAATTTCCGACATCCTTCTTCATACCTTCCCAGTAGTAGGTTCTCTTCATATCCCGATACATCTTGTTTCCACCTGGATGAATTGTCAACTTCGAGTGATGACTTTCCTTCAGAACTTCACTCCTCAATTCATCTATATCGGGAACAACTAGTCGTCCTTGCTTTCGAAGCCAACCCTCTCGATCGACCTCGAATCCTTTATCCTTTTCTGGATCCAATCCAGATTCCAAATCACGGATAGTCTTGACAAGCTTATCATCTTGCTTTTGGCCCTCGCCAATCCTTTCCACAAGAGTGGGTCTTATCGATAAGTTTGCCAACATCTCAGGTTCCAATTCGCATCTAGGCCTGAAGTCAAATCCAGCTAAATACTCGAGACTCTTCCATTCTGAAAACATGGCTCCCAATCCTGCATGTCTTCGACTTAACGCATCTGCCACTGCGTTACCTTTTCCCGGAGTATAAGCTATACCAAAATCATATGATGCTAAAAACTCTAGTCATCGTTGCTGCCGAAGATTCAAATCCTTTTGGGAGAAAAGATACTTCAAAGATTTATGATCTGTAAACAACTCGAATCGAACTCCCAATAGATAATGCCTCCACATCTTCAGAGCAAATACAATCGCCGCTAATTCCAAATCATGAGTTGGGTAATTCCTTTCATGCGGCTTCAGTTGTCGACTGGCATACGCAACAACTTTATCCTTCTGCATCAGCACTGCTCCAAGTCCAGTACCACATGCGTCGGTGTAAACCACCATCTCATCATTCCCACTTGGAATAGTCAAAACAGGAGCACTCGTCAATCGCTCTTTCAGGATTCCGAAAGCTTGCTCACACTTAGCATCCCAACTGAACACTTGGTTCTTCTTCGTCAATCCTGTTAATGGTGCAGCTATCTTGGAGAAGTCTTTGATAAACCGTCGATAATATCCTGCTAATCCAAGAAAACTTCTCACATCAGATGCATTCTTAGGTCTAATCCAATCCTGGATTGCTGCCACCTTAGCGGGATCAACCGCTATTCCACTTCCAGAAATCACATGGCCTAAGAACCTCACTTCACTCTTCCAGAAGTGACACTTCGAAAACTTAGCCTTCAGCTGATGTTTCCGTAAGATCTCCAAAACAATACGCAAGTGCGTCTTGTGCTCTTCTTCCGTTTTGGAATAAATCAGAATATCATCCACGAACACAAGTACAAACTTGTTCAACTGATCTCTGAACACTCTATTCATAAGATCCACAAAATATGCTGGCGCGTTAGTCAATCCAAACGGCATTACCAGCCACTCAAAGAAACCGGATGCTGTCCTAAAAGCAGTCTTCGGCACACTATCCTTAGCTACTCTCAATTGGTGAAATCCCGTTGCCAAATCCATCTGAGAAAACACCTTAGCTTCGTGAAGCTGATCAAACAAGTCATCTATCCTCGGCAATGGATACTTGTTCTTCTTAGTTACCTTATTCAGCTCACGATAATCCACACACAATCTCAACGACCCATCTGCCTTGGTTGCAAACACAACTGGTGCACCCCACTCGGACACACTACGCCGAATGAATCCTTTCTGTAAAAGATCATCAACTTGCACCCTCAACTCCTGCTGTTCCCTGGGCGCCATCCGCCTAAGAGGCATCACAACAGGTCTGGCTCCTTCAACTAGATCTATACGAAACTCGATCTCTCTATGCGGCGGCAACCCTTTGACTTCGTCAAAGACATCCTCGAATCCATTTGCGATTGGCACTAAAGACAGTCCATCCCGTGGAACAACTAGCGAATACATGAAGCTCATGAAGACGCCTTCCTCATGCTTACATCGTATCACAATCTTTCGCCCTTCCACATTCTCGACTGTCACCTCCAGCCTCTCACAATCAACCTTAGCCGCATACTTCCTAAGCCAGTCCATACCCAAGATAATTCCGAACCCCGCAAAGTTCAGAACAAAGCAATCACAAACAAAAGAGCAACCATGACTCGATACAACTAGACCACGACATAACATACACAAACAAGACGAACCCCCAACTGGATTAGTCACAACCAATGGCCTATCAACAATATCCGGTGCCAAACCTAACCGGCCTACGAGTTCATTACAAACAAACGAATGCGATGCTCCAGTATCAAACAGAACTCTAACTGGAATACCACATAGGAAAAGAGTACCTTGAACAACCACACTCTTTCCCTTCTCTTCAGCAGTAGGAGCTTTCGAATACGACAGAACAGCTCCTAAAGCATAGGCTTGCACAATCTGCCTGTCCTTCCTTGGTTCTGGACAATTCTTCCTGAAGTGCCCCGGCTTGTCACAGTTATGACACTTCATCGGTGCCTTCGGATTCTTACAATCCTTAGAGAAATGGCCCTTCTGCTGACAATTGTAGCAAGTTACCTCGCCTTTCGGCTTCTTCTGGCCATCCTTACCCTTCTGCTGCTGCTGCTTCCTCTTCTGGTTTCCACCCTGCTGTGGTTTAGACTCTCCCTTGGTAACAGCAACAACAGGTCCTTCCTTAGGAAACAGACTCTCATGCCTAAGAGCTTTCTCCACAAGATTCTCAAATGAATCGTCCAAATGATCCACCAACTGTCTCCCAAGATAACTATCCAAGCCGGTCACAAACTTCTCATTCTTCTGGTAAGCAGACTCAATATATGACCGGGCATACTTGGACAAAGCTTCAAACTCAGAAACATACTCAAGAACTGATCTTCCACCTTGCTTGAGCTCCACAAACCTCTTGAACAGAACAGACTTCTGAGCTGTAGAAATGAACTTAGCTTCAAATCTGACTTGGAATTGCTCCCAAGTGATCTCTTCCTCCGCAGTATTGATGGTAATAGAGTTCCACCAATCAGAGGCTCTCCCTTGAAGCTGCCTTGATGCCAACTTCCTCTTAGTTGCATCATCAATTCCCAAATCACCAAAGATCCTTCTACAAGCATCTATCCATCTCTGGACTTCGATAGTTGATTCTGTTCCCAAGAAAACCTTTCCTCCAAGAGCAGTGTAGTCCTTACACAACTTAGCAAAATCCACCGGTTTTGGAGTTTGAACTTGAACTCCAACATCAACTGCCGCTCCCGGAACTGGTATCCTCCTCATGATCGAAGTCATCATAGCTTCGAACATGGCTGCATAATCAGCAGTCTCTTCAGTAGCACGGCCTTCCCTAGCAGCTGGTCTCCCTCTTCGACTCATTCTCAATATCTATAAAAAGGAATGATTAGAACATCTAGAGAAACAACTGCACAAAGGACTCAAACTCTACTAAGCTACTACATTATATATAGTAATCATCCATCAAAATACAATTACGTCTCTCATACGTAGTTTCGATGGCGAGCGTTGGGTAAGATCGATTAACCAAAGCTCTGATACCAAATGTGACGACCGCCCATGACCCCTGCACCGAATCTAGAGAGAATGCGCTGTAAAGTGTGCCAGGCGGCCATGGACGATTGTCTAGGTAAATTAAACACAACAGAATCTATCGTATTACTCACAGCGCATGGACAAAATACAATAGAACATATGTATAGTGAAGCTTTACAGAACAAAATGACATCATATAAAACTCCGTAATAGTTGAATACAAGCATCCACATAGTCAATACATCCAGCCTCACTACAAATCTCTCAGAGAAAACATAACAGCGGAATATCCAGTACATATAATAAGAAGATAATATGCAACCCTCCAGCTCGTCTTCGATATCAGCATCGTGAGAAGAAAACAGCACCTGTCACCTGCTACCTAGTCTGCCCGTCCCAAAATGGACGAACAGCCCAAGGCAATAAGAATTAAAACATAAAGCCTTGAGTCAGACAACAGTCTTAGTGAGTAGTAAATTAACTAACAACATACCAAAAGAGCATAAAGGAAAAGGAATAGGAATACAACCCTCCCACTCCAACCTCATTCTACAGTGATAGCCCCCAGACACACACTAAGCAGAAGCAAACATAGCAGAGCATACAATTTAAAGTAAAGCTACTATCACTCGAGTCAAGGGCCATGTTTTCCAAGTACCAAGGCCTAAATCAGATAAGCACTCAGAAAATACCGCTCTTGAGTCCGAAATGACGTTACAACCAAACATCCATGACTCTGGCTATCACTGTTATCATTGCTTCGATATCACCGTTAATTGAATGACCGGCACATTCTTTCAGCCGTCCGTCAAGGGCTAATGGAAACCCCGGTTCTAGACTTAACTCCCGCACGTCGTCGCAGCCCGTGCCTAGGACTATCGAATCTGCCCAGAGTACTCGACCATCGACAGTTGGCCGTTGGGACTATCGAATCTGCCCAAACGTACTCTTGCTTAGAGCATGCTAGAACCTTCAACAACGATGCTATCCAAGCCTCCTAGTCATCCTCCTCGACGACTATTCTCGTATTCATTCATTATCCTCAACTCGAATCATATCACCGAGTTATCAACATGCTTGGAATGATCCCGTCTGGATTAGACCAAGTCTTCATCACATGATTGCTTCGCTTCATCACATCCTCGCGAAGCCTCATCCCAACATCACATCATCATATCTATGCATAAGAGCTTCATCATCCCGCTACATATGCCACGAGCAGCTTTTCCAATTCAAGAGCCTTTCCCTTAGCTTTTGAATCATCTTCGATCTAAATCTAATCATTAATCATCAAGTTCATAACAAGCAATCAAATCAAACATCAATCCAAGCAATCAAGCATTCAAATATGATCTAAGTAGACAATTATAACAATAATGGCATTTTCGTAATTAAAGAGTTGAAAGTCCAATAAGCATGAAAACATGGATTATATCTCTACAAACTTGATGAATGAACTTGCATAGGTTAACATATGATAAAATGGATGTAACATCATCATGAACAATGGATCTACACTTTGGATGAAGAAAATGCATGGAAATCCCTATTTTAACACCAAATCGAGCCAACAATCTGATATACTCCTTTGGATCCGTGTGAGAGATAATCACCACTCACCAAATCACCTAAACAAACCCAAATCAACACGCTTCAGATCTGGACAGCGAAGGATCAAGCTTGATCTATCACGAATCCGCTTCAAACGAAGAAATCTCTCTTGAAAAGATGAAGATCTTCAATCTAAGCTCTTGAATCTTCAATCTTGATCTTCGATTTGGATGGATGGAAGCACTAGATTAGAGTGGAGAAAAGAAGTGAAGAAGTGTAGAAGTCGAGCTCTCAAAATGGCAGCACTTCGTCGCTCCAAAATCCGGATCTCAAAAATGAAGCCAACCCCCTTCTATTTATAGGCAGAAAATTCGCTAAGTCGTGACTCGGCTAACTCCATAAGTCGTCTCCGACTTATCCCTATCCTCGACTCAACATCCTGCCGACATACGACTTAACAGATCCAAGTCCCTACGACTTAAGACAACGCTCTCCTTAACTCGGCCACGACTCAACCAGGTTACACCCTAACTGGGTCTCCGACCTACGACTTACGAAAGGAGTACGACTTACGACTTAACTCTTTAAGTCATCTACGACCTAACACTTTGGCCTAACCCAGCGACCCAACTAGCTTACGACTTAACACTTAACTGGGTTACGACCTAACCCCATACGACCTAAAAAACTGCCGACTCAAAAACTCACTTGTCTAACTTCTAACTCGGTCACGACTTAACACAGCATCCTACCTACGACTTATCATAGCAGCCTTGCCGATCTATCGGGATAAGACTCAACTCCTAAGTCGTCCAGGTCTTAAGTCAACCACTACCTTAACTCGTCAGCCGACTTAACACTTAACTCAAAACCTTAAGTCGTCTACAATAACATAAGTCGGTCACTTCCTTAGGTTGTCTATCCCTTAACTCGGCAACGACTTACAACCTTCGACTTAACACTTGCCGAGTTAACTTCAACCTACTAACCTAGCCCAACTACGACTTATCTCCTTAGGTCGTCGCCGACTCACCCCTTAAGTCCTTAACTCGCCCAGACTCATCACTAACTCGTCCAGATCCCATAAGTCGGCTACGACTTAGGACTTAACCAAAAATTCTTCCCAAAATCTGAAACAACCTAAAATGTTGAAAATTCCAGATTTGAACGAACTTTTCGATCCGTAAAAATATGGGTCGTTACAAAAATAACCAAGTACAAGCTGAGTAGGACAACAGAACTGAAGTAGATAGGACAAAACAAGCAGATAATCTCCAGCGATTCAAATCTCCAAGAGAGTGGAAATCCAAATCTGTGAATAACTCAGGCTGACCCGAGCGTAAAGCAAAACACAAAACACTCGAGTCAGGACAATATATACTTATATAATATAAACCAACTCAAGTGAACTGTAATAAGGTACAAGTAACTTAGAAGATGCTTGGGACCGCCCATCCTCTAAGGATCCGTTAAACTATTTACTATGTAGTAATATTCGATATTATAATAGTGTCTAAATAAGTAAAGTATAATCATATAGAAAATAGCGTTAAGGGGATGGAGAACCTTAACGCGGTCGGATCTTAAAATCATAATCGTAGTAAAGCTCGATATGGTAGGTGACACGGCACAACTAGGCAATGCCAGGGTAGATATACCAATTACGCACACGGACTGATGGATACGCATAGCAGCCACTACCGTTCCACCTCAAACAACACTCCCAAATCGGAGGATGGCCATCTAATCAATCACAAGTAAGAGTATAATATCGAAGAAATGTGTCCGAGAAGAGGTGCTACCTCACTGGTCCGAGATCGCTCCTGTTTTAGCCACCTTATGCCAACTCACGGGAGTTGGGTCCACGTATATACCTTAAGAACGTCACCACCATCCTACTTCATTCTGGAAACTCCACCGCGTACACAGTTGTCAAAGTGGTTTTCGGTAAGACAGAGAGTATGGCCATATCCGATCCCGGTCTCTTTAATAACCAATCGTTATTATAACCCGTAGTTATAATTTTAAAATAATATTTTATACTTCAAAATAGAATATCATTTCAAATCCAAATCTTTATCAAAATAAAGATTAAATCAATTCCAAACCATTTCAATATATTTCAAATATCATATCATTTCAAAACTTCATTTCAAATCATTTCAATATATCAAAATATCATATCTTTCCAAAACTTCATTTCAAATCATTTTAATATATCAAATATCAATCTTTCCAAATCTTCATTTCAAATCATTTTAATATAATAAAATATCATATCCTTACAAATCCAAATATTTGACTTTAAATACCTTTTAAATTCAAAGATATCGTTCATTTACTATCATTTCAAATCACCTTTATATAGTTTATATTTCAATCAAAATAATTGATTTAAACCTTTTAAAAGTGTAATTATTATATTTTCAAATCAAGTATTTAATTTCCAAAGTTTCAAACCATTCTGAGTTCGTTTACTAAGTCAAAAACCATAATTATTAAAATTTCAGCCTTTCGCAGCATTTAGAAAAATCTGTTATAAGTTATACTTGAAACATTTTTATTCAGCAAAGACAGCATTTAAAACTGCTGTTAAAACACAGTTTTTAGTTAAATTATAGTTCAAAACAGAAAAGACAGCATTTCAGAAGTGCTGCGGTAACTCAGATTTCAAAACAAAGGTTTTATTTGATTTCAACAAAGACTGCAGACCACTATAGCTTTTCTAAAGAATGCTATAATAGACCTGAGTTCAATATTAGCCTATAAGTTCAATTACAACAACTATAGCATTTCAGAAATGTTGTAATAGCTCTTTTTACACAATTTTAGTTCAATTCAGAAACTATAACATTTCTGAATGCTATTAAAAGTTAATTCCAGATTTTAGTGTATTTCCAGCAATTAAATAACTTTAATTTAAAACACATAAACATTTTTTAAAATCATATTTTAACATTTAAAATGTTCATTTACATATCATTTAACATATATCTTTTCACAATAAATTTCTTATAATCAAATCCCATTTTCAACAATTTACTTAGTAAATTTTAGTGTAAAAGTGTCCAATTCTTCACATTTCAACAAATAAACTTAACACTTCAAATTTTAAATTACCATTTCACAATTTGACTAAATTTCCAATTTTATTTAATTAACTTTAAACCTTTAATTAAAACCAAATTTCACATTTCCAAGTCAAGTTATATTTTAAAAGATCACTTTTAAACATTCATTTATTTAACCACTTAAATTCATAGGAAAATCAATAATACTTTAATAAATCACTTAAATTCAAATTTAAATCAAATTATCATATTTACCATTTCCAAATAAAATTTAATATCCATTTTATTTATATAACTTAAATATCATTTTTAACCAAATTCCAAATTTCCAACTTAAGTTATATTTCAAAAATCCAGTTAAACCATTCATTAATTACATTTTTAACACATAGAAAAAATCATAATTTCTTTATTTTAAAACATTTCAAAATCTATTTAAATCAAATTTCATAAATTTATAATTTTTAAAATACTTAAAAATATTCAAAACACTTTATAAAATAACCACGGGCCTGTATATAGTTTTCTAGCTTAGGTCAAGTGATACGGATATGTATCATTTCAATCCGCAGTTTAAAAAGAAAAATCCGGGTTCTATCATTTCAAACCCGCAATCCCAAGTTAAAATAAATTAAATAAAAACCATTCAGGCCTATCATTTCAGCCCATAACGATTTTTCCCTATTCTAAAGTCCGTTCGGGTATGTATCATTTCAACCCATAGTGATTCTAATCTACAGGGAACTTGCAATGGTGATAACTGATATAAATAACAGAATAACATTAAATAACAGTAACATATGATATAACAGGTGTAATAACAGGTGTGAACATCATATGATAAAAATATAGGCATATATAACATGATAATATATTTCTACAGATTCATAGGGTGTCAATTTACTAGTTATATAGGTACATATTGTCTGGTGAGAATAACTCACCTTTTTATGCTGGAGTTAGCGATCAAAACACACAGAATAGATTCCATAAAGCACGACCAACACGATACAGAATGACTTTTGATTTGAATGAATATAGAGCCTTGATATTTATCTTGTAAACAATAACCAAAACAAGACAATATATACATAAATATTTAACACAAACAATGTTGAAAAAATGAAGATAAGAGACAACAAAGGAATGAATGTTTTTGCCTTGCTTTCTACACTTGCTAGCATGACTTAGGGAATGTTTTGGTTCAGGTTTGGACATGGTTTGGACCTAAAAAGGCATGGCTACAGGGCAAGAGCAAGGTGGAGGTTACAAGCATGAGAATACAAGGGGTCTAGGCTTGACAGTGGAGTTTTGGTGCACCACAAGGCTCGTCTACATGCATTGTTTGGCTCGGATCTTCATGTTTCAGATCTGGACAAAGGTGGGGAGTGGTGTGTCAAGGACAGGTCAGGGGAGTGGTGGTGGCTATGGTGGTGGTTTGGGTGGATGAGCATGTAGAGGTGAAATAAGTATAGATCTAGGCATCTAGGTTGTAGTTTGAGGGTTTTGACCATCATTTGGGGTTCGGCTATGGTCAGATCTGGTGGGGTAGATGGTGGTGATGGTAGGGAAGAGATGGAAGGAGGTGGTGGCCGTGGAATAGGGGGAGAGCCGCTCCAATCAGGGGAGAAAGCAAAGCAAATTTGCATAGAAAATAGGAGAAAAAGTAGAAAGAAGAGAGGGATTTACCTAATTTTTTTGCAAGATGGAGGCCATGATTTTTTTTAGGGTTTAGGAGCTTTGGAAATTCGTGAATGAGAGGAAAAAAAAATGGCGGCTGAAGAAATGAGGAGATGTGGCCAATTGAATGAAAAGTTAGATTAAAAAGTAGAAGGGTTAGAAAATAAAAGGGCCTTAGGAAGATAGAAAGTTTAAGGCCTTTCAAATTTCTTTAATTCATTTTTATAAGTTTATATTTCTGGTAATAACATTAATTCCAGTTAAAAATTCGAAAATTTGATAAAATATAAAAATATATATAATATTTATTGATTATATAAAGTAGGATTAAGGAAAATAGTTAAAATAGTGAACTAGACTACAAAATTTTGAAATTGAATAGAATAAATTTTAGAAAATTCATATGAGCTTGCAATATATTTTTAAACATAAAAAATAACATAAAATAAAAATATATTCACAAAGTAAATATTTAAAATTAAATTTACATATAATTTTTAAATGAAGAAAATAGCAGAAAATAGGAAAACAGCCTTTAAAAATGGAAAATCAACACGGTAAATTTTGGAAAAATTATATTATTATTTTAAAATATTTGGAGATGAAATTTCAAAAATAAAACAAATTTAAAAATAAAATAAAAAAATTTAAAATGAAGAAAATAACTGAAAATTAGAAAACAGCCTTTAAAAATAGGAAATAAATACAGTAAATTTTGGAAAAATTCTATTACCATTTAAAAATATTAAAAGACAAAAATATACATAAAATAACATATTTACACATATTAAGATAAAATATAAGAAAGAAAAATATGATTTATAAAATTTAAAATAGGCAAAATTGCACAATAGAACAAATTATACTAAAAATTGAAATGTACATAACTTTTACATTTTAACTCCGTTTTCAACGAAACGAAAAGTAGTGTTCAAGTTATTACATCTATTTTCATAATAAAAGATAAAATATATAATTTCAAACTATTTGAAATTTAAACTTAAAAGTCAAAGTTTGACTATTGACCAAAATTTACATTTTCTGGAAATATTAATTTTAGTCATATTTGGAATTCTAATTCACATCAAAATAAAAGTTTTTATATTTACAATAACAAAATTTATTCTTTTTATAAATCAAGCTTTTGAATCTGGAAAAATCAATTTAAAAATGATTGTAAAATACAGGGTTGTTACACAGCCTGTTTGCTTCCAAACTCACATTTATAAAGAATCGAAGTGGTTTCGGATATTTACTGATACCCGACCCTAGTCTCTTCGAATTCAATGTCATCTTTAATCCAAGTTGTTAAGTTTTAAACAATATAATTCAAATCCAGGGAATCATGCAACAATTCAATTCAGTTAGGTAACCTACATTATCACAGTTTAACCCGTTCATATCACAGCACATCTCAATCGCCCATCCGAGAAAAATCAATCCAAGTCATCCAATATCATTCAACCATCCATAACAAGATTTATTAGATATATAATTCCTAATTAATTTAATTAATCTTCAAATAAATTAATTATCAACTTTAATCATTTAGATTACCTCAATCCTGCATACTCAACATTTATTAATTACAACCCAATTAATAAGCCATTTCTTAATAACTCATCTTAATTAATCATCCTTGATTAATTATCCTTTAGTTACATTAGGTAATTAACCCTTAATTACCCCATAGATTAATTAGCCTTAACCATTCACATTAACTTTTAATTAATCTCCTTAATTAATTAATCACATTAATTAATGATTCTCTAATTACTTAATTAAAGTAATTACTTAAGAATTAATCACTTAACCATGCTTAATCAATTATTAATTAACTACAAACCATTTAATTAATTAATCATTCCTTGATTACCTTACAAATTAATTAATTAATCTTTAATCACCTAATTAATTATCCCTTAATTATTAATTAATCCTTAATCACTTCCATTAAGTAATTATCTTTCAATCATAAATTAATTAACCTTTAATTAATTCACTTTTAATTAATTACCTCAAATTAATTACCTAAATTAATTAATCACATTAATTAATTACCCTTTAAGTACATTAAGTAATTAACCCTTAATTTATACATTAATCACTCCTTAATCATTAATCAATTAAATTAATTAATTACTCTTATTAATTACTTAATTAATTTAATTAATTTTTGATTATCAAATCCTTAATTAACTTTAAGATAAATCATTATCTTTATTAATTACTTAATTATCATTAACATTATTTAAACATTTATCTTTTATAATTAACCACTTAAATAAATTATTTAATCAAATTTTAAAAATAACTTAAGCATTTAACTTAACAAATTTAAGTTAAACAAATTATAACTTCCTTCAATCAAATAATTTAAAACATTTATCATATAATAGTTTAAAACTAGATTAAATTTAAATTTAAACTTGCTTTTATAAAATTAAAAAAAAACTGTTTAAAACCTTGCTTCGGTTTCAACCCGTCAAACTCTCGAGTCCTGACCCGAGAAACTCACCACTTCTTTTCTTTTTTCAATCTTTAGTTTAAATTTAAGTTTAAAACTTTAAAACCAGAAAACAGTAAACACACACGAGTCTACACGAGACTAACCCGAGACATCTCCTTCGTTTCCCCGAGTCACACCCGAGTATGCTTGACCTTCTCCACGAACACGACTTCACTGACACCACCAAACACCTGTGCACATGCACACATCAACGGTGATGCTCCGATCACCCATGCTACCGCCGCCGAGTCGATGATTATCTACTCATTCGATTCCGACCACCAAAGCCTTAAACAAACTCGAAAATCGAATTCGAGCATATCAACTACCACCTGGAACTAAACAGTTCATCCAAGAACCTCCTCGCCACACCACCATACACCACGCGATCGCGTCCAAAGATACATCACACCTTCACGCTTCGATTCCCCCACCACCGGTCACCTCCGGTTCACCCACATTGACGTAGTTGCCTCGATTACAACATCGAACCCATTAGGATCTTAAACCCTAAATTCTTATCGTCCGGCCACCACGGCCCACGAGAAACCCAGCTACCATTTTTCCCTTAACCACCAACCTACAACCTTCCTCCGGCCACCACTTCGAAGCTACTAGACCTCGCGATCGTTGGTAATTGAAGTAAAACCCAATTCTGACCAACTCGCAATTTCTTACCAATCCTAAGCTTAAAAATCATGATACCAATATCAAAATTCATGATTTTCCTATACGAATTAGATTATGAAATCCAAACATGAATTTGTGTTCATCGATTTTTATGATTAAAAAGAATTTTACTGTATATTTTTAATTTTCCAAGAAACTTAAACTAATTATTCTTAAAAATATTTTTACAATAAAAATCTGGTTTATTCAAACGTATTTTATTTAAACATCAAAGCCTATAAGAGAATGATGGAAGAGATTTTGATTTTTGATTCTGTTTTTAGTCTATACTTTAGAACAGAGGAGAATATACATATGTACATGCATTCATTCCCAAACAATTTCATATCATATACATACAATCATATTTACGTTCATGCAATCATTTTTCACCACATTATTTCCAGCATTAATCACATGTACTATAGTATAACTGATTTAGTTTTAAAGAATATAGTTTACTCACCTATCATTGTAAAACAGAGAACAGAGGAGAAGATTCTTATTTCCAGACTTGTTTTCATATTGAACTTCTTTTGGTTTTGTTGAATTTTAATCTGGAATTGATCTTTAAGTTGTTGCTTGTTGCTTTCTTTGATTACTTGCTGTTGATCTCAGGTTGCATTAAAGGATTTTACATTGATGTTGAATCTAGCCTTTGATTTTCTTGTCACAGATTTTGGTTTCCATTTTTGTTTTCTTTGATCTTGAATTTATCTTTACTTGAAATGAAGAAAAGATAGATTTAGAGCTGAAAGGTAAAAACAGCTCTTTCTTCTTTCATATTTGTAAAATTTTTAAATTTAATTATCAAAGAGAAATATTGCCATTTGCCTCTTATGTGTTAATTTGCTTACACATATGCATTTATTTTTACAAATGTCTTTAAACTACTTTAATATACTTACAAGTGTTAACTTGTCTTTTTATTAATTTATTTAAGCCATATATATATATATTTATGTAATATTTACATATATATAATGTATTTATATAAATAAGCTTTTAAATTTTAATAAATATACAATTTTGAATTTATGTAAATATTTTTTATAAATAACTTATGTTTTGATCCAATGAAATATAACATATATTTTGCAAATTTTATTTTAACTCTGTATATTTTTTACAAACCAAATTGTCTTATGTTTGAATTTTAAAAATTAAAGAATTATTGAAAACAAAGAAAAAATGTGCTTTTAATTAAATCTTATTTTAAACTTAAGCTAAAATATATCTTTTAAATAAATAAGAAATTGTCTTTGTTATTAAAAATTTAAATTCCAAATACCCTTTGAAAAGTATTATGTTAAATTATAATTTCTAAATTATAAACTATGTATATATTTAAAGTTCGAAAACACTTTTATTAAATTCAAACCAATATTTTTCCATTTCAATATATACAAATATATACATTTTAAATGGAAAACATTTCAACATTAGTTTTGAAAATTATTATATTGAATTTTAAAACATAACTCTTATTAAATTAAAGACTTCCTATTTACAATATATATACCATTATATACATTATAAATAGAAAACATTTTGATTAGCTTTGAAAGATAAATTTTGCCAAATAAATATTTTTTAAAGAAGATCATTAAACAAATATTATCAAATGAATATTTATCTAGATATTTATACGTCAGTATTTATTATAGTTTAAATTCATCTATATACATATCCAGATATATTCTAATTATTAGAATTTCATTTATTAATCCAAATAAAAATTAGTATTTCTATTAATTAACCTAGTTAATTATTAATTAACAGATGCTCCAAAATCCGGGTTATCACAACCGAGTCGATGAATTTGTCCTTATTCAACAATAATGAGAATGATCGCATAAGGGAACTAAGTCCTGAATACTTTCTCATAAGCAAGTAAACATACATGCACTATCATTTCATGCAAGGCATGGTCAAGTCACATAAACGACTTTTAATCCCTTTATAAATAATTTATTATTTTTTAATTAAAACCCTTTTTATTAGTAAAACATCTTTTTATCTAATAAAACTTCTCTTTTATAAATCAGGACTTCCTTTATTTATTGATATTTTATTGTTAATCAAACTTCCTTTATATAATTGTATAAATATATTGGATTTCCCTTTATAAAAGATATATACTTGTCTTTATAGATTTAACTTTTCATTTATTCTTTTAATACTGAAAACGTATTAATATACTTATTCCAATGGTATAAGTGCATTCATGAATCGTTTAACTAGTTTTACTTACTTGAAATATAATCAAAGAGATTAAAACAATTACTACCAAAACATTGTTACAATAAACTCCTTTTCTTTTATAAATTAAACATATAACATTTTCTATCTCTTTATAAAAGATTTCAATACTTGTTATTATCTTTAAAATTCCATTGTTAAAGATTTATAATATTTCTTCCAAAATATAATTCAAGTTTTTAAAAACAGATGTTGCTAAAACATTGTTTACTACAAACCCAATCATTGTCTTAAAAACTCTCCTTTTAAAGGTTTTATTACATTTAAGGGCTAAAGACAAGTGTTTCTCAAAACATTTGTCACAACAAACCCAAAACCATTTACTTGTATTTTTCTACTAAATAACCATTAGTACATATCTAATTATATTCCCAAGTATAATTAATAATAAGGGTTAAAAACTAGTGTTGCTAAAAACATTGTTTACAACAACCCAAAACCATTTATTTGTATTTTTATACTAAATATTCATTAGTAAATATCTAATTATATTTCCAAGTATAATTAATAATAAGGGTTCAAAACAAGTGTTGCTAAAATCATTATTTACAATAACCCAAAACTATTTACTTATCTATTAATTACTTTAAACATTTACTTAAAGATCAAAGCATATCCACACTTATTAATTAAAGCAATACACTTTAGTTAATTCCTAAAAACCATTTATTTTATTTCAAGTATTAAAATGCAAACTTCCTTTATTACATTTATAAAATACTTAATTTAATATATTTAAAAATTATATATACCTATAAATGTCTTTAAAGTAATTATTAATGAGTTAAAATAATTTTAAAATAACTTAAAATATATAATAATTATTTATATGGAATATTATGTAAAAATAAGGAATTTTTTTTTGAAATAAATAGAAAATAGGTTTTAATTTTAAAAGCTACTTAGTTTAGAAATTCATAATTAATTGTTAAAAATATATTTAAACTTGAAACCAATTTTAAAACTCTCTATTATAAGTTAGAAACCAATCCTAAAAATATTAGAGAAAAATATTAAATTTAAATATCATTTTTAAACAATTTACACCTTCAATTTACAGTGGAGCACTTCTAGAAGTGCTGCCTAAAGTTCTGTTACTAGTTTTGTCACATTTTTGCTACAACTTTGTGTCTTGGTTTCAATACCTTAAAAAATAACTTTAGATCCATTATTTTTATAATAGTTAGTATGCTTTGGGTACTTAGAAACTATGAAGAAAAATCTCAAAGAATATTTTTTAATTATTTTAGAGAATTTTTCGAAAATAATGTATTTTACCCGAACTACACTTATAACAACTACTTCGCCATAACGTTTTGCACTTCGTTCAACTAGTTATCAAATGAATTAGGCTTAAAAAATTCCCAATAGAATAATATGTCATTTACTTGATTAATTTCTAAAGAAACCGCTAAGAAAGTTTCCACAAAAATGCGCATTTTTTCAAAGACGGACTATTTTTAAAATTGTCACCATAGCGACCTTTTTACTTCAATCTTGAGTTACATTGATTTACTTCTTATATAACTTTCCAAAACATATTCTTTTCTTTCTTAAACACTTATAGAAGTGTAGACAATAATCAAACAAGTTATTATTAAGCTATGTCATTAAATCTCCATTTTCGTAAGTTATAATTCAAGGGAAAGTACGCTTATAGCGACCATCGCTATAGGACCATTCCGTGTTCAATCCAATATTCAGTGTTATCCACTTTTAAACACTTATATCATTCCAAGTTCAAACCGTATCATTTATATAACATATATCAACATATATATTTAAACCATTTGTCCATTTTAATTGTCCATATTAACTTATCAAAATTCAATGGTTTAATAAACAATTATTTCATCCATTTATATATCTAATAAAACAAATATTCAAGGGTTTAACTTTAAGTAGTTAGTGTCTATTATTATTAATATATAGCAAGCATTTTAATAAATGTTTTAATATGCATTTATCAAGTGATTTAGCAAGCAACATATCATACATATTTCAAGTGACATCATCAAGTGAATTAGTAATCAATTTAACAAGTGATTAGTTAACAATTTCAAGCAATGTTTAAAGCAATATTTCAAGAAATATTTCAATTTAACATTCAAAAAAATATAGTGTAAATCAAAATGAGATTTACTCACTTTTATCCATCCATATCCCTTCCTACCAACGTCCATTTATAACCACACTTCTTCCAACATTACTAAATTCAACTAAACATCACTAGAACACTCTCTTCTTCTCCCTATTTCTCAAGCATCGCCTCCTCCTACCCTCATGCTCACGGCCTCCTCTTCCTACCACCCTAGCTCACGGCCTTAAGGCCTAAACACCACCTCCTTCACTTCAAAAATCAAGGCCCTTGGCCATTTTATTTCTTCAAGGCTCACGGCCAAAAATATAAGAGGGGGAGAAGAGAATTAAAAAGAGAAGTGAAGATTAGTTTGTGAAAATATGAGCGTATGCATTCCTTTCTATAGTGTTTTGAAATGAAAGGAAAAGTGTGAATAAACCCTTCCTTAAGCATAAAGTTAAGCATATAAGACCATGCTCTTACACATCCATACCTCCCATGTTTGGTGCCTTGATTTAAGGGTCCTTTTAGTCCTTATGTTTCCACTTACTTTTGCTAATTAATACTTTAGTTTAGTTAACCTTTAGCTTCGAAAAAGATGTGTTTAATTCTTATCATATGTCTACACATGATAACTATTCAAGTTGCAATATATTTACACAACTTGTATTGAATAAAAAGTTGATTTTTACCAAAACATTTTTCGGTCACATTTTCAGTATTTATCCAAAGTGTATACTTTTGTAAACACATTTCAAAAATAAGTTTTCTAACATTAGTTATTAATTAAAAAGTGTTTAACAATGTTATAAAATCATATTTAATAACATTAAATCTTGGATCCGAATATTTAAAAAATTCAGATATTTAAATACGAAGTGTTTGAAATTCCGGGTCATTACATTCTCCCCTCTTAGAATATTTTAGCCTCGAAATTCGGACATAAGTAATCAAAGAAATAACCATACATTAATACTAACTAGTATTATAATCAATAGCAATATAACTTATTGTTTGCCTAGGCCAAAACCTTCTCATCGCACAAGGATGATAAATAAATTACCAAGCGTACCTTTTGCTCATCCGCCTTAGGTTATTACCTCAAACAGTTCGAAGAGTCTTTTGCCGAAACTTTCCACAAGCCAAAAACACAGTACACAATTATACTTAAGCCCATATGATGTACATATATCATTTGTACGCAATATCGATCTGACCACTTGATCGATCACATAAATTTCACTTTCGAACTAGTATTTCGCACTTGACTTCTTTAGTGCGGACTCCGATCTGGTTCCTTGATTAGAAACCTCCGTTCTCCTTTCATAGTGATAAACCACAATGGAAAACTTAGAGATTATATCAAGAATCCATATCAAGTGTTCGCTGTCAAGAATCTAGTGAAAAATCCTTGTTCGGATCGGTGTATACCAACTTGAAATCATGTACTCGAATCCTAAATCAAGAACTGTCATGCAAAATAAATGATCTACATACAACTCACGCACTTAACTTAATTGGTTACTTAACCACACCAATTTCTTTCCAATTCCCACAAAATTATTGCTTATATAATATTAAATCATTTATGCAACATTCCTTAAAATATTACTTAAGTTTTATAAATATTTTCTAAAGACTTAACTTTATTTATTTATTTATTATATTTATTATTTATTTATTTATTTTTAAACATTTTATTTAAACAAAATTTAATTTTGAAAAAATTTCAAGACTTAAGTACATTATTCGTATAATACTTCGTTATATCCTAAGAGTATATACAAAACATTCTCTTACAATTTTACTTTCTAAAATTTTGACGAAGGTCAAAAATAAATTTCGATCTTATAATTGAGTCAACCATCTAAACTGCTTTATCCATCGGGTTAGACAAGTAGCTAGGTAGAGTTGAACTTTGGTATCCAAACTCAAGAATACAGTCTACTTTCCTTAGTCAGCCCTAACATAAAGCGGTTTATTAGTTGTCCCAATAACATCGAGTGTTCTTTTTAACAAGGATGAATAAAAAATTTAAAATTTCTTTTCAACTTACTATCCTTTCAATTGAAGAGTTAAAAAAATTCAACTTTTATATCTTCACAAAAATACTTAGCTTTAATTATATTAATTAGGAAGTTTCTGACTATCCAGAAATGTCGAAAATTTTATTCACATACCATAATAAGATGCACAACCAAACTACCTTAATGCAAAGGATACATGCAACCATATATTCTTTATTAAAAACTTAAGAATTTAAATTCAAGGTTTTTTTGTATTTCAAGTCGTTTGAAATATTAATATATACATATATCTTTTAGATATCAAATCACACTTTTTGTGATTAAACCAAAACCATTTTCAATACCAATTCCCAAAATATTTTCTTTAAAATCCATAAAATATTCAGAAGATCGAGTAACAACAAAATGATACAAGGAACTGGGTCCTACCAAATAGTACAATATAATCCCTTTATAATTCATATTTATACTAACCATATTTATATAACTTTAGTTTCTTATATGAAATCGTTTCATAAGCGTTTAACTTTTTAATATCTTACCTTTCCTCTTAAGCTATATTAAAAACCTTTTATTTAAGTTAACTTTTTAACCCAACATTTTCATCGCATGCCTTATAGTCAAATTGTGAGATTTAATTCACAAGGAGTTCGTTTCAATGTTTTCATAAATTACTATCTACCCAACCCATGTTGTGAAAAAGGCAAATTCAATAAACATTAGCCAATGCCCATAAACTGGCCGAGCACGACTAATCAAGCAATAAATGATGATAATTTAATATTACCATTTCATAACAAAAAATACGTTATAAATAACGATGTTAGTTATTTGAAAATTATTCTTTTATATAAAATGTAATCTTAGGTAAAATTATTTCATTTACCAATTTTGAAAATAATATCGTGTTAGTTTCTTCTTGTTTAAGTGTTTTGAAATGTCTATCGATAACGTTGATTAGACGCATCGACCATAATTCATAAGCACTCAACAGACCAACCAACACAATATAAAATATTATTCTAGCACTAACAAATACGCTCTTATGTGTATAATACACTCAAACTTATAATAAGGCATTCCATTACCCTATCTCTTAATGAGTTATACCCAACCAAAGCAAAGGTTCTCGCTTAACCTTCAGCTCTGATACCCTAATGTAACGAACGCCTTTTCGGCCAATAAATGTCGACAAATACATCCATAATATTCACATGCCAAGCACCCAAGTGCCGGAAAGGCAGAACGTTAGGGTAAAATAAAAGAAGAAAATAAAAAGAACAAGAAAGAAGAGAACACAATATCAAAATCTCACAACGAAACGATAACATATAATATCAAAATGATACTTTTACAAATAAATACAATAATTAGAGTAAACTAACCTACCATTAACTTAGACAGTTATAACAACCCTATAGAATCGTTTTCAAATTAGAGGGGGTGAATAGGGTGTACTAATAATTAATACGGAAATAAAAATAAACACAGAAAGTAAAGCAGTAGAGATCACACATAGATTTACCCAACTTCTGCAAAAACCTACCAATGTGCTGCCTCCAAAGGTTTCTATTAGAAATTAAGTAATTAGATGCTTACAAGCATACATAAACTTGCGATACCCTCTACTTGATTAACCTAACTCTAAGCTCAAAACCCTACCACAACTCAGCCACCGAGTTGCGAATTCTCGAACTACAAAACCGTAGTTTGTAACCTAGTTAAACTAGAGTTTGATTTAAAATAAAAATTAAAAACAAACAAAAACACTAAAATAAACAAAAGCCCAATATTAGAAAAACAAAGCCCAATATAAAAGAGCGGCCCAAAGTAATTAAAGACTGTCTCCCTTTTTTTTCATACATCCAGGCTGATTATTCTTTTATCCCTTTTTCTAATCCACGCTGCCTTGTTTCTTCTATCTAGAATTAGGGCTTTGGAATGGCTTGAAGCCGCCGCTTGAAGATTGAATTTCAAATTGATTGCTGGTGTGCTTTCGTTCCTCAATTCTCTTCGATGCTTCTTCGTTCAGTACTCTTCGATTCACTTCGGTTTCTATAAGGATGAGTTCGAATGTAGTATAAAATTGGTATGTGATTTTGTACTTTATTTGCTGTGTTGTTTTGCTTGAATTCGAACTCATGATTTTTTGTCGATGATGATATTGGGTTTAAATAAGGATAAAACCCCTAAATTTTCGATTCGTATATTTGGATTTTAATTCTTCGACGTTCTAGTTTCTGCGTTGATTTGTAATTGAACGATCATGTGATTCTTCACTCGTTCATTTTATAATCGATGTTTTCGATATATTTGTATTTGCTTATACCCATTTGAATTTTTCCGTTCTATGCTCCTGTGACTTGTTCATCCCGTTACCCTTTGTTCCATTCTTTGCTGGTAGTTTTTGAGTTGAGATAAATATGGCTGGTTCATCATGTTTTTCGTTTAGTCATTACTTTTTGAAACTACTATTTGACCTTGTTCAAAACTGCTACTGGTACATGCCTTGATTTTGACTTGGAGTCTTGGATGTTAGTTGCTTGAGTTTAATCTGTTTTCTCCATGTATATACATACATATATGTATATATGTGTGTGATTGGTGCATGTATATATGTATTGCTGTTTGCTTTGTCCACTGTGATAGTCGCTTTGAGTTCCATTTCCAATTATTCATCCATGTTGAACTGCTGTGTTCATTCATGTATTCATGTGCTCACTTGTCCTTAAGCATTTGTATTCTCTGAACTGTTGCTGGCTTCATGTGTACATTGCATTTGCTATGTTAGGTGCACTTGAAGTCTTTACTGATCTGGTTTTGTTCCTCTTGAAGTCTGGTCTTTGTTTATGCATTTGAGCTTCTGTCTTGTTGCCTTGATTTGTTTTTGAATTCTGGTTCGGTTTCACTTGAAGTTTTCATGCTGTCATGTGGTCTTGTTTTCCTTGACCGACCATGTATATATGTATGTGATTTCCTTGAATCCATGTAGATATGAGCATGTACAGACTTGTGACTTTGTTCTGGTTGGATTCATGTTGCATTGCTTTGCTTCGAGTTAACTTGCCTCCCAGTTATGACATATTGCTTGAGATGTTGTTGTGAGCATTCATGTAAATGTTGTATGTTGTTTCCTTTGCACCTGACCATGCCTGAAATTTTGTTGCTTTCTGAGCTGAATTTTATTTTGCATTTTGGGGTCTGGTCTGTGACTTGATTCACTGGCTTGTTGAGTTACATTGTTCACCTAATCCAAGTTTGTTTGCATGTTGGACTGCATTCATATTGACCTATTTTTGAAGTGTGGTTTGGATTTCCTCTGAACCTGCATTAGCTCATTGATTTTGAAATATCATGCACATATTCATGTATATACGTGCATACATATGCATTTATATATGTGTAATTGTGTAATACATGTGTTGTATCCATTTATATTCGATTTGTACATATGTGCATTTGCACTAGTCTGTGAGATGGAATTAAGAAACGGCCTTGTGATATTCATAGTGATACACTTTGAATATTACAAGTTGTTTGTGCACATATATTTGGTCCCTATCAGAAAATATGAAAAGAAACAACATAAATACTTGAGGCAAAAATAAATTTTAAATTCAATTTTATTTTTGCAATTTAAATTTGTTTCTTTTTCCAGTTTATTGCGTTAGTAATTATTTTGTAGATAGTTCAGATGCTGGATTCAGGCTGGAATAAAGTTGAAGATCAAATACGAGTGATGAGTAAATATGTAGTGAGGTGAAATTTGTAAAGTGAAAATTGTGTTGTAATTGAAGTTGTATTGAAATTGAAAATGTGTAAATGTAGTGAGATCTCAAATTTGTACTATTTGAATTTTTAATAAAATATTTGTTTGAATAAAATATTTGTTTGAATATGAATTCTGAGTTATTTATTTTATTCAACAAATATTTATTTAATTATGTGGAAAAATAAAATAGTACAATAACAAATACATTTAAACAAATATATATGTTTATTATCATCATACAAAAATCATAGGCTATTGTATTCTACAATCTCCCCCTTTTGATGATAACAAACATATATTAAGATTTTGACTCTATTAAATGTAATTGACCTTGATGAGTTCTATTAGCTCCCCCTATTTGAATACTCCCCCTACAACAAAACTCCCTCTTAACATATGCATGAAAATAAAAAAGAGAATATGCAATGAACCTAGATGCAATTAAAAAGAAAATGCAATGAACCTAGATGCAATTAAAAAATATGACTTATTTGCCAAAATCTTAACTTCTCTCCCCCTTTTGTTATCAGTAAAAGAGTAATAGCATTAGAAAATTGTGATAAAGTGATAGACATTAATACGACATGAATACCTAATCGAGTATAAATATTAAATTTCAATAAAAAATCAAACGAAAATCATAAATACTCTGTTAGGCGCATATTCCATTTTAGAGTGGTAGGGGTGAGTCGGCATATGTAACATCCCAGATTTTTGAGCTATTAAATTTTGGACATTTAATTCATTTTAAATGTTCACTGAAGATTTTTAATTAATTTTGAAACACAGAGAATCGAATTCAAATTATAAAACAAGTTATAGGTATTAAATAGGATAATTCAATTAGATTTGAATAATAATTAAATATTCGGGATTGGGATAAAAAGGTGGATTTGGATGTAAATAGCTATAAAATGATGTTTAAATATATTTTTAGGTTCGATTTGTTATAAATAATATTATTGGAATTTTAGATGAATTTTTAAAGTTGATAAATTTATATTTGGAATTTTATATTAATTTAATAATAGGATTTAATAATAAAATATTGCAATTAATTAGAATTTGGTTTGGAATGAGCCGGAATGATTTTTATTGTGTTTATAAATTTTATATAATTTATTGTTAAGTTATTAAAATTTTAAAAGTGAAATTTTACGTGTTTTCGTCAATTTTGAAAATCGCTAGATTTAATTGACGAGTGAAAATAGCCTTCCGGGGCACAGTCTCGGAATTCGACGAAACCAGTTCCATTGGATCCATAATAGTTAGTTATTATCGGATTTCAATTTTCGTAGCGATCGGAGTTGTCGTTTGACGGTGGCAGCTCGAAACGCCTCGAAATCAATTTAACCGACTTAATTTTAAATTGATCGTTTAATTCCGTAACTCGTGCATACGATCAAATTAGCTTACGAAACCTGTTCCATTGTGTCCAGAACGCGGAAAAACCCTAGGGCCGCCTATTGGTACGTGAGAAGTGGAGTTCATTTGCATAGGTTGTTAAAATTTGTAGAACGAGATTAAAATAATATTTAATAATATTTTATATATATTAAAATTTGCTAAACCCTAGCTCTCTCAACACAGCCGCCGCCTCTACGTTTAATGGCCGGTAATGAATCTTCTTCTCCCTCTAATCTCTCTTCGTCTATTCATTTTTAGCCGAAACTCTTAACTAGAGATTCGAAGAGGTTGTCGAGCGCTTCACATCCGTACGGGTGCGATCAGAATTAGCAGGGTGGGGAAGCTCACAGGAGGCCACGTTTGGGGGGGTAGTTGCCCACGTTTTTCGGTTCCTCGGGGACGCCCAGCTGTTGCGCGAGTGGGCCAAGGGTAGGGTTCGATTAGGGCGATGATTTGGTAGTCTTGGATCGAGCGCGTGGTGACCAGGGTGTGAGCGGCGGGGTGATGGACAATGCTTAGATGGGTTTCGGTTATCCTGATTTTCGAACGAAGGAGAAGGAGCTTTAAGCGGACGTGATTTCTCTATTGAACGTGTGGCCACGATCTGAGGTTAAAAATTATAATAAATAAATAAGAGAATTTTTTTTATATAATTCAAAACTTTATAATTTAATAACTAACTCATACGATATCAGATTGAGGCGAATCTGGAAGCGTTGGAATCACAGAAAAGAATACTACGTGATGGTGCAGATCCGGAGTCATTCCGGGTAAGCAGAAATTTGAGTTAAATCAAATGTCGTTCGGTTTAATTTAAATTTCGAACGCTCGCCGAAACTCAAGGTGAGTTATTCTCACTCACATCTGGATGCTAGACATTTTAAATAGTTAATATTTAGTGAAAATTAGGCCCACGTCCTTGTAATTAAACTTAGTCCGCGTAAACTCCTCCCGTTTGAAAACTTATATTTCCGATCCCTGTTTTTATTTCTGCCTCAATTTATTCCATAAATACCCCTGTTTACATGTCGCGCTAATTTTTTATGGTGGTTGTGATTTCGATTGCAAGTTTTAAATTCTGATTCAGTTCGATCATTGTTTTAAGATATTATTTCGGAATCATGGCTTTACCTTCTTCCAGGTAAAATATTGTTTGGATTTGTAATCGATTTTGTTTGTTTTTAAATGATATTGCGATATTCGTTTATAATTTTGTTATTTCTGTTTCGTTAGTTTTTTTTGTTTGAAGTAAATGAAAATTACAAGTATTCTATTGTTTATTTTATTTGAAAAATTAATGCGTATGTATAGGGTACTGTTCGTTGATTTATTTTTTTAGCTTTGATTAAGTTCTGATTTGTCTGGAATTATTGTAGGTATTTTACAGTCTTGTCCGCAAATAATTTGAATATGTATGGTGAAAATGGTACGAATTACTAATTGTTGCTGATTTATCTGCAACTTTTTACAATTATTGCATACATATCAGCAAGTAATGTTCGTATTTCACTTATTTGTTTAAGCTCAGACTTCTGCTTATTTATCTGCTTTTTTTTATAAACATTGCTTACATATCAGCAAATGATATTGCTTAAGTATTAAAATATTATTTTATGTGCTGATTTGTCTGCAATTTTTTATAATTATTGCTTACATATCAGCATATAATATATATATCCTACGTTTTTGTATTTATTTTTTTATAATTGTAATTATGTTTTTTTAAAATTAAAGTGTTCCTGGTGATGCTGGAGTGCTTGTGCTGTTGAAGTTTGGATATGATAGCTTTTCGTTACGCCTTCAATTTGATAGTTCGGTTGTTATGTTGAGAAGTGCTATTTCTGGTAAATGGACAGAATTGAGTTCAATGTCATTTGAATTGTACTATGTTAGAGATGGATTGAGAAGGAATATTGAAACTAATTTGGATCTTCAATCTATTTTGTTGTTGGCTGCTCATAACCGTGAGGATTACTTTGTTATTTTTGTTGATGTTGTTCCTTCTAGTTTTTCAGCTACCAATATTAGATCAGATGCTGTTACTTGTAGCAGTGATTCCTCATTTGTTAGTACCGGTGATTCTAATATTCAATTCAGGCAGTTATTAAGAAATGATTCCAATCAATCTGTTTTTACGGGTGTTGGTCAACAATTTCCAGGTGGTGTTACTGAATTTAGGCTCAATTTGATGATATATAGTATTTAGACAGGGTATAAGCTTGATTTGGTTAAGAATGATAAGGAAAGAGTTACGGCTGTTTGTTCTCGAACAAAATGTACTTTAGGAATTCATGCTTCTGTTAAGTTTAATCTTCCGGGCTATTTTGTTATAAAGAGATTTCATCCTGAACATACCTGTGGTGCTGGAATTCATGATATTAATGATCATCCTGTTTCAAGTAAATTGATTAAGTTGTTGGTTTATGACCATATTCAAGCTAATCCGTTAATGAAGACAAAGGACATTATTAACCTATTTCAAACTGAGTATAATATCATTTTGAAGTATTATTTTGCTTATAGTGGGAAGAGATTGGCTTTAGAAGATTTACATGGAAGTGATATGATGTCTTATCACCATTTGAAGTCTTTTTGTGATGCTGTAATTGAAAGTAATCCTGGTAGTAAAGTAGTTTTGGAGTGTAATCATGATACTCGTCAATTTGAGAGGGTTTTCATTGGTTTTGAAGCTTGTGCACATGGTTTTCAATTTTGTCGGCCTTTAATATTTGTGGATGCTACTTTTATGAAGGGTAGAGCTCAAGGTTGTTTGATGGCTGCTACTGGTAAAAATGGCAATGAAGGTATGTTGTACATTAATTTATAATTGCATCAATATCTGCAATAATTATTATATGTTTCTGCAACATCAATATTTATTAAGAAGAAATAAAATATTTTACTTACATAAATCATTGCAGAAATCGAAGCAATTTTACATAAAAAATTGCTGAAAAGTATGCAATTTTTTTGAATTAAGGAAAATTGTTGTGTAGTAATATTTGGTAATAGTTGCAGTTTTGTCAGCATTTTTTCAATATAAGTGAATAGTATTAAGCAATTTGTTCAGTTATTTATATATTTGTGATTGTTTTATCAGGTTTTTTTCCTATAGCAGTTGCAATTGTGTCTGGTGAAGATGAAAATAATTGGATTTGGTATTGTGAACAGCTTATAGATTTTTTGAAAGATGATTGTAGAAAGTTTGTTTTCATTTCTGACCGTCATCCTGGTATTCTTGTTGCTATTCCCAAAGTGTTTCCAGATTCAGTTCATGGTTCCTGTTTTTATCATTTAAACAATAATTTAAAAGTTGCTTTAAAGTCTGAATTTTCCAAATCAAAAAAGAAATGGTTGATAGATTTGTTTGGACGTGTTGCATATGCTTCTAATTTGGATGATTTCAATTTAGCATTGAAGAATTTTAAAGATGCTGGTGGTTCTACTGTGGCAAACTTTTTGAATGGAATTCCCTTTGAGAAATTTACTAATGTTTTTTTCCCTGCTTGTCGTTATGGTGAAATGTCATCAAATTGTTCAGAGAGTTTCAATAAATGGATTTTGGAAGAAAGACATTTACCAATCACTGCATGCTTGGATAGCATTAGAGTTAAGTTGATGAAGTTAATTTCTGATCGTCGAGAACTTGCTAATAGTTGGAATAGTGTTGTTTGTCCGGTGAACGAAAATCGGTTGAAAAGTCTTCATTTGGAAGGAGCTTCATGGTTTGTTATAAAATCTAGTGATCATGTGTTTGAAGTTCATTCTCCTGTTCATCAATCTGTTGATTTAAATAATCGGACTTGTTCTTGTAATTTGTGGCAAATTTATGGTTTTCCTTGTGCTCATGCTGTTAGATGTATTTTGAGCTGTGGAAAGTTAAATGTTTATGATTACATTGAAGATTATTTCAAAGTTGTTTATTTTCGATCGGCATATTCTCATCCAATCAATCCTATTATAAACTTTGTGAAAGAAGATGTTTTGATTGAAGATGTGGTTGTAGCACCTCCTAAAGGTAGAAGAATGCCTGGTCGACCATCTGCATTTAAGAGGATAAAATCTGCCGGTGAAATTTCAAAGACTATTAGATGCAGCATATGCAAGAAGTTGGGTCATAATAAAAGGACTTGTTCAGTGAAACACATGTAGTCTCTCTTTAATATAGGAAAGCTAAAATGTATGGAGTTGAGTTTATGTTTTTCTTATTCATTTTAATGGTATTTTCTCTATCCTTAGGTTGGATGTTTACTGTCTGTAATGTATTAAACATGGTTCGCTTTCGAGTAATCATTGTTGCAGTATTTTCTGCAATTATTACTGTTAATTGCACATATTTCTGCAGTTTTTATGAATAATTGTTTTCTTTTTATACCCCTTTTGTGAATAATGCTTTTTATATGAAGATGATATTTGTATAATTGTTTGGATCGAAATAAATAAGATGTATCCATAAGTATGTGCAATTTTTGTTTATAAATATGGAGGTATCGGCAATTATCTATTTGTTATGCTGACATTTCTGAAATTATCTGGTTCAAGAAATTCGAATATCTACAAATTTGTGGACATATCTGTAGATATATGGTTTTATTGCTGAAATTTCTGCAACTATTTGTTGAAAGAATTTCCAATAGCTAAATATTTTTAGAGATATATGCAGATATGTGCTTCATTTGCTGACATTTGTGAAATTATTATGAGTAAGAATTTGGAAAAAATAAATTATTACAGAGATATCTGCTGATATATGTTTGTATTGCTGATTTTTCTGCAATTTTTAAGAGCAAGTATTTAATTACCTATACATTTGTCAAGATAACTGCAGATATGTGCTTTTATTGCTGAATACAATTGTTAGAAATTTATATATAATTTTTTTTGTAATATACTCTAATATTGTGGTAACACAGTAATATTGTCTTTCAACTACATAAGTTTAGCAAATATGTACATACATTTCAGTATTCTTACATAAAACATTACAGTTTGATACATCAATTATTTTGATTTTCTTCAGAAAGTAAAAACTTTTGTGTCAAGCTTTCTTCTAAGCTCCAACTATAAGGTTTGCAAGAAAGAATTTGATGTGCTATTTCAGCTCTTTGTAAATCCATAGCTTCATATGAGAATTCAGGGTCTTCATTATTGATTTCTTTGTCTTCACTTCTTTGTTTCATAATGTTCATTACAAACATGCCACAATCAACTCTGCAATGATTGACAAATATTATATAATTATTAGAAGAAATGTTCTATGATATGGAAATTTTTGTACATTTTTTTTGTTGTGTACTTACGTATCAGAACGTTGTTGGGGGCTGTTAGCAAAAGTGATTTGCTTTGATGGTTCATGCTCTGCTTTTTCCAATTTCTTTAGTAAGGCAGTGACATAAACTCTCTGTACAAAAAAACAAAGATTTTTTTAAATAGTTTATTTTTCTCTGATTTATTCATTTTTTAATTTACATACCATCTTTCTTGCCGCTTTCTGATGATCTGCTTCGTGCCGTGGTTTTATGGAATCATAGTGAATCCATATTCTACCTTGTTTATTAAACTCCAACAGTGTAAAATGTGATTTTTGGTGGATAGGGAAGAACATTTTATTGCAGTTTGCAAAATGTTTAGCAACTACATTATCGATTAGGGCTTGTGTTACATTCTTTGAATTGCTCAGTAGAAATGTCTATAGGATAATATATTAGACAATTGAATTGATGAACATTTAAACAAATTCTTCAGTAGAAGATTATAAAACTTACAGTAGCGTAAACTTTGAAGTACAAGTTTTCTGGATGAACTTTACGCAATTCATGTGAATATCAGTCAATGATCTACAAATATTATTATAAGGAAATAGTGATAGTATATTTGTTTACAGAATAATATAATATGATTAGCAGAAAAAATAATAAGTTCTTGAAATTTTGCATAAAAACAACAGGTTTGATTAAATGTTGCTGAAAAATCTGGAGATAAATGATATTGTTTTGGATAAATGGAATTTTACTGACAAAACAATAAGTTTAAAGAAGTATTGCTGATAAATATGCAGATAAATGGAGTTATTGCAGATAAATGGGTTTTTGCAGATAAAACAGCAAGTCTAATTAAATGTTGCAGATAAATTTGTAAATAAATGTACTTTTGAGTAAAGTTGTACATGGCCATCAAGAAATCTTCCTATAATTAGTTCACCAAGTGCTGTTCCAGTTATAATTATGTCATCGTCTCCATTTAAGTATGCACTTTTGCTGTGATATAATGATCAATATTGGTAAATGTTTGTATTTTTCAAATATTTGCTGATATCTAACCAGGAAATTTAAATAATTACTTTTAGTTAAGCAATTATTGGTATACTTGGCTACTAAAAGAATTATACAGTTTTACCTGAGGTCAGAGTTATTAAAGAAGTCCTCAAGCAGCTTGATTTTTTCTTCAGATAGACTTCGTACATTTGACCTCCTTCTGACATTTATTTTTGTACTGGTAGATAATTCTTTTGATCTAGGTTCAGATTCATATTCTTCAATTATTATTGGTAGGGTTTGTACTTGCTGTTTTTCCTTTTTTGCTTTCTATTCAGTTTGAAAATTCACTTCTTCAGCTAATTTAACCCTTTTTTTTGGATTTTCAATTTCCAATGTTTTTTCTTTGATTTCTTCAGTTTTTGTTTCTGCTGAAGTAGATATTTCTTCGGTTTGTTTGCCTTGTAACTGTGTATAATTTTGAATGCTTTCACCTGAAATTAATTTGAATGATGGTTAATATTTCATTATTGGTTTTTGAAATACAATTATTGGTTGTTGGTTAATAAAAATTTTGTGAATAATTGTGAAAAAGTGAAGAATATGCTACACTCTACAGCAGTTGTTGCATTAATATCAGCAATTATTCTTCATATTATTAATATATAATAGGAAGAATATTTGCGGATATATCAACAAATATGTTAAATTTTTACAGTCTGGTTGAAAAACTATAGTTATTCAAAGCATTACCAAATGAAGGATCTTGTTCAATTGCTTTATCTTCCTCAACTATTTTTGTTTCTTCACCATCTTCTCGGTCTTTCTGTTTTGCTTCAAAATTTATTTTTTCCCCATTATCAACATCTTTTTCTTTTTGTTCTTCTTTTTCTTCATCTTTCTCCATTAGCTGAGATTCATCTTCAACAGTTTTGTCTGCAGTTTGAATATCAATTAAAATTTCATTTTCTTCTGTCCTTTGAGCTGAAATATATGTTTGCAATTCAACTCTTTAATATTTTTGACATAGTTATAGATTTTGTGTTATGTTACAATGTGTTATGTAAAAAATGAAGAATGTGCTACAGTTTTTAATACTTATTGCAATGATATCTGCATTTATTCTTTAAAAATGCTTTTTTCATTTAGTAAGAATACTTGCAGATATATCATCAAATATTTTAAATTTTTACATTCTTGTTGGAAAACAAAATATTACTGAAAGTATTACCAGATGACGTATTCTCTTCTGTTTCATTATCCTCACTTTCTTTGTTTTCTTCACTTTCACTTTCATCTGAGGAATTTAGTTTGCTACCAGATCTTTCTATTAGTTGTAGCTCTACATTATCAGATTCTGTGGATGATGATGTTTCCACATTTTGTCTCAATTGCTTTTTTAGCAACGTATTTTCAGCTTGAAGTTTCCTGTTGTCCAATTCAAGTTTTCTTATTATTTCTTTATATTTTTCTTCTCTTTTCTTGTAGAATGCTTCATATTCTTCATCTTTTTCAACTGCATCTTTCAACAATTTTAGTTCCTCTCCTTGAAAATCCTGGAATAAATAATTCAATCAAAATTGAAGCTTAAGAATATTTGTATGTAATTATGTAAGAACTGTGAATAATTGGAAAAATGAATATAATTTTAATTATGATTGGTATGTATGTCCATAAATATTTTTAATAATGGCAGAAAAATCTGCAAGTATTATACAAAATAGTAGATATATCTTTAATTATTGTAAATAATTGTATAACTATGTTCAGTTTTGTTGTTTTAAGTGCAGATAAATATGCAATTGTTTATAAAAATTGCAGATAAGTCATCATATGTAGTGAATAATTGCAGCCAAAAAAAGCTCAACTGCTGCTAATAAATGCAGATATATCTGCAACCATTGTTAAATGTTGCAGATAAGTTTGCAAACAAATAAAGTACTGGCTATTTTTTTACTAAAGCTTAATAATTCTATAAATTAAATTGCAGTTATACTTACTGAATTGTACTCTATGGTCAATAACATTATTGGCTTGAGTTTTGATATATCCCATTTGCCAGCCAAGGGATACGAGTTGTTGTATTCGAATTTAGCAGATTTCAAAATTTGTGTTTTCTCACAGATCCACCACTGCAAAAAAGACAATTAGTATTAGAATAAATTATTAATTAATAGGATATTTATCTAATTAATTAAAAATTTAATACCAGTAATAATGTAACGCATGCATTTATTTTCCTTGGGGTGTCAATATATTTTTCAATTTGATTTATCAAATGCTTGTGAATCGTTTCTGGCCATGATATCTGCTGCATTTTATCTTCACAAACACAATATGGAATCATATTCCATGATATACTTGAGTTTGGATTTGATATTAAAAATGTTGCAACCAAATGCAATTGCAAAAGCTTTGCAGTATCTGCTTGTTCGTCTTTTGATGATCCTTTTATTGTTGCAAATAATTCCCTTTCTATGTTTTTTTTTGTTGACACTTGTTTCTCCTTTAAAGTGCCTGCTGATGAATGATGTAAACTGAGCATTGCTTTTACCCTCTTTTTTCATATGGCCAGAAGTTTTGATTTGCTGACCCTCTGTAGGAATTGATAGCAATTGGCTTATATCATCCTCTGTAAATGTTAGTAACATATCTCCAAATTGGAAACAGTTCAAATTCTTTCTGTATGCTTTGATGACTATGTCTATTGTTGTTGAGTTTTTTGTGTTCTCTTTTGCAGGTATAATTCCAATATAGACCATATGAATGAACTTGTAGAAAGGTAGATTCTGGAGATATTTTGTATGTGATATTGTCAGCAATTTTTCATTCTTAATCTTGCGAAGAACATCGATGAAAGACCTCAAATTATTTCTGTAATTATCTTCTGTTGATTTGATTTTCCCTTCACTTATTGTTTTTCTTTTTTCCGGTAGAATATTTGATCCTGGTTGTTGTTCAACAGGAACAATAGATGTTTCCAACATAACTTTTTTTCCTTCTTTTATATCTTCTTTTGTGTTCGTCTGTAAATGTAAATTAAATATTATGAAATAACTATGCACAATCTAATAATATGATAGGTAATGTTAAATACTTACAGTTATAATGAATATGTAACTGAATTAAGGCTCAATTTGATGATATATAGTATTAAGATATTTCTGCAACTGTGTGCAATAGTTGTAGATAATTCTACCACTATACCGAATAGTTGCATAAATTTCAGCAACTATTGCACATAGTTGCAGAAATGTTTGCAACTATGTGCAATAGTTGCAGATATTTCTGCAACTATACAGAATAGTTGCATAAATTTCAGCATCTATTGCACATAGTTGCAGACATTTCTGCAACTATTGCATAAAGTTGCAGAAATGCAACTATATGCAATAGTTGCAGAAATGTTTGCAACTATGTGCAATAGTTGCAGATATTACTGCAACTATTAGCAATAGTTGCAGAAATATCTGCGACTAATGCACATAGTTGCAGATATATCTGCAACTATACGCAATAGTTGCAGATATATCTGCAACTATACGCAATAGTTGCAGACATTTCTGCAACTATTTGCAAATAGTTACAGATATTACTGCAACTATTAGCCATAGTTGTAGAAATATCTGCGACTAATGCACATAGTTGCAGATATATCTGCAACTATACACAATAGTTGCAGACATTTCTGTAACTATTTGCAAATAGTTGCATTTCTGCAACTATATGCAATAGTTGCATAAATTTCTTCAACTATTGCACATAGTTGCAGACATTTCTGCAACTATATGGTATAGTTGCAGAAATATCTGCAATTATTTGCAAATTTTGTAAATTTTCAAAAAAATCAAAAACGTTTAAAATTTGCTGAATTATCTGCGAATATTTGAAATAATTGCACCTTTAATACAAATATGAATCTGCTTAAAATTTGAAGAGAGGAAATAGTTTTTTGAACAAAATTTTTCAAAAATTGCAGTAATTACAGAATGTTTTTTAGTATATCATCTGCATTCTCAATTTTCTTTGTATTACCGTAAAAAAGCTCGATTACATGCATGGCTAACTCGAAAATCTCTAAAATCCTTGCAAAAACCCTAAGATCTATTGATTTAAAACAGTGGAATATAAATCGACTACTTATGAAATTGAGATACATCACCTTCGATCTTCCCATTTTGCCTCGTGTGAGATTTTCGACTTGATTTTGGTTGTTCAGTTGTTCGATTTTATAGAGTTTTCGGATTTTGTTGAAGAAACTGTGATTTCAATTGTATCAAAGGTTACGATAAAAAAAGCGTGGGTTCAGGGTTTTACGATGATTTTTTAGGGTAGTTTGGGAAAAGAAAAGGCTGTCTTTAAAAATAGGGATGAAATTTTTATGTTTTGTATCTAAGGGAAGTTTGGTGAATTATGAAAGTTATTAAGGATTTATGGCAAACGTTCCCTAATATTTAAATATCTGTGTGGATGGCTGAATATAATTGTTATTATCAGTCTGGATTGATATTTATATATGTGATGTGCTAATATTTGTGATGCAAGGAGAAACAGGTTGGAGGGATCCAACTGGATTCCTCATAATGTAGTACATATTTTTATAATTGATAATGATGCATGTTCATATTTTGTGATTGATAAATTGAAATTAAATGGTACTGTGATATTGTTGGATATAATTACAGAATTTAATTTTAAATGAATTAAATTGGGTTTTTACGAAATAAATGAATTGTTAAAATGAGAATTTCAAAGAATAAAAATTTGAAATCTGGTTGGGATGGAAAATGTAAATTGGTCAAATGGGGATTTTAAATATAGGGGAAATTTATCAATCGATAAATGGGAAGTATAAATTTCTGGAAATGAATTCTATGGGAATTGTAAATGGTTTAAAATAACGATGGGTTATTATAATGATGAATGGTGTTATTCGGAAAATTAAAATATGATAAAATGAAGCTTCCGAATATAAATTTACATTTAATAGAACATTTTAAAATACCATTTTGTCCATTGGGATTTTATTTAAGTAAATTGGAAATCTGGCTTTCATTGAAGAATTCACCAAAATGTTTTATTAAAAATGTTTTAAATTATATTTTAAAAATGAATTTCCAGAATGGGAAATTGTGTTGAACTTTGGATGAAGTTATGGATAAACATGGAATTGGAAATTTTATGTTATTAAACATAAATTGAATTGAATTGAAATAAATCGGCTGGATTTATTAGATGGGGTCTTTCGGATGTTTGAATGGGAAGGTGTTTCCCCGGGAAAAACCAAGTTAGTGTTTTTAAAGATTCTTTTTAATTAAAAGTTAAGTTTTAAGTTGTTTAAAGAGTATTTTTAAGAAATTGTTATTTTTAAAGTAACAAATCTATAATTTAGAGATCGTAATGATTTAAGGGTGTATTAGTAATTCTTTTTACAAATGGGTTTATTTAAAGGTTGGTTTTGACTTAAGTTATTGAGATTAGTATTATTCTTTTTATAACGTTATTTTGAATTTAATTAAACAAAAACCCTTATTTTAGATCAAAGTTTATATCTTAATAATAGTTTTTCTTCACCTATTTTAAATTTATATTTGAGTAAATAGATAGAAGTAGTTTACATATTTAAAGTATATTTCAGTATAAAGTATTTTTAACTGTTTAAAAAAAAAGCAAAATGTTTTATACTTGGTTTTTCCAAATGGGAATAAATGGTAATGCTTTACCATGTAAAGGAGGAAATGTTGGAAATCGTTCTAAATGAGCTTTGAAAATTTGAAAATATATCTTTTGAAAGATATTAGAGGCAAATAAATAATATGGAAATTATTTATTGTGTGATGGATGTTTATGGATGCTTGAGAATGTGAATTGATAGTTAAACCACCGACTATCAATATTGGACAAATGCGATGATCGTTTCGAAGAGACCGGGATTGAGATTTATTCTCGAAAACCACTTCGATCCGGTTTGTACGTTTCGTGTAACGTGTTCGGAGTCGAAGATGGAGCTGTGAAGTGCAAGGGCTAGTCGCTACTAATCCTGAGGATATTTCCAAATGGATGTAGTAGGAGTAGTGCCTTCGGTTCCGTTCGGACCCGGGACAGACTTGTATGGACGAATGCTTTCGTGACATCGTCAGGTGGACGATGGGCATTCTAAGGGATATGTGCTATAAAGGTATCGTTTAGCCTCGAGCCTCATCAACCGGGAATGACTGAAAATCAGGGGTTATGCAGCAAGGCTTCGTGGGTAGCTCCCACTTGAGAGTAAGGTCATCCCTGTCTAGATGTCCCTTTATATTTCGGTTTAGTGTTGCGGTTGCTGATCACAACTATGGGGTGATTTTATTTGGAATTATCCAGTAAGGGATGATTCCGGCCTTGTGTTGCAGGGGACTTAGGGTGGGTCCTCGGTACGCTGATCTAGACCAGGTACTGTGACAGGTGGTACCCCAGTGCCTAGTCATTCGTTGGAAATCCATTCTCCCTACGTGCCTTGTACGAGTTTTGTTTGTATACCTATTAGCTGGAATTTAATAGATGTAACAATTTCGGCTATTTTAATAAATATTTGTAAATAGACACTATGATAATATTAGAGGATTTCTATAAAAATGTTTTAGCTATCGTAAGGTAAAAACCCGACATGTTTATTTGTGGCGTGGTCTTATGAGATGCTTTTGTTTTCAAAGGATTTTATGAAACTTAATAATGGGTGTATTTATGATGCGCTGGTATTCCAGACTGACTCGGGTGTTATTTTATTATAATGCTCGGGTCAGACCGAGTATATTTACAGGATAGGTTGTTATGGAGCTCAGGAGAGGAGCTGGAGTCCGAGACGTATTTCTCGTACTTGCTTATATTCTGCTGCTATGATTGTTGTTAGGCATGTATCTGATTTTGTTGTGATGACTCTGATGATGTATTATATATAAAAAGGATATAGTTTTCATTTTGTGTAAAGAGTTGTTAGTGACTATTATATTTTATTCCACTGCAACTGTGAGGTTCTGATGTTGTTTAGTTTCTTCTTCTTCTACCTTATTTCTTTATCTACAATCTGTCTTTTCCGACGTTCGATCGTCGGCATATTATACTATTGGGTATTTTGTGTCGATTTTCGAGGGTCGAGAAGGGCGGGTCGTCACACTTGGTATCAGAGCTTAGGTTGGCGACAACCTAGGCTTTGGTGGGAAATTACTCATTTTAAATAGAGTTAATAGTACTTTATAATGAGTTGAGTGTAATAATAGTTATGAGAGCGTACTTGTTAGTGGATATAAAAATTGTTTTGTACTGTGTTGACTTATCGGTTGAATGTTTATGAATTCTGGTCGGTACGGGAAGTACAACCGTATCGATAGGGGTTTCTAAACTCTTAAACAAGATAAACCGACATAGTATTGTTTTAAAGTGGATAAATGAAATAATTTTACCCAAAATTATATTTTGATATAAAAGAAATGGTTTTCTAAATTATTATATATATTGGATGTTTGTTTGGTTGTTTCTTCTATAATCAAATAAGAAATTAAAATATGATCTAAAATTTGAAATGAAGTCTAAGTAAATAGAATTTAAAATATTAAGATGGTTTACAAACGAATAGAATTAATTAAACATGGTTTAAGTAAGAAGAAGTATAATTTAAAATTTGATTTAAACCAGAATTTTAAATGCTCGAAATTTTGAGAAGTGTTTTAAATGAATTTAAATAAAGGATTTGGGAATTTAAAACCTTGGAAATGTTAGAAATGCTTTCTAAAGCTTTTGGAAGCAGTGATGAAGAATTAATTTGGGAAGAATATTTTTGGAATGAAAATTTGTTTTGAAAGGAATTTGTGGAAGTAAAGAAGCATTGAACTCACTTCAATCGCTAGAAAATAATCCTGATGATGCTGGCCACATCATTAGAATTCATTTTCGAGTTTCTAAAGTGATGGATTTCTTCCGTGGTGGTTTGGTATGACATTTGGTTGGACTTGTTCTTATACAAGTTGTTTAACAATTTCAAAGGGAAAGATTGTTTTGGTAAAAGCAGATTGTTTTAGAATTTGATATTTGATTTGATATATCAAATGGGAATATGTCGATTTTATTTCAAATTGGTTTTGAAGTAAAACTGGGCGATTGAATTCTGGGAATTCTGTTTTGAAAAAAAAAATGTGAAAGTTGAAATGATTCAACTATATAACTTATAAAGGAAAGTTGATTTAAAGAAGAATTGAGATTGATATTTATAAGGAAGGAAAAATGGGATTTTATCCTGGAATTAAAATTTAATTTGAGTATATATGGAAGTAAATGAAATTATTATAGCGAATAGAAATTAGAATTTAACTTGGAATAAGTTAAATAAAATTGGAAGTGGAATTAACTTGATTTGAGTTAAGTGGAAAAGCAAAATGACTTTGTAATTGGGGTCATTGTGTAATAAATTGTACCCATAGGCTATTAAGTATTATACTTACAATCTAAAATTTGTGAATTCAATATGGTGCAAATAACTTCATATTCTTGAGTTATATAGTGTTATAATTTGAAGTTGAGATTAAATGGAAATGGACTTAAATGAGCAATCTAAACTCTTAAATAAAAGTGAAATTGAAGTTCATTAATGAAAATAGTTGAATAGTATGGTGAATTCAAACTTAACCATAAATGAAATGTAAAGTAAGATAAAGTAAAGTGAGATATAAAAGATGTGAATGAACTTAAAATAGTAAATGAGTTTTGAACTTAATTATGGAGGAATAAATTGGATTGAAGAGAAATTCAAAATTCAGCTGCATTATAAACAATTTTGAAGGGAATTCAATTCGTATTTAAGAAGTAAAGGAAGTGGAATGGATTTAATTTGGCTAAATAAAATTTAGTTAAACTTGATTTAAATTTAGATAAGAATTAAATGGGAAGGGAATTTAATTCCATTGAGATGATGTTGAATGAAGTAAATGCTTACTCAATTAAATCTAAAATGATTGTTTGGGAATGAATTTTGTGTAAGCTAAATTAGATCGACTATATATGGTAATAAATAGAATTTTGATAGTTTGGTCAAAAATTTAAAAGGTAAATAAAATCCAGTTTTGGGATGGGATTTAATTTTGGTAATAAATATTGGAAAGTGTGAATGTATAATGGAATTAGCTTATAATAGTGATGGTTTGAATTCTAAATAAAATCCAAATGAGTGAAATAATTTAAATGGTCTCTTTGTTGATAAAATAAATTAATATGGATTGGATAAATAAACAAAGAGAATTAAAGTTGTAACTGAATTGAACTTTGATTTGCTGAGAATCAAATGGAAATAAAATAAAATTGATATAAGAAGATAATGGAAATATTGTGGAAGGACTTAAGCAACTTTGAGGAAAAAAACAAAATGTTTGTGAATAGGCTTTATTAAGTAATCTTGAATGCAAATTGTTAAATAATAAAATGGAAATGCAATTGTAATTGTATTAATTAATTATTGAGATGAAATAAGGATGTATGGGATGTAAATAATCCAGGATGGAATAATATTTATATAAACCTAAATTGGATAATGAAATAAAGATGTAAGGGAAATTTAATTTAACAATTGCATTGGAATAAAAATACTTGGCTTGTGAACCAGTCAAAATTGAATAAAAATTAATATAAATCTAAGTTGAAATTAATTTTAAATGGTTATAAGCTTAAGTGGCAATTATTTTGCTTAAATGACATGAAATTGGCATGTATTCGGAATTGAGTTGTTTAACAGGCAATTGAAATTGATTTTTGAATAATTAATATGGATTGGAATCTGATTCAAGAGTTTGAAATGAATGCAAGTGAATTGGTAAAAAAATAGCAAATGGAATTGATTTTGAATCAATTGGAATGAATTGACATTCTATTAAGTGATTTTGGATATGAATGAAAATGGATCATAAAAGAAATGCAAATGCTTCAAATTTAAATAAAATCTAATTGTGAATCAAATTGGGAATTTATAATTTGAAATGAAGAGATGTAAGAAAGACATATGTAATCATATTGAAGTGGAAATGAATTGGTTGAAATAAATATGAATTGTATATAGTGAACTTGAATGTAAATCATTCAAGTGAAATAAAATAAGGTTGGACTTGAATAAGTAATTTGAAAAGTGATTGGAATCTTTAAATTGTTAATAAAGTATGGTTAACATTGTTAAATTATGAACTATGCTTGGTTTGGCTATGAAATGGATATGTTTGGCTTGCATTTGTATTGGAAATGTTATTAAAGTGCTCATATCATTGAAACTGATGAGTTTGCTTGGGTTTAGTACAGGTACGGAAGGCGTTCGAGAGAGTTGGACCGCGTATATGCATTATATTAGCCGCTCTCTATTAAATTTTGCTTAAAAGGTACGCCTACGCAAATATAATTGTAAAAAATGATATATATTGTGATATATTTTGGGTTTCCGGCCATGTGAGCCGATGTATATATATTTGTGTATCCTGCGATATCGCAGAAGCTCCTCCGTGCAGGGGAGACTCTGCCAAAATTTTTCAGAAATTTTGGGAGTTAGAAAATTTTTGGGATTTTGGAAAATTTTATTAACTTAGAAAGTTATTTTGAAAAACGTTAAAGTTCAAAGGCTTTTGAATGTAAATGAAGCAAATGAATGTGGAATTGGGCTAAAGGAATTTTGGAAAGTGGATATAAGCTTTTAACTAAGCAAATTGGGTAAGTAAATGAGTTGGGAAGTATGTTCCTACCTTAGCAAATTTCGGGGATGAAATTTTTATAAGGGGGGAGGAATGTAACATCCCAGATTTATGAGCTATTAAATTTTGGACATTTAATTCATTTTAAATGTTCACTGAAGATTTTTAATTAATTTTGAAACACAGAGAATCGAATTCAAATTATAAAACAAGTTATAGGTATTAAATAGGATAATTCAATTAGATTTGAATAATAATTAAATATTCGGGATTGGGATAAAAAGGTGGATTTGGGTGTAAATAGCTATAAAATGATGTTTAAATGTATTTTTAGGTTCGATTGGTTATAAATAATATTATTGGAATTTTAGATGAATTTTTAAAGTTGATAAATTTATATTTGGAATTTTATATTAATTTAATAATAGGATTTAATAATAAAATATTGCAATTAATCAGAATTTGGTCCGGAATGAGCCGGAATGATTTTTATTGTGTTTATAAATTTTATATAATTTATTGTTAAGTTATTAAAATTTTAAAAGTGAAATTTTACGTGTTTTCGTCAATTTTGAAAATCGCTAGATTTAATTGACGAGTGAAAATAGCCTTCCGGAGCACAGTCTCGGAATTCGACGAAACCAGTTCCACTGGATCCGTAATAGTTAGTTATTATCGTATTTCAATTTTCGTAGCGATCGGAGTTGTCGTTTGACGGTGGCAGCTCGAAACGCCTCGAAATCGATTTAACCGACTTAATTTTAAATTGATCGTTTAATTCCGTAACTCGTGCATACGATCAAATTAGCTTACGAAACCTATTCCATTGTGTCCGGAACGCGGAAAAACCCTAGGAACACCTGTTGGTACGTGAGAAGTGGAGTTCATTTGCATAGGTTGTTAAAATTTGTAGAACGAGATTAAAATAATATTTAATAATATTTTATATATATTAAAATTTGCTAAACCCCAGCTCTCTCAACACAGCCGCCGCCTCTACGTTTAATGGCCGGTAATGAATCTTCTTCTCCCTCTAATCTCTCTTCGTCTATTCAGTTTTAGCCGAAACTCTTAACTAGAGATTCGAAGAGGTTGTCGAGCACTTCACATCCGTACGGGTGCGATCAGAATTAGCAGGGTAGGGAAGCTCACAGGAGGCCGCGTTTGGGGGGAGGGGTAGTCGCGCACGTTTTCCGATGCCTCGAGGACGCCCAGCTGTGGCGTGAGTGGGCCGAGGGTAGGGTTCGATTAGGGCAATGATTTGGTAGTCTTGGATCGAGCGCGTGGTGACCAGGGTGTGAGCGGCGGGGTGATGGACAATGCTTGGATGGGTTTCGGTTATCCTGATTTTCGAACGAAGGAGAAGGAGCTTTAAGCGGACGTGATTTTTCTAGTGAACGTGCGGCCACGATCTGAGGTTAAAAATTATAATAAATAAATAAGATAATTTTTTTTTTATAATTCAAAACTTTATAATTTAATAACTAACTCATACGATATTAGATTGAGGCGAATCTGGAAGCGTTGGAATCACAGAAAAGAATACTACGTGATGGTGTAGATCCGGAGTCATTCCGGGTAAGCAAAAATTTGAGTTAAATCGAATGTCGTTCGGTTTAATTTAAATTTCGAACGCTCGCCGAAACTCAAGGTGAGTTATTCTCACTCACATCTGGATGCTAGACATTTTAAATAGTTAATATTTAAATATCTATGTGGATGGCTGAATATAATTGTTATTATCAGTCTGGATTGATATTTATATATGTGATGTGCTAATATTTGTGATGCAGGGAGAAACAGGTTGGAGGGATCCAACTGGATTCCTCACAATGTAGTACATATTTTTATAATTGAGAATGATGTCTGTTCATATATTGTGATTGATAAATTGAAATCAATGGTACTGTGATATTGTTGGATATAATTACAGAATTTAATTTTAAATGAATTAAATTGGGTTTTTACGAAATAAATGAATTGTTAAAATGAGAATTTCAAAGAATAAAAATTTGAAATCTGGTTGGGATGGAAAATGTAAATTGGTCAAATGGGGATTTTAAATATAGGGGAAATTTATCAATCGATAAATGGGAAGTATAAATTTCTGGAAATGAATTCTATGGGAATTGTAAATGGTTTAAAATAATGATGGGTTATTATAATGATGAATGGTGTTATTCGGAAAATTAAAATATGATAAAATGAAGCTTCCGAATATAAATTTACATTTAATAGAACATTTTAAAATACCGTTTTCTCCATTGGGATTTTATTTAAGTAAATTGGAAATCTGGCTTTCATTGAAGAATTCACCAAAATGTTTTATTAAAAATGTTTTAAATTATATTTTAAAAATGAATTTCCAGAATGGGTAATTGTGTTGAACTTCGGATGAATTTATGGATAAGCATGGAATTGGAAATTTTATGTTATTAAACATAAATTGAATTGAATTGAAATAAATCGGCTGGATTTATTAGATGGGGTCTTTCAGATGTTTGAATGGGAAGGTGTTTCCCCGGGAAAAACCAAGTTAGTATTTTTAAAGATTCTATTTAATTAAAAGTTAAGTTTTAAGTTGTGTAAAGAGTATTTTTAAGAAATTGTTATTTTTAAAGTAACAAATCTATAATTTAGAGATCGTAATGATTTGAGGTTGTATTAGTAATTCTTTTTACAAATGGGTTTATTTAAAGGTTGGTTTTGACTTAAGTTATTGAGATTAGTATTATTCTTTTTATAACGTTATTTTGAATTTAGTTAAACAAAAACCCTTATTTTAGATCAAAGTTTATATCTTAATAATAGTTTTTCTTCACCTATTTTAAATTTATATTTGAGTAAATAGATAGAAGTAATTTACATATTTAAAGTATATTTCAGTATAAAGTATTTTTAACCGTTTTAAAAAAAAAGCAAAATGTTTTATACTTGGTTTTTCCAAATGGGAATAAATGGTAATGCTTTACCATGTAAAGGAGGAAATGTTGGAAATCGTTCTAAATGAGCTTTGAAAATTTGAAAATATATCTTTTGAAAGATATTAGAGGTAAATAAATAATATGGAAATTATTTATTGTGTGATGGATGTTTATGGATGCTTGAGAATGTGAATTGATAGTTAAACCACCGACTATCAATATTGGACAAATGCGATGATCATTTCGAAGAGACCGGGATCGAGATTTATTCTCAAAAACCACTTCGATCCGGTTTGTACGTTTCGTGTAACGTATTCGGAGTCGAAGATGTAGCTGTGAAGTGAAAGGGCTAGTCGCTACTAATCCTGAGGATATTTCCAAATGGATGTAGTAGGAGTAGTGCCTTCGGTTCCGTTCGGACCCGGGACGGACTTGTATGGACGAATGCTTTCGTGACATCGTCTGGTGGACGATGGGCATTCTAAGGGATATGTGCTATAAAGGTATCGTTTAGCCTCGAGCCTCATCAACCGGGAATGACTGAAAATCATGGGTTATGCAGCAAGGCTTCGTGGGTAGCTCCCACTTGAGAGTAAGGTCATCCTTGTCTAGATGTCCCTTTATATTTCGGTTTAGTGTTGCGGTTACTGATCACAACCGTGGGGTTATTTTATTTGGAATTATCCAGTAAGGGATGATTCCGGCCTTGTGTTGGAGGGGACTTAGGGTGGGTCCTCGGTACGCTGATCTAGACCAGGTACTGTGACAGGTGGTACCCCAGTGCCTAGTCATTCGTTGGAAATCCATTCTCCCTACGTGCCTTGTACGAGTTTTGTTTGTATACCTATTAGCTGGAATTTAATAGATGTAACAATTTCGGCTATTTTAATAAGTATTTGTAAATAGACACTATGATAATATCAGAGGATTTCTATAAAAATGTTTTAGCTATCGTAAGGTAAAAACCCGACATGTTTATTTGTGGCGTGGTCTTACGAGATGCTTTTGTTTTCAAAGGATTTTATGAAACTTAATAATCAATTGGGTGTATTTATGATGCGCTGGTATTCCAGACTGACTCGGGTGTTATTTTATTATAATGCTCGGGTCAGACCGAGTATATTTACAGGATAGGTTGCTATGGAGCTCAGGAGAGGAGCTGGAGTCCAAGACGTATTTCTCGTACTTGCTTATATTTCGCTGCTATGATTGTTGTTAGGCATGTATCTGATTTTGTTGTGATGACTCTGATGATGTATTATATATAAAAAGGATATTGTTTTCATTTTGTGTAAAGAGCTGTTAGTGACTATTATATTTTATTCCGCTGCGACTGTGAGGTTCTGATGTTGTTTAGTTTCTTCTTCTTCTACCTTATTTCTTTATCTACAATCTGTCTTTTCCGGCGTTCGATCGTCGGCATATTATACTGTTGGGTATTTTGTGTCAATTTTAGAGGGTCGAGAAGGGCGGGTCATCACAGCATAGAAAACCATATAGTTGTATCCATTTGTGGTATATTTATGACAGGAATCTTTTTAAATACTTACTAACCATGCATAACCGTTAGGACTTTTAAATGAGATTAGTAGTATTTCTTATTTTTTTTAAAATGAATTCCAAGCATCTTCTAACCATGCATAACCATGAGGACTTTTAATGGGGTTAGAATCAACTCACCTATTTCATCCAATTTTGATATATGTTCCATATAGGCATAACCGTGAGGACTTTTAAATGATCATGAAAGCACATAATCAAAGATACCAAGTAGTTCGCTCATGCATAACCGTGAGGACTTTTAAATGAGAGTGATTACCTTGGATGATTTTGTTGCTAATTAATTAAATAATGAATAATTTCCTGTTTAAATACCACATTTTGACATACTATATTGGGTTTTGATGAGTGATTGTCGTAGAAATATGATAGAAATAGAGATGGTCATGGAATTTTTTACCAACCAAAGTTATTACAAATTTTGTTTAAATTTTTAAAGAGATTTTCTAAATATACTATCTCAAGTCATAATGTATGATTAAGATCAACACTCATCACTTTTTTTTCAGTCACTATTTATCTTTTCAATAAACACTAGGGAATCAGATTAGTTAACATAGGCACTTAAAATCAAATAAAATCACATTTCTAAAATGCCTAAACTGAGACGAAGTCGACAAAAACTATTTTCTGGAAGGGGTTTTGTAAAAATGTCTGCTAATTGAAAATCAGTTGAAATGAAATTTATGTAGATATTTTCTTTGGAAATGTGATGCAACTAACGAATGTCCCAAAATAAAACACGTTTAACTAGTACTTTTTCTATCAACTAGACTTCCACCATAGTCTGCATCTGAATACCCTTTTAATTCAAAGTTCTCATTAGTTGGATACCATAGGCCAAACCGTGCGGTGTACAACAAATATCTTATAATCGTTTTTATACTTTTTAGACGAGATTCTTTTGGATTTGATTGAAACCGTGCACATAAACAAATAGGGAACATAATGCCTGGTCTAGAAGCAGTAAGATAAAGAAGTATACCCACGTATATCTAGAGTAATCATCAACCAATAAAAAAACAATATCTCTTACCACCTAAGCTTGCAATATCTTTAGGTCCAAATAGATCCATATAAACTAGTTCAAGGACTCTAGAAGTACTTGCATTTTTTTTGGCATGAAAAAATGATTTTTTAAATTTTCCCAGTTGATCACTGGATGATTGAAAGAAGATTATGGTGCAGATTTTCAACATATAATACATCTTTGTTGCCCATTACGACTCTGCCACCTTTGTACTTCTCTAGGCTAAGAAACTTTGATTTGTCGCCCGTCATGTGCCTGGAACAGCTAGAACCCAGGTACCACTCTTACTGTTCCTTAGCCTGCCAACACACCTACACGGGAATAGATTTTTGTGACCTATTTGTTTTTATAGGTCCATGATTGTTAGTGACAAAATTTTTTGAAAAATAAGTTTGCGTAGAACCAAAACTGTTTATGTTTGTTCCTTTTAGCACCCAGATTTGTTTAATTCTAAGGGATTTTACATTCGTGCCTTTAGGAACCCAAATTGGTATGGTTTTCGTGTGTTTGGGTCTATACTAGTAATTGTTTTGAATGTGTCCAATTTTTACACAAATCGTGTACTTGGAGTTGACATGATTAGTTTCACTTCTACCCCTTTTAGATTGAGTATACCCAAGTCCTTGTCTAGTATTAACCGTTTGTTTCCCTAGTAGCATATTTAGTGATTTTCTCCTTTGGAGAATTTTTCTAAAGTTGTAGACAGTTGTTGGACTTGTGATTTGAGAGATTCATTTACATTCGATAACAAAGTGCACTTTTTAATAGAATTTTCTCTCCTAGTGTTTTCACTTTCTTTCAAAATCAGAATTTCATTTTCAAGCGATTTAATTCTAGTTTCTGATTTTTTTATTTCCTCTTTTAATAATGGACACTTATCACACTTGAGGCTCTTATTTCTATAGTTTTTAACCAATTGATCAAGCTGCTTATTTAGTTCTATCAAACTATCTCTTTATGATTCAATTTTAGATTACTTCTCCCTAAGTCATTCAAAATGGCCATTTACTTCATGAAAATATATAAGTAATTGCGAGTGAGTAAGTTTTGATACCTTGCTTGGCTCGTCATCATCGTTGTCACTTGATTCTCCTAAAAGACACTGATTTGCTCTTTCACTCTCACAGCCAGTGCTTTTATCATTTTCATAACTTTCATCCCAAATTGCTGCAAAGCTTCTCCTTTTTGGTTTCTTTCCTTTGCTGATTTGATTTTGAGGACAAATTGGCTTGATATGACCAGGTTTATTTCACTTGTGACAAATGATCTCCTTCTCTTCTGAGTTGTCTAAAACATTGATGATTATGTTCTTCAGTTGTTGATTTAGGGCAGGATTTCCATATTTGTGGTTCCACCTTTTGAATCTCTTTATTATCAGTGCTAGTTCAGCTGCTCCTTCATCATCATCATCTTCACTTTTCGTTGTTCCTTTGGGAGCTATTGATTTCTTTCGCGTATCTCCTTCTTCACATTCTTCCTTGAATTTTATTTATAGATCATAAGTGATGAGATTTCCAATGATTTTTTTGACTTTAACCTGTTTCAGATCCTTTGATTCTTGAATGGCAGTCACTTTTGCTTCAAAATTTCGTGGAAGAATTCTGAGGATTTTTTAGACTATTTCCAGCTCTGTGTATGGTCTTCCTAGGTATTTTGATTTTTATACTAGATTAGAAAGTCGTCCATATATTTCTTTGACACTTTCATCCTTTGCCATTGTGAAGTTCTCATACTCGCTACTAAGCATGGAAAAGCGAGATTCTTTAACCTGGGAGGCTCCTTCATGAGTCACTTCAAGTGTGTGCCAGATTTCCTACGTAGTTAGACAATGTGAGACATGATTAAATTCAATTTGATCTAATAAACAAATAATAGAATTCATACCTTTAGCATTAGCATTTTGTAGTTTATTTTCTAGATCTGTCCATTGATCCATAGGTTTTTCAACTTCTTGATTACCTACCATTACTGTTGGTGTGTTATATCCCGTTTCAACTATATTCCATGCATCTATGGTTTTTAGAAAAAATTTCATCCTAGTTTTCCAATATGTGTATTCACCATTGAACATTTGTGGCCTAGCTATGGACTGACCCTCGGCAAAAGCATTACTAAAAGAAGCCATTTAACAAATCAAAATATTTCTTTAAAATTTTTTTTTCCTCCTAGCTCTGATACCACTTGTAGGATTGTTTTCACCCTAGAGGGAGGGGGGTGAATAGGGTATACTAATAATTAATACGGAAATAAAAATAAACACTGAAAGTAATGCTGTAGAGATCACACACAAATTTACCCAGCTTCGGCAAAAACTTGCCTACGTGTTGCCCCAAAGGTTTCTACTAGAAATTAAGTAATCAGACACTTACAAACACACGTAAACTTGCGATACTTACTACTTGATTAACCTATAGGATCGATTTCACCCTAGAGGGGGGGGTGAATAGGGTGATACTAAAAATAATAAAAATTAATGCGGAAATATATATAATAATTGCAGCATAGATAATAGCATAATAATAAAAGCAGAAATAGAATAACACAGATTTACCAAGATACGACAAAACCCTGCCTACATGCTGCCCCCAAGGTTTCTACTAGAAATTAAGTAGTCATACGCTTACACACGTAAACTTGCGACACCCGCTATCGACTAACCTAACTCTACGCTCAAAACCCTGCCACAACTCAACCACTGAGTTGTGAATTCTCGAACTACACCACCGTAGTTCGTCCCTAGTCACACGACTAGAATTTATACAAAATTTAAAAGAAAAATACAAATAAAAAATAAAACTAAACACAAAACCCTAATTCTTAAATTTGAAACCCAATAGAAAATAATAAAAGAAACAATAGTGCGGCCCCAAACAAAATATTATATCGGCCCAAAAATAAGGATAAACTATGCTCCCTTTTGTTTGCCCCGCCTTGTTCCTTTTAGTCCAAGCTGTCCATTCCTTTTTCTCTTCGTTCTTCAAAATTAGGGTTTCTGGATATTGAAGCCGCCGATTTCGGTTGATCGATTGAAGAGTTGTTTTCACGTTGACTGCTTTGTCGATCGGTCACCTTGCTTTGAAATTACCCGGCTGCTTCAATTTGTTGAGTTCAAATTGAATAATACCGGTGTGCGATTTCCTTTATTTACTCTCGTTAATATGCTTGAACTCGATGCTTAATTACCGATGATGTTACTGGATTATATAGGGATGAAATCCCTAAATTATCGTTTGTATTTTTTTGTTTGAATTCTTCACGTTGCTATGCTCGGCCATTGATTTTCAATTGAACGTTGGTGATGTTTTCTGACTTTTTCATTTCATATGTGTTGCTTGATAAGTTTGAATTAGCTCCGGTCTTTTCTCCTGCGAATTTGTCATTTGAACTTTGATATGGTCTGGACTTGTTCAATTCGTATTATCACCTGGCTTTGACTTTGACTTGTTCGAACTCCTTTTTTTTTTGCTACTACCTTGGTCACCACAGCTTTGATTCTGGCATGACATGATCATTGACTTTGTTTGAACTTCTCTGGTATTTCAATTTGCTAACTTGAGATAAAAATCAACTTCGTTAATTGACTCACGGCTTCATGTGAATTGCTTCTCTTTACTACTGGCAATTGTTATTCGAACTGCACTTGAGTCATGTTGTCAACACTGCCTATTACACACGGCTTCACTCAGTTCATATTGTTAGTTGTTTGTTGCATAAGTAATTGTAGTCTCGCTTATCACTGCATATTGTTGTTGTGGTCTTTTCTATTTTCATGGTCTGGTTGCCTTTGATTTTGTTTCAGAGCTTTACTACATTGTGTAGTCTATTGCACATGCTTCGAGCTTCATCTATTTTCTCTATTGTCATGCTATATATGTTTCTTTTCATCTGGATAGTTGCATTCATGTTGAATTTGATTTGGCACTTCATGTTGCATTGTGTTGTAAGTTGTGGTCTGCACTTCAGTGTGCAGTCTTGTTTCATGGGCTTGTACAGTTGTCATATGTATTCTCTGGTTTACCTGAACTTGTGCTAATATGTGTATGTATATTTGCCTCTGTTGCATTTGAGCTGTTTTGTTCCTTGTTCGAACTGTATTCTCTGGTTGATGGTCTTCTTCGAGTTAAAATGCCACTGAACTGATGTATGTGTGTGTCACCACTATTGTCTTGATACATGCCATTTCTTTGAGTCTGGAGCTTGTTGTCCTTGTTTGGTTGCCATTCACTTGTTTTCAGTTTTTTATGAACTTGCTGGTTCACCTTTCTCTACTGCCTTCTTTCTTATCATGTGCATGTCTGATTGTCGAGTTATAGTGACCTGCCTCGAGTTAAAATGGTCTAGATCATATTGGTCTTCATGTGTACATTGATTTAGAAACTTTTGATTTTCATGTCCAGCTTGGTTGCATATATGTAAATGTTGTTTGTCATGTTGCTCTTGAATTGAATTCTCTGTTGCTATCGAGTACTTGTGTTTAGTTGGTCTTCATATTGCTTTGGGTTGTTTGGAGTTACATGTCCAGTTTGCTTGAGTCTGTTGCTTTGGGCCAGTTCATGTTGTCACTGGACTTGTGATGTGCATTGCTTTCAACATGAAACTTTATTGCTCCTGATATGTATACATGTGTGCAGTTTGGTTCTGGTTAATACTTCATGTGTACTGCCCTTTGTACATGTTCTAACTAGTTCACCACCTCGTCATGTGAGTGAGTTGAACTGAGCATGTTTGTTCTTTCTTCTTATCTGGTTTGCATTGACTTCGAGTCTAGTTGTGTCTTGTGTACTTTGTTCTCACAAATGACTGTGTACATATGAGCTGGTCTTTGGTTCAATATTTAATTTGGTTTTATTCATATTCATGTGTACCGATGTCTCTTGGCTGAAATTCGAGATGCTAAGGCAGTGCATATGTGTACATGTACACATGTGTATATGCAGGCTCTAGTGCATTTGAAACTTTGTGACTTGTTTCCGTATTGCAGCTGAGTTGATTCCAGCCTTTGGCTTGGGTTTGACCTTATGCTCACATGTCCCTGCAATTTTATCAAATGTATATCGGTGTGCACGGCCTTGTGGCATGTACAGTGATACATTGTGCATGTCATAAGTTGTTCGTGTATGATGAATTCAAAAGAAAAGACGATGAACAACCCAAATAACTAAGGCAAATAATATTTTCAAAAACACACATTTTATTTTACACTGCAAAAAATATTTCTTTTTTAATTTTACTGCGTCAGTGTTTATTTTGTAGATAATTCAGATGCTGGATTCAATCTGGAATAGAGTTGAAGAACAAATTCGAGTGAACGAGTGATATGTAGTGAGGTGAACATTGTATAGTGAATTTGTGATGTAATCAAAATTGTATTGTAATTGAAAATATATATATATATATATATATGTAGTGAGAGCTCAAATTTGTACTATTCAAAATTGTAATAAAATATTTGTTTGAATAAAATATTTGTTTGAATTTAAATTCTGTGTTATTTATTTTATTCGATAAATATTTATTTAATTATGTGAACAATAAAATAGTACAATAACAAATACATTTAAATGAATATATATGTTTATTATCATCAAAAAAAAATCATATAGTAGCATATTCAACATAACCAAACTCTAAGCTTAAAACCCTACCACAACTCAACCACTAAGTTGCAAATTCTCGAACTACAGAACCGTAGTTCGTAACCTAGTTAAACTAGAGTCTGATTTAAAATAAAAATTAAAAACAAACAAAAACAACTAAAATAAACAAAAGCCCTAGATTAAAAAAAAAATATAAAAGACCGGCCCAAAGTAATTAAAGACTGTCTCCCTTTCTATTTTTTTTCGTACATCCAGGCCGATTATTCTTTTGTCCCTTCTTCTAATCTACACTGCCTTGTTTCTTCAATGTAGAATTAGGGCTTTGAAATTGGTTGAAGCCGCCACTTGAAGATTGAATTTCAAATTGATTGATGGTGTGCTTTCATTCCTCAATTATCTTCGATGCTTCTTCGTTCAGTGCTCTTCGATTCTCTTCGGCTGCTTCAAGGACGAGTTCGAATGTAGTATAAAATTGGTATGTGATTTTGTACTTTATTTGCTTTGTTGTTTTGCTTGAATTCGAACTCATGATTTTTTGCCGATGATGATATTGGGTTTAAATAGGGATAAAACTCCTAAATTTTCGATTCGTATATTTGGATTTTAATTCTTCGATGTTCTAGTTTCTACGTTGATTTGTAATTGAACGATCGTGTGATTCTTCACTCGTTCATTTTATCATCGGTGTTTCCGATATATCTGTATTTTCTTAAACCTATTTGAATTGTTCCGTTCTATGCTCCTATGACTTGTTCATCCCGTTACCCTTTGTTCCATTCTTTGTTGGCAGTTTTTGACTTGAGATAAATATGGCCGGTTCATCATATTTTTCATTTAGTCATTACTTTTTGAAACTACTCTTTGACCTTGTTCAAAACTGCTACTGATACATGCCTTGATTTTGACTTGGAGTCTTGGATGTTAGTTGCTCGAGTTTATTCCATTTTCTCCATGTATATACATACATATATGTATGTATATATGTGTGTGATTGGTGCATGTATATATGTATTGTTGTTTGCTCTATCCAGTATGCTACTTGCTTTGAGTTCCATTTCCAGTTATTCATCCAAGTTGAACTGCTGTGTTCATTCATGTATTCATGTGCTCACTTGTCATTGAGCATTTGTATTCTATGAACTATTGATGCTGGCTTCATGTGTACATTACATTTGCTATGTTTGGTGCACTAGAAGTCTTTACTGATCTGGTTTTGTTCCCCTTGAAGTTTGGTCTTCGTTTGTGCATTTTAGCTTCTGTCTTGTTGCCTTGATTTTTTTTTTGAATTCTGGTTTGGTTTCGCTTGAAGTTTTCATGCTGTCATGTGGTCTTGTTTGCCTTGACCGACCATGTATATATGTATGTGATTTCCTTGCATTCATGTATATATGAGCATGTACAGACTTATGACTTTATTCAAGTTGGAGTAATTTTGCATTGCTTTGCTTCGAGTTAACTTGCCTCCCAGTTATGCCATATTGCTTGAGATGTTGTTGTGAGCATTCATGTAAATGTTGTATGTTGTTTCGTTTGCACCTGACCATGCCTGAAACTTTGTTGCTTTTTGAACTTAATTTTGTTTTGCATTTGGAGTCTGGTCTGTGACTTGATTCACTAGCTTGTTGAGTTACATTGTTCACCTGATCCTAAGTTTGTTTGCATGTTGGATAACATTCATGTTGACCTATTTTTGAAGTGTGGTTTGGGTTGCCTCTGAACCTGCATTTTCTCATTGATTTTGAAATATCATGCACATATTCATGTATATACATGCATACATATGCATGTATATATGTGTAATTTTGTAATACATGTGCCGTATCAATTATATTCGATTTGTACATGTGTGCATTTGCACCAGTCTATGAGATGGAATTTAGAAACGACCTTGTGATATTCATAGTGATACACTGTGAATATTACAAGTTGTTCGTGCACATATATTTAGTCCCTGTCAGAAAATATGAAAAGAAACTACCCAAATACCTGAGGCAAAAATAAATTTTAAATTCAATTTTATTTTTCAATTTAAGTTTGTTTCTTTTTCCAGTTTACTGCGTCTGTGTTTATTTTGCAAATAGTTCAGATACTGGATTCAAGCTGGAAAACGTGAAGATCAAATACGAGTGATAAGTGAATATGTAGTGAGGTGAAACTTGTAAAGTGAAAATTGTGTTGTAATTGAAGTTGTATTGTAATTGAAAATGTGTAAATGCAGTGAGAGCTCAAATTTGTACTATTTGAATTTGTAATAAAATATTTGTTTGAATAAAATATTTGTTTGAATATGAATTCTGAGTTATTTATTTTATTCAACAAATATTTATTTAATTATGTAAAAAAATAAAATAGTACAATAACAAATACATTTAAACAAATATATAAACGTTTATTATCATCAAACAAAAATAATAGGCTATTTTATTCTACAAACCCGTCCTCAGAATTGCTGATATAAAAATAAATAAAGCAACGTAGAGGAAATAAAAATTTATGATAGGGAACCACCCAGCTCCTATCTCAAGAGCTCCAATGACCATCAATGAAATCTGGAATATATAACGGGCTGACTGGAGTATTATAAGAAGAATAACACTTGGATTAGTCTAGTAAATCAGCATGAGAAAACTCAAGTAATTTGAGTTACTATATTTGTAAAACCTTTTAATAAATAACGGTACTCCGTAAAACCACGCCCCAAATAAACACGGATGAGTTTTTACGTTACGATAACTGAACCACTTTGTAGGAAAATTTAGTGATATTACAATAATGTCTAGGGTGTTCAATATGAATATAAATCATAACTGAAATGGTTACATTGGTTACATTTGATAGCATATTTAGGTATATAAACAAAAACCGCTAAGGGACGTTCGTATAAATGGATTTTTCCATTGGAGGGTCCTCGGTACCTCGAGGCAAGTCTCTTGGCAATGGTCATAAAGTACCTTTCGAGTGTCGTATATCTGTAGATAAAATATACTAAATAAGGAAGTCATAGCTGGTTCACGCAAAGAATGTGTCCTGAATACAATCAACTCCCGCTAGCAAAATCGTTGAGATACTCTAGATTATAGAGTTGATCAGTACCCTCTGAGGTAAGCTAAACCCCGTCGGCTATGGGCCTACTATATTTTTAGCCATTTCCGATGTCGAGGTCACGTTTGGCATCTTCACTCGAATTTTCAACAAAACTCGCTCATATAGTGAATCCCGTATAGATTCCATCATCTCAATAGATTCTAGAACAACACATGGTTTCTATCATTCACTTCCAAAACAGTAAACTCGTATCTCAGCCTAAAACTGTTTACAAGAACCCAAAACCATTCACTAGTATATTTCTACTAAATATCCATTAGTAAATACCTAATTATATTTCCAAGTATAATTAATAATAAGGGTTAAAACAAGTATTGCTAAAAAGTAATATTTACAACAACCTAAAATTATTTACTTATATTTTGATACCTTTAAATATTTATTTAAAGATCAAAGCATATCCACACTTATTAATTAAGGCAATACACTTTTATGTAATTCCTCAAAACCATTTATTTTATTTCAAGTATTAAAATCCAACCTTTATTATATTTATAAAATAGTTAATTTAATATTTAAAACTTTTATACATATATAAATGTCTTTAAAATACTAATTAATATGTTAAAAAACTTTTAAAACAACTTAAAATATATAATAATTATTTATTTGGAATATTATGTAAAAATAAGAAATTTTGAAATAAATAGAAAAAAAGTTTTAATTTAAAAGCTACTTAGTTTAGAAATTCGTAATTAATTATTAAAAATATATTTAAACTTGAAACCAATTTTAAAACTCTCTATTATAAGTTAAAAATTAATAAAACAATCCTAAAAAGATTAGAGAAAATATTAAATTTAAATATCATTTTTAAATAGTTTACACCTTCAATTTACAATGGTAGCACTTCTAGAAGTGCCGCCTAAAGTTCTTTTACTACTTTTATCACATTTTTGCTACAACTTTGTGTCTAATTTTCATTACCTTAACAAATAATTTTAGATACATTATTTTTACAATAGTTGTTATACTCTGGGTACTTGGAAACCCTGAAGATAAATCCCAAAGAATTTCTTTTAATTATTTTAGAGAATTTTTCGAAAACAGGGTATTTTACCGAACTACACTTATAACGACTATTTCGCTATAACTTTTTGCACTTCGTTCAACTAGCTATCATATGAATTAGGCTTCAAAAAGTTTCCCAATAAGAATAATATATTATTTACTTGATTAATTGCTAAAGAAACCCCTAAGAGAATTTCAAAAAAAATGCGTGATATTTTCAAAGACGACTATTTTTAAAAGTGTCACTATAGCAACCTTTTTACTTCAATCTTTTGTTACATTGATTTACTTCTTCTATAACTTTCCAAAAAATATTCTTTGCTTTTCTAAACACTTATAGAAGTGTAGATAATAACCAAAGAAGTTAAATATCCATTTTCATAAGTTATAGTTCAAGGGAAATTCCGTATTCAATCCAATATTTAGTGTTATCCACTTTTAAACACTTATATCATTCCAAGTTCAAACCATATCATTTATAACATATATCAACATATATATTTAAACCATTATTCCATTTTAGTTGTCCATATTAACTTATCAAAATTCAATGGTTTAATGAACAACTATTTTATCCATTTACATATCTAATAAAACATATATTCAAGGGCGTAACTTTAAGTAGTTAGTGTCTATTATTATTAATATATAGGAAGCATTTTAATAAATATTTGAATAAGCATTTATCAATTGATTTAGCAAGCAACATATCATACATATTTCAAGTGACATCATCAAGTGAATTAGCAATCAATTTAACAGGTGATTAGTTAACCATTTCAAGCAATGTTTCAAGCAGTATTTCAAGCAATATTTCAACTTAACATTCAAAAATATATAGTGCAAATCAAAGTGAGATTTACTCACTTTTATCAATCCATATCTCTTTCTACTAACACCATTTATTACCACACTTCTTCCAACATTTCTAACTTCAACTGAACATCACTAGAACACTCTCTTCTTCTCCCTATTTCTCACGCACCACCTCCTCCTACCCTCATGCTCACTGCCTCCTCCTCCTACTACCCCTAGCTCATGGCCTTAAGCCCTAAACACCACCTCCTTCACTTCAAAAATCAAGGCCCTTGGCCATTTTATTTCTTCAAGGCTCAAGGCCAAAAATAGAAGAGGGGGAGAAGAGAATTTAAAAAGAGAAGTTAAGAAGAGAAGTGAAGATGAGTTTTTGAAAATATGAATGGATGCATGCCTTTGTACAGTGTTAGGAAATTAAGGGAAAAGTGTGAATAAACCCCTCCTTAGCCATAAAATTAAGCATATAAGACCATACTCTTACACATCCATACCTCTCATGTTTAGTGCCATGATTTAAGTATCCTTTTAGTCCTTATGTTTCCACTTAATTTGGCTAATTAATACTTTAGTTTAGTTAACCTTTAGCTTGGGAAAAGATGTGTTTAATTCTTTTCATATGTTTACACATGATAACTATTCAAGTTGCAATATATTTACACAACTTGTATTGAATAAAAAGTTGATTTTTAGCAAAACATTTTCCGGTCACATTTTCATTATTTATCCAAAGTGTATATTTTTGTAAACACATTTCAAAATAAGTTTTCTAACATTAGTTCTTAATTAAAAAATGTTTAACAAGGTTATAAAATCATATTTAATAACATTAAACCTTGGATTCGAATATTTAAAAAATTCAGATATTTGAATACGAAGTGTTTGAAATTCCTGGTCGTTACATTCTCCCCCCTTAGAATATTTCGTCCTCGAAATTCCGACACAAGCAATCAAAGAAATAACCATACATTAATACTAACCAGTAGTATAATCAATATCAACATAGCTTATTATTTGCCTAGGTCAAAACCTTCTCATCGCACAAGGATGATAAATAAACAACTAAGTGTACCTTTTGCTCAACCACCGCAGGTTATTACCTCAAACAATTCGAAGATTCTTTTGTCCAAACTTTCCATAGGCCTAAAACATAGTACATAATTATAATTAAGCCCGTATGATGTACATATATCATTTGTACGCAATATCGATCTGACCACTTGCTCGATCACGTAAATTTCACTTTCAAACTAGTATATCGCACTTGACTTCTTCAGCGTGGACTCCGATCTGGTTCCTTGATTGGACACCTCCGTTCTCCTTTCATAGTGAGAAACTACGACTGAAAACTTAGGGATCATATTAAGAATACGTATCAACTATTTGTTATCAAGAATCTAGTGAAAAATCCTTGTTCGGATCGGTGTATACCATCTTGAAATCATGTACTCGAATCCTAGATCAGGAACTGTCATGTGAAATGAATGATCTGCATACAACCACACACTTAACTCAATTGGTTACTTAACCTGGACAGTTATAACAACCCATCCTCACAATTGCTGATATAAAAATAAACAAAGTAATGCAGATGAATTAAAAATCTATGATAGGGAACCACTCGACTCCTCTCTCAAGAGCTCCAATTACCATCAATGAAATCTGGAATACTCGAGCATTATAAGAAGAATAAGACTTGGATCGATCTAGTAAGTCAGCGTGAGAAAACTCAGGTAATTTGAATTACTATATTTGTAAAAACCTTTTAAAGAATAAAGGTACTCCGTAAGACCATGCCACAAATAAAAACAGATGGGTTTTTACCTTACGATAACCGAACAACTTTATAGGAAAATTTAGTGATACCACAATAATGTCTTGGGTGTTCAATATAAATATAAATCATTGCTAAAATGGTTACATTTAATAGCATATTTAGGTATTGTAACGACCCTAATTTTGGTTAACATTATTCAGGACATTTAATTAGTTAAATTAAATGAAATAATGAAATGGTTAAGGGATTGAGATTTGTGTTAATAGAGGTAGCCATGTCAATTTAAAACAATGAACTAAGGGAAACTATAATGAAATAGATAAGGCAAATAGATAAGGGGCAAAGTAGGAATATGACATGTTCTAATATCCTAAACACTTCATGCCCATTCATTTTACACATTCAAAACAAAAACAAAATATAAGTGAGGTCGGCCACCATTAAGGGAAAACAAGAAGAAGATAAGAGGAAGAAGCTTAAGCAACTTAGTCCAAGATCAAATCTCAACTCCTTAATCACAAGCTAAAGGTGAATAATTGGTTATATCTCATATTTTTTTATGTTTATGGTTTCTAGATCAGAACCGAATATTTTTGCAAAGTATATTGCCATGTTTTTTACCGTTACAATAGATATATATGCTAGTTGATGATTTATGCTATTTCTGTGACGCCCCACTCCGAGACCCACATTAGCAAAGAGTATTACAAGGTAACACCGTTTGCTAATGCAGAGAATAGAGCTGGTTAGGAGAGACCATCTATAGCCTCGTCTAAATTATCTATTGAATATGCCGACAACGCCACTTCTTACTTAAATGGATCGACATATCCAATAAATACTTAATACAAACCCATAGGTGGCTGAGGATCTATCAGAATAAAATATAACAACTCAAATGTAATATACATCATAGAACAGTAGATCATCACATGCATTTAAACATATATAGATACATTACAGAGTTTACAAAATGACACTCGACAAGTGGTAAGGCAAACCACAATATACAAGCGATTCAAAAGAATACATATCAGAGTTACAGTCAGAAAGGACTACACAAAAAGCTATAACAATAAGGAGCCAGTGGAATTGTCCATGTGGAAGCAAAATAGGCTAAGTCCAAAGTACCTAACCTGAAACATCTCGGTCTGACCCGAGTAAAAAATACACAGGTCAGTCTAGCTAAACAAATAAGTTAGATATACTAATGATAATGAACATACAAGATCATAAAGTACCACCAATATCTCTAAAAGAGATAACCAAATCATCTAACATAAGATGAATCAAAACAAGCCTCATATCATCGGCAATCCCAATAGACAAAGGTATAATATCCCAAACAAGCCAAAAGGCAAATGACAAATACCAATAAAGGTAACACAAGTTTCCACAAGGTAATTGCTATATATCGTGTGGTTCAAAGAACCTACCTCGAAAGGCGATACACTAGGGTAATATAATTGTCAAAGAAACAATAGATGCTCGAGCTCAGTACTGTAACAAGGATCCATATGCCCGAAGGCAATGCCAAAAGGCAACGTCGAAAGACAACGCCCGAAGGGAACGCCAAAAGGAAAGGCCCGAAGGCAACGCCAAAAGGCAACGCCCGAAGGCAACGCCCGAAGGCAACGCCAAAAGGCAACGCCCGAAGGCAACGCCCGAAGGCAACGCCCGAAGGCAACAAACCGTAGTGGCGGTACTGGACACCACTGTCCGGCGGAATGTGTCACAACTCTCAGAAAGGAACCCAGAAAAAGTTAACGTGAGTCCCATACCCCACGTTCGTACTAAACGGTTTACTAACCATTAGCCAATTTCACACTCAAAGCAGTAAAAAATTCACCTCATCTCATCGGTAAACCAGACCCAAAGGTCAAAACGGTCAAATGAATAGATTAGGAATTAACTAAAAAGATAAACGCACTTGTTCATAGCATGTGTTTTATTTAATCATTTGATTCTCCTCCCTCTTCGCTCGAAGTGCAAAATTGTGTGTGTGTTTTAAATAGAAATTATAAATTGGAGAAACGAGCTTTTAATATAGTTATGAAGATCATTTTATAAAAACCCATGTACGAAATCATAAAGGAACCATCAAAGTCAAGAATGAAATAACAACAAATTGGAACAACCCGAATCGGTTAAAAATTGGAAACCCAAGCAAAATAGGCAAAATAGGCAAAAACAAGCAGGTCAGTCGACTAACTGCAGAGGCCAGTCGACTGATCCAGAAACTCGAAAATTTCATTTCCTGCAGTCAGTCGACTGACTGTAGAGGCCAGTCGACTGACTGCAGAAAACAGAGACTTCTAGTTTCTGCAGACAGTCCTGGAAACTCTCGGTTTCTACAGCCAGTCGACTGACTGCACGGGTCAGTCGACTGACTGGCACTGGGGCTGTTTTTCACCCTATCCAAATGAAGAGCAAACTCTTCCAAATTGCAACCGAACGAGCAATGGGCACTAGGGGTTCATGCAAATCGACAACCCGGCCCTATTGGCTCTTCAATGCACCTCCAAAAACATGTTCATACATCAAAGCTAGGATTTTTAGAGTTTTTGACTTCAAAACACCAAAAATTGAAATGTTCACCAAATCAATTCAAACCAAAAGCAAATGAACATGAATAAGTGTTAGGAATTCATACCTAACATCAGTGATATCAAGAGAAGTAGATGTGAGTTCAAAACTCACCTTTTAACTCAAAAACAAATGATAAGAAGCTCAAACACAAGGAAAAGATCAACCACTCTTCACTTCAACTCTACAAGCTTCAATCTAAGATCAAAACAAGTATTTCCTAAATTAGGGTTTAGGAATTTTCTGAAATTGAAGAGGAAATGAGATGGAGAAGATGAAGAGGAGGCTTACCTTAGCTTCTCTTTGAATTTGGAGCAAGAATTTGGAGTTTGCAAATGAAACTAGGGTTTTGAATTTTAATTTCCCATTCCCCTCCCCATTTTCAGTTGTGCTAGAGAAAAAGAAATGAAATGAGAATGAATGGATGAAGAGAGGGGGCTGAGTTAAGGTATAGAATGAGTTGGGTGAAACCCAAACCCAAAAGCCCACTAGAAAATAGCAAAATTCAACTTACTCCAAACATATCGAAGCTTATACTCAAAAAAGTCGTAAATGCCATTTTGGACTCAATGGAAGTGGTCTCGAGTCCTAATTTGACCGTTTGCAAAAAGTGACATTTCAGACTCAAATCCGACTAACAACGTTATATTTAAATAAAACATTTAAATATAAAATCGTAAAATATGCTGGTTGTTACAGATCTCCCCTCTTTAACAAAATTGCGTCCGCGCAATTCCTAGAGAAGAAATTGGTAACAGCTACATACTTACATCCAAAAAGAAAAGAAAAATAAGCTTGAGATAAAAAGATATTCTCACCATTGCTAAGCAAAGATAGAAATCCCGGATAGGATCGCCTGATAAACTCTCTGGTTTCCCAAGTACAGTCATTGGGATTAGCGGACCATTGAACTTTAATGAGAGGCACGTCCTTGTTTCGAAGGTGTCTCACCTCCGTGGCAAGTACGCGAATAGGCTGCTGTATAGTAGATAAATCTGGTGAGATCTCAAGCCCTTGCAAATCAGGAGAGTCGATAACAGAATCCGATTCTCGAAGACACTTCCGAAGCTGAGAGATGTGAAACACGTCATGAGCACCGGATAAATGAGCTGGAAGTGGAACTCTATAACCCATAGGGCCAATACGTTCAGTAATAGGAAATGCTCCTACAAAGCGAGGAGCTAATTTCCCTGTCATCCTGAAGCGCATAACCCCTTTCAAAGGAGAAACACGAATAAAGACGAGATCATCAACCGAGAACTCGAGAGGCTTCCTACGGTTATCCACGTAGGATTTCTGGCAGCTCCGTGCCTCTTTCATTCTCTGACGAATAAGATTAATCTTCTCAGAAGAATCATGAACAAATTCTGGGCCGAGAATAAGCTTCTCCCCATATTCCAACCAACAAGAAGGTGATCGACATGGTTTTCCGTATAAGGCTTCGAAAGGAGCCATACCGATACTGGACTGAAAACTATTGTTGTAGGAGAACTCTACAAGGGGTATATGATCCTCCCAAGTACCTCCGAAATCAAGAATACAAATATGGAGAAGATCCTCTAAGATACGATTCACCCGTTCAGTCTATCCATCAGACTGTGGATGATAAACTGTGCTGAAATTAAGCTTTGTTCCCAAAGCTTGATGAAGACTCTGCCAGAAATGACTGGTGAATAAAGGATCACGGTCACTCACAATCGAACTAGGAACACCGTAAGGTCTCACGATTTCCTTAATAAATAACTTAGCCAAAAGAGAAGCAGTCCTATTAGATTTAATAGGAACAAAATGAGCTGATTTGGTGAGGCGATCCACAATAACCCAAATGCTAGAATGGCCCGATCTCGTACGAGGTAGGCCATCAATAAAATCCATCGAAATCTGATCCCATTTCCACAATGGAATCTCTAGAGGCTGAAGGAAACCAGAAGGGCGCTGATGTTCGGCTTTAATACGTTGACAAGTCATGTAATTACTCACATCACTCGCCACATCGCGCTTCATGCCTTCCCAATAATAAAGGCGATGCATATCGGCGAACATCTTACTACTGCCAAGATGAATAGTATACTTAGAACGATGACAGTCATCAAGAATGTCAGGCCTAAGTGTAGAGTCAGAAGGCACAACAAGACGGTTCTTCTTGCGAAGACACCCATGAAGATCAATGCTGAAATCCCGCAACGCCTCATCATGGGATTCAGTCTCACAAAGCTTAATAAGATGCACAAGATCACGATCACGCCGCTGAGCTTCGGCAATACGATCCAATAGAGAGGGTCGAGCTTCCAAACTGGATAATACTATCGGAGAATCAGAGGATGGAGCTAGATCACGAATATCACAGAAAGATAGAGTCTCAAGAATATCCCATTCGGCAAGCATCATAGAAACAACAACCGAATGTCTACGACTAAGCGCATTATCAACACGATTACCCTTACCAGGGGTATATAGGATATCAAAGTCATAGGAGGCAAGAAACTCAAGCCAACGCTGTTGCCTCATATTGAGTTCCTTCTGATTGAACAAATACTTCAAGGATTTATGATTGGTATAGAGAATGAAGCGCTCGCCTAATAAATAATGTCGCCAAATCTTCAAGGCGAAGACAATGGCGGCTAACTCAAGATCATGAGTGGCGTAGCGAACTTCATTCGGGCGCAGTTGCCTAGAAGCATAAGCAACTACCCGATCCTTCTGCATAAGCACGACACCGAGACCACTACCACAAGCATCGGTGAAGACAACAAGATCATGATTCCCCTCGAGAACCACAAGAATATGAGCATTAGTGAGAAGTTCCATTAATGTCTGAAAGGTAGTTTCACACTTATCGGACCAAATATAACGAATGCCTTTCCGAGTAAGGCTGGTGAGAGGAAGCACAACATGAGAAAAATCCATAATGAACCGACGGTAATAACCCGCCAATCGAAGGAAACTACGGATCTCATGAATATTCTCAGGCCTCTTCCAATTCTGGATAGCTTCGATCTTTGAAGGATCGACTGAAATGCCATCAGAAGATACAACATGGCCTAAGAACTTAACCTTATTCTCCCAAAAATGGCACTTGGAGAATTTGGCTTTAAGCCGATGGTGACGAAGAGTACTCAAGACAATTCTCAAGTGATTAGCATGCTCGGCTTCAGACTTAGAATAAAGAAGAATGTCGTCTATGAACACAAGGACGAACTTATCGAGATACTCCCGGAATACTCGATTCATAAGATTGACAAAGAAAGCCGGGGTGTTCGTCAAACTGAACGGCATAAGGAGCCACTCGAAAGAACCATATCGAGTGTGAAAAGCTGTAAGAGGTATGCTATCTTCCACGACTCGGAGCTGATGAAAACCAGTGGCAAGGTCGAGCTGAGAGAAGACCTTAGCGCCACTCAATAGATCGAACATATCATCGATCCTCGGCAAAGGATACTATTCTTGATGGTCAACTCTTTAAGCTTGCGATAGTCGATACAGAGCCTACGAGTTCCATCGGAATTCTTCACGAAGACGACCGCAGTACCCCATGGTCAAAAACTGGACTGAATCAACTGCTTGGACTCATGCTCCAAAAGCTGCTTCTTGAGTTCCTCATTTTCTTTTGTATACATTCTCATGGGAGGACGGCCAACTGGCTGCGCACCTGGAATGAGATCAATGCGGAACTCAATCGCCCATTGGGTGGCAAACCCGAAGCCGGCTCAAAAACATCAGAGAAGTCACAAACAATAGGAATACAAGATATATCATCATCATCTCGTGAGTCAAGGGAATGTAAAGCCATTTCGGAATTATCCACATTCCGAAGAACAAGTGATAGCTTAATAGACGAATCTGGATGTCAAAGATATAAAATTCTTTCAGGACAAATAATCCTGGCATCGTATCTTACTAGCCAGTCCATACCCAAAATCATATCAAATCCTAAATAAGAAATAACATGCAGATTCGCACGAAAAGAAAAGCCACATAAAACAATCTCAACATCATCACGAACCATGCTAAGGGTTGCGGACCCCCCAATAGGATTCGCAATCCTCAACGAAGTAACCATGCAAGAAACATCTAAAGACAAATCATCGACGAGCTTTTTCTGTACGAAAGAATGCGAAGCTCCCATATCGAAAAGAACTCGAATACTACGGTCATGAAATAAAATAGAACCTTCCAAAATAGATGGAGAGATACCTCTGGGTTGAGAAGAACCTCCAGAAGCCTTAGCAACATAAAGCTTGCCAGACTTGGCACTAGTAGGAGCAGTAGGGCAGAAGGGAACACGGTGACCTTCCTTCTTGCAATAATGGTAGAAGAGAGGCTTAGGACAAGCTCGAATCATATGATCAGGAGAGCCACAATTGAAACACTTCCGAAGGGAAGGTGTTCCAGCAGATTGAGAGTTAGAACCAGATTCAATAAGCTTTTTCTTCTTAGAAGGGAGAAATCCCTGCTTATGAAATGGAAACTTCTTCTTATTGGGGTTCTTGCAAACCTCAACATCATCACCACTATCACACTCCTTCTCGATGGCCTCGAGATGAAGTGCCGAATCAACCAACTCCTTAAAAGAAAGCATAAGCTGGAGCATTAAAGACTTCTTAAGATATTTCTTAAGACCAGAGACAAACTTCATATTCTTCTTATAAGAAGTGCTAATGATTCCAGACCATACTTAGATAAGGCCTCGAATGATGCAACATAATCAGAAACGGAGGACTTCCCTTGCTTCAACTCAAGGAAGCGATGGGCTAATAAAACTTTCTCAGATTCAGGAACGAATTTGAGTTCGAATCATTCCCGAAACTGAGTCCAAGAAAGAACAGACTCATCAAGTTCGGCTATAAAAAGCTCGTACCAATCAAGGGCACGCTCTTGCAATAAGCTAGAAGTTACAAGAACTCGATTGTGGTCAGAAAGATTCATATGAGAAAAGATACGCTCGCATGTGCGAATCCAAGCTTGGACCTCAATAACGGACTCGGAGCCTTTGAATGGCTTTCCACCAAGATGAGAAAAATCACTTCACAGGCGTGCAAAGGCAGACTTGCGTGGAGGAGATGCACGAATACGAGCTGGAGGCTGAGTGCTCCTAAATAAATCCAAAAACTAATCGGCAGACATATAAACGCCATCGGATGCGAGCCGCTGGATTGCCCAGCATCTGAGCATCGTCCTCTGCCTCTTCCGGCCATTAGCTAAAAGTTAAGATAAGAAATAGATTATTAACAAGGTAGATATCATTAATTTAAATATGGAATACTACGGAATAAAATGCATTCCTAGACGTATTCCCAAAATTCTATCTACCCCAAAGGCACGGAAAGAAATAAGGCACGATGATTCAAAGATTGGTAACATTCGTACTACCCTTTGATGTACCGTAATATGTGTCTCTGTTCTATGTTTATCATATTTTGTTCTGAACTCAGCTCTGATACCAAGCTGTGACGCTCCACTCTGAGACCCACATTAGCAAAGAGTATTACAAGGTAACACCGTTTGCTAATGCGGAGAATAGAGCTGGTTTGGAGTGACCATCTATAGCCTCTTCTTAATTATCTATTGAATATGCCGATAATGCCACTTCTTACTTAAATGGATCGACATATCCAATAAATACTTAATACAAAGCCATATGTGGCTGAGGATCTATTAGAATAAAATATAACAACTCAAATGTAATACACATCACAGAATAGTAGATCATCACATGCATTTACACATATACAGATACATTACAGAGTTTACAAAATGATACTCGACAAGTGGTAAAGCAAACCACAATATATAGGTGAGTCAAAAGAATACATATCAGAGTTACAGTCAGAAGGGACTACACAAAAAGCTATAACAAAAAGGAGCTAGCGGAATAGTCCATGCGGAAGCAAAATAGGCTAAGTCCAAAGTACCTAACCTAAAACATCTCGGTCTGGCCCGAGTATAAAATACACGGGTCAGTCTAGCTAAATAAATCAGTTTGAAATACTAATGATAATGAACATACAAGACCATAAAGTACCACCAATATCTCCAAAAGAGATAACCAAATCATCTAACATAAGATGAATAAAAAAAAGCCTCATATCATCGGCAATCCCAATAGACAAAGGATATCATATCCCAAACAAGCCAAAAGGCAAATGACAAATACCAATAAAGGTAACACAAGTTTCCACAAGGTAATCGCTATATATCGTGCGGTTCAAAGAACCTACCCCGAAAGGCGATACACTAGGGAAATATAATTGTCAAAGAAACAAAAGATCCCCGAGCTCAGTACTGTAACAAGGATCCATACGCCCGAAGGCAACGCCAAAAGGCAACGCCGAAAGGCAACGCCCGAAGGCAACACCAAAAGGCAACGCCCGAAGGCAACGCCCAAAGGCAACACCAAAAGGCAACGCCCGAAGGCAAGGCCAAAAGGCAACGCCCGAAGGCAATGCCAAAAGGCAACAAACCGTAGTGGCGGTACTGGACACCACTGTCCGGCGGAATGTGTCACAACTCTCAGAAAGGAACAAGGAAAATGTTAACGTGAGTCCCATACCCCACATTCGCACTAAATGGTTTACTAACCGTTAGCCAATTTCACACTCAAAGCAGTACAAAGTTCACCTCATCTCATCGTTAAACCAGACCCAAAGGTCAAAACGGTTAAACGAATAGATTAGGAATTAACTGAAAAGATAAATGCATGTGTTCATAGCACGCGTTTTATTTAATCATTTGATGCTCCTACCTCTTCGCTCGAAGTGCAAAATTATGTGTGTGTTTTAAATAGAAATTATAAATTGGAGAAACGAGCTTTAGATATAATTATGAAGATCATTTTATAAAAACCTGTGTACGAAATCAAAAAGGAACCATCAAAGTCAATAATGCAATAACAACAAATTGGAACAACCCGAATCGGTTAAAAATTGGAAACCAAAGCAAAATAGGCAAAAACAAGCAGGTCAGTCGACTGACTGCAGAGGCCAGTCAACTGATCCAGAAACTCAAAAATTTCATTTCCTGCTGTTAGTCGACTGACTGTAGAGGCCAGTCGACTGACTTCAGAAAACAAAGACTTCCAGTTTCTGCAGACAGTCCCTGAAACTCTCGGTTTCTACAGCTAGTCGACTGACTGCAGGGGTCAGTCGACTGACTGGCACTGGGGCTATTTTTCAGCCTATCCAAATGAAGAGAAAACTCTTCCAAATTGCAACCGGACGAGCAATGGGCGCTAGGGGTTCATGCAAATCGACAACCCGACCCTATTGGCTCTTCAATGCACCTCCAAAAACACGTTCATACATCAAAGCTAGGATTTTTAGAGTTTTTGACTTCAAAAAACCAAAAATTGAAATGTTCACCAAATCAATTCAAACCAAAAGCAAATGAACATGAATAAGTTTTAGGAATTCATACCTAACATCAATGATATCAAGAGAAGTAGATGTGAGTTCAAAACTCACCTTTTAACTCAAAAACAAATGACAAGAAACTCAAACACAAGGAAAAGGTCAACCACTCTTCACTTCAACTCTACAAGCTTCAATCTAAGATCAAAACAAGTATTTCCTAAATTAGGGTTTAGGAATTTTCTGAAATTGAAGAGGAAATGAGATGGAGAAGATGAAGAGGAGGCTTACCTTAGCTTCTCTTTGAATTTGGAGCAAGAATTTGGAGTTTTCAAATGAAACTAGGGTTTTGAATTTTAATTTCCCATTCCCCTCCCCATTTTCAGTTGTGCTAGAGAAAAAGAAATGAAATGAGAATGAATGGATGAAGAGAGGGGGCTGAGTTAAGGTATAGAATGAGTTGGGTGAAACCCAAACCCAAAAGGCCACTAGAAAATAGCAAAATTCAACTTACTCCAAACATATCGAAGCTTATACTCAAAAAAGTCACAAACGCCATTTTGGACTCAATGGAAGTGGTCCCGAGTCCTAATTCGACCGTTTGCAAAAAGTGACATTTCGGACTCAAATCCGACGAACGACGTTATATTTAAATAAAACATTTAAATATAAAATCGTAAAATATGCGGGTTGTTACAATTTCGTATGGATTTTATGATAAGTTTTAATGTGAAAACCCTATTAAATTACATCCAAATGCCTTGCGATTTTTATATATGGTCAGAAACAATATTTTGGAGATGGGTTTCAAATTTTATAATTTCCTGAATTGATGTGGATTAATTATTAGTTTTCTAGTGAAGAAAATAATTAATTGGGTTTAAATTAATTACGGCTAATTTATATATGCTTTGGGTCAGAAATTTAAATATGTTAGTAACCATATTAGAAATGATATATGGGAATTTTTGTAGAATTTTCCTATGTGTTTTAATAAGTATATAAAACTGTTTATGGTATTAGGCTTAAATGTTTTATATATTTATAAAAGGAGAAGGGGCATTTTGTAAATATTTTAAATTGTTTATCTCTTAAACTTCGGCAGCACTTTTAGAAAATAATTTGGAAAAGAATTTAGCAACCAATCATATGTTGACAAACAAAGTAGGTTAGTTGAAAAGAATTACTTTTTAAAATTAAAATTCAATTTTAACCATACATTTGCTGTTTCGCCACTTTCGACACTTAACTTTCGACTAGGTACTTCCCCTCCAACCAATTCGAAACCAATACACATGGTATCAAATACTTGGTACGTAATGGATTAGAGATAGGCGAAAGGTATAGAGTCGAAACAAGGGGTTCCGAAGTGGCTAAAACCTTGCTTTGCTTTTAAAAGGAAATACACCTGCTTTGCTTTCGAAAAGAATGCTTTTGACTTAGATAGCTTTCGACTTAGTCAAATGGTTTTAAAGAATGGATTCGAAATAGATTGCGCCTTTTGTTTTATAAAGAAGGTTTCGAAGAGGTCGAAACCCCTTGCTGCCACATCCAACCTTTCACAGCAATGCCTTCGAAAGGGTTTTTTGTTTTAAAACCTAGGCCGCTTGACCAATGCTTTTGAAGGGATTGGTTTTGACCCCATCCACTTAATTTACTTAGGAAATTGCTTTCGAAAGAGTGTTTTCGACTTAGTTGTTTTAAGATCCTTTGTTCTATTGAAGGATAAACCCGAAGGTTTTGAAAGGAATGGTTTTAAACGGTTTCCAAAGGTTGTTCCACATGTTTTACTTGAACCCAAAGGCTTTTGAAAGGTTTGATTTATGTAAAGAACTAAATGCTTTCGAAAGGTTTAGGATAAAGGTTTCGAAGGTGTGGTTCCCCAATGTTTTGGAAAGGTTTAAAATATTTTTGAAAGGCATGTTTAAAGTGTTCTGAAAGGAGGATGTCTATGGTTTTATAAAGCTTTCGAAAGAGATGATTTCAATGGTTTCAAAAGCAGTACTTTCAATGGTTTTGAATGTTTTCATCAGCAATGTTTTGTGTAAAGTATATATAACATGGCCAAGTGATTTAAGTAAAGCATAGAGTATATTTTCCTTGTTTAATTATGATTTAAAAGGTTAAATCAATTTGAAAGAAATGTTTTCAATGAAAATTTTAAGGGTAGATGACCATAAGTAAATGACTCAGATATTAGAATACTAGATGGGACTGTATGGGGTCGCGCCCTATACTTTAGCTAGTAGCCCCTAGCTAATATAAGTCCAAAATTCCAATGTGTTGGACTTTGTCACAAGTAAGACTAAAATGATGTTACACACAGAAAGGAATATACAGAGTGAGGATAGGTTATTGGTGAGCCCGCAAAACCATTAGGATTAGTTGACCCTGGAAGAAGTAAGTTAGGGATAGATCGTCCAGAAGAGTATCTAACAGAAGTTAGACTATTTATTTATTTTGCCTGGAAGGCCCGAGCCAGCCAAAGGCTAGTAGTTAGCCAAACAAAACTATAGTGTTCGGACAGACAGTCAATTTATTACCAGATTTGTATGCATACATGATATTGCTTTTATTGTTTTAACCAGTTTGGTTGCAGGTTTTGATTTGCAAAAGATAAGTTTTTAAAAGGATATTAGTGAGGGAAACCCGTTCTGCTGAGCGGCTTCGTCTCACTTAATATCAGATAACTGAGATGTATAGTATTATTCACACCAGGCTTTATGTCTGACTTGAAGTTTCTGTTTTTCCCCTCAAACTCTCGAGTGCTCAAAATTGATTTGAGTAGGTTGAGAGTTAAGGTTTACAACTTTTAGTAGGTGGAAGAATAAAGCTTCCAGAGATGAGCAGGGGGCAGATGTTAGCTATGTTTAGGAGTTATCTTGTTTTATTTTCATTGTGTTGTATTAGGTCTGTTATGACTATTTAGTACTTTGATCAACCAAGGGGGAATCTTTATATGTCGCTCTTGACATATTTATGTAATAATTATATTTGATCTGAACCTGAGAAATGATTGGGATTATGTAATTGGATATGAAACATGTTTTGTGAAATGTAATCGGAAAAGTTGTTTTTGAATCTATGATTTTGTTTCATATTCATGTGTTTCTGATATTATAGATACCATTAACATTACCCTATTTTGTCGCCAGAAGTTAATACTATAGATGCCTCAAGATAGGGTATGTTACAGGTATATCAACAAAAACTGTTAAGGGACGCTCGTATCAATGGATTTTTCCGTTAGAGGGTCCTCAGTACCTCGAGGAAAGTCTCCTGGCAATGGTCAGAAAGTACCTTCTGAGCACCGTATATCTCTAGATAAAATATACCAAATAAGGAAGTAATAGCTGGTTCATGTAGAGAACGTGTCCCGAATACAATCAACTCCCACTAGCAAAACCGATGAGCATACTCTAGATATAGAGTTGATCAGTACCCTCTAAGGTTAGCTAAACCCCATCGGCTATGGGCCTACACTGTTTTTAGCCATTTCCGATATCGAGGTCACGTTTGGCATCTTCACTCGAGTTTTCAACGAAACTCGATCATATAATGAATCCCGTTTAGAGTCCATCATCTCAACAGATTCTAGAACCACACATGGTTTCCATCATTCACTTCCAAGACAGAGAATCCGTATCTCAACCTTGAAGTGGACTTCGATAAGTAGAACACTTACCGATCCCGATCTCTCCAAGACCGAGTCGATGAATTTGGTCATATTCAACAATAATGAGAATAATCGCATAAGGGAACTAAGTCTCGAATACTTTCTCATAAGCAAGTAAACATACTTGCACTATCATTTCATGCAAGGCATGGTCAAGTCACATAAACAACTTTTAATCCCTTTATAATTAATTTATCCTTTATTAATTAAAACTATTTTTATTAGTAAAACAACTTTTTATTCAATAAAACTTCCCTTTTATAAATCAAGACTTCCTTTATTTATTAATATTTTATTATTAATAAAACTCCCTTTATATACTTGTATAAATGTATTGGATTTCCCTTTATAAAAGATATATACTTGTCTTTATAAATTTAACTATTCATTTATTCTTTTAACACTTAAAAAATATTCATATACTTATTCCATTGGTATAAGTGTATTCACAAATCGTTTAACAAATTTTACTTACTTGAAATATAATCGAAGAGATTAAAACAATTACTACCAAAACATTATTACAATAAACTCTTTTTCTTTTATAAATTAAACATACAGCATTTTCTATCTCTTTATAAAAGATTTCAATACTTTTTATTCTCTTTAAAATTCCATTGTTAAAGATTTATAATATTTCTTCCAAAATATAATTCTAGGGTTTAAAAACAGATGTTGCTAAAACATTGTTTACTACAAACCTAAACCCATTCCATTTAGTGATTATCTTTAAAACTCTCCTTTTAAAGGTTTAATTACATTTAAGGGTTAAAAACAAGTGTTGCAGAAAACATTTGTCACAACAAATCCAAAACCATTTACTTGTATTTTTCTACTAAATATCCATTAGACATATCTAATTATATTCCCATGTATAATTAATAATAAGAGTTAAAAACAAGTGTTGCTAAAAACACTGTTTACAACAACCCAAAACCATTTACTAGTATTTTTCTACTAAATTTCCATTAGTAAATACCTAATTATATTTCTAAGTATAATTAATAATATGGGTTAACATCAAGTATTGCTAAAAAACACTATTTACAACAACTCAAAACTATTTATGTTATCCGGGTTTTTAACCTAATAGGATCTAGCAGAATACGGAACAATCCCATCACATCAGAATGGTGTAGAACTTAACCAGAAAGGCTAAGGCAAGCAGTTGATGAGAGCCAAATCATATCACTAAAGCAATGACCAAGTTCGACTGAACCAAGAAGCTAGCGTCAGTCTGGTCCAGTCAGCAATCAAAGCACAATCAGCCGGCAGATCGTCAACAAGACGGAGTAACATGCAACGATACAACGCAAACAACTACGATAAAAGACTATGGAAACATCTCCAATTCAAAACTCTAGAAAAATCCTAAGTGCTCGAATTATCAGCAGCCCATACCCCTTCACAAACCTTCAAACAAACTAACCAAAGAATACTACGAGAAGAAACATTCGAGAAGTGACCAAGACATTGGCTCACAAAACGAGCCAAGTCTATGGGTCGCCAACGGCACATAGGCCATGGGTCGCCAGCGACTCATGGTTCTTCCTCGTTTTGCATGCCAAACTCTCCCTAGGTCGTTTCCTACCAACCTCCAAGCTGATGAAGACGTAGCCTGGCCCAGAAGCTCTCCAACCCATATAAATACCATCCTACCTACAACATAAAGGGGATCTACTTCGGACTAGTTGCTGAAGCTCTGCTGGAATTATTCTTCACTCTCTACCTCCCTTACAACAATCTCCAAAGGAATTCACTGTGATTCTCTAGTGGATTCCTACTCTGGGGATTCAATCTAGCTAAAGATAATCAAAGCCTTATAATCAAACATCTCTTATAACAACAATCAGTCTATAAAAAAATTATAGAGTGGACGTAGACTTCATTAACAGCCGAACCACTATAAAAATTCTCTATCTTCTTTCTTTTACCATTCTCTTCTTATATCTGTGATCTGTGATATTACTCTGTCAGAATAGGGCTTGCGCTTTCACACTTGATCCAGGGTGTTGAGCCATTTTTTGGGTTAACATTTTGGTGCATTCACTGAGAACCTTGAACGAGATCTGAAAATTTGAAGTTTGAATCCGAGACTCAAAGAAAATAAAGAGACCTATCACCAAATCTAAAACAGGAGCAAGTCAATCGGAGCTTGTGGGAAGCCAGGAAGTGTCCTCAAATTCTCATCAACCCAGCTATGTGATTAGAGAGGAGATGGAAAGGATGATGAAATAGATGCAAGATGGACTCTTAGCTAGACAACAGGAGATGATGGACGGATTCTTCCAGAGGATGGAGCAACAAGGGATGGCTAGATTTGCAAAGAATAGGAATCAAACTCCAGGGAACAATGCAGGGATTGCTGAATTTGGATTGGAGCAAGGTGGAGCCTTGCCCTCATGCCCAGAGCAACCGACACATGGGGGCAGCGCTGGAATGATGGGAATCAATGCCAATGCCAGAGCGACTGTTGAAACACCAGGGACTGGTGGCACGGTAGTTGATCCGAATACTAGGATGCGGCTGACAGAAGGATATGTACTGGAACTTCCTCGAAGGAACGGAGGAATGAATGAAGGTAGAGTTGTAAATCAGAACATAGGTATATTGCAAGAAGAGTCCATCCAGGGATTCCCACAACGGGGCAGGGGGCAAAGTATTTCTTTAGGACAAAGACCTTCATTGGGCGGTAAGAATAGAATTGCTGAATTGGTACGGAGATTCACTAGAGGAGGCCCCCCAGATCAGGGTCTGGAAGATGTGAACAGAAATCTATTTACTGCTAATATCCGGAACACGAGAAATCCTCTAGATTTCAAGCTTCCGACACTAGAAATGTACGACGGGAAGACAGACCGGACGATTCATATGATGCGATACATCCAACATATAGAGGTGATGGGTGCTTTTGAGGAAGTAATGAGGCGATGCTTCCCCTTATACTTAACAGATTTGGCTGCAATGTGGTTCAAACAATTGGAAAATAGGTCCATAAGCACGTGGACCGACTTAATGAGCAGATTCTTGAGACAGTTCTAGGTTCATGTCTCACAGCCAAGGAATGTACTTACACTCTTAAACATAAAATAAAGTCCTGGAGAGTCCTTGAGAAGTTATTTAACAAGATTCAATGCGACGGCAGCTACGGTGGACAAACCAGATCCATCATTTATCTTAATGGCAGCAGTATCTGGAGTCGTGAATAAGACTGATTTCAAAGCCGCATTGAAAAGGGATCCACTGATGGATCATTTACCTTAATGAAGCTGAGAGGTACCTGCGTCAGGAAGATGCGAAGCCGAGAATGAGGATGTGGATGCTGAAATAAATGCCATTGAAGGCGGGGTACCGTCTAGAGCTGGAAGTGGAAAAGGCAAAGGGAAGAGGAAAGCCGATGACAACATCAAAGACCCAAAACGACAGAGAAAAGAGCCAAGATTCTCCTCATACACCGACCTGACTGAAACCTCGAAGAGGATATACCTGGATACGAGGGGGTAGAACCTCTATCGAAGGCCACCAAGCAGAGAGCCCACTAGCCAAGAGAAAAGATCTAAAAAGTTTTGCATCTTCCATGAGTTGAATGGGCATGAGACGAACGAGTGTCGACACCTTCGTGATCTGATAGAAGAACTTGTCCGGAACAACCAGCTGCCACAATATGTGAGGAACAGAACTGCGGTTGAATTGCAGGGACAACCGCCATCCATGGTAAATGCATCAAGAAACGCCCAGGGACAAGCGCTAAGACAAATTATCCCATGATCGGGGTAAACAAGAGTCGGATTCAATTCCAATCCTTTATTTTATCATTTTGTTTCCCGAACTTTTCTTTTGGTATGCAGACGATAATAATCGAAGGCCGCTTATACATGTATGGGACCCCGAATGGTCCCTAGGCACGCTCTGAGTCAGACGCCTAAGAGAACTTAGGACAATAAACATCAAAGGCCGCTTACACGTGTACGGGATCCCGAACGGTCCCTAGGCACACTCTGAGTCGGATGCCTGAGATGAACATTTAGGACTCCTACTTGTTTAATTTCTTTTTATTTGTTTTGATTTGAATATTTGAATTTTGAGAACTAATGTTGATCGCCTTAGAGTCCCACCACGGGACCGGAGTGCAAGGTGCAAGTCCCCTTGCCAAAGAGCGAGTGGATGGACTTGTACGATATTGATCGCCTTAGAGTCCCACCACGGGGCCAGAGTGGAAGAAGTAAGTCCCCTCATTGGAGAGTGAGCAGATGGGCTTACTTAACCCCCCTTCACTTAACAAAACAAACGATCCGAAAAGATCGTCCCATTAACTTAAAACATTAAACGATCCAGAGAGATCGCACATTAAACTAAACATTAAACGATTCGAAGAGATCACGAGTTAAACTAAACATTAAACAATCCAGAGAGATCATGTATTAAACTTAAGTGGTCCATAAAGATCGGACCTTAAAACAGATTTGGTTTTGCAAAAAAGGATCTGAATGCCTTATAAATAGAATAAAATGGATAAATTCTGGAGAACACAAGATGACTTTGATATATGATGTGATACATGTTGTGACATGATGTGATATAATGTGATTCTGTCATATGAGTTGATTTGGATATATGATGTAAAAACTCTGAATGAAAAGCAAAAATTGATAGTGATGTAAATCCCGGATGAACACAGGACGAGTAGAGATGTGTAATGTAATTAGAGACATGGGATGTAATAACCCCCATTGAAATCAGAATGATTGTGATGTATAGATTACACTTAGGCAGAGTCTAGAGTCTTAGGCTATAACAGGTTTGGAACAAATTGTGACTGGGAAGAGAACCCGAAGGAACTGGACAATTCACCAACATTAAAGCTCATCAACCGAAGACTCGTTGCCATGACTTATTCTAGAGCAAAGCACACCTTTCATTCAAAAGGGGTACTTTGGGTGGCAAATGTTATCTGGGTTTTTAACCCAACTGGATCCAACAGAATACAGAACAATCCTATCACATCAGAATGGTGTAGAACTTGACCAGAAAGGCTAAGGCATGGAGTTGACGAGAGCCAAATCATATTACTAAAGCAACGACCAAGTTCAAATAAACCAAGAAGCTAGCGTCAGTTCAGTCCAGTCAGAAATCAAGCACAATCAGCGAGTAGATCGTCATCAAGACGGAGTAATGTGCAACGATACTACGCAAACAACTACGATAAAGGACTATGGAAACATCTCCAATTCTAAACTCCGGAAAAATCTTAAGTGCTTGGATCATCAGCAACCCATACCTCTCCACAAACCTTCAAACAAATTAGCCAAAGAATACTACGAGAAGAAACATTCGAGAAGAGACCAAGACATTGGCTCGCAAAACGAGCCAAGTCTATGGGTCGCCAACGACCCATGGTTTTTCCTCGTTTTGCGTGCCAAACTCTCTAGGTCGTTTCCTACCTACCCGCGAGCTGATGAAGACGTAGCATGGCCCAAAAGCTCTCCGACCCATATAAAGACCATCCTATCTGCAACATAAAGGGGATCTGCTCCGGACTGGTTGGTGAACCTCTGTTGGAATTATTCTCCACTCTCTACCTCCCTTCACTGTGATTCTCTAGTGGATTCCAACTCTGGGGATTCAATCTAGCTAAAGATAATCAAAGCTTTGTAATCAAACATTTCTTGTAACATCAATCGGTCTATAAGAAAAATTATAAAGGGGATGTAGGCTTCATTAACAGCCGAACAACTATAAAAATTCTTTGTCTTCTTTCTTTTACTGTTCTTTTCTTATATCTATGATCTGTGATATTGCTCTGTCAGAACAGGGCTGGTCCTTTCACACTTGATCCATGGTGTTGATCCATTTTTTGGGTTAATAATTTACTTATCTTTCAATACCTTTAAACACATATTTAAAGGTCAAAGAATATCCACATTTATTAATTAAGGCAATACACTTTTAGGTAATTCCTCAAAACCATTTATTTATTTCGAGTATTAAATTCAACCTTTATTATATTTATAAAAACTTGATTTAATATTTAAAACTTATATATATGAAAATGTCTTTAAAATACTTATTAATACATTAAAATACTTATAAAACAACTTAAAATATATAATAATTATTTATATGGAATATTATGTAAAAATAAGGAATTTTGAAATAAATAGAAAACAAGTTTTAATTTTAAAAGCTACTTAGTTTAGAAATTCATAATTAATTGTTAAAAATATATTTAAACTTGAACCCAATTTTAAAACTCTCTATTATAAGTTAGAAAACAATCCTAAAAATATTAGAGAAATTTTTTAGATTTAAGTATCATTTTTAAACAAATTACACCTTCAATTTACAATGGTAGCACTTCTAGAAGTGCTGCCCAAAGTTCTGTTACTAGTTTTATCACATTTTCGCTACAACTTTGTGTCTAGTTTTCAATATCTTAACAAATAATTTTAGATCCATTATTTTAAAAATAGTTAGTATACTTTTGATACTTGGAAACCATGAAGATAAATCCCAAAGAATATCTTTTATTTATTTGAGAGAATTTTTCGAAAACAGGGTATTTTACCGAACTACGCTTATAGCGATTATTACGCTATAATATTTGCACTTCGTTTAACTATCTATCAAATGAATTACGCTTTAAAACTTTCCCAATAAGAATAATATATTATTTACTTTATTAATTTCCAAAGAAACCCTTAAGAAAATTTGCATTAAAATGCGCGTTATTTTCAAAGACGGATTATTTTTAAAAGTGTCACTATAGCGACCTTTTTACTTCAATTTTTTGTTACTTTGATTTAATTCTTCTATACCTTTCCAAAACATATTATTTGCCTTTCTAAACACTTATAGAAGTGTAGATAATAACCAAACAAGTTATTATTAAGATATGTCATTAAATCTCCATTTTCATAAGTTATAGTTCAAGGAAAGTACGCTTATAACGACTATCGCTATATAGACCATTACGTATTCAATCCAATATTTAGTGTTATCCACTTTTAAACACTTATATCATTCCAAGTTCAAACCATATCATTTATAACATATATATTTAAACCATTTGTCGATTTTAATTGATTATATTAACTTACCAAAATTCAATGGTTTAATAAACAACTATTTTATCCATTTACATATCTAATAAAACATATATTCATCGGTGTAGTTTCAGTAGTTAGTTTATATTATTATTAATATATAGGAAGCATTTTAATAAGCATTTATCAAGTGATTTGGCAAAGAACATATCATGTTAGTTCCTGAGATGATGGTTTTGATGACAACAACCTTAGGACTTGTTATAAAATATAAATACTAATATTCTTGTCTAGATATATATATATATATATATATATATATGTGTATATGCAGGAACTGAGAATGAAGACTATACGGTATAGAGATTCAAGACTGACGAATTCAAGATTGAAGAAATCAAGACTGAAGACTCATGAGTATCAAGAGTCAAGAGTTCAAGATATCAAGATAAGTAATAGAGTCTAGATTTATGTTAAAACTTTATAGTAGCACTAAAATCTTTATTTTGATTTTAATTGTGGAATGGAATCCACCTTCTCACTTTAATAGTGGGATGGAACCCATGACCTCTTTATTGGGATGGAACCCACGACCTTCTCTAGTGGAATGGAATCCATGAAATTTTCAAAATGATTTATTTTAAATATTTTTCCAAAAACTTTTTAAAAGTCGTCTCTCTTAGTTTAAATATTTTATCCTTAAACTATTTTTATTATCTTTTATATTTTGATTTCAAAATAATCTCTTGTTTTTAAACTATCTCCTGGTTTTAATATTATAGTTTTAAATTTCAAAATATATTCTATACATAGTTTTTAATATTACTTTTATATATTTTTAAGATAACTTTTTAAATCTCTTTTATAAGTTTAAACTATAATCAAAATGGTTTACAAAGTTTAGAAATTGTTTTGACAAGGTTTGGAATAGAAATCATTTTAAAGAAAAATTAATTTTCAAAATATACATAGGCATGTCGACATACCCCATCCTCCCATGTCGACATGGTGACCGTAGAAATTCAAATTTCAAATTTTCAAAAGAAGTGTCTATTCATCATAACCTTTTGCGAATGGACATGACTGTTATTCTTCTATAAATACCAATTGTTTTCAACAAATTTTAAGTTAGTTTTTCTTCATTTCTTCACTCCTTCTTCTCCACTCAAATATTCTCTTATATTTTAACAAAACTCTACCGAAATTTTAATTGAATCAAACTCGATCATCTCTAGTTTGATTCTCTATCACTCTCTCTCAAAGATCTCAGTGCTATTTAGAGTTATATGATCATCTGTAATCAAAGAAGTATATCGAGTCTCTATCTATAAAAGTGATATTGGAAACAGTGTGATTGTAGCCTGTAAATCAATTGGGTGTGATTGTAGCCCATAAATCAATTAGGTGATCTTATTGCCTAGTTAAATCAATAGAGTTAGCCCTGGACTCGAAGACAGGAAGGTGTATCTCGCGGCCTTGAAATCGAGGTTGTAATATCGACATTATATTTGAAAAGAAATCTGCACAAGAAATTGTATGGGACTGGATGTAGGGTAACTTCGAACTAGTATAAAATTCCAGGTGTTCTTTCCTTTACCGCTTTTTATTTACTATTTGCATCTATGTCTGATTCTATGATTATTTCTATGTTTGCGAATTGCATATGTTTTGGTTTAATTTGAAAAGATTTCAAAAAGATTCATAAAATTAATTAAACACTATTCACCCATCCTCTAGTGTTAATTCTACCTTAAGATCCATAATCCGCATTTCCATATTTGGTATCAGAGCCTTGGTTTTCAAAGTTATCATAATCTAAATTTTGAAAAAGTTTTAAAATGGCACTTTTTGGAAATTCTGTTAGCACTAGTTCAAAACTGTCCAAATCATCATTGTTTCATAAGTCTGCATATTGTTATTATAGAAAATCAAGTTATCTACCGAATTAATGTGTTGTGCAGGAACATATGTGTTACATGGCTTTTGAAGAATCAACACTTAATGGACAAATGGTGCAAATCAAGAAAAACAAATGGATACTTGATAGTGGATGTTCAAGACACATGACTGACAATCCGGAGATACTGAATGACATAATTTATGAAGATGGAGGACTGGTCAACTTTAGAGACAACTCAAAAGGATATGTGATTGGCATCGGCAATGTCGGTAACTCTAAAACTCCTACTATTTCTGATGTTCTGTTATTTAGGAATCTAAAACATAATTTACTTAGCATAAGTCAACTATGTGATAAGGGCTACAAAATTAAATTTGAAAAGGATACACATCAAAGATAATAAATCAAATATTATCTTTGAAGGAATTAGGGAGAAAAATATTTATATTCTCAGTATGAAAATCTCAAATGATAACCTATGTCTTTTGGCTAATACAAGTGACCCTTGGATTTGGCATAAAAAATTTGGGCATTTGAATGTCAAACTCTTAACTAGACTTTCAAAACTTGATCTAGTAAGACGTCTCCCTAAAATGGATTTTAAAGTAGATAGTATATGTGATGCTTGTCAATTAGGAAAACTTATAAAGAGTTCATTTAAATTGAAAGATATGGTTTCAACTTCAAAACCCCTTGAGTTACTTCATTTAGATCTGTTTGGTCCATCTCAAATTCAGTCAATAAATCACAGTAAATATGTTTTTGTAATTGTAGATGATTATTCTAGATTTACATGGACAATTTTTCTGAAACTTAAAAGTGATGCTTTTGATTTATTTAAAACTTTTGCAAAAAGAATTCAAAATCAACTTTCTTTAAAAATCAAAACTATTCGTAGTGATCACGGTGGAGAATTTGAAAATGAAAATTTTGAGAATTTCTGTAATAAAAAAGGAATAACTCATAATTTTTCTTTTCCAAGAACTCCACAACAAAACAGAGTGGTAGAGCGTAAAAATAGGACGATTCAAGAATGTGCAAGAACTATGCTTTTAGATAGTATATTACCAAGAAATTTTTGGGCTGAAGTAGTCACTACAGCTTGTTACATTTTGAATAGGATTTTAATTAGACCTTTAACCAATAAAACACCATATGAACTTTTCCATAAGAAACCAAAGGTATCTTATTTTAACGTTTTTGGAAGTAAATGCTTTATTTTGAATACAAAGGACAATTTGGATAAATTTGATCCTAAATCTGACAAAGGAATCTTTATCAGATATTCTAATAGAAGTAAAGCATATAGAGTTTTCAATTTAAAAACTAACACCATTGAAGAAACAATGCATGTATCTTTTGATGAAAATTTCAAAGATTTTGTTCAAATAAATGATGAAGATGATTTTGTTACTCTAAATAATGAATCAAATGAAACAAATTGTGAAACTGTTGATCCTAATAAAAAGATAAGGCTTTTAAAGATCATCCTATAGAAAATATACTGGGAAATATTAAATCTATTGTTAGAACTAGAAATCAACTAAACAAGATGAGTACTGTAGCTTTTATATCAACTATTGAACCCAAAAATCCAAAGGAAGCATCATCTGATGATTCATGGATTCTTGCTATGCAAGAAGAACTGAATTAATTCACCAGAAATGATGTATGGGAATTTGTTCCTAGACCCGACGACAAAACTATAATAGGAACTAAATGCGTTTATAAAAATAAAATGAATGAACAAGGTGAGGTCGTTAGAAATAAAGCTCGGTTAGTCACGCAAGGTTATTGTCAAGAAGAAGGAATAGACTATGATGAAACCTTTGCACACATAGCAAGATTAGAAGCCATTAGAATTCTACTTGCTTTCGCAAACCATAACAATTTCAAATTATTTCAAATGGATGTCAAAAATGCATTTTTAAATGGTTTTGTTAAAGAAGATGTTTATGTTGAACAACCTCCACTTTTTGAAGAAGGAAAGTTTCCAAATCATGTTTACAAATTAAAGAAAGCTTTATATGGTCTGAAACAAGCTCCTAGAGCCTGGTATGACATACTATGATCTTATCTATTACAATCAAATTTTGAAATTGGTAAAGAAGATAATACTCTTTTTATTAAAAGAAACAAAAATGATATCCAATTAGTACAGATTTATGTAGATGATATAATTTTTGGATCAACAAACAATGAAATGAACAAAGAGTTTTCTGAAATAATGACAAAAGAGTTTGAGATGAGTCATATGGATGAACTTACTTTCTTTTTAGGATTGCAAATAAAACAATTAGATAGTTGTATTTTCATTAGTCAAGAAAAGTATGATAGGGATCTAATTAATAAGTTTGGTATGACCACTGCAAGTGGAAAACCCACTCCTATGGCAACCCACGAAGCCCTGAATAAAAAAGACATGTCAAAAGATGTCGATCAAAAACTATACATGGGAATGATTGGATCGCTACTCTATATAACTGCTAGTAGGCCTGATATCATGCATAGTTTCTGTCTCTGTGCAAGGTACCAATCTCAACCCAAAGAGGCCCATTTAAAAGCTGTTAAACATATCCTAAGATATGTTAAACACACTTTAGACTATGGCCTATTTTACCCTAAAAATGATTCATTTGATTTAATCTCATATTGTAATGCTGACTATGCTGGTTTTAAATCAGACCGAAAAAGTACAAGTGGAACTTGTCACGTTTTAGGATATTCTCTGGTTTCCTGGTTTAGGTAAAGGCAAAATCCCGCCTCACTATCAACAACTGAAGCAAAATATATCTCTGCTGCTTTGCCTTGTTCTCAAGTTATCTATATGCAACAGACCCTAAAGGATTTTGGATTAAATATTTCAAAATCACCAATTTATTGTGACAATACAAGTGTAATAAATTTATCCAAAAATCTTACTCATCATGCCAGAACCAAAAATATTGATTTCAGACATTATTTTCTCAAAGATAATATAAGTAAAGAGATTATTTCTCTTGAATTTATCAACATTGAGAATTAAATGGCTGATATTCTGACCAAACCCTTGAATCAATCAACCTTTACTAAATTAAGAAGAGAACGAGGTATTTGTTCTATAGTCGTAATGCCCCACTCCGAGACCCACATTAGCAAAGAGTATTACAAGGTAATACCGTCTGCTAATGCGGAGAATAGAGCTGGATAGGAGCGACCATCTATAGTCTTGTCTTAACTATCTACTGAATACGTCAAAAAATGTAGCATATTTTTTTTCATGTGGATCGACATATCCAATAGATATTTAATACAAAACTATAATGGCTATAAGATCTAACAGAACAAAATATAACAACTCAAATGTAAAACACATCACAGAACAGTAGATCATCACACACATATACACATATACTGGTACATCACAGAGTAAATAAAATGATACATGTCAAGTGGTGTAGCAACCACAATATACAGGCGAGTCAAAAGAATATACATATCAGAGTTACAAACAAAAAGGACTACACAAAAAGCTATAACAAAAGGAACTAGCATAAAGTCCATGCGGAAGCAGAATAGGCTAAGTCCAAATGTACCTAACCTGAAACACCTCGGTCTGACCCGAGTATAAAATACACGAGTCAGTCTAGCTAAACAAATCAGTTAGATAAGCTAAATGATAATGAACATGCAAGGTCATAAAGTACCACAATAATCTCTAAAAGAAAAAACATGATCATCTAACAAGAGATGAATCATAACAAGCCTCATATCATCGGCAACTCAAATAAACAAAGGATATAAATATCCCAAATCAAGCCAAAAAGGAAAATAACAAATACCAATGAAGGTAACACAAGTTTCCACAAGGTAATCGCTATGTATCGAGTGGTCCAAAAGACCTACTCCGAAAGGCGATACTCTAGGGAAATATAAATATCAATGAAACAAAAGATGCATGTGCTCAATACTGTATAAACAAGGATCCACAAGCCCGAAGGCGACAAACCCAAGTATCCCTCGAGCGGTGACGAAGGACCAACTCCAAAAGCGATACTATAGGGCAACAAGCCCAAAGGCACAAACCCGAAGGCACAAGCCCGAAGGCAACAAACCGTAGTGGCGAAGGTCCGGAGGCCCAGTACTGGACACCACTAACTGGCAATATGTGTCAACTCTCGGGAAGGAACCCGAAAAGTGTTAACATGTGTCACATACCACACGTTCGCACTAAACGGTATACTAACCGTTAGTCAGTTTCACACTAAAAGCAGTACAAAGTTTACCTCATCTCATCGGTAAACCAGACCCGAAGGTCAAAACGATCAAACGGATAGATTAGGAATTAACTGAAAAGATAAACGCACGTGTTCATAGCACGCGTTTTACCTAATCATTTAATTCTCCTCCCTCTTCGCTCGAAGTGCAAAATTGTGTGTTTTATATAGAAATTAGGTTGAAGAAAACGAGTTTTAGGAATGCTTCAAAATTGCTTTAGAAATTGCCTTTGAAATTCTCCTATTATGGAGTAATTAATTTAATACTTAAAAATAATATTAAATAATAATTTCAAAAGTCAATTTGCTTGAAAAACACTTTGTAATACTTTATAAAACCCGTGCACGAAATCTAGAGAGAAAACTCAAGAATTCGGGAAAATATTAAAAATGGCGGAAATTATTTAAGTATAGAAACCGCTGAAATCAAGCTGTGATCACTAGTTCGACAGCAGGTTAGGACCTGAAAACAGAGTCCAAATGACATGAAATTTGGCAGGAATATATTTCAACATTCCTACTTAAATCTGCAAAAAGAATCATTCAAATCCGATTTGAAACGAAGAATCTGCGTCGTTTCAAACTCGGACCAAAACAAGGTAAAATCGCTGAATTTCAGCAGGCTGTGGGTTCAAGTTTGACAGCCGTTTTGAAATAGCAAACTAATCCAGATCGTTATGAAAATTTTCAGAATTATAAATCAATAATCCTACTTCAATCTGCAAAAAGAATCACTCAAATCTAATTTAAAACGAATGAGTTATGCTATCACAAACATGGACTCAGGCCATGTTTGCAACAGTTCAAAAACACAAAAATGTGCAGGCCTAAAACCCTCCTGGACTCAACTTCCAGGCATGAAACAGGGGATCAAATAGAATTTTATTGAGCTCAAAATTGGTAAGAATGCTGTAGAAAACTTCATATTTCAACTGAAAGAAGAATGATGCAATTTGGATAAAATATGAGAAGGCTATGATGTCTCAAAGTTGAACCCAAACAGTGTTTTCACTGTTGAACTCTGGGCAAAAACATGGTTCAGGTCAATGTTTGACAGCAGATTTATATAAGCTAATTATGCCAAAATGACCTGAAATTTGGTATGCCTAAAGTAGAGAACTTCATCTTTCAAATAAAAAAAGAACCATGAAATTTTATTAAGAAATGAAAGAGATATGATGTCTCAAACATGGACTCAGGCCATGTTTGCAACATCTTAGAACAAATGTGCACAGGATAATTTCCAGTCTGTGCACTGATTTTACAGCGACGATTTGAACACACAAATGACCATATTATTCAACCAAAATTTTCAGAAATAAATTTCAACATGCAAGCTATCAAATTCAATAAATCCGGCAGCATTTCGTTGCCGGAATCAAAAGTTACAAGCATTCAAAGTAGCAACCAGAGAAGGTTTTGACACAGAAACAAAATTGAAAGTAAAAACGAATTATAAAGCAATTTTGGCGATTTTGAGCTTGGCTTAGCTGGTTTTTGTGAGTTTTGTAACTCACCTTGCTGTTTAGATGCAAAAGCTCGAATTAATGTAGCAGGATTGAAGCTTTGGAGGAGAAATTGGTCTCTAGGAACCTGTAAAACAAAAGAAAAAGACATGCAAGAAGAATTCAACCATAAATTAGAAAATCCATTTTTCAAATTAGGATTTTGCTGAAAATTATAGGGTTTTGGAGTTGATTACCTTTTGAATTATCACTCTAGATTGAAAGAGATTGCTATTTATTGAATTTAATTGAATAAATCTAGTTGGATTTTGAATTTGATGGAGTGGGTTCTATGTTTGCCTACTGGAGGAAGAAGGAGAGGAGAGTAGCATTGCGTACAGTTTTTTTTTCCACATCTTTCTCATTTCTGACTTTAGTGCACTAATGGGCTTTTGGACCCATATTGGAGTTAGAGAAAATAAATTAGGCTAAATGATTAACTAACATATGAACTTATGTACATATACAACATACAAAATGCATTTTCTCCATATTTACACATAAGAAAAATATGAAAACTTGTATACATACAAAATAAAATATTTTCTATCATATAAAAAGATTAATTTTTATTTTTAAATATTTTTTTTATTATTAAATTCCTTTATTTAACAAAAATGCACTATTTACTCAAATAAATGAATAAAACCATGTTTTTAACTCCTAAAATTCCACAAAATTTATTTTATCACTTAGAAAAATACATCAAACCATTTCAAAACATTATTTATAGCCAAAACTTATTTTTAACCTAATTTTCACTTTTTATTTCAATAAATAACCTTTAAAAATCAAATACTTCTTTTAAAAATCATTAGAAGAAGTAATTGGCAATAATTAATAAAATTATTGCATTTTCTCTAAATAAAAGTCATTTTCCATTCATTATTAACCCAAACAACAAAATAAAGTTTACAAACTTTATTTTCACATTTTATTACCAAATTCATTGTTTATTCCAAATAAACAATTTAATTTCTCCAATTTTATTTTAATTCACAATATTAAATCATAACTACCGTTATAATTTAATATTTACAAGTAATCTCCAAAACCAGGGTTGTTAAATCAATATAGTAACATATATATATATTTAAATAAATATAGAAAAACAAAATTGTCAAAATTTTCATAAGGATGTCGACATGCCCTTACCCCCCATGTCGACATATAACGGTAAAATTTGAATTTTGATTTTCCCTCTAAAATCAGTTTGGTGGTTATATATAAACCACAATATTTTGAATTTTTCTATCTTCTCTCTTCATTTTCTCTGTAATAAACTTCTAAAAATATAAAATAATGGCCTCCTCTTCTAAATAAAACCAAAATGCAACCTTTTCCTTCCTTCCTCCTAATTCCGATCCATTTCAATGAACTACATTGGCTTGAGTGAGGAAGATCGAGGAAACTTTGAAGGATTCTCTGCAAATGCTGACTGAATTACAAGTCATGCAAATAAAGATGGCAAAGGAACAGGAGAAACAAGGCAAGATCCTTAGAAATTTGCAAAAATTTCTAATGGATAATCATGCAAATCCTATTGTGATTGAAGATGATTCCTCTAACATACATATTCATAATCCATTAGAGGACGACGACGAAGAAGAAGAAGAAGTAGAGGAAGAAGCACAAATGGACGAGGACGATAAAGTTATTTGCAATGGAGAAGTCTATTTTGACAAAGATGGTAATTTGGTCGAACAACGTGGAAACTTTTGTCTCCATTACCCTAATTGTTCGATTCAAAAGTCATCAATTGTCAAGGACTCTCGTTAGATTGTTATTATATTAATGTTTTTATGTTTTATGTACTTATATATATATTTGTGTCTATATATGTGTAATGTAACATTATATATAATAAAACTAGATTTATGTTTCACTTATTATACTTCGTTATTAGCATTTTGTTCCATAGTATTAGTTTAAGGGGGAGTTATGTAGTTTAGGATTAGTTTTTGTTCATGACAAAGGAGGAGAATTATAAAATAGGTTAGTTAGGCTTAGATCAAAGGGGATTTGTTGGGATAAGGGGGAGTCAGTGTAGAATCAAAGTTTGGTGGAGTATATTTTATAAACATAGGTTGTCATCATCAAAATGAGGGAGATTGTTAGTTCCTGAGATGAAGGTTTTGATGACAACAACCTTAGGACTTGTTATAAAATATAAATACTAATATTCTTGTCTAGATATATATGTATATGCATGATATATATATATATATGTATATATATATATGTAGGTACTGAGAATGAAAACTGTATAGTATAGAGATTCAAGACTGACGAATTAAAGATTGAAGAAATCAAGACTGAATACTAATGAGTATCAAGAGTTCAAGAGTTCAAGATATCAAAATAAGTAATAGAGTCTAGATTTATGTTAAAACTTCATAATAGCACTAAAATCTTTATTCTGATTTTAATTGTGGAATGGAATCCACCTTCTCGCTTTAATAGTAGGATGGAACCCATGACCTCTTTAGTGGAATGGAACCCATGACCTTCACTAGTGGAATAGAATCCACGAAATTTTCAAAATGGTTTATTTTAAATATTTTTTCAAAAACTTTCTAAAAGTCATCTCTCTTAGTTTAAATATTTTAGCCTTAAACTATTTTTATTATCCTTTATATTTTGATTTCAAAATCAGCTCTTGTTTTTAAACTATCTCCTGGTTTTAATATTATAGCTTTAAATTTCAAAATGTATTCTACACTTAGTTTTTAATATCACTTTTATATATTTTTAAGATTACTTTTTAAATCTCTTTTGTAAGTTTAAACTAAATTCAAAATGGTTTACAAAGTTTAGAGATTGTTTTGACAAGTTTTAGAATATAAATCATTTTAAAGAAAAATTAATTTTCAAAATATGCATAGGCATGTCATCATACCCCATCCCCCCATGTCAACATGGTGGCCGTAGAAATTCAAATTTCAAATTTTCAAAAGAAGTGTCTATTCATCATAACCTTTCGCGAATGGACATGACTGTTATTCTTCTATAAATACCAGTTGTTTTCAATGAATTTTAAGTTATTTTTTCTTCATTTCTTCACTCCTTCTTCTCCACTCAAATATTCTCTTATATTTTAACAAAACTCTACCGAAATTCTAAGTGAATCAAACTCGATCATCCATAGTTTGATTCTCTATCACTCTATCTCAAAGATCTCAGTGCTATTTAGAGTTATAGGATCATTTGTAATCAAAGAAGTATATCAAGTCTCTCTATCTATCAAAGTGATATTGGAAACAGTGTGATTGTAGCCTGTAAATCAATTGGGTGTGATTGTAGCCCGTAAATCAATTAGGTGATCATGTAGACTGGTTAAATCAAGAGAGTTTTCCCTGGACTCGGAGAAAGGAGGGTGTATCTCGTGGCCATGAAATTGAGGTTGTAATATCGACATTATATTTGAAAAGAAATCCGCACAAGAAATTGTGTGGGGCTGGATGCAGGGTAACTCTGAACCAGTACAAAATTTCGGTGTGTTCTTTCCTTTACTGCTTTTTATTTACTATTTGCATCTATGTCTGATTCTGTTATTGTTTCTGTGTTTGTGAATTGCATCTGTTTGAGTTTAATTTGAAAAGATTTCAAAAAGATTCATAAAATTAATTAAACACTATTCACCCCCCCCCCCACTAGTGTTAATTCTGCCTTAAAATCCGCAATCCGCAATTCCTACATATCATACATATTTCAAGTGACATCATCAAGCGAATTAGCAATCAATTTAACAAGTGATTAGCTAACAATTTCAAGCAATGTTTCAAGCAATATTTCATCTTAATATTCAACAAAATATAGTGTAAATCAAAGTGAGATTCACTCAATTTTATTAATCCATATCTCTTCCTACCAACATCCACTTATAACCACACTACTTCCAACATTTCTAACTTTATATAAATATCACTAGAACACTCTCTTCGTCTCCCTATTTCTCACGCACCACCTCCTCCTACCCTCATGCTCGTGGCCTCCTCCTCCTACCACCCCTACTCACGGACTTAAGGCCAAAACACCACCTCCTTCACTTTAAAAATCAAGGCCCTTGGCCATTTTATTTCTTCCAGGCTCACGGCCAAAAATAAAAGAGGAGAAGAAGAGAATTTAAGAAGAGAAGTTAAGAAGAGAAGATGAGTTTGTGAAAATATGAGTGTATGCTTGCCTTTATTAGTGTTAGGAAATGAGATGAAAAGTGTGAATAAACCCCTCCTTAGCTATAAAGTTAAGCATATAAGGCAATGCTCTTACGCATCCATACCTCCCATGTTTGTTGCCTTGATTTAAGGGTCCTTTTAGTCCTTATGTTTTCACTTACTTTTGCTAATTAATGCTTTAGTTTAGTTTGAAAGTGAATATGGATCGATAATATAGTTAAACTACGACTAGCAAGTGCGGAATTATAAATAATAGTAAATAGCAGTAATAAAAATGACACCAGGGATTTTTATACTGGTTCGAACTTCCCGTTCTATGTCCAGTCCCAGACTCCTTCTGGAATTTCTCTAACAACCCTCACTTTACCCGGAGGAACAGGTATTACACCGCCTAAGCAACCGAACAGGACTTTTCCGCCTAAGCAACCGAATAGGACTTCAAATACAATTAATAAATTGTTTCTTGACTTGTGTGTTCTTGAGTGTTAACCCGCCTTTTGGCAAGGCCGCGGACAGACGGATTTAACTTAAACAACTTCACAACTATCGAGACTAAAGTATGATGGGTTCGGTTTAAAATGATGATAGGCAGTTTGGCAGATAACGTTCGGCATTGGGATGGTTCGGCGTTGAAGGCTGTTCGGCATAGAGAGATCGTCGTTCGACATAGAGGGATCGTTCGGCACTGAACGAGTGCTCGACATTAGAAGGATCGTTCGGCATAGAGGAATGTTTGACACTGGACGAGCGTTCGGCATAGAGAGTTCGTCGTTCGGCATTGGATGGAGCGCTCGGCATTAACCAACGTTCGGCACTGGACGAGCGTTCGGCATAGAGAGTTCGTCGTTTGGCATTGGATGGAGCGCTCGGCATTAAACAACGTTCGGCATCTGGAGACATTCGACATTGGATGGAGCGCTCGGCATTAACCAACGTTCGGCATCTGGAGACGTTCGGCATTGGATGGATCGTTCGGCATCAAGGAGCGTTCGGCATTGGATGGATCGTTCGGCATCAAGGAGCGTTCGGCATTGGATGGGTCGTTCGGCATACCTCACCTCGCTCGACATTGCACCTCGCACCTCCATATCTCGCACCTCCATACTCCGCACCTCCCTACCTCGCACCTCCATATCTTGGTACCTCGCACCTCCATATCTCGCACCTCCATACTCCGCACCTCCTTACCTCGCACCTCCATATCTTGGTACCTCGCACCTCCATACCTCGGTACCTCGCACCTCCCAACGTTCGGCATGAGGAGATCGTTCGGCATTCACACCTTGTTCGGCATCTATGGTTCGGCATATGGAGACCACTCCGTTTGGGCTGAGGTACTCGGCTACCAGGCCCACCAGGGAAGTCCAACCCATCTTTGTCTATAAATAGAGAGGCAGGGGCACAGTAAAAGGGGATCTTCTTTCTGCTCTCTTACTTTCTCTTTTCTAAGGCTAAGGCAACTCTGCCATTTTGTAACTGTAATCGATTATTACAGCAATAAAAAGCAAACTTTTGGAGTGGACGTAGGCCGGAGTTAGCCGAACCACTATAAAATCTGTTGTTCTTTACTGCTTTCATTTCAGTTTTAACTGTTCTTCACATTATTACTCTCTACATACATTCTATCCGTGAGCTGTGATTGGTATTTGGTGCTTTCATCTGGATTTTGGGGTTAGTGACCAATTTTGGCGCTAACACTTTGGTGCTTTCACTGAGAATTGAACTCAGGAATTTTGGAGTTAGGAACTTGGATCTTAGAAAGCAATGGCAAGACCACCAACGAGGAAGCTAGCAGTGGAAAGGAGCAATCAGGAAGGAAGTCAAGCGGCATCTTCTGGAGCTGGGGAGGGTCATGCATCCATCTACATAACTCGGGACGAGATGCAAGTGATGATGAATTCTATGCAAGAGCAGATGATGAAACGGCAAGAGGAGATGATGCAGGCTCTTCTTAGGCAATTTGGACAACCAGGAACCGAAGTTGCTCAAGATCATGGAGCTGGACCAAAGGAACTCAACCAACGGACGGATGGAGTGAATCAGCAGGGGGCAGCTCCCAATCAACAAACAGTTAACAATCTAGATGGACCTAGACTCGGGGGCACACCACCAGGTGATGCTGGACCAGTTCATGGAGGGATATCGGATAACGCTACGCGGCCTGGCATCGATAGGAATACAGGAGTACGTGATGAAGAATATGTGCCAGAATTTCCTCGAGGACTTGGGGGGCAGTCTGGATTTGTTGGAAACACTGGATTGGCTGACATTATCAGGCGGACTATTCGCGGAGGTCTGACAAACAGGGATTCAGAGGGAGTTAACAAAAGTCCGTTTACCCGGAACATTAGGACAGCTAGGAATCCGTCCGATTTCAAACTACCCACTCTGGAAGTATACGACGGGAAGACGGATCCCACCGACCACTTGATGAGGTACACTAGGCATATGGAAGTGCTGGGGGCAACGGAGGAGGTTATGGCCCGATGTTTCCCCCTGTACTTAACTGAAATTGCTGCTATGTGGTTTAGACAACTGGAGGATGGATCCATTGGAACATGGACAGAACTGGTGGACAAGTTCTTAAGTCAGTTTCGAGTTCACATAAAAAGGCCAAAGAACGTGATGACGCTAACGTCAGTCAAACAGGGGGCAGATGAATCGCTCAGGACATTCTTAACTCGGTTTAATGCAGTAGTTGCTTCGATGGATCGGCCAGATCCATCAATGGTTCTGATGGCTGTGGTATCAGGAGTCAGAGATAACTCGGATTTCAAAGTATCATTGGTACGGGACCCACCGTTGGATCTTGGGGAATTCTTTCATGAAGATGAAAGATTTCTTCGACAAGAGGATGCATGTTTGGACATGAGGTCAAAGGAAGTAAACATGACTAAGGATGGAGGACTACCCGACGAAAGCTCGGGTGGGGTCAAGGATAAAGGGAAAAGGAAGCGCTGGGGAGAACCAAAGTTCTCCACTTACACAGGATTGAACGCAACGTTAGAGCGGATTTTCTTAGATACTCGAGATCGCCTTCCCTATCGAAGGCCATCGAGGAAGGAACCCACAGAACGTGAAAGGGCATCAGGAAGGCACTGTCTTTTTCATGACCTGGACGGGCATGACACTAACAGCTGCCGGCATTTGAAGGACATAATCGAGGAGCATATAAGGAATGGTCAGTAGCGACAGTATGTCGGAACTCGGAATGCGGCGGTGGAACAGGAGCAGCCACCGCCTGCCTTGAACGACGAGGGCATGAGGCCCAGGAATGGTGGCCGATTGGTCATCAACTAATCTTGATGGTTTGGAATAAGTAACAAACTCCGGGCAAATGGTTAATTCACTTACTCATGTACGGGGTCGGAGATAACCCTCAGGCATGCTCTGAGATGATGGCTTACCGAAACGCCCGGGTTTGCGAAATCTGTTTTTTCCTTTGACTTGGACATTTGCTTTTTCTGGTTTGGTTTTGGAGTTTGGTTTGAACTCCCTGTTTTGCTCATTTTCTGGTTTGGATTCTGGTTTGGATGTTTGTTTTTTGGTATGGATTTTCGATATGGGTTTCTGGTTTTCTATTTTGGATTTGGATTTCGGATCGAATTTTCTCTGGATTTTGGCTAAAAGGTCGTCGAGTATGGACTATGCTCGGCAAGGGTCCGAAGAGACCAGGATTCGGCCTAGGACTTAGGCCATATATTATCGGTTACTATTTTAGGTTGTCGAGTATGGACTATGTTCGGCAAGGGTCCGGAGTGACCAGGATTCGGCTTAGGACTTAAGCCACGGCATTCTTCGACGTTCAGGGACACTGAACCATGAACACCATGGAATTACTTAACGTAGGTCGCCAAGTGTGGATTGCGCTTGGCAAGAACCCGGAGAGGTTACGAATTTGGATATTGGCTATGAATAGCTAAGGATTCGGACAAGGACCCGGAGCGGTCCCGGATTTGGATATCGACCCGGAGAGGTCATGGATATGGTTATAGGTTATTGGATATGGATAGATTGGAACTCGGTAGTCGGGTTCAGATGGATGTGGAATTGGATAAGGACTTGGTTACTGGATAAGAGTCGGACATCGACTCGGTACAGTCGCTGAAATGGATCAAGATATGGCCGTGGTACTCGGATAAGATGGCTTGGTAATGGATTGGGTTATGAATCGGAAAGTATGGATGTGGATAACATACATACTTGGGATATTGGACTTGAGGCTATTCAAAACACACCTTTCACAGCAAGGCATGTTTTGGGGGGCAAGTGTTAACCCGCCTTTTGGCAAGGCCGCGGACAGACGGATTTAACTTAAACAACTTCACAACTATCAAGACTAAAGTATGATGGGTTCGGTTTAAAATGATGATAGGCAGTTTGGCAGATAACGTTCGGCATTGGGATGGTTCGGCGTTGAAGGCTGTTCGGCATAGAGAGATCGTCGTTCGACATAGAGGGATCGTTCGGCACTGAACGAGTGCTCGGCATTAGAAGGATCGTTCGGAATAGAGGAATGTTCGACACTGGACGAGCGTTCGGCATAGAGAGTTCGTCGTTCGGCATTGGATGGAGCGCTCGGCATTAACCAACGTTCGACACTGGACGAGCGTTCGGCATAGAGAGTTTGTCGTTCGGCATTGGATGGAGCGCTCGGCATTAACCAACGTTCGGCATCTGGAGACATTCGACATTGGATGGAGCGCTCGGCATTAACCAACGTTCGGCATCTGGAGACGTTCGGCATTAGATGGATCGTTCGGCATCAAGGAGCGTTCGGCATTGGATGGATCGTTCGGCATCAAGGAGCGTTCGGCATTGGATGGGTCGTTCGGCATACCTCACCTCGCTCGACATTGCACCTCGCACCTCCATATCTCGCACCTCCATACTCCGCACCTCCCTACCTCGCACCTCCATATCTTAGTACCTCGCACCTCCATATCTCGCACCTCCATACTCCGCACCTCCCTACCTCGCAAGTCGCACCTCCATATCTTGGTACCTCGCACCTCCATACCTCGGTACCTCGCACCTCCCAACGTTCGGCATGAGGAGATCGTTCGGCATTCACACCTTGTTCGGCATCTATGGTTCGGCATATGGAGACCACTCCGTTTGGACTGAGGTACTCGGCTACCAGGCCCACCAGGGAAGTCCAACCCATCTTTGTCTATAAATAGAGAGGCAGGGGCACAGTAAAAGGGGATCTTCTTTCTGCTCTCTTACTTTCTCTTTTCTAAGGCTAAGGCAACTCTGCCATTTTGTAACTGTAATCGATTATTACAGCAATAAAAAGCAAACTTCTGGAGTGGACGTAGGCCGGAGTTAGCCGAACCACTATAAAATCTGTTGTTCTTTACTGCTTTCATTTCAGTTTTAACTGTTCTTCACATTATTACTCTCTACATACATTCTATCTCTGAGCTGTGATTGGTATTTGGTGCTTTCATCTGGATTTTGGGGTTAGTGACCAATTTTGGCGCTAACATTGAGTAACACGTATATAGTCAATGTAGTACACCCTTCCTATAATCTTCTTGATATGATGATTTGAATGTGCAAAGATAGGAAGTAGAGAGTTGAAAATCACTTGATATTATAACAATATAAGATCAGAATAGATAGAAAGAATTAGTTTTTGAAATAGTGGATTTTCATCTCTATTTATAGTATTGAATAGTTTTACTTCAATAGTTGCAACCATTAGAAGGAGTGCAACTCTTGGTGAAGAAGACAATTGTTCAAAATTTGATTTTTCATGAAGAGATGCTTCAGTTCGTCAAGTTCAGATGTCTGAGAAAAATATTCAGATGGCTAAGTACGTTTAAAAAGTCAAAGAGGCAAAGGAAACAGATTTCAGTGAAAACAAACGTCTGTTATTTAATTTAGACGTCTGTCGTTTATGACAGATGTCTGTATTAAATTATCAAACGTCTGTCATTGATGACAGATGGCTAAATAAAAGTTCAGATGTCTGAACTTGTACTGATTTGTTCCTCTTCTTTATTTTAGTGATTCTGAACTTGAGATATTTATAATTTTTGAAAATACTTTTATATCTTTAAATAGTTAAAGATATTTTATATTTGTAGAACATGTTTTTTCAAAAACTATTTGTGTATGTGTGTGTTGTTATCATCATATCAGAGATTGTACAAAAATATCTAACCGGAAATAATAATCAATATACTTGAGAGCTTTAGCTTTGTTTGTTGACGATATGATAATAGCTTTTCTTTGTAGATTCCTGCAATTATAATTGACATCAAGTATATAGTTTGAAATATATAGTTGTCTCATTAAAATCGAAAAAGGCAGGTTCCAACATAGTTAACCTTTAGTTAGGAAATGATGTGTTTAATTCTTATCATATGTTTGCACATGATAACTATTCAAGTTGCAATATATTTACACAACTTGAATTGAATAAAAAGTTTATTTTTAACAAAACATTTTCCGATCAAATTTTTAGTATTATCCAAAGTGTATATTTTTGTGGACACATTTCAAAAATAAGTTTTCTAACATTAGTTGTTAATTAAAAAGTGTTTAACAAGGTTATAAAATCATATTTAATAACATTAAATCTTGGATTCGAATATTTAAAAAATTCAGATTATTAAATATGAAGTGTTTGAAATTCTGGGTTGTTACATTCTCCCCCCTTAGAATACTTCATTCTCGAAACTCTAACACAAGAAATCAAAGAAACAACTATACATTAATACTAACCAATATTGTAATCCATATCAACATAGCTTATTGTTTGCCTAGGTGAAACCTTCTCATCGCACAAAGATGACAAATATACTAACAAGCGTACCTTTTGCTCAACCGCCTTAGGTTATTACCTAGTTAGTTATTCATACTTCCTCAAACAATTCGAAGAGTCTTTTCCCCAAACTTTTCACAGGCCAAAAACATAGTACACAATTATAGTTAAGCTTCTATGATGTATTTATATCATTTATACGCAATATCGATCTGACCACTTGCTCGATCACATAAATTTCACTTTCGAACTAGTATATTGCACTTGACTTCTTTAGTGTGGACTACGATCTAGTTCCTTGATTGGACACCTCCGTTCTCCTTTAATAGCGATAAACTACGATAGAAAACTTAAGGATCATATCAAGAATTTGTATCAAGTGTTCGCTGTCAAGAATCTAGGGAAAAATCCTTATTTTGATCGGTATATATCACCTTGAAATCATGTACTCGAATCCTAGATCAAGATCTGTCATGTGAAATAAATGATCTACATGCAACTCACGCACTTAACTCAATTGGTTACTTAACCACACAAATTTCTTTCCAATTCCCACAAAATTGTTTCTTATGTAATATTAAATCGTATGTGCAACATTCCTTAAAATAGTACTTAAGTTTTATACATATTTTCTAAAGAATTAACTTTATTTATTTAAACATTTTATTAAAACAAAATTTAATTTTGAAAAAAATTCAAAACTTAAGTTCATTATTCGTATAATAATTTGTTATATCCAAAGAGTATATACAAAACATTCTTTTACAATTTTACTTCCTAAAATTTCGACGAACACCAAAAATAAATTTGGATCTTATAATTGAGTCAACTATCTAAACTGCTTTATCCATCGGGTTATACAAGTAGCTAGGTAGAGTAGGACTCTGGTATCCAAACTCCATACTAGAGTCTACTTTCCTTAGTCAACCCTAATGTAAAGACATTCATTAGTTGTCCTAATAACATCGATTTTTCTTTTTATCAAGAATGATTAACAAATTCTAAAATTTTTTTAAACTTACTATCCTTTCAATTTAAAAGTTATAAAAATTCAACTTTTATATCTTCACAAAAATTCTTAGCTTTAGTTATATTATTTCGGATGTTTTTGACTATCCAGAATTGTCGAAAAATTTATTTCAATAATTGAAAACTAATAACATACCATAATAAGATGCACAACCAAACTACCTTAATGCAAAGGATACATGCAACCATATATATCTTTATTGAAAACCTAAGAATTTAAACTCCAAGTATTTTTATTTCAAGTCATTTGAAATATTAATATATACATATATCTTTTAGATATCAAATCACACTTTTCGGGATTAAACCAAAACCATTTTCAAAACCAATTCCCAAAATATTTTCTTTAAAATCCCTAGAAAATATTCAGAAGATCGAGTAACAACAAAATGATACAAGGAACTAGGTCCTACCAAATATTACAATATAATCCCTTTATAATTCTTATTTATACTAACCATATTTATATAACTTTAGTTTCTTATATGAAATCATTTCATAAGCGTTTAACTTTTTAATATCTTACCTTTCCTCTTAAGCTATATTAACAACCTTTTATTTAAGTTAACTTTTTAACCCAACATTTTCATCGAATGCCTTATAGTCAAATTGTGAGATTTAATTCACAAGGAGTCGTTTCAATGTTTCCATAAATTACTATCTACCCAACCCATGTTGTCAAAAAGGTAAATTCAATAAACATTAGCCAATGCCTATAAACTGGCCGAGCACGACTAATCAAGCAATAAATGATGATAATTTAATATTATCATTTCATAACAAAAAATACATTATAAATAACTATGTTAATTATTTGAAAATTATTCTTTTATATAAAATGTAATCTTAGGTAAAATTATTTCATTTACCAATTTTGAAAATAATACTATGTCGGTTTGTTCTTGTTTAAGTGTTTAGGAATCCCTATCGATAACGTTGATCAAATGCATCGACCCGAATTCATAAGCACTCAGCAGACCAACCAACACAATATAAAATATTATTGTAGCACTAACAAATACGCTCTCATGTGTATAATGCACTCAAACTCATAATAAGGCATTCCATTACCCTATCTCTTAATGAGTTATACCCAACCAAAGCCAAGGTTCTCGCTTAACCTTCAGCTCAGATTCCCCGATGTAACGAACGCCTTTTCGCCCCTCAAATTTCGACAAATACATACATGGTATTCACGTGCCAAGCACCCAAGTTCCGAAAATGCAGAACATTAGGGTAAAACAAAAGAAGAAATGAAAAAGAACAAGAAAGAAGAGAACATAATATCAAAATCTCACAACGGAACGATAACGTATAATATCAAAATGATACGTTTACAAATAAATACAATAACTAGAGTGAACTAACCTATCATCAGCCTGGACAGTTATAACAACCCTGTCCTCACAATTGCTGATATAAAAATAAACAAAGTAATGCAGCGGTTAAAAATATACGATGGTGAACCACTCAGCTCCTCTCTTAAGGGCCCCAATGACCATCAATGAAATCTGGAATATACACAAGGCTGACCAGAGCATCATGAGAAGAATAACACTTGGATCCGTCTAGTAAAATAACATGAGAAAACTCAAGTAATTTGAATTACTATATTTGTAAAAACCTTTTAAAGAATAAAGGTACTCCATAAGAGCACGCCGTAAATAAACGTGGATGTGTTTTTACCTTATGATAACCGAACCACTTTATATGAAAATTTAGTGACACTACAATAATGTGTAAGGTGTTCAATATAAATATAAATCATAGCTGAAATGGTTACGTTAGTTCCGTTGGAGGGTCCTCGGTACCTCAAGGCAAGTCTCCTGGCAGTGGTCATAAGGTACCTTCCAGGCGTCGTATATCTCTAGATAAAATATACCAAATAAGGAAGTCATAGTTGGTTCACGTAGAGAACGTGTCCCGAATACAATCAAATCCCGCTAGCAAAATCGATGAGCATACTCTAGATTATAGAGTTGATCAGTACCATCTGAGATTAGCCAAACCCCATTGGCTATAGGCCTACTTTGTTTTTAGCCACTTCCGATGTCGAAGTCACGTTTGGTATCTTCACTCAAGTTTTCAACAAAACTCGATCATATAATGAATCCCGTATAGATTCCATCATCTCAACAGATTCTAGAACCACACATGGTTTCCATCATTCACATCCAAAACAGAGAACCCGTATCTCAAGCTTGAAGTGGTTTTCGATAAATAGAGCACTTAGCGATCCCGGTCTCTCTAAGGCTGAGTCGATGAATTTGGTCTTATTCAACAATAATGAGAATAATCGCATAAGGGAACTAAGTCCCGAATACTTTCTCATAAGCAAGTAAACATACCCGCACTATCATTTCATTTAAGGCATGGTCAAGTCACATAAACAACTTTTAATCCCTTTATACTTAATTTATCCTTTATTAATTAAAACGCTTTTTATGAGTAAAACATCTTTGTATCTAATAAAACTTCTCTTTTATAAATCATGACTTCCTTTATTTATAAAACTCCCTTTATATAGTTGTATAAATATATTGGATTTCTCTTTATAAAAGGTATATACTTATCTTTATAAATTTAACTATTCATTTATTCTTTTATACTTAAAAAGTATTCATATACTTATTCCAATGTATAAGTGTATTCACAAATCGTTTAACAAGTTTTACTTACTTGAAATATAATCGAAGAGATTAAAACAATTACTACCAAAAAATTGTTACAATAAACATCTTTTCTTTTATAAATTAAACATATAACATTTTCTACCTCTTTATAAAAGATTTAAATACTTGTTATTATTTTTAAAATTTCATTATTAAATATTTATAATATTTCTTCCAAAATACAATTCAAGGGTTTCAAAACAGATGTTGCTAAAACATTGTTTACTACAAACCTAAACACATTCCATTTAATCATTATCTTTAAAACTCTCCTTTTAAAGGTTTAATTGCATTTAAGGGTTAAAGACAAGTGTTGCTCAAAACATTTGTCACAATGAACCCAAAACCATTTACTTGTATTTTCTAGTAAATATCCATTAGTACATATCTAATTTTATTCCCAAGTATAATTATTAATAAGAGTTAAAAACAAGTGTTGCTAAAAACACTGTTTACAACAACCTAAAACCATTTACTTGTATTTTCCTACTAAATATCTATTAGTAAATATCCGATTATATTTCAATGTATACTTAATATTAAGGGTTAAAAACAAATGTTGCCAAAAACACTGTTTACAACAACCCAAAATTATTTACTCATTTATTAATAACTTTAAACATTTACCTAAAGATAAAAGCATATCCACACTTATTAATTAAGGCAACACACTTGAAATATAATTTTTAAATAGTTAGGTAATTCCTCAAAACCATTTATTTTATCTCAAGTATTAAAATCCAAACTTCCTTTATTATATTTATAAAATACTTAATTCAATATTTAAAACTTATATATATATATATATATATATATATATATATATATATGAATGTCTTTAAAAGACTTACTAATACGTTAAAATACTTTTAAAACTACTTAAAATATATAATAATTATTTATATAGAATATTATGTAAAAATAAGGAATTTTGAAATAAGTAGAAACAAGTTTTAATTTTAAAAGCTACTTAGTTTAGAAATTCATAATTTATTGTTAAAAATATATTTAAACTTGAAACCAATTTTAAAACTCTCTATTATAAGTCAGTAAACAATCCTAAAAAGATTAGGGAAAAATATTAAATTTAAATATCATTTTAAACAATTTACGCCCTCAATTTACAATGGTAGTACTTCTAGAAGTGCTGCCTAAAGTTCTGTTACTAGTTTTATCACATTTTTGCTACAACATTGTGTCTAGTTTTCAATACCTTAACCAATAATTTTAGATTCATTCTTTTTACAATAGTTAGCATACTTTGGGTACTTGGAAACTATGGAGAAATATCCTTAAGAATAATTTATTGATTATTTTAGAATTTTTTTTCGAAAATAGGGTATTTTATCGAACTACACTTATAGCGACTACTCCCTATAACCTTTTGCACTTCGTTCAACCAGCTATCAAATGAATTAGGCTTCAAAACATTCCCAATAAGAATAATACATCATTTACTTGATTAATTGCTAAAAGAACCCCTTAGAAAGTTTCCACAAAATGAACGTTATTTTCAAAGATGGACTATTTTTAAAAGTGTCACTATAGCGACCTTTTTATTTCAATCTTTTGTTACTTTGATTTACTTCTTCTATAACTTTCCAAAACATATTATTTGTTTTTCTAAACACTTATAGAAGTGTAGATAATAATGAAACAAGTTATTATTAAGATATGCCATTAAATCTCCATTTTCATAAGTTATAGGTTAAGGGATTCAAAGTACGCTAGCGACTATCGCTATACAGACCATTCCGTATTCAATCCAATATTTAGTGTTATACACTTTTAAACACTTATATCATTCCAAGTTCTAACTATATCATCTATAACATATATCAACATATATATATTTAAACCATTTGTCCATTTTAAATGTCCATATTAACTTATCAAAATTCAATTGTTTAATAAACAACTATTTTATCCATTTACATATCTAATAAAACATATATTCAAGGGTGTAACTTTAAGTAGTTAGAGTCTATTATTATTAATATATATCAAGCATTTTAATAAATGTTTTAATAAGCATTTATCAAGTGATTTAGCAAGCAACATATCATACATATTACAAGTGACATCATTAAGTGAATTAGCAATCAATTTAACAAGTGACTAGCTAACAATTTCAAGCAATGTTTCAAGCAATATTTCAAGCAATATTTTAGCTTAACATTCAACAAAATATAGCGCAAATGAAAGTGATATTTATTCAACTTTATCAATGCATATCTCTTCCTACCAACATCCATTTATAACTATACTTCTTTCAATATTTCTAACTTCAGGTACACATCACTAACACACTCTCTTTTTCTCCCTATTTCTCATGCACCACCTCCTCCTACCCTCATGCTCACGGCCTCCTCCTCCTACCACCCTAGCTTATGGACTTAAGGCCTAAACACCACCTTCTTCACTTCAAAAATCATGGCCATTGGGCATTTTATTTTTTCAAGGTTCACGAGGAGAAGAGAATTAAGAAGAGAAGTTAAAAAGAGAAGTGAAGATGAGTTTTCGAAAATATGAGTGTGTATGCATGCCTTTATATAGTGTTAGGAAATGAGAGGAAAGTGTGAATAAACCCCTCCTTAGCCATAAAGTTAAGCATGTAAGACTATGCTCTTACACATCCATACCTTCCACGTTTGGTGTCTTGAATTAAGGGTCCTTTTAGTCCTTATGTTTTCACTCACTTTTGCTTAATACTTTAGTTTAGTTAACCTTTGGCTTAGGAAAAGATGTGTTTAATTCTTAACATATGTTTACACATTTTGACTATTCAAGTTGCAATATATTTACACAACTTGTATTGAATAAAAAGTTGATTTTTAACAAAATGTTTTTTGGTCACATTTTCAGTATTTATCCAAAAAGTATATTTTTGTAAACATATTCCAAAAATAAGTTTTCTGACTTTAGTTATTAATTAAAAAGTGTTTAGTAAGGTTATCAAATCATATTTAACCACATTAAATCTTGGATTCAAGTATTTAAATAATTTAGATATTAAAATACGAAGTGTTTGAAATTCTGGATCGTTATAGAATATTTAATTTATTTCAGTATTCGAATTTGAATTAAATTATAATAAAATATCTGTTTCAAATTAAGACTTGATTTTTGATGACGTCTTTTTATTTATTTTATTGAATTTTTACATAATTTTTAATTTGAATAATAATTAAATTTTCGTTTGATGCTTCTTACATCAAACGTCGGCACTTTTGAAACTTTACAATATAAGATAACCTTGGTATTTTATTGTTTTGTGATCGCATCACATTGTTGTGCATGATCGTATTTTTATTTTGTCATTTGCGGTCCATACACAAACGTGATTTTGGGTAGCATCTTACTCCAAAACCTTAAATAATATATCTACATATCACAACCTCAATATATCTTCTGCCCTTTGTTGTGACTTTTTGGGTGTGTGCTTGGTTGTTTTGGATTAAATGGTTAACAGGTTTAGCATTAAATGTTTTTTCATCTCTTCGTTAGCCTGGAAGTATTTACCATTATATATAGAGGGCAGATTCACATTCATTTTTACTCTCAGATACACATTTCATTTCTTTGATATTCTTCACTGCATGGAAACAAACCAAGAAAGCAACTCCTTTTCTTTCTCCTTTCTTTAAGTGCAACCGTGTGTTAGTATATGAAGATAAAGGGGAGAAGACTGCATGCATGGCTGTGTTGCAAGTGTGGCCGTATGTATGTGTGTGGGAAGTAGGAGTGAAAGTGTCAAGGCATGGTGGAAATGTTTTAAAGTGGAAATGTGAGTATAAATATATAGGTGCAGACATGGAAAAATGAAGATGGAAAGATGAGGGTGGATGTTTGCATGGTGAAAGACGTATAGGGCAGTGGAGGAAAACGGGGGAGAGGCTACTATGCAGGTTTTGCATGGAAATGAAATATGAAGGTGGGTGCGTGCATGGCAGCGAATGCATGAAGGAGGATAGCAGGCGTGAGTTCTGATGTTGGAGATACTGGGGATAAAAGGAGGTGCATATATTTTGGAATGGGCCGAGTGTTGGGCCTTCTCTGGTTTGGCGCGAGTAGATAGAAGGATTTGTGGACAGAAGTGGAGTGAGATTATATATATGTTAAGTTATTTATTTAGTTTAATAATTAGTAAAGTTTTAAAAGATTAAACTTTAAAAATGTTTAACTACCTCATACGAAGTCCGTTTAAACCGCGGCCTTCGACGTTGGATTCATATTAACGAATAGAACACACTAGTGTAGCTTATTGACACGTTTAGAGAAATATAAAATATTATTATTTAATTTTGTAGGTTTGTAAATTAAATATCTTGTTTGTTTTAGGTCCAAATCAAACGCGGTCAGTCACGTTAGGATCGTATTGACGTTAGCTACGCTTTGGAATCACTTTGATAGAAATTGGAGCTTGTTGAATTTTACACTAAATCGAAGGCGAAAACCAGAACGCCTCGGCAACAACTGGAATCTGGGTGAGTTAAACTCACCTTTTTAGTTAACCAGTGTAATATATAGTTGCTAAAAATTATTGATTGGATGTTTGGATGATTTACTGTTTTATAAGTTGGTTTGGTTTTATTCTGCCCCTGAAGTAGATGAACTTTTATATATACCCGCCTAGTAGCGGATGACCCATATTATATAATTATATAATGTTTGCAATGCAGGGGGACAGGTTAGAAGGATCCAAGAGGATTCCTCACCACTGTTGACTTTTATTTATATATACGTGTTGATATATATATATATATATATATATATATATATATATGAGTTATGACGTAGGGGGATAGGTTGGAGGGCTTCAATAGGATTCCTCACCATTGTTGAATTGTTTCCAATAATACTCCTGTTATATGAATCATTGGATATCAAACCTGATTGTTTGACATTATTGGTTATGACATTGTTATATGTTCAAAACTTAAACCCCATAGTGATAGAAAATCAATAATCAATATTGGTTAAGCGTTGGGTAGCTATTGGCCTCAAATTAGTATTTTTAAAAATACTATAAATCGCCATTCGAGTTGGAGTTGGTTTTTGAGATAGGAAATGATTTTAAATCTGAAATTGGTTTCAGAAATATTTTGTATTGAAGGATTTAACTTCTATTTTACTCCAACCTCTTTATTTGTCTTTTCTTTATTTATATTTAATATTTTTTTAAAGATTACTTATTTATATTTAATGTTGTTTTAAGATTATTATATTTAATATTATTTTAAAGATTATTATTTATAGTAAATGTTGTTTTAAAGTTATTTAATATTTTAATATTCTAAAAAGTTAATTATAAAAAAATAATTAATATGGTTTGAAATTAATAATAATGATTTGTTAATAACGTTTTTGAGAATAAATTATTACTATTTATAACAATGGTAAAGATTGATTATTATTTTTTATTTAATAGTGTTTTGTTAAATATTATTATAAGATAATTTCGAAGTTAATAATTATTATTTATTTATAATATTTACTGTTAATGATTATTATTATATAATAGTGTTTTGAAGGAAATGATTTTATTTAATTATAATGTTTTTGAGATTTATAAATAGAGTTTTATAAATAGATTTGGGTTATACAAGGAATCTTATAACATGGTTTGGAAAAAAACTTAAAGGAAGATTATTTACAAGATAAAGGAGTTTTATAAATGGTTAGATATTTATAAACGAACTTTAGAAATGGGTTTATAGATTTATAAGTGGAGTTTTGTAATCAGTTTTATGGATTTATAAAGAGTTTATAAACGATTTGAAAAATGATCTAGAAATGTTTATAAATGGTTTTAGAGATTTATAAACAATGTATAAATGATTTAAGAGATTTATAAAAGAGTTAATAAATGGTTCTAGGAATGTGTAAAAAGGAAATCTTCCTCTGTTTTTGTGAATATACTTATACCGTTGAGATAAGTGGATATTTTCTAAGTATTGAAAATATAAGGTTTGTGAATATACCTTTATAAAAGTATTTTGTTTCAAGTATTTACATGATGAATTTAATTAATGAAAAGATTAATTAAAAGAAGGCTAGTGGTTGCTTATGTGCTTAACCAATGTTGGTTTTCCCTATGGCATTAAATCATTGATTTGGATGTGTGTTTGTTGATAGTTAAATAACTGACTATCAAATATGGACCCAAAATGTAACATTGGAAATATCTAGGAGAAACACGTGAGTTATATGGCATAGTCATCTCCAATGATGTTGTACTATGTGTATAAATCTAGTTTCATTCTTTTAGGACAAATGATAAGGAAAACTATCCACTAACGATTAGGAGGTGATCTCCGCTCTTATCTATGACTGTTTATTTCCTAAAAAACCGGGGTTGAGTTTACTAAAAATTATCAAATGTTGTTTCGAAGAGACCGAGATCGGATATGTTATCCGAGAACCACTTTCATCCAACTCAAGTGTTTCGAAGTAAAGTCATCTTGAAGATAATGGAATTGAAGATGGAGCTTTTTGAAGTGCAAGGGTTGCTTGCTACTAATCCTGAGGGTGATTTCCAAAATGAATGTAGTAGAAGTGCTACGTTCGGTTTTGTTCAGTCCAAGAACAAACTTTGATGGATAAATACTGACATTGCATTGTTGCCTAGAGGGCAGTGTTAGCATTCCAAGTGGGTAGTGCTATATAAAGGTAAAACGTAGTCTCAAGCCTCATCAACCGGAATTGACTAAAATAATGGAGACGCAGGAGGGCAAAATGGGTCACTCTCAATTAGAGCGTTATCATCCCTATCTAGAGTCAATATTATTTCTCATTTGTATGCTTTGGGGCCCATTAATAGAGGCTTGATCATATTCGGTACTACTAGTCAAGTGGTAGGCTGGTCCTGTGTTGGTAAGGGATCCAAGCGAGGTCCTTGGTGTTATTTTATCTAGAGATGCACCGTGACGAGTTGTACCCCAATAGTCCATTCATGTATGGAATCCATTCTCTAATAAGCACCGTCCGGACTTAGTTGTGCCCAACTAAGCTGAAACATGAGATACAAGCATTTCAGCTATATTCATATTTTACTTTTACCTCTTGACATTATAATAATATCAATGGATTTTCTGTAGAAAATGTTTTGATTATCTAAAGATAAAAACCCGTCCCTATTTATGTGTGGCGTGGTCTTACGAGATACCTTTATTTTTAAAAGATTTTTGAAGCATTAAAATTCAACCGGGTGTGTTTTTCTCACACTGGTTTACCAGACTGATTCAGGTGTTATTTTATTATAATGCTCGGGTTAGACCGAGCATATTTACATATTGCTTTGGATGCATTGGAGCTCAAGAGACAAGCTGGAGGTCCAAGACGTATATACACATTTCTTTGTGTTCCGCCGTGTTGTATGTTGGTTGTATTTATTAGCAATTGTAAGGACAAGTTGTTATAACTGTCCGGGATGAAATAGAATAGTATACTCTGATTGATGTATATATATTACATTTTTCTTTATGTAAAGATTTATTGTATATTATAGATTATTCATTCCGCTGTGAGATTCTATATTGTTTAGTTTTCTCCTTCCTTCCTTCTTCTTTTCCCCTAACAATTGGTTTTTCGGCATTCGATTTCTCGGCATGCAATACACTGGACGTATTAGTGTCGATTTTCGAGGGTCGAAAATCTTTGTTCATTACACGTTAGGATAATAGTTGATTTGCTCTGATTGTTTTAATGTATGGTATGTATATTTGATTTGATTTAACAATTTTACTTTGTACATATATGTATAGTTTAGGGTTTGATTGGATTGTGATTACTTTGTATTGTGTTATTGAATGAATATATAGTTTGGTATGGTTACTATTAATAATTTGTGTTATCACTCATCATTTCTTATATATCATTCTTACTATAGTATCTTAGTTAGGGGGAGTTATAGTTTTCAGTTTGTTAATTTTGTTGATGACAAAGGGGAGAAAAATATAAATCCAGGCATAGGTTAAGGGGGAGTTTTGTAACTCAAGGGGAGTTATAATATATTTTATATACAGAGTTGTCATCATAAAAAAGGGGGAGATTGTTATTACCTTAGGAATTGGTTTTGATGATAACAACTATAGGACATTATATAAAATACAGATACTAATGTTTTTTCAAGATATATATAGTATATAGTGAAGGATATTAGACAGGTATTGATTAAGAAGACCGTACAGTATCAAGATGCTGATATCAAGAGTAGATTCAAGATGCTGATATAGAGTTTCATGAGTTCAAGAATGAAGACTCATGAGTATTGAAGAGTTCAAGATATTCTGGATAAGTTACAGAGTCATAGAATTTATGTTAAAATCTTGATAGCACTTTCCTAAACTCTCTCGTCTTCTCTAATTTTGTTTTAAATTGTTTTCAAATATTCTATTTTAAAAAATAATCTGTTCAAAACGATTTTCAAATCTCTTATACTTATTAAGATACCATTTTAATGTTTTTAAGTTTATATATATTGAACTTTTGTTTATACTTTAATAATTTACTACTATATTGATTTTTTTAATATTATTTACATTATATTGAATATTCTAATTAAAATCTTTCGAAATCATTTTATAAAGTTTTTTTAGTTATATTTTGATTAAAATTTTTATAAACTATAGTTAAATGATTCTACAAAGTATCAAATTATTTGACATAGCAACAGATTTTCAAAATAATTTTATAAAGCCCTTTTCAATTTTTTGAAGGATATGTCGACATATCCAAATCCCATATGTCGACATAGTAGCCATAAATGTCAAAATTCAAATTTTGAATGGAAGTGCCATTTTGTTATTTCTTTTCACGAAAGGACATTACCGTTGTTTTCCTATATATACCAGACTTCCAAACAAATATTTATTAACTACTTTCTTATTTTTCTCTCCTCTTTTCATTCTCTTGAATTCTAAAACAATTTCTATCGAAATTCAACCAGAATCACATTCATTCGTTACTAGTTTGATTCTCTTTCATATACTCTCTGATTTCTCTCATCTCTCTCAAGATCAAGTGTTATTCAAGAGTTGTAGGATCAATTGTAATCAAGATCAAAGATTTGAGTTTGTAAACTCTATCAAATCATACTCTTATACTCTATGGTGTCCTTGGTATCCCTAAAATCCAAGTAGGTGTGATTGTAGCCTGGTTAAATCAATTAGATGTGCTTAGTAGCCCGTAAATCTAGTGGTATGCTTATGGCCCAGAAGTCAAGTGGCTCTACCCAAAGGCCGGGATTTTGGAGGGTGTGTCTTGTAGCCTTGAAATCGAGATTGTATTTCAATTTAATAGTTAAAATAAATATGTATAAGGAATTGTGTGGGACTGGATGTAGAGTAACTCTAAACCAGTATAAAGTCCTGAGATCTATTATTTCCTTTTTTACTTTTACTGCATTTATCTGTACTTTGATTCTGTGATTGTTTCTGTGATTATTAATTCCATTTTTCCAAGTAAAATCTTAAAAAATTTGAATAATATTCATATAATCCATTAGACACTATTCACCCCCCTAGTGTTAATTTAGCCTTAAGATCCCTATTCCGCTGACTTACATCTGTAAGGTCGATAAGCTTCTCCAGATGTTCACAAAGGGAATCGCTGTCTAAACGTCGCTTTTAATCATCTATGAATAGCCGGATGAGAGGTCATAGTGTAGGGGATATTGATGTCAAACTTCCCTAAGGTAACTTCATATCTCTTCATGTCTTCAGGTTTGATTCCAACGTATCTTAGTAAATGTCTACAGTCATTGAGTAATATCTCCAATCTGACTTGAGCTGGAGCGTTGATGTCTTGAAAGGTTCTTTGTTTCGTTTGACCCAAACATGCTTTAATGTACTGAACAAAAAAAATCATATAAATAAATAGTTTCTAAAACAAGAACAAAGGGAACAACTTATGTATGTATAAATTCGTTGTAAAATTTCATATCTAAATTGTATTGAACATCATAAACAACTAATTGAATGATATATCATATGCCATAGCTCTAATGTTAAGAAGATGGACATGTAATCAAAAGGGAATAGCACAAAATAGATCTAAACCAAATTAATATTATAAAAAAATGAAGGCTCACCGATATAGGGAACCTCCAGGAGGGCGGGGAGACCGACCAACTCCACGAGGGGATCAAGTTATACATGTCTGCTTCAACACATGACACATGTAACCCCTTTGAGTACCGTTTTTTGTGAGAAGTGTGTGCAAGGTAGGATCACATTAATATTATAAACATATATCATCGAAGAAGATGTGACAAAAAGGGAATTAATTTGAGTTAAACAGATAAACTTGTATTCATATATGATATGCAAGAGATCTAATCATATGAACAAGAAGATTATATGAATAAGTAAAATGAATGTTTTTACCTTAAGATGTAGCCAAAAGAACGCATCGTGAATGATGATATCTCCTTATATCTTCGACACTCACATCCAATCATTGCAAGAGATGGATGACCTACTGTGTTTCATTATTTTTTTTGATGTTTACATTTGATTTAGAGTTGAAAATTTTGGAAATTTTATTTTGTTTTCTACTATGAATGGTTGGGAGGCGAGAAAGAATAACAATGAATGAATGATAAAGAATGAGTTGTCTATAGAAATGAATTAGTTGATATGTTTTAACTAAAAAAATGAAACATTTCTCACTCTTTAATTAAAACTTCCCTAATTAATTCTCTTGATTATCCCTTACCCTCCACTCCTCTCACTTCACTTTATATGGCTAAAATTACAAGCCATCAAATGACATAAAATTTCTACAAATCACTACATGCAATTTTTTATTTGAATTACATCGATATCTTATATCAATGCGTGTAAATATAATTGTTATAAATGCATTCAAATAATTACAAACAACTTCCAAACATCAACTAAATTAAATAACAATTAATATTTCTTAAATATTAATTAATTAAATCAATTTACAACATTTTTTTAATTATTTAAATCATGTGGTTTTTTGAAAAATTCATCATTGTAGTTGTATGACTCAAAGGTGCAAATTTAGTAAGCGATTAGTATCGAATAATTCTAATATTAACGTTCACATGTTACCTTAACTAGTGGTGTGACATTTTTGCTGAATTTAATGCTTACACATCTTTTGGTAAAATCTAATTTTACTTATTATAAACGGTAACCGATAGTGACAATTATTTGCACAAATTCTCTTGTCAAAACTATATTACTTTGAACTTATGGAATTTGGTAATGGAAAAAATTCTAGTATCATCAATGTTCAACTTTATAGTCCAAACACAAAATCCTTGTTCAATAATAATATTTATTATAAACTGAAATATTCTATCCAAAGACTTTAACTTTGAGTTGATTTCATACTAATCTCACCGAGGAGATGAATCCTCTCTTAAATAGTGTTTCACTTCCAATGCTTTCACTCGACCCAACTATAATCGTTCGATGGACGCCGTGCCATGATTTAACTATAATCAAAGCGGAGCTTCCATACTGAAGATCAACAGTATCTCAAGTTGAGAGAACTGTGTAAATTAGTCGTGTTACCATCAATTCTCACTTCAACTTTATCGAAACCAAGATGAATAGTAGAGAAGGAAATACAAGAGATCATAGCACCAACAAAGCCTTTCGAAGGAGTCGAAGGGATGCTACAGCCAAAAGTCAGATGTGTTATAAGATTTCGAGGGGGTCGAAGGGGTCGAAAGCACCCTTTCGCTTCAATGCTTCCTTTTGAAACAGATGCTTTCGCCTACATGAAGACATTTTGAATAAGTGGAGGAATACCTTTCAAAGGCATCAAATAACAGCCACTCGCATATTCGCCAAACCTTTCAAAACCAAAGGTTTTGCCTTAACTCAAATTACTCAAAAAGATGTTATGATGGTGCAACCCTTTCGAAGGTTGACTAAGCCTTTCGAACCGAACGAAACCTTTCACAACCAGGAGGTGTACCGCATCAATTCACAAGCATGTATTTGGGAATTACCTTCCGTGTTGAAACCCTCAACATTTCAACACCTTCGAAACCCCAAAGAATTACCCGTTGACAAAGTCGAAAGCTCAAACCTCTTCTTACTTGCAACAACAAAGCAAAATAATATGAAAAGGTGCACCTACCCCTTTCGATGAAGACAGAAGCATTAAAATCCATTCAAATTCAATGTAAAAGGATGCACAAAATTTAAAGGTGATGAAAGGTCTACAAGGCCGCCTTTCGACCAGGTCGAAAGCACTAAGTCGAAAGGTGCCAACCCGACCTATAAATAAGACCCTACGGGTTTTGTTTTGGGGATTCGAATTCTTTCACTCTACTCCTGTAAAAGTTATAAACCCTAATTTTCAAATTAGATTGGGAATTTGATCGGTTTGTGCTGCTTGAGTTTAATGAAAGCAAGATTATGGAATTTTGGGATATTTAGCTGATTTGATATCTCTGTTAGATTCAGTTCATAATTTTCTTGTGTCAACTTGATTGAAAGGTCAACATTAGAGTGAGTCAGGAGGATTAGTCATAGTAGGAAACCTTTGAATGGCAAAGGAAGTAGACCTTGTTGATTTTGCAATAGATGGAATAATGGAAGAAGCTGGTGAATCGATGTTTGAAATGTTATTTTCCATAATGAATTCTAGCGATTCACACCAAGCTTGACTATCTTTTAACTTAATCTCCAAATCACTTATTTGCTGGAGAAGTTCAGACATCTTATGGTCATAATTAATTGAAGGATTTGATTTAATTTGGCACTTCAATATGAAAATCATTTCAATCTTGCTCTTAATGTCCGCTTCTAGATTGCCGATTTGATCATTGAGATTTATAACGATTGTCTTTTGAAGCAAATATCTTCTGTGCCATTCTAGAGCTTCGGCATTGTTTTGAAAGCGAGTAGACAAAGGATCGCTAAGAAGCTTCCTCTTTCAATATCTGGTAACAACCTATCTCTAATACTGATAAAGCGAGATGTTGAATCTAGCGAGAGTGGAGTTGTAGATAACTGTAACTCCTATTTAAACAAATAAAAAGAAAATAAAGTAAAGACTTAAATAATTAATCTCTTTTATTATAACAATAAAGGATTACAACTTAAGTAGAAATGAAACAAAAGGTACAACTCCATTGGACACTTGTTTCATGTTTAAAGTTGAGAAACGACCTTTTTGACTTTATTCAAGGAATTAGCAGAAAGGGTAACCGTCGAATCAAAAGGGGCATTAAATCCTTCTGGAGTAATAACTGGAGGACATTTGCTATAGTCCCACTCCGCGGTGGAAGGACTATCATGACCACATATCAATTTGGTATGATATGTTCGAATTTCCTTAAGAAGCTTTTCTTTTTCTTCACCAAGAAAATCGAAACGAAGACGAGGATGTTCCATGTAAAGCCTTTACAAATCTCTAAGAAAGCAATATCTGGCTAATTTTGAAGATTTCAAAAGTGAAGTCTTCTCTAGATAATCTCTTCTTAGTTTAACATACTTACTTAAATAATCTCTAGAAACAAGGCTGCTTAGGAGACACTCATTCTATGATAACATAATAAAATACAACTAAGTATAAAAGGAAAATAGAGCAAAATTCACAAACCAATATTATTATATAATTATGAATGTTCATCCGGTTCATACAAAATTGACTTTTTGAATAACTCCGAAACAAATTTGTCCTTATAGTATTTAATTTTTTCAGGAGCCAACTCTTGGGGAATCGATTTGACTCGTGGTAAGTTCCAGCAGGCTCCCGGATGTGGATCAGATCCAAATTCATCCAAATATCTCTTATGTAAACACCTAAGTAGACCCCCGCTAAAATCACCTAAGTATGAAAAATCTACAGTTGGGTGTCTGCAATAGGCTTTGTATAAAAAGTCTACAAGATGTCCCTCTCTTCAAACAACCTCCAAAAGAGCGTAATTAACTCCTGATTCTCTTTCTAAAAGCTATCATATCGAAGGCGTGCCCTCTTCAGTCGTGGGGCAGCTTCTTGATTTTTGAAAGACATTAACACTGTCGCACTTCTGCTAAGCCTATGATACTTATCGAAGAGGATATTGTGTTCTTTTAACTGCTTATCTAACTGTCTATACAAGCTATTTATTTTTGCTTGTTTTCATTCAAGCTTGGTTTTATAAGGTTGAATGGATTTCCTCCTTATCTAAAATAAAAGATGTAAACTATTATTATCTCGGAAATGAAAGCCGTTTAAACAAGGAATCCCATAACTGAGAAACGGGAATTGTAGTTTGAGAGGCCTGCTTTTTCTCTCTTTGTTCATTGACGTCGATGTTCGCAGTCTCTTCTGGAAGGTTAGAAGGCTCTGGGGGTTCAGTTTGGCTTGCTTCATGGATGATTGGATCGGGGTTGACCTCTTCTGAAGCCTCGGTATTATCATCTCCAACTTTTTCATGAACATCGGAGTGACCACCCCCATCACCACCTGAACCTTGGCCTCCTTACATCATCATCATCATCATCATCATTACTGCCTTCTTCCTCGGTGGCTTCATCTTTTTAACCTTCATCCTCAGAATCGAAATCTAATTCGAAGGACATCATCTCCTCTCTTTCAGGAACTTCAACCCTCTGCTCCTTTTCTTTGACTTTAGCCATAAATCTATTAACAAGAGTATGGTCGAGAGAAGAAAAGCTCAAATCTGGGCATTTTTCTATATTGTCAGCATAAACAAGCATCAAGGCGTCCTCGTAGGAGTTAACAATAATGTCATCGAGGGAAGTATTTAGGAATTGTGACACCCGTTGCTTAGCATTAGAGATGACATTAATAGCCAACTTTAGAGAATTTTTCTTTTTCCCTAACTTTTTCATGAGAGAGGATTGTTTAGCCGCCATTTGAGCTTTTTCATCTTCAGACTCTTTCACAGCCATTTTCAAAGCCAAATTTTCATCAACTAAAAGCTGACGTGATTTTCTTTCCTCAGAAATAATAGACTCTGATTGAGCAAGAGAGACTCTCAATCTCTCCAGTTCCGTTGTAACTTCATTTTTACCAGCAGACAAGGAGATGACTTGGTTGGTCAAGTTTGAAATTTCCTCTCGAAGTTTGGATGTTTCAGCGGAGGATTTTAATGTGTTTTCTTATAGAGAGAGCCAACTTTTGAAATTTAAAAGGAAAATCATGATGCAAGTCAGCATTCAGAGAGAAACAATGATAATAAAGATAAATAATGTGAAACGTACCAGCTGTTTTTGGTCTATAAGAGACCGACAATGACCCGCCGGATCAGGAACAGAAGAAGGCGGGTGAATAGAAGCAAAAGATGAAGAATTCAAGAGAGATTGAACTATCTTTTCAAAATCACTTATATACGTGGGTGACGTGGGTCCAGAGGGAGTTGAGTTCCCAAGTCTTTTTGCATCTGCTCAATGACGCGAGGAGAGCAGGAAATAACGATGCAAGATAAAGGATCATCCTTTGAGGGAGTTATCTTGGGTCAATCAATTGAAGCTTCAACAATTGGACCCTCCGATGTTTTACTCATATCAACAGCTTCACCCTCTTATAGTGGTGGAGAATCTAGAACTTCAAAAATTTTGGCTTTCTTGAGGGATGGTTCCACCACGACCACTTTACCCAGTTTTCTTTTAGCAGCCATCCTTGACTTAGCAATAGCCTGAGTCAAAGATGAGGTAGGGGATGTAGAAGTTGGGAGAGCCGGATCACTTATGATTGGTTCAACCTGAGGAGCAGTTGCTGAAGATTCAAAAAATTACAAGTCAGTGGAGTAATTTCAAAAGTAAAACAACAACAAACTGCAAGTACTATGTTTAAAGCTACCAGAGTGATCGGGGCAAATTGGAGACATTGGGTGAAATTCTTCGGATCACCCAAAGATGGGAAGCGTTTTCTTTGAGAAGTGTTGAACTAGGGGAGGTTGACTAAGTACCCTTTGACCTGTTGGTAGGAAGGAAAGGGATTCAACAAAGTAAGTCTGTTTCCAATGCTACTCGAAGCAGCAATCAACAACTTGACAGCTCTCTTATCCATGTCATTTTAGCAGAAGGACCTGACAAAGAAGTGTAGATTAGCAAAAGAAAGTAACCAAATAAAAATAAAGACTATGATCAACTTACAAGGGGAAGAGAAGACCGCACTGATATTGGGAAAGCATTTGGCAAAGAAGAACTGCGTTTCCCAATCTCTGAATTTGTTTACTCCCCGGAAATTAGCTTTTTTGGGAGGGGGAGTTGGCTTTAAAAATTTGATTTTTCAAGTTGCTGAGTTTAACTAATCAAACTAGATAGTTTAGAACTTCAGCATTTAGTGACGGAATCCCTGACTCCAAAACCATAAGTTCCAGGGATATAAGATATGTATATACATTTGGAGATAGCTGGATGGGAGCAATTCCTATGTAGGTCAAGAATTTGGCCAAGAAATCTGGGAAAGGCAGGAAGTCACCTGCCAAATATGGATAGCAGTGTAGGCAAAATATCCTTCAGGAGGATTTTGAAAGGTGTCGCTATCGTTTGGGGGAATGGCATCTACCCAGTGATGCCGAAGTCATTAGAATAGCATCCACCTCATCTTTGGAGGATTTTAAAGAATGTTTAGAAATTGCTTCAGTCTTCATTGGAGAAGATTCCATCATCGGTACCATACCTTTTTCTAGTTTTTGGGAAGTCTTTTTAACGCCCATGATCCTGCCAAGTGAAACCATTTCAGTAAAATTTATAATTTGTTATATATAATCAACGTTATTCAAGGATATCGAAAACCTATTACAACAATTCAAATATCAACCAAAATATGAAATTTCATATCCTCTAAAGAATGTTAGAGTTAGTTTAGGAAAATGAAATTCGTTGAGCTTTCAACAGTGTCAAAAGGGAAAATGGAAGTGGACTTCCAACAAACACCCTTCAACAATGTCGAAAGCTCAAGGAAAACTTTATTGTTGATAGGAGCAGTTAAAGCCTACAAACTAATTCAGATATAAATATGCACTAACAACATTCAATAAACAAGACAAATAAACCTTTCGACACCGTTGAAACTCATGAACTTTGTTTTATTAAAAGAATATGAATGCAGTTGAAACCCTGTATGCCAATTAAATCGAATGGTTTGGGTTTGAGTAATATTAATATAAATGAAAAGGCTTTGGGACGTTTCGACAATATTTGTATAAAATTATGGTCGAATCCCAATTTGTTACAAAGGGTGCCGAGAAAGTCGAAAGGAGTATATGGTCTCGAAAGCATACCAACATCCAAACTTGATTTGATATAGTAGGTTGCGATCAAGTTGAAAGGTTTGATTTGATTTACAACTTAAACAAAGTATGTTTTCCTCAATCCAATTTATAAAAAAAAATCTCTAACTCCACACATCTCCTAAAAAATTAGAAGTAGGCATGTGCTAGAGGTTTCGAAACCTGTAAAATAAAAATTATGCTTTCGAAAGTATGTACTAGGTAATCATTTAGTAAAGCACATCAGGCAACTTCTTCGAAAGGTATCAGAATATACTAAAGCATAGTTATGCTTTCGAAGAAGTCCACTTCATATTAACTACATCAATCTTTCGATGACATCAATTAAGAAATAGGCACTGGACCTCCTTTCGACCCCATCGAAAGAGGTTGAAGAAGTAAAACAATGTTAGCCGCCTCAACCCCTTATGAAGGGGTAGAGAGGTAAAATTACAATGCCAAATTGCGATTCATACGACTTAAACTTCTATATGAAGTAGCTGGAAAACTCTTTCTTCCCCAAATTCAATTTTAACCCAATAATTTAAAAAATTAAATACAAAATTGATTTAAGCGCGGATTTACAATCAATAATCATAAAAATTCCCAAAATGTAAATTCGAATCTTAAAAAAAAGGGAAGGAAAAGAAAAAAAATCCAAATCAAATGAATCCAAAGAATAAATTGATGTGAGAAATGGAATAAAAGAAGCCATAGAAATGAATCGAAGGATATTTTCATGAATGAAAAACTTAGATTATCTTTATGAAATTAAAACAGTAATTCAAATTCAAACCTAACAAATGTTAAAATCAAAATTTAGCGTGAAAAGTTAGTTTGAAAAGCAGAAATGATAAAAACTTACTTTGAATTCGAGTTTCTGTTGTTGGAAATAGAAATTATTTAAGAAATTAAAAGCTTTAATTCTTGCTGGAAGTTTCTTTTAATCACATATAAATGAAAGAGGTGAAGAAAGGAACGTGTTTATAATAAAAGTCAGCATGAAGGACAGATCGGACGATCAAATTTAAATAAACGGGCAGGATTTATGCAAGAATATAGAAAGGCAGGAAATTTCAACGATAAAGTAAAGAGGGGTATCGAAGCAAATGACTTGAAAAGTCAAAGGCATCCCTTCGCAAAGGGGGAGGCAAGTGTTACCACCAATTCTCACTTCAACCTTGTCGAAACCAAGATGAATAGAAGAGTAGGAAATATGAGAGATGATAGCACCAACAAAGCCTTCCGGAGGAGTCGAAGGGATGCTACAACTAAAAGGCAGATGTGTTATAAGCTTTCGAGGGGGTCGAAAGCAACCTTTCGCTTCAATTGCTTCCTTCCGAAACATATGCTTTCGCCTACATGAAGATGTTTCGAATAAGTGGAGGAATACCTAGCGAAGGCAGTAAATAACAGCCACTCAAATGTGCGCCAAACCTTTCAAAACCAAAGGTTTCGCCTTCATTCAAATTACTTAGAAAGATGTTTTGATAGAGCAACCCTTTTGAAAGCATGACTAGGCCTTTTAAACCGGACGGAATCTTTCACAACTAGGAGCGGTACCACACCAATTTGCAAGCATGAATCCAGAAATTACCTTCCGCATTGAAACCCTCAACATTTCAACACCTTTGAATCCCCAAAGAATTACCCGTTGACAGAGTCGAAAGCTCATGCCTCTTCTTACTTGCAACAAAAAAGCAACACAAGGTGAAAAGGTGCATCTACCCATTTTGATGAAGACGGAAGCATTCAAACCCATTCAAATGCAATGCAGAAGAATGCACAAATGTTAAAGGCGATGAAAGGTCTACAAGGCCGCCTTTCGACCAAGTTGAAAGCACTGAGTCGAAAGGTGCCAACCCGCACCTATAATTAAGACACTAGAGGTCTTGTTTTGGGGATCCGAATTCTTTCACTCTACTATTGTATTTTCTAAAAGTTGTAAACCCTAATTTTCAAATTAGATTAGGAATTTGATCAGTTTGTACTACTTGAGTTTAATGAAAGCATGATTATGGAATTTTTGGATATTTAGCTGATTCGATATCTCTGTTAGATTCAGTTCATAATTTTCTTGTGTCAACTTGATTGAAGAGTCACCATTATAGTGAGTCGAAACCCTCAGTTTAACCAATATCCTTAAAGCCTTATGTAACATCCCACCGTTTTGGACCATTCAAATCGACAATAAATCCACACATGTCAGACTTGAATAATTCAAAACAACATACTGTTAATAAATTTTGGGGTAAATAAAATCAATCACAGAATCACAAACACAGAATATCAGAATAACTCACAGTGGAATAAAATAAACATAGTAGTTCATGAAGCTACTAGATACAAAGACTCAAAATTAATACATAATACCAAAGTCTGAAACCAATACATTTGGAAATTAAAGGTACATAAGCTCTCTACTACAAAACAAAAGCTGAGTGGAAATAACTGGAATAGAAATATCAGGTAAACAGCTAAATCTCCGGCGGATCTCTAGCTCCAAAAGATGAAACCAATGCTGTGAAACTCAGGCTGACCTGAGCGTAAAGCAAAAAAACAAAACAATCGAGTCAGGATATACATACTTATAAAATGTAAATCATCTCAAGTGAACTGTAAAAGAAATGCATCAGTAACTTAAAGGACGCTTGGGATCGCCCATCCATTAAGGATCCGTTAAACTATCTACTATGTAGTAATATATGCTATTATAATAATGTCTAAAGTAAAGTAAACTATTAAAATAGCGTTAAGTCGTTACCCATATCTATTGGATCATAGGTTTTGATTGCTGACAAGACAACAATTCACGAATCTACGACTACGACAACATCCGAAATCAATGACTCAAAGTATGGTTCATATATGTATATAGAGTCTAGTTTAGTGCTTTGTTAAAATATTTCCTCAAGAATCATCATTCACATTCAAATAAACTTGCATGCATATTTTAATCATTTTCAAAAAAATGCATGGAGCGGGGCTCGAACCCGGGTCACTAGTTTAGAAGGCAAGTGCTCTAACCAAATGAGCTATTGTGATTTTTAATTATCAACAGAATTCAGTCGACTGAACAAAATTGACCAGTCGACTAAATATCTATAAACAGCCTATTAAACTTGTGCACATACGTATACACGTTTATGTTTTCAAATTCAGTCGACTGACCGAAAACGACCAGTCGACTGAACCTGTTCAGTTGCATAGATATACTCTGTTTTACATAGTCTTTGAATATTCAGTTGACTGGTCGATTTTGCTCAGTCGACTGAACGATTCTAACAGCTATTTTTTCTGAAAAGACACTTCCATTTGCGAAGAGTTACGATCCAAATTGAAGAGATATGGCTGCATCTTTTGATCAAAACCCTTCGTGAATAGTTGTAGCTGTTTTTCTACTATATAAACACTTCAAAATCATTTTCCAAATCACCGAATTTCATTTTGCTTTCTGATCATACTCTCTACTTTCTATCTCTGCATTCTAAAAGCAATCAAAATCTTTATATTACTTGAATCTCTGAACTAATCAATATATTCTTTGATTCTAAGCAATATTTTCCTTTCATATCTTCACACACATAATGTATACTTGACGATTTGATTATAGGAAGGTTGTATACTTAAAGACATATCAGTGTTATTCAGAACACAATTGTCAACTATTTTCTTATACCAGGAAAAATCCTGTTCGGCTGCTCAGGTGTTGTATACTTATTCCTTCGGGTTAAGTGAGGGGTTATTTAGTTGAAATTCTAGAGGGAAGTCTGGGTCTGGACGTAGAACGGGAAGTTTGAACTAGTATAAAAACTCCTGGTGTGCTTATTCTTATTTGCTTTATTATTATTATCTGTTTCCGCATTTAGATTATAATATATTCCATATTACACGATCCTAAGTGATAACTAGCCACACAGTAGTCACTTTCTATATCCCCCTTAACACATTTTATAATGCCAATAGACTATACAGTACCGTAACTCCCCGAAAACTGGAGCCGCCAGAGGATACCCCATAGGTACGACATAAAACAAACTCGTAGAAGGCGCGCTAGGGTAGGTGACACGGCACAACTAGGCAATGCCAAGGTAGATATACCAATTACACTTCCGGACTGTTGGTAACTCATAGCCGCAACTACCGCCCAACTCGATCCACACTCCCGAATCAAAGGTGTGCACCAAATCAATCACAAAGTAATAGAATGGCTAACGACGAAGTGTGTCCGATCGGAGGAGCTACCTCATGGGCCCGTCAATTTCTCCTGTTTTAGCCACCTTATGCTAACTCACGGGAGTTAGGTCCACGTAAATATACCTTTAGGATCGTTGCCACCATCCTACTTCATTCTGGAATCTCCACCACGTACACAGTTGTTAAAGTGGTTTTCGGTATCGACGGAGAGTATGCCCATATCCGATCCCGGTCTCTTTAACAACCAAACGTTGTTATAACCCATGGTTATTCAATTTCAAATGGTTTATATTTCATATCAAACATATTCCTTTCAAAACCATATAAATTCCATATCATTTCCTTTTAAAATAAAATTTATTTTTCCAAAGTAGTAATACTTCCAAATTCATTTAATTATAACCCCTTTGAAACATAAAATTTAGAGATCGTAGCACTTTAAAAATGTAACTTTTAAAACTATACATTCGGAACTATAACCCTTTAGTAAATTTGTAGCATTCTGAAAATGTCACTTTTAAGAAACGCAGTAGTACAGAAGTGCTACTGTAAGAATTCGCAGCAGTGCAGAACTGTTACGGTAAGAATTCGCAGCAGTGCAGAAGTGCTACTGTAAGAATCCGCAGCAGTGCAGAATTGTTACAGTAAGAAACTACAGCAGTTTTGAATTGCTACCGTAAGAAATCGCAGCAGTTTTGAATTGTTACCGTAATACTTCTTACTACAATAGTTTATATGATCAAATAGTATGTATATTTTCAGTTTTATCATAGTCATTCTATCATTCCTATTATACTACTCAAATTTAGCTATTTGGTCATTAAAGAAACTACACCTTTAGTAAAATAACTTTGTTACTAAAATATCAAATTTTAAAGCAGAAATCCTTATGCCAAGTTAAAAGTATTTTAACTTACCCTTTATTTTCTTTCACTAAATAACATTTTATCATTTTTATTTCCCAAATGATACCATTTACATTAGTTAAAACTTACATTTTTTTCCCACAAAACATTTATCATTTTAATTACTATTACATAAATTAAAACTTACAATTTATAGGTTAGAATAAAATTCCATTACTAGGTCAAATCAGATTATTAAATTTTTAATTAACCTTCATACTGTAAATTAGATTCCAAAACTTTACATTTCCAACTATTTATTTCTTATAAATTTTTTAACACATGTAAACAATTTTACAGAAATCCTTACATTAAATTTTAGTTGAGATTCATATATAGAAATCCAAAATACTTAATAATTTTTAGAAAAATCATTTTAAAATCAACCACGGAGTCTGTATAAAATTCTTTACCCTATGGTCAAGTAAATACGAACATATATCATTTCAATCCGCAATTTATTAATTTTTCGGGTTTTATATCATTTCAAACCCGCAATCTCAGGTCAAATAAAATTGCTCAGGCCTATCATTTCAGACCATAACAATTTTACTTAATCTAAAGATCATTCGAGTATGTATCATTTCAACCCATAGTGAAGGAACTTGCAGTATGATTTCAGAATATTAAATAAACATAACAATATACAACATATCATGGCATATGATCATAACAGGTAAAATATGGTATGAAATAACAAAATAATATTCAATATATCATGGCATATGACCAAAACAGGTAAAATATGGTATGAAATAAAATAATAATATTCAATAGTGAAATTTCTTAACTTGCATATACAAATCCATACAATTCCATTGTCATCAATTCACCAAAATATAAGTACGTTGTCAAGAGTGATTACTCACCTTTCTTTGGTTAGCAAAGTGATTCAAAGCACAACAAGCACGATAAATTATGGACAAACTTGAGTGAGAGGAGAATCCAAATCCGACGCTTTGAAAAATAGAAATAAATTCTATACGTAAACAAATAATTCATATAGAAAAAATAATATATATATATATATATATATTATTGCAAAATACAATAGAAGAGGGCTGTCTAGGCGGTTCATAGGCTAGGGTTTAGTGGTGGTTTGGGTTAGGTTAGGCTCGGCCATAGGAGATGTTATATAGGCTATTCAGTAGGTGACTTCTCATCTACTGCACGGGTTCTCAGCCCATTAGTACAAGCCCACATCAAAATATAAATAAGATAGAGGTTAAGAGAAAACAACTGCGTGTTATACGCTGAAAACAACAAATTTGGAGAAGTAGAAATTAAAATTTAACAAAACGAAAAACCAGGAAAATGTTAGAATTAAATCCATCTTCATAAAAAAAGTAAAAGTTCAAAATTCAAAATTTAAAATTTTCACAGAAAGTCAAACTTTGACCAAAGTTGACCAAAATTTTCATTTTAGGAAAAATCTTTATTTTATTAAATTTGGAAGAACATTTCACATCAAAACTCAAAATATTACATTAAAATTTCCAATTTATCAGTTTTAAAATAATTATACTCAAAATTTCAAATAAATTTTCATTTAAAATATTTTCAAAATTTGCGAGTTTTTACACCTTAGCTCCTACTCTCAAGTTGTCGAAAGGTTAGCTTCCGAAGAAGTCAAAACCAATCTATCCAACCCACTTCCTTAACTCATTAAAGCCAACCTTAGGGTCTCTTCAACTGATTCGACAGGGGGGTTTCGACAGAGTACTAAAGCAGATTAACTATTTCGAAAGGCAATATAAGAAGGGTTTTCAATGTTTCGTCTAAATCAAAAGGTACAATAAGAAGGATTTTCAACCACAATAACCTACGTGAAAGGAAAACATAAGAGAATAGAATGGATTATAACCATCTTAACCTGATTAAGAAGTGTCGACTACTTTCATCTTTTTGAAAGAAGGCCTCGAAAGAGTTATCTTCACTCTGAATTCAACTTTAGGGCGTTGACAAGTTTTCTTGTTAACAAGTCACATCGGTACTTTCTATTGGACCTTAGTTATATTAACTAACAAAAACTATCGAGTGAGTCATTCCATAGTTATCTAATAACCATCAGTACGTAACCCACGAGTGATACATTGCCTGTGACGACCCGCCCTTCTCGACCCTCGAAAATCGACGCAAAATACTCCATAGTATAATATGCCGACGATCAAATGCCGGAAAAGACAGATTGTAGATAAAGAAAGGAGGTATAAGAGGAAGAAACTAAACAACATCAGAACCTCACAGTCGCAGCAGAATAAAATATAATATATAGGACAGATCTTTACACAAATGGAAACTATATCTGTTTATATACAATACATCATCATCAGAGTATATCCCAATACAATCAACAATAACCAGTCAAACAATCTCAGATAATCACAGCAGCAGAATAATACAAGTACGAGAAATACGTCTCGGACTCCAGCTCCTCTCCTGAGCTCCATAGCAACCTATCCTGAAATATACTCGGTCTGACCCAAGCATTATAATAAAATAACACCCGAGTCAGTCTGGAATACCAGCGCATCATAAATACACCCAATTGATTATTAAAGTTTCAAAAATCCTTTAAAAACAAAAGCATCTCGTAAGACCACGCCACAAATAAACATGTCGGGTTTTTACCTTACGATAGCTAAAACACTTTTTATATCAAAATCCTCTGATATTATAATAGTGTCTAGATACAAATACTTATTCAAATAGCTGAAATTGTTACATGATTAAATTCCAGCATACTAGCCACAAAGTGGGTAATACAAACAAAACTCGTACAAGGCACGTAGGGAGAATGGATTTCCAACGAATGACTAGGCACTGGGGTACCACCTGTCACAATACGTGGCCTAGATCACAGTACCAAGGACCCACCCCAAGTCCCCTGCAACACAAGGCCGGAATCATCCCTTACTGGATAATTCCAAATAAAATCACCCCACGGTTGTGATCATCAACCGCACCACTAAGCCGAAATATAAAAGGACATCTAGACAGGGATGACCTTACTCTCAAGTGGGAGCTACCCACGAAGCCTTGCTGCATAACCCCTGATTTTCAGTCATTCCTGGTTGATGAGGCTCGAGGCTAAACGATACCTTTATAGCACATATCCCTTAGAATGCCCACCGTCCACCTGACGATGTCACGAAGCATTCGTCCATACAAGTCCGTCCCGGGTCCGAACAGAACCGAAGGCACTACTCCTACTACATCCATTTTGGAAATATCCTCAGGATTAGTAGCGACTAGACCTTGCACTTCACTGCACCATCTTGGACTCCGAACACGTTTCACGAAACGTACAAACCGGATCGAAGTGGTTTTCGAGAAATAAATCTCGATCCCGGTCTCTTCGAAACGATCAGCGCATTTGGCCAATATTGATAGTTGGTGATTTAACTATCAATTGATGTTCACAAACATCCATACACATCCATCACACAATAAATAATTCCATATTATTTATTTTCCTCTAATATCTTCCAAAGATATATTTTCACATTTTCAAAGCTTATTTAGAAACAATTTCCAAAATTTCTTCCTTAACTCGGTAAATTCCTTTACCGTTTATTCCCATTGGAAATAACCAAGTTCAACGATTTAGATTTTAAATCAGTTAAAAACATTTTATACTAAAAAAATATACTTTAAAATATATAAACCACTTCTTTTATTTACTCAAAATATAAATTTAAATATGTGAAGAAACTATTTATTTAGATATAAACTTTGATTTTAAAATAAGGGTTTTTGTTCAACTAAATTCAAAATAGTGTTATAAAAAGAAAAATGCTAATCTCAACCACTTAAGCCAAAACCAACTTTAAATAATTCATTTGTAAAAATAATTACTAATATACTCACAAATCATTATGATTTCTAAATTATTAATTTGTTATTTTAAAAATAACAATTTCTTAAAAATACTCTTTAAACAATTTAAACTTTAACTTTTAATTTAAATAAATTTTTTAAAACACTGACTTGGTTTTTCCCAGGGAAACACTTTCCCGTTCAAACATCCCAAAATATCTTCCATATAAATCCAAACGATTTATTTCAATTCAATTTATGTCTACAACATAAATTCCCAATTCCATACTTATCTATAACTTCATCCGAAGTCCACACTTAATTTCCCATATCCGGAAATTCATTTAAAAAATATAGGTTTAACCATTTTAAATAAAACATATTCGGAAAATTTCTAAATGAACAACCATATTTAAATTTTACTTAAATAAAATCCCACTGGGGAAACGACTTTTCAAAATATTCCGTTTACATTTAAAACTGTAAATTCATATCGGAAGCTTCATTTTAACATATTTTAAATTTTCCGGATAATACTATTCATTATAAAAAAAATAACCCATCGTTATTTTAAACAATTATAGTTTCATAGAATTCATTTCCAGAAATTTATACTTTCCATTTACCGATTGATAAATTTCCACTATATTTAAAAAATCCTGATTTGACAAATTTACATTTTCCATCCCAATCAGATTTCGAATTTATTCTTTGAAATTCTTATTTAAACAATTCAGTTTATTCCATAAAACCCAATTTAATCCATTTATAATAAAATTCTGGATTTATAATTTATACAACAATTTCACAGTACAATTTTAAATTTCCAGATTTAACAATCACAACATCTCAACAGGTATCACTATCAATTATAAAATAATTGCTACATTGTGAGGAATCCAGTTGGATCCCTCCAACCTGTTTTCCCTGCATCACAAATATTAGCACATCACAATATAAATATCAATCCAGTCTGATAACAGCAATTATCTTCAACCAATCACACAGATATTTATATATTAACTATTTAAAATGCCTAGCATCCAGATGTGAGTGAGAATAACTCACCTTGAGTTTCGGCGAGCGTTCGAAATTCAAATTAAACCGAACAACGTTCGATTTAACTCAAATTTCTACTTGCCCGGAATGAATCCGGATCTGCACCATCGCGTAGAATACTTTTCTGCGATTCCAATGTCACCAGTTTCGTCGAAAACTGATAATGTATGTACAAGATATGAATTTTTAAAGCTCGTATATATAAATTTAAACAAATTCTTTAATTTATACACTTAATTTCCAAGACCAAGATCTGACCGTAGATTCAAAAATCTGATCCGAAGTCGGCACCTTCTTCCCCACTTAACACAGCATAGCCGAACCTATTCCACTATACTAGGGTTAGGAACTACGGCCTCCACGCTCGAAACGAAGACGATCCAAACCCACCACTACGAAGCTCATCCCCTACTCCCCCTTCGGCTGAAGCAGCGCCGAGCCCGGCCCTTCCATCTCGACGAAACGCACGCTCGAACGTACGACGATCGCGGCCCCGTCACCCCTCCAAACGACGACAATACCTACGATCTACCGTTGGATGTGAAGCTCTTGATAAGCTCTTCGACTTTTGTTTAGAAAGTTTTGAGAAATAATGCATAGATTGTGAGAAAAATTAGAGGGGAGAAGATTGAATGTCGGCCATTGATCGAATAGAAACGGCGGCTCCAGAAATAGATTAGGGTTTGAGCAATATAATGTTAATATATATATATTTAATATTATTTAATTCATAAAATTTCTCAATTTAACCGTAAATGCAAACGACCTCCAATTCTCACGTTCCGACAGGCTATCCTGGGGTTTTTCCGCATTCCAGACACAATGGAACAGGTTTCGTAAGCCAATTTGATCGTATGCGCGAGATACAGAATTAAATGATCAATTTAAAATTAAATCGGTTAAATCGATTTCTATGCGTTTTGAGCTGCCACGGTCAAACGACAACTCCGATTGCTACGAAAATTGAAATCCGATAATAACTAACTATTACGGATCCAATGAAACTGGTTACGTCGAATTCTGAGACTGTGCCCTGGAAGGCTATTTTAACTCGTCTATTAAATCAGGCGATTTTCAAAATTGACGAAAGCGCCTAAAATTTTACTTTTAAATTTTTTTATAACTTAATAATAAATCATATAAAATTTATAAACACATTAAAAATCATTCCGGCTCATTCCGGACTAAAATCTGATTAATTGCAATATTTTATTATTAAATCCTATTATTAAATTAATATAAAATCCCAAATAATAACTTATCGACTTTTAAATTTATCTAAAAATCCAACAATATTATTTATAACCAATTGAGCTTAAAAATACATCTAAGCACCATTTTTATAATCATTTATCCCAAATTCACCTTTTATCCAAATTTTGAATATTTAATTATTATTATCCAACCTCAAATTAAACCTCCACATTAGAAATTATCAGTTGTTATTTTAGTTTAAACCAATTCTTTATATTTCAAACCAATTCAAAATCCACATTGAACATTTAAAATGAATTAAATGTTCACAAATCCCGTACTCAAAATTCTGGGATGTTACATTCCTCCCCCCTTATAAAAATTTCGTCCCCGAAATTTGCTAAGAAGAAAAATACTTCTTAACCCATTTACTTACCCAATTGACTTAGTTAAAAGCTTATATTCACTTTCCAAACCTTTAGCCCTATTCCAAAACTCATTCGCTACAATTACTCTAAAGCCTTTAATTTAACACTCGCTTTCAAAATAACTTTACTTATTCATAAATTTTCCCAAAAACCCCAAAAAATTTCTAACTCCCAAAATTTCAGAAAATTTTTGGCAGAATCTCCCCTGCACGGAGGGACTTCTGCGATATCGCAGGATACACAAATATATATACATCGGCCCACACGGCCGGAAATCAAAATATATCACAATATATATATCAATTCCCAATTATATTTGCGTAGGCGTACCTTTTTTAGCAAAATTTTAAAAGCAAGCGGCTTATATATCGCATATACATGCTCCAACTCTCTCGAATGTCTTCCATACCTGTACTAATCTCAACAAACTTATCAGTTTCAAAGATATGAGCATTTTAATAACATTTCTAATGTAATTACAAGCCAAACATGCTCATTTCAAAATCAAACCAAGCAAATTTCATAATTTAACAATGTTAATCATATTTACCAATAATTCGAAGATTTATATCACCTTCCACATCACTTATTTAAATCCAACTTCATTTTATTTCACTTGAATGATTTAAATTCAAGTTCACCATATATTTCAACCAATTCATTTCTATTTAACTTTGGTTAACATGTGCTTCTCTAACATCTTTCTATTTCATTTCAATTCCAAGTTGATTCACAATCAATTCTATTTTCTACCTTAAATCAATTCACTTGCATTCATTTACAAACACTGTGAATTGGGTTCCAATCCATATCAATTTATTCAAAAATCAATTTCAATTGCCTGTTAAACAACTTAATTCCAAATACATGCCAATTTCATGTTATTCAAGCAAAATAATCACTACTTAAGCTTATAACCATTTGAAATTAATTTTAACTTAGATTTATATCAATTTTATTCAATTCTACATGGTTCACAATCCAAGTATTTTCTCCTTCCAATGCAATTGTTAAATTACATTTCTCCTTTACATTTAATCTCATTAACCAATTCAGGTTTATATTAATATTATTCCATCCTGGATAGTTTACAATCCATAAACCCTTAATTTATCATAATAATTAATTTATTAATGCCATTCCACATGCAATTCAATTTTATTATCCAACAAATTCCATTTAATTTAGCTTATACAAAATTCATTTCCAAACATTCATTATAGATTTCATTTAGGGAGCCTTTACTTCATTCATCATCTCAACCAAATTAAGTTTTCCTTTAATTTGATTATTATCCAAATTTATTCCAAGCTTACATGAAATTTTGTTTAGCCAAATTAAATTCATTCCACCTCTTTTATCACTTCACTAAAAATATAATTCCATTCAATATTGTTTATAATGCAACTGGATTCTGTATTTCATTTCACTTCAATTTATTTCTCCATAAATAAATTCAAAACTTATTTTTCTATTGCAAGTTTATTCACCTCTCTTTATTTCTCACATTACTTCATCTTACTTTGCATTTCATTTAGAATTAAGTCTTGAATTTGCCACAACATATAACCATTTTCATTTGTGATTATAATTCCATTTTACTTGGGTTTACACCTAACTTTCCATCTTTAGGTTCATCAGCTTATTTATTTATAAGTTTACATTGCTCATTTTAATCCATTTATATCTTATAATCATAAAGTCAAATTATAACACTTAATAACTTAAGAACATGAAGTTATTTGTACAATTATAGCATTTACAGTTCACCTTTATATCCAATTCAATCTAATTCCAGCTTACTTAGATTTACTGCACTTTCAAATCCTCAATTTAATTTTAACTTATCTTAAGTTAAACCCAAATATATTCCATTCACTTTCATTTACTCAAATTAAATTTTAAATTTCAAGATTAAAATTCCCATTCTTCCTTTCTCACTTAAATCAACTTTTATTTTATAAGTTACATAGTTGATTCATTTCAACTTTCACATTTTTATTCTGAACAGAATTTCCAGAATTCAATTTACCCGGATTTATTTCAAAACCAACTTAAAATAGAAATCAACACATTCCCATTTGATATCCAATCCAAATACCAAATTCCAAACAATTTATTTTACCAACAATTCTCCCTTTTTGAAAATTCTAAAATCACTTGTTTTTCCCAAACAAGTCCAAACAAATACCATAATCACTCACATGGTAGCAATCCATCACTTTAGAAACTCGAAAATGAATTCTAATGATGTGGCCAGCATCATCAGGATTATTTCCCAGCGACTGAAGTGAGTTCAATGCTTCCTTACTTCCCAAATTCATTTCAAAACAGTTTCCATTCAAACATATTACCCAAATCAATATTCCAATATACCCTTTAAACACATAAGCAAACATTTCAAATATCCCCAAGATTTTAAATTTCCAAACTTTTATTTTCAACACATTTAAAAAAAATTTCCAAATCTTCCGGGATTTAAATTCTGGTTTGGTTTAAATTGGTTATTCTCTTTTCAAATCTTAGTTCATCTCTAAGTTTCTTATTTGATTTCAGTATTAACAACCAAACAAACAATATATATAATAACTTAGAAAATTATTCCTTTTTTATATCCAAAATATAGTTTTGGGTAAAATTATTTCATTTACCCATTTCAAAAACAATACTATGTCGGTTTATCTTGTTTAAGAGTTTAGAAACCCTTATCGATACGGTTGTACTTCCCGCACCGACCAGAATTCATAAACACTCAACCGATAAGTCAACACAGTACAAAAAAAAAATTTATATCCACTAACAAGTACGCTCTCATAACTATTAATACTCTCAAATCCCACCAAAGCCTAGGTTGTCGCCAACCTAAGCTCTGATACCAAGTGTGACGACCCGCCCTTCTCGACCCTCGAAAATCGACACAAAATACTCCATAGTATAATATGCCGACGATCGAATGTCGGAAAAGACAGATTGTAGATAAAGAAAGGAGGTAGAAGAGGAAGAAACTAAACAACATCAGAACCTCACAGTCGCAGCGGAATAAAATATAATATATAGGACAGATCTTTACACAAATGGAAACTATATCTGTTTATATACAATACATCATCATCAGAGTATATCCCAATACAATCAATAATAACCAGTCAAACAATCTCAGATAATCACAGCAGCGGAATAATACAAGTACGAGAAATACGTCTCGGACTCCAACTCCTCTCCTGAGCTCCATAGCAACCTATCCTGAAATATACTCGGTCTGACCCGAGCATTATAATAAAATAACACCCGAGTCAGTCTGGAATACCAGCGCATCATAAATACACCCAATTGATTATTAAAGTTTCAAAAATCCTTTAAAAACAAAAGCATCTCGTAAGACCACGCCACAAATAAACATGTCGGGTTTTTACCTTACGATAGCTAAAACACTTTTTATATCAAAATCCTCTGATATTATAATAATGTCTAGATACAAATACTTATTCAAATAGCTGAAATTGTTACATGATTAAATTCCAGCATACTAGCCACAAAGTGGGTAATACAAACAAAACTCGTACAAGGCACGTAGGGAGAATGGATTTCCAACGAATGACTAGGCACTGGGGTACCACCTATCACAGTACGTGGCCTAGATCACAGTACCGAGGACCCACCCTAAGTCCCCTGCAACACAAGGCCGGAATCATCCCTTACTGGATAATTCCAAATAAAATCACCCCACGGTTGTGATCAGCAACCGCACCACTAAGCCGAAATATAAAGGGACATTTAGACAGGGATGACCTTACTCTCAAGTGGGAGCTACCCACGAAGCCTTGCTGCATAACCCCTGATTTTCAGTCATTCCCGGTTGATGAGGCTCGAGGCTAAACGATACCTTTATAGCATATATCCCTTAGAATGCCCACCGTCCACCTGACGATGTCACGAAGCATTCGTCCATACAAGTCTGTCCCGGGTCCGAACGGAACCGAAGGCACTACTCCTACTACATCCATTTTGGAAATATCCTCAGGATTAGTAGCGACTAGCCCTTGCACTTCACTGCTCCATCTTTGACTCCGAACACGTTTCACGAAACGTACAAACCGGATCGAAGTGGTTTTCGAGAAATAAATCTCAATCCCGGTCTCTTCGAAACGATCAGCGCATTTGGCCAATATTGATAGTTGGTGATTTAACTATCAATTGATGTTCACAAACATCCATACACATCCATCACACAATAAATAATTCCATATTATTTATTTTCCTCTAATATCTTCCAAAGATATATTTTCACATTTTCAAAGCTTATTTAGAAACAATTTCCAAAATTTCTTCCTTAACTCGGTAAATTCCTTTACCGTTTATTCCCATTGGAAATAACCAAGTTCAACGATTTAGATTTTAAATCAGTTAAAAACATTTTATACTAAAAAAATATACTTTAAAATATATAAACCACTTCTTTTATTTACTCAAAATATAAATTTAAATATGTGAAGAAACTATTTATTTAGATATAAACTTTGATTTTAAAATAAGGGTTTTTGTTCCACTAAATTCAAAATAGTGTTATAAAAAGAAAAATGCTAATCTCAACCACTTAAGCCAAAACCAACTTTAAATAATTCATTTGTAAAAATAATTACTAATATACTCACAAATCATTACGATTTCTAAATTATTAATTTGTTATTTTAAAAATAACAATTTCTTAAAAATACTCTTTAAACAATTTAAACTTTAACTTTTAATTTAAATAAAATTTTTAAAACACTGACTTGGTTTTTCCCAGGGAAACACTTTCCCATTCAAACATCCCAAAATATCTTCCATATAAATCCAAACGATTTATTTCAATTCAATTTATGTCTACAACATAAATTCCCAATTCCATACTTATCTATAACTTCATCCGAAGTCCACACTTAATTTCCCATATCCGGAAATTCATTTAACAAATATAAGTTTAACCATTTTAAATAAAACATATTCGGAAAATTTCTAAATGAACAACCATATTTAAATTTTACTTAAATAAAATCCCACTGGGGAAACGACTTTTCAAAATATTCCGTTTACATTTAAAACTGTAAATTCATATCGGAAGCTTCATTTTAACATATTTTAAATTTTCCGGATAACACTATTCATTATAAAAAAATAACCCATCGTTATTTTAAACAATTATAGTTTCATAGAATTCATTTCCAGAAATTTATACTTCCCATTTACCGATTGATAAATTTCCAGTATATTTAAAAAATCCTGATTTGACCAATTTACATTTTCCATCCCAATCAGATTTCGAATTTATTCTTTGAAATCCTTATTTAAACAATTCAGTTTATTCCATAAAACCCAATTTAATCCATTTATAATAAAATTCTGGATTTATAATTTATACAACAATTTCACAGTACAATTTTAAATTTCCAGATTTAACAATCACAACATCTCAACAGGTATCACTATCAATTATAAAATAATTTCTACATTGTGAGGAATCCAGTTGGATCCCACCTACCTGTTTTCCCTACATCACAAATATTAGCACATCACAATATAAATATCAATCCAGTCTGATAACAGCAATTATCTTCAACCAATCACACAGATATTTATATATTAACTATTTAAAATGCCTAGCATCCAGATGTGAGTGAGAATAACTCACCTTGAGTTTCGGCGAGCGTTCGAAATTCAAATTAAACCGAACAACGTTCGATTTAACTCAAATTTCTACTTGCCCGGAATGAATCCGGATCTGCACCATCACGTAGAATACTTTTCTGCGATTCCAATGTCACCAGTTTCGTCGAAAACTGATAATGTATGTACAAGATATGAATTTTTAAAGCTCGTATATATAAATTTAAACAAATTCTTTAATTTATACACTTAATTTCCAAGACCAAGATCTGACCGTAGATTCAAAAATCAGAGCCGAAGTCGGCACCTTCTTCCCCGCTTAACACGGCATAGCCGAACCCATTCCACTATACTAGGGTTAGGAACTACGGCCTCCACGCTCGAAACGAAGACGATCCAAACCCACCACTACGAAGCTCATCTCCCACTCCCCCTTCGGCTGAAGCAGCGCCGAGCCCGGCCCTTCCATCTCGACGAAACGCACACTCGAACGTACGATGATCGCGGCCCCGTCACCCCTCCAAACGACGACAATACCTACGATCTACCGTTGGATGTGAAGCTCTTGATGAGCTCTTCGACTTTTGTTTAGAAAGTTTTGAGAAATAATGCATAGATTGTGAGAAAAATTAGAGGGGAGAAGATTGAATGTCGGCCATTGAACGAATAGAAACGGCGGCTCCAAAAATAGATTAGGGTTTGAGCAATATAATGTTAATATATATATATATATATATTTAATATTATTTAATTCATAAAATTTTTCAATTTAACCGTAAATGCAAACGACCTCCAATTCTCACGTTCCGACAGGCTATCCTGGGGTTTTTCCGCGTTCCGGACACAATGGAACAGGTTTCGTAAGCCAATTTGATCGTATGCGCGAGATACGGAATTAAATGATCAATTTAAAATTAAATCGGTTAAATCGATTTCTATGCGTTTCGAGCTGCCACGGTCAAACGACAACTCCGATTGCTACGAAAATTGAAATCCGATAATAACTAACTATTACGGAATCAATGAAACTGGTTACGTCGAATTCCGAGACTGTGCCCCGGAAGGCTATTTTGACTCGTCTATTAAATCAGGCGATTTTCAAAATTGACGAAAACGCCTAAAATTTTACTTTTAAATTTTTTTATAACTTAATAATAAATCATATAAAATTTATAAACACATTAAAAATCATTCCGGCTCATTCCGGACTAAAATCTGATTAATTGCAATATTTTATTATTAAATCCTATTATTAAATTAATATAAAATCCCAAATAATAACTTATCGACTTTTAAATTTATCTAAAAATCCAACTATATTATTTATAATCAGTTGAGCTTAAAAATACATCTAAACACCATTTTTATAATCATTTATCCCAAATTCACCTTTTATCTAAATTTCGAATATTTAATTATTATTATCCAACCTCAAATTAAACCTCCACATTAGAAATTATCACTTGTTATTTTAGTTTAAACCAATTCTTTATATTTCAAACCAATTCAAAATCCACATTGAACATTTAAAATGAATTAAATGTTCACAAATCCCGTACTCAAAATTCTGGGATGTTACATTGCCCAACATTTGAAGAGCGTTACGTACCAAAGTCTCAATGGATATATCGATATCCAGTCTCGATATATCTTGATTAGGAATATTTAAAATGGTTTCATTGTGATAAATTATTCACAATTACAACACTTTGTAACTATTATTACAAAATATACAATTTATGGATATTATATTAAATACTTTTAATTAAATTAATAATTAATATAGAACATAGTATATCAAGTATATAATAGAAAGAAAACAACTTTTATTTCGAACAAGATTGGTTATCGAGTTAGGTAGATGTAACAAATGACATAATTGCCCCTAGGGCATACCGCTAACTTTATCATTACTCATGTCTGCTAAGGGCACCAATGGGTTACGTACCGATAGTTATTAGATAATTATGGAATGACTCACTTGATACTTTTCTGTTTGTTAATATAACAAAGATCAAACAGAAAATATCAATGTGACAAAATTACACAAATCTCTTGATTTGAGAATACTGATGATCTTCAATATGGAAGCTCCACACTGATTATAGTTAAATTGTGGCATGGAGTGTATCGAACGAATATGGTTGGGTCAACTGAAAGCATTGGAAGCGAAAGGCTATTCAAGAAAGGATTCGTCTCCTCAGTTATATGATGTTAGTATCATGGTCAATTGAAGTCGGCACAAAGTAAAAGTCTTTGGCCAGAGCATTTCGGTTAATAATAATTGTTATCATTGAACCAAGGACTTTATGTTTGGACTATAAGGCTAAATATGGACGATATTGGAATTTTGACCATTACCAAATACCATAAGTCCAAAGTGATATAGTTTTGACGAAGTGAGTTGATGTAAATAACAGTCACAATCGGGTAACGCTTAACAAAGTAAAATTTGATTTTACAAAAACTATGTAAGTGATTAATTTGGCCAAAATGTCATACCACCTGCTAAGTGACATGTGATCGTTAATATTTGAATAGTTCGATATTAATCGCTGACCAAAGTTACACCTAAAGGTCGCCAAATCGAACCGGTGAATATCATTGACCATATGATTTAATTAGTTTATAATTGTTATACATTAATTAAATTAATTTATATATTTGAAATATTAGTTATTTATTTTGACTTGATGAACAAATATTATTAAATGTGTTTATAATAGTTATAAATATATTAATCAATATATGATATCGATACGCGTTTAAATTGGATTTAAATGTAAAATAATTTGTTTGGGTTTTAAATGTGTTTGAAGACAATATTAGGGGCTAGTTAGTTCGACCATGATAAAGCTATGAAGGGTGCGGCCATATGATGGAAACAAAGGTGTTTGATTTGGATGGATAAGATAAAAAGAATTGGTAAAAGGTAAAGGAGGATCTAGATCCTATCTTGTTTCTATTCACTCCTCTATATAAGCATCTCGATCCACACCTATTAAAGAAATTTTTTGGAAGCCTCCAAACCACTCATTTCTAGTTGAACATATTATCCACTCTCCTCCATTCTTACAAGCCGAAATAAAATAAAATAAAATACTATTCGATAGCCCGTGGTCATTAATTCAGAGGATAGTGCCTTCAGAATTCGATTTAGGAGTTCATTTCAATTTTTCAAGGTGTGAGTTTTTGGCATTGGTATAAGGTAATGATCCAATTTACAATTACTCTATTTAATTATTATTTATAAATCATATTCTATTATATCGGTACTGAGGTCAAATAGAAAATATCGATGTGACTAATTTACACAGTTCTCTCGACTTGAGAATACTATTGATCTTCGATATGAAAGCTCCGCTTTGATTATAGTCAAATTATGGCATGACATCAATCAAGTGACTACATTTGAGTCGAGTGGAAGTATTGGAAGTGAAACACTACCCAAGAGAGAATTTATCTCCTCAAATATATGGGGTTAGTATCACGGTCAACTCAAGTCAACTCAAAGTCAATATCGTTGACAAAGTAGTTCGATTAATAATAATTGTTACAGTTGGACTTTTTGTTTGGACTTAAAGTTGAATATGTACGAAATTGGAACTTTGACAATTTGTAACACCCCGTAAAATGAACCATAATAAATAAAATTGATTAAATATGATAAGGGTTGAATATGGAAATTTTATAAAAGCTGGAATTTGGCCACGAAAGTTATTCCATTGCGTTCCTGGCGAAATTTTGTTCTGTTTCCATATATAATATTGTGAAAATGGAGCTCAAGCAAAGAAGTTATGAGCATTTGAAGTTTTCATATTTAAATTAATTTAGTTTGAATTCAAATTCAAATAAGAAATCAAATTTAGGGATTAAATTTCAAAAATTAGTCTTTGGGCTAAGTAAACGTTTAATTAACATTTAACATCACAAAGTTAATCAGGGAATAAAATAATGGTGCAATGGGACAAAATAAATGTTCCTCGAAGTAGTGGAGTGGTCGACCTATATAGGTCAACCGGTCGACCGTAGTGGTCGACTGATCGCACATATGCGGCCGACTGCTTGGTATTCAATGTTGCCAGTGGCGGCTAGGGTTTGAAGCTATGTTATATTCAGTTATACGCTCCAGATTTATCTGTTTCTTACCTACTTCCATCCTATGGTTCTGGTGTGTTTCAACCCCTATAAATAAAAACTTATCCTCTCCACTTTTATTCATATTATTTTGGGAAATACAACAAAATTCTGCCATTGTCATCTCTCTCTAATAAGATTCAGAAACTCCATAGAGAATTCAGGTAAGAATTCAACTTATTACTTATTTATTTGTTATTCCTCCAATCTATTATTATCATATTCTTCTCAAATTAACCTGAATCTAATGAATATATATATACCTCTTTCCTATTGTGTGTATGTATATATCAAAAGAGAGAGAGATTCTAGAAGAGATTGGAAGGCTACAAATCCAGTTGAATGAAGCTAAAGCTAATTTGTGAGTGGAAACCTTAGTATTTCTTTTCAACAATTGTTTAATGTATTTCTTTTTGGATTTGAATATGCTTTAGGGATTTCAAAAATATGATAGACAAAATCCCCCAAAATTCCTTTTTATTTCGATATGTCAATTCTGTGTTGAGATTCCAAATTATTTACATTAATTTGATGGAATTTGTTTTGTTCATGCAATTTTGATAATTTCATAGTCTATTCCACTTCTCCTTCTTCATTGGGTCAAATTGTGATTCTTCAATAAAATAAAGGGTTTAGATTACAAATTCTTTTTGTAGTTTACACCACTTATTCTTATCTATTTCTTTGTAAAAGAGGAGTTAATAGAATATGAGGTTTCTATTTTATTTACAAGTCTGTTATTGTAGTTTTGTTTATGAGTATTTACTCCCTGCTTTAGAAATTAGAACCCAACGAAATCTAGGGAATTTGAAGAAAAAGGACTTATAATAATAATTTGTTAGGGAATTGACATCTAACGCTAGTTTAGGGTGTAAAATCCATGCGTTTAGAATTTATTAGGCGTGAATATTTATTTATCTCTATTTACGTAATTAACATATAATTATTGCATATATGGCGTAGTTAATTAGACATTTATTTCCTCCATTAGGAAGGTAATTGATTATGAGGCGAAAATTAGAGGAAACTCTTATATAGCCTAATTATTATTTTAAAGCGTAATAAGGAAGATTCCTTATAAGGCCTTATTTACGAAATGGTGAGATGAGTGTGCATGGGTGTATGGAGAATAATTGATTTGTGGCTAAGTCATAGGAATGCAAGGTCGATAGAGTTACATGATGGAAGTCTGCCCTTAACTTTGAGGCAACCAATAGTTGTGTACACTTTTATTGGTGTGAGATATCCTTATGTTAAATATTTTTAATGACGCGAGGTTAGTCCCAAATTCTATATGGTCTGCCTTGCTAATCTGGCTAGCAGTTCTTACGAATAATGTAAGATGTCATCATGAGAATGGGCCATAAGACAAAGGGGATGCTTCTGTGTTTTGAGGTATTAAGTGGTTGGACCTACCTTTTTTCCCTAGATGAAGTATTAAATGGCCAAGAGGCCACGTTAGGTGATATCTCTACAGGGGTTCGCTTCTAGAAATAGGTCTTAAATGATGGGGTCTGTCTTAATAAGGGTATTAAATGACCAAAGTCTGCTTATTTTCCACTTGGAAGTATTAAGTGGCCTATGAAATTCCATATGATGTTAGCTAGATAGTACCATTGAGGGCATTGAAAATAGGTCTTAAACGATGGGGTCTGCCTTAATTAAGATATTGAATGAACAAAGTCTGCCTATTTTCCAATAAAATGTATTTAGTGGCTTGGGTATCGTCTCTCACATTATTAGCTATTTATGACGTAGGATTGGGCTATGAGATTTTAGAAACCTGCTTCTAGAATGGAAGGTATTAAGTGGTTGGACTCGCCTCATTTCCTTATAAAGAAGTATTAAATGATTTTAATGGTTTTATGTTCATAGACATATTCTTATTTTTAAGTATACTGCCCAAGTACTGAAAAGGTAAGGCTTGAGGTTTTTATTCACCAGACACTTGTTGTTCTGACTCCCTCCTCATTACAACACAATATAGGACGGAGTGATAGCAGAGATGATGCTTAAAGATGGAGAAGCTTGGTTTGTGGCAGTATTTATTATTATTATTTGCTTTTATGTGTACCATGGATGTAGAAAATTGTAACAGATATTATGTTATGGTTTTTACGGAATTTTGTATTATGACATTTTTATGGTTTTGAAATAAATGGGTACACTTTACTATTATATTTTGTCAATCCACTATGAGTTCTGAAAGTTTAGTTATGGCACTGCAATGATATTTCTTTTTAGTACCAACAGCTTGCCTTAGAGTGGACCTAAATTTCGATGGGCTTTTCTAGGTCGAAATTTAGGCCTGTTACATTTGGTATCAAAGTCTAGGTTACCCGATCAACAGGAGGAAAGCTATACGTATGGGAGATGTATTAGTTAGTTTGAAAAAGGTTTTTCAAAAAATAATTCAAATAATTCTTACTACATATATATAAACACACACACCCCTTCTTCTTGAACATACGCATGTACATTAGGCAACCTTTTCTTTCAGCATGTAAATACTATATTAGGAAATCGTCACTAAAGGTTTAACCTAAGATAGTTGATATGGCTGATAATCAATCTTCTTCTGAACAAGGCAACCCTACCCGTAGAAGACCACCCATTCATGGAAAGCTCGAATGGTTTAAACAACATCTTAGGACTGTCAAGCAGATTCCTATTCCTCCAGCTGCACCTGTAGCACCACTGCCCCGCTCGCTGATGTAGCACCCCATCATGTCGAATTTCCTAAGTTGTGTAAGGACTTTCTCAATATGGGAGGGAAGACATACTCTGGAACTGAAGGATATTGAAAACCTAAAGCTTGGAATAGTAACTGCGAGAAGACATTTAGAGAGCTTGGTTGGGATGATTAGCTAAGAAGAAGAATAGCAACTTGGCACCTTAGGGAAGAAGCCATGAATTGGTGGAACTTTGTGATTAATGAGCACCCGGGAAGGATATTCTCTTTGGATGAATTCAAGGATCTATTTGAGATGAGATCCATGTCTAGAGCAGAGGTTAGCTTGCAATTGAAAAAGTTCATTCAGCCGAGACTAGGAGATTCTACCCTTAAGGAGTACATAGCTAAGTTTACTAAATTAGCTAAATTCAGGATGAGCCAGATAGACACACCTATTAAAAAGGCCATGAAGTTCGTGAAGGGCTTAAATTCCTTGATAAGAGAAATGTTGTTGGCCCAAGTATCTATGGAGGCCACGTATGAGATGTTGGTAGAAACAGAAATGCTACACGTGGCCAATGAAGAAGATAAGGGAAGAGAGAAGGAGAAGTGTGCACTGACTGAGGAAGATAAGGGAATAGAGAAGGAGAAGTCTGCACTGACTGAGGAAGATAAGGGAAGAGAGAAGGAGAAGTCTGCACTGACCCAAAAGGAAGGAGGGAACATGAAGGGGAGTTTTTGGGCCAACAATTAGTTGAAGGGGAAGTTTAAGAAGGATGTGAAGGTGTGTAAAAAATGCTAAAGGAAGGGTTATGAAGCTAAAGATTGTAGGGTAAGTATGATAAAGGAAGCCTTTAAAGAAAGGTGCTTTAACTGCCACGAGGAAGGGCATCACAAGAATCAATGTCCCAAAATGGCTAAGAAATGACCAAGCGGTCTGGCCTACATTATTGAAGCCATTCCTATTGCTAGTAAGCCACCAAGAGACCAAGGAAAGCTCTAGAAGTATAACTCTTATTTTTTGGGTTATTATTCGTACCCAATTTGATTCAGGGGCATCACATTCCTTTATAGCTAGGGATGTAGTAAATTCCTAAAACCTTCAAACCCAGATGATCAACAACCCAATAGAGGTTTCCGATCCTATTGGGGGTTCGACCCATCTTTCTCTTATTTGCAAAGACCTAGTGTTAGACATATAAGATGTTGATTTCGTATGTACTTCGTACGTTCTAAATTTCAAGGGGTATGGGCTTACCTTGGGTATGGATTAGTTGTCATATTATGGAGCCATTCTTGACTGTGATAAGAGGGTAGTACAATTAAGGAGTTGTGGAGGTCGTGGCCTAGAAGTTTTTCATACACACCAATCTTTAGTTGAGTTAAGGCATTTATACTCACTAAATTTATTTGTTGTTGGAGAGCTATTATCAATACCCATAGTTTGTGAATTCATTACTGTCTTCGAGGAGATCTCGGGTCTCCCGCCCCATAGGAGATTGAGTTTCGAATCGATTTGGTGAAAGGTGCAAGACCCATTGCTCTGCCTTTGAGCATATGGCCCCTAAAGAATGAAGGGAATTGGATAAGCAAATCTTAGAACTATTGAAGAATGGATTCATCCGTAGGAGTACTTATAAGTAGGGAGCCCCTGTTATTTTTGCTACTAAAGTAGGTGGTTCATTGAGACTTGGCGTTGATTATAGGGAATTAAACAAGGTGACAAGGAAGAATAGGTATCCTCTACTTAGAATAGATGACTTGTTCGACCAAGTTATAGAGGCTAAAGTCTTTTCCTAATTAGACTTAGCAACGAGGATTGCAGAGGAAAGCAAGCCGAAGACGGCATTCCATACTCCAAATGGGCTCTTTTAGTGGGAAGTAGCGCCTTTTGGATTGACGAATGCCCCAACATACTTTGTGGATTTGATGAGTAGAATATTTAGAGGGTAACTTAATAAATTTGTCATGGTGTTTGTTGATGATATCTTGGTTTTCTCTAAAGGCAAGAAGGAGCATGAAGACCACCTTACGAAGGTATTGGAGACTTTGAGAAGAAACCAACTCAAAGCCAAATTTTCTAAATGCCACTTTTGGAAGAATGTAGTTAAGTTCCTTGGGCATATTGTTTCGGAACAAGGATTGGTTATGGACCCTGCTAAAGTGGAAGCTGTCCAAGGATGGTAAACTCCTAGTAATGCATCGAAGGTTGGAAGTTTTATAGGGTTGGCAGGCTATTATTGGAAGTTCATCAAGAGCTTTGCACAAATAGCAGTCCCTTTAACCCGATTGACTAAGAAGAATCTAGTTATTATTTAGGATGATAGATGCAAGGAATTTGAGAAGCTCAAGGAGTCATTGACTAGTGCACCTGTGCTCACTATTCCAGATAGAACCAAACTATTTATGGTTTTCATAGATGCATATAGCAAAATATTAGGGGCAGTTCTTATGCAAGAAGGAAAGGTAGTTGCCTATGCTAGTAGACAACTAAAGGACCATGAGAAGAGGTATCTAGTGTGTGATTTAGAGTTGGCAGCCATTGTTTTTGCCTTAAAGATTTAGAGGCATTACCTCTTGGGGGAAGGTTTGAGTTATTCAACTATCATAAATCACTCAAATACCAATTTCCCAAAAATATTTGAATCTCAGGCAGCAAAGGTGGATGGAGTATGTAGCATCCTTTGACTTTAGTATCCAATATACCCCTAGAATAGGAAAAGTAGTCATTGACGCCCTTAGTCGGATACACGCTACCCTAGGTGCTATATACGAATGGAGACAGTTGGAGTTTCTCTTGAATTTTTACTTCCAAACATCAACTGAACCCATTCAAGGTTTTCTATCAGTTATGGAGATTATACCAGCCTTGATGGATCGAATTGGGCATGAGCAAGTGAATGATGAGAAGTTCGTAGAGATTTTTGAAAATTTAAGAAAAGGAGAGCATTTTTTACATGGTAGGAGGTATTTAGTTGATGAGAAAGGATGTTTGAGAAGAGAAGGATGTCTTTACGTCCTAATGATTGATGATTTGATGAGAGATGTGCTTATGAAGTGTCACCACTCAAGGATGAACATTCATCCTAGAGGGGATAAGATGTACAAGGACATGAAAAAATTTTCTTATGGAATGGAATGAAGAAAAGCGTAGCTGAGTTTGTTGCAAGGTGTTTGACATGTCAAAAAATAAAATCTGAGCAAGGGAAGCGTGGTGGATTATTATTGCCTTTGGAAATTCTGACTTGGAAGGGGGAACATATTTCATTGGATTTTATGGAAGGACTTCCTAAAAGTCAGAAGGGCAATGAGGCTATTTGGGTTGTTGTAGACTGACTCACTAAGAGTGCTCATTTTATTTCGATTAGGAGAAATAGGACTAGCGCCTCTCTCGCACAGATTTGTATTAAGGAGGTAGTTCATCTACATGCAATTTCTGTAAGCATAGTTAGTGATAGGGACCCCTTATTCACTAACGAGTTTTGGAGGAGCCTACAAACAGCTTTGGAAACTTCTTTGAACCTTAGCATGACATATCACCCACAAACTGATGGACAAACAGAGAGGCTGAATAGGATTTTGGAGGACTTGTTGAGAGCTTGTGTCTTGGATTTTGGAGGACATTGGAAGCAGCATCTACCTTTGGTTGAGTTTTTTATAATAATAGCTATCAAATGACGATTAGTATGGCCCCTTTTGAAGCACTGTATGTGGAGCCATGCAAATCGCCTAGTTGTTGGTGGGAAACGACCAACAAAGTATTACTCATACCCGGTTTAATCCATGATTCATTGGAAAAGTAGAGTCGATCAGGCAAAGGATGAAGGTTGCACAAGACTGTCAGAAATCTTATGCGGGTAAAATAAGGAAAGAGCTCGAATTTGAGGTTGGAGATATGGTATTTGTTAAAATCTCCCCTCTTAGAAAAGTTGTTATGTTTGGGAAGTCTGGAAAATTGGTACCTAGATTTTTTGGGCCATTCAGAATTCTAGAAAGAATAGGAAAATTGGCGTACCGTGTGGAGCTTCCTAACAAGTGGGCAAGAGTCAATAATGTTTTCCATGTTTCTCACCTTAGAAAAGCCTTCATGACACCGCTAAAAGAATAGAGCCTGATCAGTTGGGAGATTTTGTTGAATATGCGAGTATACGATTTTTGTTTGATGATAATAAACATACATATATATATATATTCATTTAAATGTATTTGTTAATGTACTATTTTATTTTCACAGATTAAATAAATATTTGCTGAATAAAATAAATAACACAGAATTTAAATTCAAACGAATATTTTATTCAAACAAATATTTATTACAATTTTAAATAGTACAAATTTGAGCTCTCACTAGATATACACAATTATGATTACAGCACAATTTTCATTTACAAATGCACCTCACTACATTTCACTCATACACTCGTTTGTTATCTTCAACTTCATTCCAGATTGAATCCAGCATCTGAGCAATCTGCAAAAATATACACTGACGCAGTAAAATTGAAAATAAAATATTTTTGCAGTATAAAATAAAATGTAATTTTGAAAATATCATTTGCCTCAGTTAGTTGGGTTGTTCGTCATCATTTAATTTTGAATGCATCATACACGAACAGCTTGTGACATGCACAGTGTATCACTGTACATGCCACAAGGCCGTGCACACCAATATACACTTGATAAATCTACAGGGACAGGTGAGCACAAGGTCAAACCCAAATCAAAAGCCGGGTTCAACTCAAGTGAAATAAATATAAAGTCACGAAATTAGAACAAGGTGAAACCCGAGCTATTAGCTAGATTCAACACAGGTGCAAATCAAAATGAACAAGTACAAAAGGTAGCACAAAACTGAGCCGTCGAGCACAAGATTCAAATACAACCAAACAAGAACACAGTCTCGACCAAAACAGCATCAGACTTGCATAAGATCATACATGAACCAAACTGCCCACGCTCAAAGACAAATGTAAACACATTGCATCAGTACACATGAGGACAACTAAGTGCACATGTTCGACCAAGTGAATATGTCAACATACACTGGCAGTGCAAACATGAACAAACAGACTGACATGATGAAGCTAGTGATAGCAGATCACAATGTACACATGGAACTCAACAAAGATCAAGTGAACAACAGTGTCTAGACCACAATGCAACAGTCAATAGTAAAGACAACAACAAGGCTATAACTTCAATCATGTATGCAGTAAACAACATGTACAGTGATATATATGCAACAAGTTAAAAATTGCAACACTACAGGCAAACACACGTGAATGGTTAACAAAGGCAATGGTCAAGAGAAAGACTCAAGTTTGCAATATATAACGACACTGCAATACTACCAGAATTCAAGAAAGCCCTAATTTTCTCAAGATCGAAGTCATAGTAGCAGTAACAGTGCCGAAGACACAGGAGTCAAAATTAATAACCAGTTCAAATCAAGGCCGCAGTCAACCGAAAAATGAACGAAATTGAACAGTTAAAAATCAACCGTGGTAGCCAAGGAATCGATCGCAAGCAATTCAGAGCCGTGCAAATCAAGGAAACAGGAAATATACGATTATGAACAAGTCAGAAAAAATTACTAACATCCATACAAAATCGAATGGCCAAAGCATAGCAATTGACAAATTCAAATGATTCAATACGAACGCAAATATAGGAATTCGAATCCTATAAATCCCAATCATCATCGGTCGTAAAAAAGGCATTCGAGTTCAAGCAACAAAGAATAATCAAACAACTCGAATCAAGATCGAGTTCGAGCAAAACAGAGTACAATAAATCAACAACTCGATTCGAGTTCGAATCAAGGCAAAACAAAAGTACTTTTAAACAACATAATTTACATACCAGATTTGTTGATTTGAACTCAATACTGGAAGGAGTCGTGTGCAAAGAGAATCATCAGCAATCGAATCGACAAAGCCGACGACTTCATCACTAAACCCTAAATCAGGAAGAGGAACGAACGAGCTAAACGAAGCAACCATTTTTAGAGAAAGCGGGCCGACATAACAAAAGAAAGAAAACAAAAGGATATAACCCTTAAGTCTTATGAGCCGGTTTCCTTTTAAATTTATATTGAGTTTTTAATTAGGGTTTAGTGTGTTTATTTTTTTAAATTGTTTTCAAATTTGTATCTTTATTTTAAAACCGTTGTAAATTCTAGTCGTGTGACTAGGGGACAAACTACGTGGCATAGTTTGAGAATTCGCAACTCAGTGGCGTAGTTGTGGCAGGGTTTTGAGCGTAGATTTAGGTTAGTCGATAGCGGGTGTCGCGAGTTTACGTGTGTAAGCATCTGACTATCTAATTTCTAGTAGAAACCTTGGGGCAGCACATAGGCAGGGTTTTGCCGAAGTTGGGTAAATCTGTGTGTTATATTTTCTGCATTTACTATTCTGCTATTATCTGTGCTGCTGTTACACGACTATTATCTGTGCTGAAATTATTTTATATATACTTCCGCAATAAATTTTTATAATTGATAGTATCACCCTATTCACCCCCCCTCTAGGGTGAAGTCGATCCTACAGATTCTGAAATGGATCTGACAGTGCCTTGTACCACTACACGCATAATGGAGCACGACACTAGGATACTCCGCAATAAAATAATTAGGTTGGTCCGAGTATAATGGAGGGACAATCCGGCGGAAAGTACATGGAAGACCGAGGAGAAGATGAAGAACACTCAACCAGAGCTTTTCACTGGTAATTTTTCTCTCTAAAATTAGAATTTGGTTGCATTGTGTTGGCTAGATTGGATGGTAGGAGATGGTTGTTACACTTTTTCACAATCACTTTACCTTTATGTAAAAATATTCGTGCATTTTTAGATATTTGCATTTATACTTTCATGACACGTTTACACACTCACGCTAGGATTGAGCTTATTTTAGCATGTCTGCAGTACATAATCACATTGCACTATTAGTTAAGTAGATGGTTATGGAGAGAACTTGGTTGTACAACATGGATGTTATGCCCGTTACGTTGTTCGGCCCTTGGAAGATTTCGGGATAAAATCCTTTTTAAGGAGGGGAGAATGTAACACCCCGTAAAATGAACCATAAATACATAAAGTAAATTGAATTAAATATGATAAGGGTTGAATATGAAATTTGACAAAAGCTAGAATTTAGTCACAAAAGTTATTCCGTTGCATTCGTGGCGAAATTCTAATCTATTTCCATATATAATACACTGAAAATGGAGCTCAAGCAAAGAAGTTATGAGCATTTGATGTTTTAAGATTTAAATTAATTTAGTTTGAATTCAAATCTAAATGAGAAATCAAATTTAGGACTTCAATTTTAAAAATTAGCTTTGAGACTAAGTAAACATTTAATAACGTTTAACATCAAAAGTTAACCGGGTAATAAAATAATTGTGCAACGGAACAAAATAAACGTTCCTCAAAATAGAGGAGCGGTCGACCTATATAGGTCAACCGGTCAACTGTAGCGGTCGACCGATCGCACAAAGGTGGTCGACCGCTTGGCAACGAATGTTGCCAGTGGCGGCTAGGGTTTGAAGCTATGTTATATTCAGCTGTACGCTCTAGATTTATCCATTACTTAGCTATTTCCATCCTACGATTATTGTGTGTTTCAACCCCTATAAATAGAACCCTATCATCTTCACTTTTATTCATATTATTTTAGGGAATACGACGAAATTTTGCCATTACTATCTCTCTATAATAAGATTCAAAAACTCCGTAGAGAATTCAGGTAAGAATTCAACTTATTTCTTATTTGTTTCTTCTTCCTCCAATCTATTCTTATCGTATTCTTCTCCAATTATCCTGAATCTATTGAATATATATGCCTCTTCCCTATTGTATGTGTATATATATGTCAAAAGGGAGAGATTCTGGAAGAGATCAGAAGGCTACAAATCCAATTGAGTAAAGCTAAGGCTAATCATGAGTGGAAACCTTAGTATTTCTTTTCAGCAGTTGTTTAATGTATGTTGTTTTGGATTTGAATATACCTTAGGGATTTTGGAATTTCGAAAATATAATAGACCAAAACCTCCAAAATTCCTTTTTATTTCGATATGTCAATTCTATGTTGAGATTCCCAATTATTTACATCAATTTGATGGAATTTGTTTCGTTTATGCAATTTTTGATAATTTCAAGTCTATTCCACTTTTTCTTCTTCGTTAGGTCAAATTGTGATTCTTCAATTAAATAATAGGTTTAGATTAAGAATTCTATTCGTCGTTTACACCACTTATTCTAATTTATTTTTTTGTAAAAGAGGAGTTGAATAGAATGTGGGGTTGAGATTGTAATTCTTATTGTTTAAAATATTCTATTGAGTTTGTGTAATAAATTGAGTTTCTATTTTATTTACAAGTCTGTTATTGCAGTTTTGGTTAGGAGTATTTATTCCCTGCTTTGGATATTCGAATCCCATGAAATGTTGGGAATTTGAAGAAAAAGGACTTGTGATAATAGTTGGTTAGGGAATTAACATTTAACGCTAGTTTAGGGTGTAAAATTCGTGTGTTTAGAACTTATAGGCGCGAATATTTATTTATCTCTATTTACGTAATTAACGTACAATTATTGCGTATATGGCGTAATTAATTAGACATTTATTTACATTTATTTCTCGCATTAAGAAGGTAATTGATTGTGAGGTGAAAATAAGAGGAAACTTTATATAGCCTAATTATTATTTTAGGGTGTAATAAGGAAGATTCCTTATAAGGCCTTATTTATGAAACAGTGACTTGAGAGTGTGTGCGTGTGTGTGCGTGTTTTTGTTTGTGTGTGTGTGGAGAGTAATTGATTTATGGCTAAGTCATAGGATGTGAGCTCAATAGAGTTACATGACAGAAGTCTGCTCTTCACTTTGAGGCTACCACCAGTTGTGTACAATTTTATTGATGTGAGATATCCTTATGATAAATATTTGTAATGACATGAGGTTGCTCCCAAATTCTATAGAGGAAATCTGCCCAGCTAATTTGGCTACTAGTTCTTACGAATGGCGGACTAATATGGAACGTCATTATGAGTATGGGCCATAAGACAAAGGGTGTGCTTCGGGCTTTTGTGGTATTAAGTGGTTGGACCCGCCTTTTTCCCCAGATAAAGTATTAAATTGCCAAAGGGACACGTTAGGTGGTATCTCTACAGGGGTCCGCTTTTGGAAATAGTCTAATTGCAGTATATGAAATAAATAGTCTGTACTAAGTGAATAATGGACCTTTGAGTTCAGTATGCTATTGTAATAATTGCATAAATAGTGGGAGCTAGCTATATAGAACTTATTGATTACATCAAGTTACAAAAATGGTTTCGTAAAACATACAGAACATTATTTATGAAATAATGACTATTTTTCAATGTTGACTGAAAATGGACATAGCTATATTTCAATGTGAATATTATGAAAATTCATTATGAAATAAAACTATAATGTATTATTTGTTTTCATAACAAAAGCGATGCATTGGAAATACCAAAGTATCTAAAATTATTTACAATTATTTTGTTGTTACAGACTTAGCCGTAGTTTTGAGAAATAATAATTATTATATAGTTATGAATCATATGATACTGGTTAATTATATCTCAGATAATTAAATGAAAAATGCATCCATTTAGTGGGAGCGTCACAATAGTTAATGAGCTCTTCATATTGATACATATAGATGTATGCAATCGTAACTCTATTAATACTAAAATGGTTCTACATATTTCGTCATGTTCACTGATGAGTTATCATAGAAATAGACATATGTATTTGATACACATGTAAAAATTTATGATAAGCTCATATAATATAAAACAGAAGTAAATAAAATAACGTGAGATAGAAATGGTTTAATTTTATCTAATAGGTAAGTATCTTGGAAAGAGTTCCGTATGAACCTAATATGAATCAAGTTTTAGTCTTAAAGATCACTCCACCCTATAATACATAATAATTTATTAATAAGGAGTACTCGAACCTTGTTGGACAAAGCACGATTAATGAGGAGTGAAGTTGAGTTAAACTCTTTCTATAAGGTGTGTACTTAAAAGTAGTATATAAGGTTAGAATTAATATCATCCAAAAGAATAGTTTACAAAATCATACAAGATATGGGTTTATAAGAAACCATATCATGTCCTAAGCAAAAGAGTTGGCAGGTTGTGTGAGTCGAAAGACTGCACATATTAATTATACGTAAATGATATTGTATGAATTGTCCAAAAGAAGTTTGGGTACGATAGTCATTGGATGACTAATTTATGTCGTGAACATAAGTACATAAATTTATTGTGAACAAATGCAAATTCAGTTTTATGTTGCAATTCATAAAATGTTTATGAATTTTCATTGCGTTGCACTGATAAACAACCACTGTTTCAAGAAATACCAACTTTACAATAATGGAATTTCTTTAAGAAATTATTGCGATAAAATGGATTTGGATACAATCCAAGCATAAAACTGATTACAAGAGATGAAATGAAATTGACTGAACCTAAATAAAAACAATACATTAGAACATCTAATGAGTATTCTTGTACACTGAAGAGAAACTGTGAGTTTCTCGTTAATATCAAGAATAAATAATCATTGGTTGTTTAATTAAACCATTAAGAGTATCGACTCTATGATATGGTACGATGCGCAAATCAAAAATAAATTCCAAGCATATTATCAAACTATAATATTGATAGTTGTATCCAAAAGGATATGATCCATTGGCCATAAATATGTCTTTAAGAGAAAGACAAATACAGTTGGATCATAGTGAACCACATTGATAAGAATAATACCATGAATTTTAATTGTTTAAATTAACGTAACAGATTCACCATTTGATGCGCTCAAGTTGGTTTGGAATTTTCTCACAAAATTATCGCATGGCATGACTTTATATTTTGGTACGTATGTGTTGAAACGGAAAATCATAAATAATAATTTAGAGTAAACAGTTTACACATAAAAACTTAAGTGACATGAAGTCAGCGAGAGCGATATTGAGTTTGTGAGTTTTTTGATATGATCCAAAAACTGATATGAAAGCGTCATTCGACAAGCATCAAAATGGAATAAGTGTTTTGGTAGAAATACCAAATAATTTGATTGTTAATCAAAATGCGGAGGGCGTGTGCTCAAAAGAAAGAAAGTTAAAAGGTGCATAAATTTTTTTAAACCATAAGTAAATAACACGCTACTGATTGTTAAAAGTGTACTTATGTTTAAATTAGCTTTTGTTGTTTTAATACTCAATGTTGGATTTGTAAATGATGTCATTTATAGTCAGTATAAACGATATTGTGAATATCCCAAATGATATGCACGGACAACTTATTATAATGTTTAATACGGAATATGTAAGACGGATTCTTTAAGCATTGGCAATAAGAATTATCATACTATTATATTGTCTATGATATCGTGATTTGCTTATGTATTTGATAGATGAAGTAAATATCAAATCCAAATTGATATAACTAAATAGTTGTTTGAAGTGTTCTCATGTATTTATGAAATACTAGAGAATTGTTTATAGAAAGAGTAAACTCCTTATGAAGAAGTGTTCGGAATCAAACTTTCGTAACTGAAATTAAGTATAATATGCCAATAATAAATTCAAGTTAAGAATCTTTAAGTTCGTAATGTTTCAAATGAAAGACTGTGGCTGATTCAATGGAAAAGGCTAAGTACATTGCCTTTTAGCGCCGCAATGAATGCACGAATTTATAACCGAGCCAAGGGTGATTCCATTTGCTGAGAATCCCATAACATTATTATATGAAAACAACTTCGTGATATATTTCATAACAGAAATTAGAACTCATTGGAAGTTGGGAGACATACTTCGAATTTCCAAATGATAAAGGTAGGTTTTCAGCGTCGGAGAGAGTTAATTGATAGAGTAGATAATTGAAGCATAATAGCATACCCATCCACCGAGGGACTAACCCAATTAGTTTTGAAAAAATCGATTAGAGAAGTTGGGATAAGATTCCATAATTGACCCCAAGTGCAAGTGGGAGATTAATAGAGTTAGGGGTGTGTCCTAGAGGCAATTATGTAATTTGTTACATATATTTAACTAGATAACCAATCTTGTTCGAAGTAAAAAGTGTTTTCTTTCTATTATATACTTGATATAATGGATTATTTTAATTAATTAATTAAATTAAATGTGTATTTGATAAAAAAACCATAAATGGTATTTTTTGTGATAGTAGTTATAAAGTGTTATAACCGTGAGTAATTTATCACAATGAAAATAAATATACCATGTTAAATATTTCAAGTCAATATGTATCGAGATTTGATATCAATACATTCGTTGAGACTAGAGTACATAATGCTCTACAAATATTTTGGACGGTGTATTAATCATGGTTGCTAGAGGCACCATGGGGTTACGTATTGATAGTCATTGGATAACTATGGAATGACTCACTTGATAGTTTTCTGTTTGTTAATAGAACTAAAGTCAAACAGAAAATATCGATATAACAAAATTACATAGTTCTCTTGACTTGAAAATACTACTGATCTTCAATGCAGAAGCTCTATTTTGATCGTAGTGAAATTGTGGCATAGTGTCCATCGAATGACTACAGTTGGATCAAGTGGAAGCAATAGAAGTAAAACACTATTCAGGAGAGGATCCATCTTCTTAGTTATACAAGGTTAGTATCACTGTCAACTAAAGTCAACTAAAAGTCAAAATCTCTCTCCCGAGCATTTTGGTTAATAATAATTGTTATTATTGAAGCAAGGGCTTTGTGTTTAGACTATAGAGTTGAATATGGACGATACTGGAATCTAGACCATTCCCAAATTCCATAAGTCTAAAGTGATATTGTTTTGATGAAGAGAATTTATGTAAATAATAGATACAATCGGGTAACGGTTAACAAAGTAAAATTGGATTTTATCGAAACCAAGTAACTAATAAATTTGGCAAAAATATCACACCACCTGCTAAGTGACGTGTGAATGTTAATATTCGAATAGTTCGATATTAATCGCTGACCAAATTTACACCTAAAGAGTCACATAACCGAACCGTTAAATGCTCCTTGACCACATGATTTAATTAGTTTATAATTATTATAAATTAACTAAATTAATTTATATTTAAGAAATATGAGTTATAAAATTTTATTTTGACTCGATGAACTAGTATTATTAAATGTATTTGTAATAGTTATGAATATATTAATCGAAATATGATATCGATACGCGTTGAAATTGGATTTAAATGCTATATATTTTGTTCAGGCTTTAAATGGGTTTGTAGCCCATATAGGGGGATGGTTAGTTTAGCTATGATAAGGCAATGAGGTTGCAGCCATATGGTGGAAATAAAGGGGTTTGATTTGGCAGGATAAGATAAAGAGAATTGGTAAGAGATAAAGGGGGATCTACATCCTTACTTGTCTCTAATCACTCCTCTATATAAGCATCTCAACCCACACCTATTGGAGAATATTTTTTGGAAGCCTCCAAGCCCCTCATTTCTGGCCGAACACATCATCCACTCCCTTCCATTCTTACAAGCGCAAATAAAATATAAAATAAACACTATTCGATAGCCAATGGTTAGCAATTCGAGAGATAGCACTTTCCGAATTAGAATTCTAAGTTTATTTCAACGTTTCAAGGTGTGAGTTTTTGGCATTGGTTTAAGGTAATGATCCAGTTTACAAATATACTCTATTGGATTATTATTTATATACCATATTATAATATATTAGTTAGGTGACGGTTCTATTATATTAATATATTATCACAATCAGATTGGTTGTAATTTATATTCTCATATATTTATTTAAAAAAAATTATTTTTGTCATACATTTACCTATAATGTGCATGACTAAAAGTAAAAAAAACATTTTTTATTTAATCTATTTAATATAGGTTATTTAAGTATATAAGAGCTCTATAATTTAAATTCAATATTCTATTATATACAAAATATGGTTTTATAAATTTTTATGAATAGTTTCATATATATATATATAATATTTTCCATAGAAATAAAATTATTTAATTTTATTTATATATTATTATTAAATATTATTTAAAATAATTAATTATATCTATAAATATATGTATTATAAAATATATTTGATATTTTATTAAATTAAATCCACATCCAATTTGTTTTGGTAGAAAAATAAAAAAAGAATTTTTTTAAGACGCTAATATTTAAAAATCAACTGAAAATAAAAAATGATTTTAAAATTGTTTTTAAATTACAAAATTATATATTAAATATTCAAACAACAAAATGCCACTCAGATTTTATAATAAAAATTCAAAATTCAAAATTATGTTTCAAAATATAATATTTATTTTTGCTTATTATCCATGTTTATTTTAAATATATATATATATATATATATTTCAAATAAATAAACGAATTTTCTTTGCCGTGCGCATTATTAGATGCATATATATATATATATATATATATATCTTATATATTTTAAAGATATCACCCTATGCTTCTTTTTACATAAGGCAAGGCCTAGTCTGTCTTCCCTCTTCTACCCGTGCTTTTGTCAACAATAGGTGGAATACCCATAACAACACTCACTACTCCCTTGCTAACTTTGACTCCTATATCTGGTCAGATGGCAGTGGAACACACTCCACACATGAAACATATAATGCTTTAAATGGCAGTGCCACTCATGCTAAGTTCCTATAGTATAAGAGAATCTGAAACAAATACACAAGTGAGAAATTAAATTTCATGCTATGGAGGGCTTTTAAAATTGCTTTGCACACTATGGACAATCTTGAGAGAAAGGGAGTTATAACAGTAACTTATTGTGTCTCTGCAACACGAGGAAAGAAGATGTATATCATCTAAACTTTGCTTGCCCCTATTCGAATTACATATGGAAGAAAATTAAGGTTAGAGGAGGTTTTGACCAGCCTGTTTGGGACAGCAAGGAGGAATTGTAACGAGCCAGAATTTATATTAATTAAAATTTGAATATTTAATTGATTTCAAATATTAATAAGTGAAATTAATAAGTCGAGTAATTTAAAATTCGAATAATTGGATTTAATTAGGTAATTAAATCGATAATTTAATAGTGAAATTTCAGAAATAATTGGAAATCTCGATTAAATGTGTTAAAAATGATTTATGAAGTTTTATTTAATCATATTGAAGTTATAGAAATGTTATAGAACTTTTAAAATTTTATTTAAAGTTAAATTGTGAAAATTGAATATTTTAATATTTAATTATCGACTGAAAAATAGCCAATTTTCGAACAGTCTCAGAATTTGACGAAATTAGTTCCATTAGATCCGTAATAGTTTGTTATTATCGGATTTCAATTTTCGTAGCAATCAGAGTTGTCGTTTGACCGTGGCAGCTCCAAACGCATCGAAATTGTTTTAGTTTTAATTCGGCCAATTAAAATACTCATTTTTCAAAAAGTCTCAGATTTTGACGAAACTAGTTTCATCGGATCCGTAATGTGATATTATTGTATGGTTTCAAATTTCGTGTCAATTGGATTTACCGTTTGTCCGGAGCAAGCCAAAACGCATCGAAATCGGTTTAAATCGGTTTAATTTAAATTGATCGTTTATAGCCATATCTCGCACAGATGATCGAATTAGCTTCCGAAACCTGTTCCATTGTGTCCGGAACATGGGATAAACCCTAGAAATGCCGGTCACCGCGCGTAACTCAGAGTTCGGAAAACCCGAGATGAATAGTGTTTCGATAAAATTCTATAAATAGGTCCATTTATTCACAAAATAAAAAAAAGGAAACCCTAATCTATTTTCACAGCCACCATTATCTTTATCAATGGCCAGAAAGTAATCATCTTCTTCCCCTCCGATCTCCTCATCCGTCGACTTTCACCCAAAACTCCCAACTACAAACTTGTAGACGACAACGAGAACGACATATTCAACGGTCATGATGGGAATTGGAGAAACGGAGAGGGAGCTAGGTGGCCGCGTACGTGCGTGGTTCGAGCGCGAATCTCAAGGAGGAGGAGGAGCCGAGCTCCAAGCTGCTATGGGCGGTGGTTCGAGAGGCAATGGCGCACGTGATGGCGGCCTCTGATCATTGTGAAATCAATGTTAGTGGGTCACGTGATTTAGGGTTCTAGGGCGGCTCCGTGTTTCTTTGCGTACGCGTTTTCTGATTTGGGAAGAAGGCAAAAATAGTGGCCATGATTTCTCAACTTGGAGTGAAGGGCTCAGATCTGTTGAGGGTAAAAATATAAAAAGAAAATGTAAAATAGTTATATTAAAATTTGTATAAATTTCTGAATGCGATAACTTTTTGCTACAAGGTCGAAAACGCACGAAACCAGTTGCGTTGAAATCGTATTGACGAGCACTACGCAATGGAGCTGGATTGGTAATTTTTTGAGCTAGTGAAAATTTTGATTGAAATTTAACGCCTGTTTAATTTCAATCGGAATAAATCGCTATTGGGACGAATAAAAGCAAAGGTGAGAATTTCTCACTCAATCAAACTGTTTCGATTTATATCTTAAATAGTTAAATTTAAAATTGTTGATAGTGATTGATTTTGTGAATTGGATGATGATTGCTATTTATTGTGTTAAATAGACATTATACGCCGTTAATAAGCGGAGGTTAAATATTAAAAACATATACCGCGATAATTTCACATTGAAGTGAAATTGGTATTATTTATGTATAGCAATATATATATATATATATTGGAATATGTATATATTGGAGTTGATTTTCCGCATTGTATAGCGGATGAGACCCTATTGCGCCGCATAATAGCGGATAATATTTATTAATCCTATATACCGCGATATTCCGTACTGGAACGGAATTGGTATTGTGCTAACATTTTTGGATGCAGGGGGACAGGTTGGAGGGATCCAACTGGATTCCTCAACTGTATTGATTTATTTACAGATATGATTGTATATTCTGTTGTCATATCGATATATGATGTTTGGATGCCGTCATTGATTATTTGGTGTTGTTGCATCATCAGATCCATCTTTGAAGTTTTAAAAATGTTAAAGTGAAGATTTCGAATTTAAAAAGGGTTTTTAAGTGATTTCGGAAAATGTACGTTTTTATTAATAATTGGAAATTGATTCATCTTAAATAAATAAATGTTGTAATTTTTATGTTATTGAAAATTGTGATTTTTGTGAAATATAACCGAAAAGTGAATTTTGAAAATAAATAGTTGATTGATTTATAAAATGGTTTAAATTGGGATTTTCTTGAATTATTATGAACGATTTATATAAAAGATGTATAAAATTGATATTTTATAAATTAAGAATAATGGGATTTGTAACGACCCTAAATTTTCGACCAAATTTAAAATTTTAAATTCATCGTTCAATAAAAAAAATTGAAATTATAACGATCTCAATTTACGCCCAAACTTTATTTGTGACATACGTCTAGTTAGGAATGGACATAGAAAAAGTTTCGTTGAAAAATATTACAGTAAAATCCGTTCGCGTTTTACTGTATATCAGTCCATATAAAGCTGCGTAAAATTCATCTTCCAAATCCAAATATTTTTACACAGTCTGTTTGTAAAAATTATTCTGATCAAGATTTTATAATTCGTTTCGTCTAAAACTGTCATCGCCTGCTCCGTTTAGATTGTGTTGCAAATCGTACCATTTAAGCGGCGTAAATGCAAATTTTATAAAATCATCGTATCGCAATAACCTGTGTACCGTTGGAACCGCATCGTTGCGCTGATCAAAACGGTATACTCATTTGTGTAAATCGGAGTCTGACGTAAAATTATTCGTGTTAATTCATCGGTTCCAGACGGACCAATTAAATAATACTCAGCCCAAATTTCCTTCAGCCGTTTACAAGCAATACAAAAATTTACCCCAGCTGAAATTAAATGAGTTTGTGGGGAGATGAAGTGTGAAGGGTTGCGTTGGGAATAGGTGAAACGTTTGGGAGTTCAAAAAAATTTATTACTGTTTCTAAAGTTAAAGGAAAGCATTTCGTTCATTTTCATCTTCTCACTGTTCCTATTTTCATTTCATCTCCATTCCACTCTTTACATTTCAAAACTCTCCTGTTACTTCTTTCTCTTATTCTAACTTGCCTTCTGCAAACAAAAATTTAAACAAATCCTAAAGCTACAGGTACGTGTGTCCTTTCTTTATCCCATTTCCTTCTTCTTCTTTTTTTTTTCTCTTCACTTTTGAAAAATTGTAAAACCCATCCATCTCCATTCGCATCTCCCTAACCGCCTGCACCCGCTCCTCTCTGCCAAACCCTGCTCCGCCCACTTCCTGACCCAACCGCCTCAACCACCACAAACTCGCGCCACCTCCCTCCACTGCCCTCCGCGCGAGCATACGTGATTGACCACCCTCTGCCGGACAGCCCCACCTTCCAGTCCACGCCATCAGCACTCACCCTCCCAGCATCGACACACGTCCAGCCCACACCCCACTGTCGTTTTCCCCAGACCCGAGCCACACCGGTCTCGTCATTGCCAAACTGTGTGTGTGTACTGGGTGTCGGTTGCGTGTATTTGGTGGCGTGTGACGTGGGAAATGAGTGCTGTGTGTTATGTGCGTGTACATATGAGTTCGTGTGCGTATGGGGCAGCGTGTGTATAAGATGTGTTCATGCATGTTAGTGTGCGTGTTGCGTGCAGCGTTGCGTGTGTGAAAGTGTAGGGGAAAAATAAAATAAGTGTTTGCATGTGTTACGTGTGTGTGGTGGCAGGCTTAGTTTTATGCGTGAGTAGATGCAGTAGAAATAGATTTGCGTGTGTGATACGTTGTGTGCGTGCGTGTTGTTTAAAAAAAAAAGAAGGTGAATTGAGTTTTGCGTGCATGAGCTTCTGAGGGGAAGTGAAGCATGAAAGTGGGGGTTGGATGGTTGAATTCCAGATGCTGGGAAAAATATTGTCTGAGTCTCAGACATGGGAAAAAAAAAATTTAAATAAATGAATTATGTTGCTGTCACAATTTATATACAGATGTATATAAGTTGATGTTTGGGTTAAAGTTGTAACAAATTTTCGTTTCCCTGTTGTTGTTGCAGCAACCGACTGACTTCTGTCGCAGCAGCAAAAATTTCAGCTTCGTTCTTTCCTCCGTCTTCGGTAAGCGCATCTATATAAATTTATAAATTATATACAATGTTCATTGTATTAATATCGTTCCTTTTGTCGATATTACAGTGTTCGTTGTTGGTGCTGTACCGTCTCTTTTCTGCTTCTTCGTACTTCGCCGTCAAATTTCTTATCCACGAAAGGTGAATTAATTTTCACGACTATATTCTTATGCAAGTTTGAATTGATAAATGATTGCTATGTGATGTTGAATTGGATGTTAATTGTTATTGTTAAGTGATAAATAAATTGCAAGTTAAGAATTGGATATAGGATGATTAACGATTTAAAATGAATTATATGTGTCGAATTTTGATTGTTAACTTGACCCCTTTTATGATGAATATTGATTAATTGAATTGACCCTTAAACTGTTAAGTTAATTGACACATAGAATTGACAAATTTCACCTTGGACTGTTGAACGTATATTGAATTAACTGTTGTAATTGAAATTGAACGACAAGTGAAACCGTAATGTTATAATCTTTAATCTACTTGAAATGATAGAGAAGATTCTAGAAATAGTTATATTAATTGGCGTAAATAACAAACGCGAATTAATACGATTATTTCGGGATTATTTGAATTTGTTGAATTGTTGTGAATGGATGCTATTGCTTGTTTATTTACTTTGACACCATCCCAGCTATCACACTGCAAGTTCCCTTTGTATGTTTTGATTTTGAATTTAAATGGAATCGGGTTGAAATGATAAATACCCAAACAATTTGACTTAGGATAGAAAATTAAAATAAAACACGATTGGTCAAATGTTTTGATTTAAATAAAAAAAAATAAAGTTTTATTTGACGAATAACAAAGTTTTGAATAATTTGAAATTTTAAATTGGAATGAATGTAAATGTGAATATTTGAATTTGGAACGAATATTAAAGTGGTAATTGATAAAAAGAATATTGTTTAAAATTTAATTATTTAATAATTAAATTTAGAATTATTTGATAATAAATATTTGAAATAAATAAAAAATTAAGTGTTGAAATTATTAATAATTAACCTTTGAAATTATTAATAGTTAAGTTGTGAAATTATTAATAAGTAGTTTGAAATAATTAATAATTGAATTTTTGAATTTATTAACAATTAAGTTAGAAATTATTAAATGAATGAGTTTGAAATAATTAAAATTTAAGATTTGAAATTATTGTAAATTTGATAAGATCGAATTATAATTAAATTGAAATGAATATCTTTATTGGGAGAAATTGAATTATTGAACAAGTGAAACTAAGTTTCTTTAACTGAGTTTTGAAATTGTAACTAAATAAATAAAAGATGAAATGAATTTCTTTTTTAAGGAAATTGAATGCGCTTTATCGAAACAAATGAAAGACTTGTAATTTAAAGAATTGGATTTGATAGGTGTAATTGAAAATAAGTTGTAACTTTGATAATGAAATCGAACTTAAGACGTAACGTAATGAATTGGAAATTGAATTGAAATTGATTAATGATAAATTAATTAAATGAATATCGAATGAAAGCAATATTAGATTTAAATCGATTTGAACGTTAAATTTAGTTAAATGATTTTGGAATGAACTACAGTGAATATTGAATTGTTTTAATTGAAACTTTGAAATTGAATTATCGAAATGTTGAAACTGAAATTGGAAAGTTGGAAACGTAATTTTGGAAATTGATTTCGAAAGACTAACGAATTGTCGATTTACGAATTCAAATTGAAATTGAAATGGTTTTGAAATATATTAACGACCAATCGGTGTTAAAATCACGAAAGGTTATTAAAGGAACCGGAGTCGGTTTGGGACATACTCACTGTCTAAACCGGAAACCACTTTAATAACTATACGCGAAGTGATGATCCAGAATGAAGTGGTTGGATTGGCGAACGTTGATGATTGAAGAAAGTGAACGATAATGGATAGCCTTGACACTTGTGTCAAATTTGAAATGACTAAAACAGGAGCTGTGCCGGGCCAATGGAGGATTAGCTACCTCAAGTGGACACACTTCTTCGTAAACTATTCTTTTACTTTGTGATTGATTGGTGCGCACCCTTGAATTGGGAGTGTTGTCTCACGGTGTTGCGGGCGCTGCGGCGTTGCGTTCTCACCAGCCCGGATCAGGCGAACGGTAGTATCACTACCTTGGGTATAGCCTCATGTGCCTTGTCATACTTGTATTCCATTTATGCGCGACCACTACGATTTTGATTTGTACCTTTAGTATATGTATTGCCCTCTGGTGACTTCCAGTTTTGGGGAAACTACGGTCTTGTATATGCTTTTGGGAATAAAAATGTGTTAAGGGTGGAATGGGCCATGACTTAACACTATTTTGATATCTTTATTATTACTGATAGACATTATCTATTTATCGTACTCTACTATATATAGATAGTTTATCGGATCCTGAAAGATGCTTATTCCAATCATCTTTGAGTTATTGTTATTTCAAAATTTTCTAACCATATTATCTGTATAAGAATATATGTCCTGATTCGAGTGTTTGTTTGTGCATATGCTCGGATCAGACTGAGGATTTCTGTTGCTGCTTATTTGGAGCTGAAGACTTGAAGACTATCTTATCTTTATCAGTATTGTTCTTTCCATTTGGACTATTTGGACATCTATGTTGTTGTATTTCTTTTATTTGAGACATTGTTGTATTTTCTTAGTAGCTTCATGAACTACTATTATGACATTGTTGTAATTCCGCTGCACAATTCTGTTATGTTATATTTTCTGTGATTCTGTGATGATTCTCATTTATATACTTATACTCCATTTATGATTCGTGTTTTGTACTATTTAAGTTGACATGTGTGGATTATTGTCAATTTAAATGGTCCAAATATACGGGTCGTTATAGGATTATAAAACAAGTTTTTAAAACTGTTAAAATGAAAAAAAATGGATTTCATAAGTGAACGAAATTTATAGATTTATAATTTGTGAAGTTATAAAATGAATAGATGTTTTAAATAAATGGATTATAAGTTCTTAACTTATAAAATAGACTTCCGGTATATAACTGAGTTATATAAATTGAATTGGATACTAAAGGAGATATATTCGTGATTTTGGACAACGAATTATCCATTAAGTTAAATGTTGTAATAATAAGAGTTTGGTTGGGAATTTTATCCATGATTTTGGACAGTGGATAATCTTGTAAATAATATGTGTAGAAATGTTGAATTTGGACAACGAAGTATATTCACGATTTTGGACAGTGAATATATTATTAAATAAAATGGATATGTTTTGGAGAAGTGATATTTTAAATAGAAATGAAGTAATTTTTTTAAAAGATGTTTTAAAACGTGTTAAGTATCGAATACATAGATTTCAACATTCATTGTTGAAATAGACGTTTTCGAGAAATAAGGAAATGGTAGACTATAACACTGTTGTTATAGTAAATGATTTCGGAAAGGAAATATTTTTGTATTGTATTGGGATTTATATATCTATCTAAATTTCGAATCCCTATACTAGTGATTTTGGGTCATCGTAACGATGTTTTACGTAACATTCGTTTTGACTCAACTAAATTTGTGAAAAAGAATGATTTCCTTAAAGAATGAAATATATACTTAATTTTGATTTAAGTATACCGAATATTTTCCAAGTGTTGAAAATAACTAGATTTGTGAATTACTTATTTTTAAATAAGTATGGAAATGTTTTTCCAATGTGAAATAAAACGTTTTAGAGAATTTATCTTTGTAAAGATAAGTTGAAAAGTGAATATTTGAAATTTGTTTCAAATGGTTAAGTGTGGAAAATTATATATCTTGTAAAGATATTTTGGAAATTAAATAATTTGGAAAATTATTTGGAATCTGATGATGTTGCGCATCTCTATTTATAGTTAAATAACCGACTATCAATAATTACCTTGAATGGGTATTTGTTGTGTATTGGATGAATTTGAATGCCACACTTATTTTTGAATAAGCGCTCACTGTTCGGGTTAGCCGGGAAAGGACCATGGGGTCGTATAACCCATTCCGAATATGTGATACGTCGTTATGAATCGCATTTGATGACCGGTGTTGAATATCGGATATTTTTGAAAGCGAAAGGATTACTGTCGAGTTACTCTATATCGGCTGATCTCCGATATAGAGGTTTTATCACCCTTAGTGACGGGAAGTCTGGACGTGATTAGAAATTTATCCGGATGTGCAAGGGCTTCGTGAGAAGTGCCTTCAGTTCTGTTCGATCCCGGAACAGACTTGTATGGTTGTGTGTTTGACGTTACAAATTGAGATATAAAGCTGATTTCTTTCAAATACATTTCTGTTGGTGGCGGAGAATTTATTCTCTTAGCTTAACACCCCTCTCTAAGACGTACGAGCTCAGAGGTTATGTAGTTGAAATTTATAAGCGATATACTCCCAATTTGGTAACGTGGCATGCTGAGTGTTGCTATGAAATGATCGTTGTTTGATCATTTGTGATATGATTATTTGTTTGATCATTTATCTTTGTGATCATTTCTTTGACCCGAAGCATGGCTTTGTGACAAAGCGTAGCTTTGTGGACGAGACTTCGTCGGACCTCACACCCCGGAAATGGTCAAAACAGGAAGGATGCAGCAAGGTTCTAGGGAGTAGCGCCCCTTAGTGTATGTCATTCCTTCTGGATAGAGGTGGTATCATGGTATGGAGCCCAGATACTTAACCTATGTTGTTGCTGCATTATTATTCTTATGTGGTTGTTGGAAATCGAGGATCCTCGGGAAGATCGGTTACGATCGGGGGATGGCATACGCGTGTCAGTAGTTACCTATTTTTGCAGAGGTAACCCGGCCTTGTGTTGGCAGAGATCCGGTTAGGTTCTCTGGTCGTCTTTCCAGAGGAGTACCTATGTGGCAATGGGAAGTTCCTTGGCCTGACCATTTGTTGGAAATCCAAAGAAACAATACGAGCCTTGTACAGTTTTAGTTGTAGAACCTGCCATTTAATATGGTAGCTATTGTAGGCATACTACAATGGTACCTATGCTGGCTAAGATTTATATTCTACTTTCGAAATGTTTTCTACACTATGCACTAATAATAATATCAAAAAGGATTTGATTTTTTGCGTAGTAAGCATCTTTGACTATCATAAGAAGAAATCTCCTCCAATTCTGCGTTTGCATTGTGTGTGTGGCGGGAGGTCTTATGGTAGTTTCATTTTCCAAAAGCATTGCGAAATTGACTTTAAAATCTTCCTGTTGTTGTTTTAAACAATAACTGTTTTAACTTCTCACACCAGTCACCATTACTGACCTAGAGTTTATTGTTTACCTTCCTAAACTCTAGGTGCCCACCAATTTCCACACGGGCAGTCTAGAGTCAGGTTATCAGGTCATTCTGGATTCGGAATGCTGTGGAGCTTAGTGGCGAGCTGGATGGCGAGACGTACCACTTGTATATGATATTATTTATTCCGATGTGTATTCTATATGAGGACAAGTTTATATAACTGCCCAGTGTTGTATTGTTGTTGTAAACTCTGATGATGGTGTAATGTATAAAATGATATAGTTCTTTGATTTAAAGATTATTCATTTATCTATTATATGTTGTTCCGCTGCGAATGTGAGATTCTGATATTGTTTCTGTTTCTGATGTTGTTCTGTTGTTCTTCTTTCTTTTTCTTCTATCTTTTCTTCTACCTCTTCTTTTTTAAAACCATAACGGTTGGGATTTCCGGCCTTCGACTGGGCGTCATTCGATAAAGTGAGTATCGATGTCGATTTTCGAAAGTCGAAAATTCTCATACGTTACATTTGGTATCAAAGCATATGGTTAAGCGACAACCCTGCTCTGTTGGGTGTTACTCATTAGAGATAGAGTTAGTAGTGCTCTAGAATGAGTTGAGTGTAATAATAGATACGAGCGCGTATTTGTTAGTTAATATAAAATTGTTTTATATTGTGATGATTGGTTTGTTGAGTGGTATATGGATTCTGGTCGGTATTGTCCGTACAACTCTATTGATAGGGATCTCTAAACACTTATATAGAACAATTCGGCATGATATTGTTTTAAATTGGGTAAATGAAATAATTTTACCTCGATTATATTTTATATATAAAGAAATAATTTTTCGGAAATTATTAAAGTATATAATTGCACTACGCCATAGATGGCCTACTGCAACGAAATTACAAGGTGTTGCTAGCTATAATGTAACGATAGGTATGCTGATTTTTGTCTATTGCAACACTCGCTTCAAGGTGTTAGCATAGGTATCAACAAGATGTTACAGTAGCTATAGATGTATTCAAATTAAAAAATTAATAAAATTAGCAATCCGCGTGAATACGATCCAACGATCCACATTTAATCTGATTGTTAAAACGGATCACCACTGCAATTTGTCCCAAATTTTCGTTTTCCCGCCGATCCCCCTTTCAGTTTTCTGGGTAAATTATCGACTTCTCCACTTTTTCTCTCCGATGAAACGCAAAATCAAATTAAAAATGCAGATTCAAAAGGCAAGATCGGTGAAGGTACGTTGGTCGAGTATTGGAATGTTGGGATCGTGAAGCCATGGTTATTCGGTTACGCCCTCTTCTACTTCCGCCTTCGTCGATGAGATCTGGTAGGCCTTATTCTTCCAATTCTTCACTCCAGTTCGTCACTACCGCCATTTGATGTTTCTATAGTTGACTTTCCTCCGTTACGAGCTTCTCCTGCTCGCCTGCCGCCTCAGGTATCGTCTGTCCTTCTGTCGAATCCATTCCATGCCCTGGAATCCTCCTTGCAATGATTCGAAGACACTGTTCCTTATTTGGCCTGCCTGTAGATGCTCTTGGCCTTGGTTCTTATATTCCTCCTATGCTAGCATCTTGTCGTTAAGGTGGGCAGTGGCATGTTGATAATGCTAGTATTGAAATTGGAAATTTGGCTTCTGTTCATGGTACTGATAATGCGTGTGTTGACGCTGATTTTGGCAATGTGGCTGTTCACGTTGTTCCTAATCTTGTTGGAGCATTGGTGGTTGAGGATTGTTTATCAGTTGAGTGCACGCAAGGTGCTTGTGTAATTGACGCTCACATTTTGCCTATCCAGATATTGCTGGGCGCATGCATAATAATGTTGAGGCGAACCAATTGCATGTTTAATGCTTGGGTCCCCTCTTTTGGTTCTGGAAATGAACAACGTGTTATAGCCATTAAAGTAGTAAGAGGTATATCCAAATATCGCTATGCTGCTAAAATTGAAATTGATGCTCCCAATCTTCTTGCTGGGAATGATAGAAAGGGGCAAGCTTGAGGAGTCATGGTTGTCGTTGGGGGTAGTCGCGTCGACGGTGGGCAACAGTCGCAAGGCAATGGTCGCGATATAGAAGGGGCCGCGATCGACTGCATCTTCATCACATTATTATGTGAGTAAATTTTACTCACCTCTGCATTTTTAACTTACGTTTCTTCACTGTTTGGTTCTTGAACTTTATGTTCTTCACTGTTGACTGTTGCTTGATAAGAATAGCATGGCCTTGGAGATGTTTTAAGTTGGAATCAAATTATGAAATTTGAATAGTTCAAATTTTGAGGTTGCTGGAAATATAAATTTCCATATGAAAGCAAATTTCTATGTATCAATGATCATTGTGTTATATGGAAGAAAACTATATTTATATATAGATCAATATTTTTATGAAATTTTTGGAAAGAAGTTAAGGTAGGAAGCTTGAAAGAGTATTTATATAAAATAGAGGAAAAAGAAGAAGGGATACAAGATTTTGAATTATATCTGTGAATTGCTTTTGAATTATATGTGTGAACTGCTTTTGAATTGTGCTAATATCTGTGAACTGCTTTTGAATTATATGTGACAGGTATTGAACACTGGACAACTGGATACAAGCTTGAAGACAGAGTCAAATCAAATGTGCATGAGCTTGAAGACATGTTTCAATGAAGGTCGATCCCCGCCGGGACTGCGGTGCCCCGGACCCCCGCCGGCGCTGCGCCCGGACCCGCTTCTCGGCTCGCCTTCGGCTCGGCACTCGGCTCGTCATATATTTATCAGTGTCGGTGTCTGTATAAATTGAAACTGCATATGTAATGAGTGACCTGAGTGATGTAGTGAGGAATATCTGTATATGTGAATATCAGTGTTATATATCATTGAATTGTAAAATAGTGGAGTCAGGAATTTGTACTATTTCAAATGTTGAAATAAAATATTCATTTAAATAAATTACTGTTTGAATATCAAATTCTGTGCAATAGCATTTTATTAAATAAATATTTATTTATATTAAAAAATCAAATATGCTCTACATTGTGGGTCCCACAAATTCAGAAAGTTAATATCTATAGCAACATTTTGGAATGTTGCTACAGACACCTATGGATGTTGCTATAGACCCAAATAGGGTTCTATTGCAACAATATTTCTTATGTTGCCTTAGATAGTCAAAATGTTGCCTTTGAGGTCTGCGGCAACACGGCAAAATGCATCACCGAGAAAGTGTTGCCTTTGCCCTTTTTTAGCCTACAGCAACATTTTTTGGCACTTCCTGCATCACTTCTTGGGTGTTGCAGTATGCAATCTATGGCGTAGTGTTGGTTGTTTGGTTGTTAAAAATGTAAAAATATATAAGTTGATAAAAGTTGTTTGAATAAGTTAAATAAAACAACAATTGTAAAAGAATAAATTGTATAAAAGCAAATGAATTATAATGTGTGAAGTTATAATTAAAATGATTTGCAATGGTAAAATAAGTCTTATATATAAGAAGTGAAATTATATGAGAAAAGTGATTTATAAATGAGATTTATAAAATGAAATTTTTGAAAAGAATTTAAGCACTGAATTCACTACTGTTACTGGGAAATAATAAGGGTGATGACTGCAGCATCATCAGTATCATTTTCGAGTTTCTGTGTGATTGATTTGCTAACATAGTAAATTGAAATTGAAGTTTTGTTGTGATAAACAAATTTGAAAATTAAAGTCCAAAGTTGTAATTGATAATTATAAGTGAAGTGAGTTTTATACTTATAATATGATTTGGAAATTTAACTAAAGGAAAGTTAAATAAATTGAATTGGATTTGATAGGTGATTATTTAATATGATTTGGAAATTTAAATAAATAGGTTGTGTAACTTATAAAATGAATAAAGGTAAGCAAAACAAATTGTGAAAGAATGGTTAAACAATTTTGTTAAGCAAAATGTGATATAAATTTGACTTTGGTAAAAGTTAAATGGAATTTACTTTAAATTTGAATTTCAATTGGATTTATAAGTGGAAATGTGAATGGAATATAACTTAAGTGATGTTGAACGAAGTTGATTTTGATATCAAAGTAAATTAATAAAGTGAATTTATTAAATGAATGTGAACTTGAGTTATATAAATGAAATTCAATTTTTATATGTTAAATGAATTAGCAATTGAATTGAAAAAATGGATTGAATGTTAATCAATCTATTGTAAATAAATTGATATGGAAAAATGAATGTAAGTATTAATTCATTAAAGCTAATAAATATGTAATTGAATGGAAGTCAATTTAATATCAACCAATTGGAATTAAAAGTGTTGAACCAAATCGAATGTAAAATTAAATAATTTGGTTGTATGGAATATATATTTGGTTGTTATATGATTGTTAGTTGATTGTATATAAATTCATTAAGTGCTAATGAAATTGAATTGATTAAAATTGAATGCTAAAGCAATTGAATTTAAAATTAAAAGTGAAGTAAATTTAAATAAAAATTGATTTGAATTGGAAGTGAACAAAAGTGATGTAAATTAGTAAATGTAAACTAATTGAATTGAAAATGAATGTTGATAAAATTCCAATGTTAATGAATCAAATATGATTTAAAATTGAAAACCAATTCATTGAATATTAATGAGAATATTGATTTGGTTTTGAAGTTGTTGAATGTTTATTGGATGATGGATGCATTTGTTGCTTTGGTTGCAATTGCTATGTTGGCACATGTAGTTATTATGTTGCTATATGTTGTATATCGATATTATTTTCTATATACATGTTCTCATATTATTGTTGAGTGTTTAGTAGGTGCGGATGGCGTTTGCTTCGCATTTGGAGCTCGATTTCGCACTATATTAGCCGTATACGCTCGCTAAAAATATATAAGGTACATATCTCGGATTAAATATCGTACTTTTACACTTTTTTCCCTACAGGATGCCTCATCACTTGATGAGATGTATATTTGTGATATATATACCCTGTCATTTTTTTCGGATCGAGCCGCGCAAAGGAGGCTATGGCGAAATTTTCCGAAAATTTAAGGCGTTAGAATATTTTTGAGAAATTTGAAATTTTTGAAAAACTAAGTAAAATTTTGAAAACTTAGTAAAGTTATTGTAAGAAGTTTAACTATGGATTTTGGAAAAGTTAAAAACTTAAGTGGATTTGAAAATCTAAATTGAACTGTATGTTTTGAAAGTTAATGAATTCTGTAACTCTTTCTTACTTGGTAATTTCGAGGACGAAATTCTTTTAAGGGGGAAGTTTGTAACGACCCAGAATTTATATTAATTAAATTTGAATATTTAATTGATTTCAAATATTAATAAGTGAAATTAATAAGTCGAGTAATTTAAAATTCAAATAATTGTATTTAATTAGGTAATTAAATCGATAATTTAATAGTGAAATTTCAAAAATAATTGGAAATCTGGATTAAATGTGTTAAAAATGATTCATGTAGTTTTATTTAATCATACTGAAGTTATAGAAATGTTATAGAACTTTTAAAATTTTATTTAAAGTTAAATTGTGAAAATTGAATATTTTAATATTTAATTATCGACTGAAAAATAGTCAATTTTCGAACAGTCTCAGAATTTGAAGAAATTAGTTCCATTGGATCCGTAATAGTTTGTTATTATCGGATTTCAATTTTCGTAGCAATCGGAGTTGTCGTTTGACCGTGGCAGCTCTAAACGCATCGAAATTGTTTTAGTTTTAATTCGGCCAGTTAAAATAGTCATTTTTCAAAGAGTCTCGGATTTCGACGAAACCAGTTTCATCGGATCCGTAATGTGATATTATTGTATGGTTTCAAATTTCGTGTCAATTGGATTTACCGTTTGTCCGGGGCAAGCCAAAACGCATCGAAATCAGTTTAATTTAAATTGATCATTTATTGCCATATCTCGCACAGATGATCGAATTAGCTTCCGAAACCTATTCCATTGTGTCCGAAACGCGGGATAAACCCTAGAAACGCCGGTCACCGCGCGTAAATCGGAGTTCGGAAAATCCGGGATGAATAGTGTTTCGATAAAATTCTATAAATAGGTCCATTTATTCACAAATTAAAAAAAAGGAAACCCTAATCTATTTTCACAGCCACCATTATCTTTATCAATGGCCAGAAAGTAATCATCTTCTTCCCCTCCGATCTCCTCATCCATCGACTTTCACCCGAAACTCCCAACTACAAACTTGTAGACGACAACGAGAACGGCATATTCAACGGTCATGATGGGAATTGGAGAAACAGAGAGGGAGCTAGGTGGCCGCGTACATGCGTGGTTCGAGCGCAAATCTCGAGGAGGAGGAGGAGCCGAGCTCCAAGCTGCTATGGGCGGTGGTTCGAGAGGCAATGGCGCACATGATGGCGGCCTCTGATCATTGTGAAATCAACGTTATTGGGTCGCGTGATTTAGGGTTCTAGGGCGGCTCCGTGTTTCTTTGCGTACGCGTTTTCTGATTTGGGGAAGAAGGAAAAACTAGTGGCCGTGGTTTCTCAACTTGGAGTGAAGGGCTCAGATCTGTTGAGGGTAAAAATATAAAAAGAAAATGTAAAATAGTTATATTAAAATTTGTATAAATTTCTGAATGCGATAACTTTTTGCTACGAGGTCGAAAACGCACGAAACCAGTTGCGTTGGAATCGTATTGACGAGCACTTCGCGATTGAGCTGGATTGGTAATTTTTTGAGCTAGTGAAAATTTTGATTGAAATTTAACGCCTGTTTAATTTCAATCGGAATAAATCGCTATTGCGACAAATAAAAGCAAAGGTGAGAATTTCTCACTCAATCGAACTGTTTCGATTTATATCTTAAATAGTTAAATTTAAAATTGTTGATAGTGATTGATTTTGTGAATTGGATAATGATTGCTATTTATTGTGTTAAATAGACATTATACGCCGTTAGTAAGCGGAGGTTAATTATTAAAAACAAATACCGCGATAATTTCACATTGAAGTGAAATTGGTATTATTTATGTATAGCAATATATATATATTGGAATATGTATATATTGGAGTTGATTTCCTGCATTGTATAGCGGATGAGACCCTATTGTGCCGCATAATAGCGGATAATATTGATTAATCCTATATACCGCGATATTCCGTAGTGGAACGGAATTGGTATTGTGCTAACATTTTTGGATGCAGGGGGACAGGTTGGAGGGATCCAACTGAATTCCTCAACTGTATTGATTTATTTACAGATATGATTGTATATTCTGTTGTCATATCGATATATGATGTTTGGATGCCGTGATTGATTATTTGGTGCTGTTGCATCATCGGATCCATCTTTGAAGTTTTAAAAATGTTAAAGTGAAGATTTCGAATTTAAAAAGGGTTTTTAAGTGATTTCGGAAAATGTACGTTTTTATTAATAATTGGAAATTGATTCATTTTAAATAAATAAATGTTATAATTTTTATGTTATTAAAAATTGTGATTTTTGTGAAATATAACCGAAAAGTGATTTTTGAAAATAAATAGTTGATTGATTTATAAAATGGTTTAAATTGGGATTTTCTTTAATTATTATGAACGATTTATAAAAAAGATGTATAAAATTGATATTTTATAAATTAAGAATACTGGGATTATAAAACAAGTTTTTATAAGTGTTAAAATGGAAAAAAATGGATTTCATAAGTGAACGAAATTTATAGATTTATAATTTGTGAAGTTATAAAATGAATAGATGTTGTAAATAAATGGATTATAAGTTCTTAACTTATAATATAGACTTCCGGTATATAACTGAGTTATATAAGTTGAATTGGATAATAAAGGAGATATATTCGTGATTTTGGACAACGAATTATCCTTTAAGTTAAATGTTGTAATAATAAGAGTTTGGTTGGGAATTTTATCCATGATTTTGGACAGTGGATAATCTTGTAAATAATATGTGTAGAAATGTTGAATTTGGACAACGAAGTATATTCACGATTTTGGACAGTGAATATATTATTAAATAAAATGGATATGTTTTGGAGAATTGATATTTTAAATAGAAATGAAGTAATTGTTTTAAAAGATGTTTTAAAACGTGTTAAGTATCGAATACATAGATTTCAACATTCATTGTTGAAATAGACGTTTTCGAGAAATAAGGAAATGGTAGACTATAACACTGTTGTTATAGTAAATGATTTCCGAAAGGAAATATTTTTGTATAGTATTGGGATTTATATATCTATCTAAATTTCGAATCCCTATACTAGTAATTTTGGGTCGTCGTAACGATTTTTTACGTAACATTCGTTTTGACTCGATTAAATTTGTGAAAAAGAATGATTTCCTTAAAGAATGAAATATATACTTAATTTTGATTTAAGTATATCGAATATTTTCCAAGTGTTGAAAATAACTAGATTTGTGAATTACTTATTTTTAAATAAGTATGGAAATGTTTTTCCAATGTGAAATAAAACGTTTTTGAGAATTTATCTTTGTAAAGATAAGTCGAAAAGTGAATATTTGAAATTTGTTTCAAATGGTTAAGTGTGGAAAATTATATATCTTGTAAAGATATTTTTGGAAATTAAATAATTTGGAAAATTATTTGGAATCTGATGATGTTGCGCATCTCTATTGATAGTTAAATAACCGACTATCAATAATTACCTTGAATGAGTATTTGTTGTGAATTGGATGAATTTGAATGCCACACTTATTTTTGAATAAGCGTTCACTGTTCGGGTTAGCCAGGAAAGGACCATGGGGTCGTATAACCCATTCCGAATATGTGATACGTCGTTATGAATCGCATTTGATGACCGGTGTTGAAGACCGAATATTTTTGAAAGCGAAAGGATTACCGTCGAGTTACTCTACATCGGCTGATCTCCGATATAGAGGTTTTATCACCCTTAGTGACGGGAAGTCTGGACGTGATTAGAAAATTATCCGGATGTGCAAGGGCTTCGTGAGAAGTGCCTTCGGTTCTGTTCGATCCCGGAACAGACTTGTATGGTTGTGTGTTTGACGTTACAAACTGAGATATAAAGCTGATTTCTTTCAAATACATTTATGTTGGTGGTGGAGTATTTATTCTCTTAGCTTAACACCCCTCTTTGAGACGTACGAGCTCAGAGGCTATGTAGTTGAAATTTATCAGCGATATACTCCCAATTTGGTAACGTGGCATGCTGAGTGTTGCTGTGAAATGATCGTTGTTTGATCATTTGTGATAAGATCATTTGTTTGATCATTTATCTTTGTGATCATTTCTTTGATCATTTGTTTGACCCGAAGCATGGCTTTGTGACAAAGCGTAGCTTTGTGGACGAGACTTTGTCGGACCTCACACCCCGGAAATGGTCAAAATAGGAAGGATGCAGCAAGGTTCTAGGGAGTAGCGCCCCTTAGTGTATGTCATTCCTTCTGGATAAAGGTGGTATCATGGTATGGAGCCCAGATACTTAACCTATGTTGTTGCTGCATTATTATTCTTATGTGGTTTTTGGAAATCGAGGATCCTCGGGAAGATCGGTTATGATCGGGGGATGGCATACGTGTGTCAGTAGTTACCTATTTTTGCAGAGGTAACCCGACCTTGTGTTTGCAGAGATCCGGTTAGGTTCTCGGGTCGTCTTTCTAGAGGCGTACCTATGTGGCAATGGGAAGTTCCTTGGCCTGGCCATTTGTTGGAAATCCAAAGAAACAATACGAGCCTTGTACGGTTTTAGTTGTAGAACCTGCCATTTAATATGGTAGCTATAGTAGGCATACTATAATGGTACCTATGCTGGCTAAGATTTATATTCTACTTTCGAAATGTTTTCTACACTATGCACTAATAATAATATCAAAAAGGATTTGATTTTTTGCGTAGTAAGCATCTTTGACTATCATAAGTAGAAATCTCCTCCAATTCTGCGTTTGCATTGTGTGTGTGGCGGGAGGTCTTATGGTAGTTTCATTTTCCAAAAGCATTGCAAAATTGACTTTAAAATCTTCCTGTTGTTGTTTTAAAGAATAAATGTTTTAAGTTCTCACACCAGTCACCATGACTGACATGGAGTTTATTGTTTCCCTTCCTAAACTCTGGGTGCCCACCAATTTCCACACGGGCAGTCTAGAGTCAAGTTATCAGGTCATTCTAGATTCGGGATGCTGTGGAGCTTAGTGGCGAGCTGGATGGCGAGACGTACCACTTGTATATGATATTATTTATTCCGCTGTGTATTCTATATGAGGACAAGTTTATATAACTGTCCAGTGTTGTATTGTTGTTGTAAACTCTGATGATGGTGTAATGTATAAAATGATATAGTTCTTTGATTTAAAGATTATTCATTTATCTATTATATGTTGTTCCGCTGCGAATGTGAGATTCTGATATTATTTCTGTTTCTAATGTTGTTCTGTTGTTCTTCTTTCTTTTTCTTCTATCTTTTCTTCTACCTCTTCTTTCTTAAAACCATAACGGTTGGGATTTCCGGCCTTCGACTGGGCGGCATTCGATAAAGTGAGTATCGATGTCGATTTTCGAAAGTCGAAAATTCTCATACGTTACAGGAATTGTCCAACAATTACAAGTTAACACGATGGAATGGTCCTTCTATATATACGCTTCTAAGCTTACTCAACATTATAGTGAAAGAAATTTGGAGAGAAAGAAATGTAGAATTCTTGGTATTAAGAGGAGAAACAGGAAAGATATGATCGACCGCATAAGTCGTGATAGTGCTTATGCCTTGAAATTGTCTGTGCTTATCAGATCCTGTCATTATTCCTTAGATAAGTTAGGCTCTGTTTGTTGTTGTGTGTTTTTTCGCTTTCTCCTTTTTTTATTTTCATTTAGTTCTACCTTGTTGTATCTCTGTAATTTTTATGTCTACAAGTAATTTCTTACATAGTATAAATAAATGGTAGGGGCCACTCATCCCCGTTGGTTTTGCCAAAAAAAGACATCAACAATTATATATTTATTATTATATTATTTACATATACATTTATGAATATATATATGCTTAATATATACACGTTTAGAAATATATATATATATATATATATATATTGCTTTTGGTTTTGTAAAATAATTAATATAATATATAAATATTTTGAACATACTTATATACTTACATATATATATATATATCAAATGTTAAAATTCTAGTGTGTGTGTATATATTTATATTTATAATAAAGTATAGTTTTTATATATTTTTTGTGTGTAAGTGTGTGTGTGTGTTATAGCATTTGAACATGAATTTTGACAATATATTTGTATAGTAGATGAGCTAACATATCTGTTGCGGTATGAATCCCAACACTTATACACGGGCATGTTATACCTTGCATGGATTACTACATTACACATGCACATATATATGTGTATATATGATATATGTATATATATAATACAATATTAATAGCATAATATAAAATTATATTATAAATTTAAATAAAATAATGATTTTATTTAAAATAAATTCAAAAATGTTCTAAATAAATTAGACTTCACGGGCCAAATAAAGATCCAAAACGGAAAAAAAATTGGAATCCGCCCATTACTTCCGCTGCGGGCTAGCCAGTTCCAACAACTTTACTTTTTGGTGTACCATGATATTCAGGTACTGCATTAAAAAATATTTTGGCTATGCCTTTGGCTGTGAAGGGATGTTGTGGAGAAAAAAGAGTGAGAATATTTAGAGAGCCTATTACCCACCACATATATGGAAGTGCACTTGTGGATTTTTGAAAGTCCTATGATGAAATACATAGAGATATCACTCCAAATCTTATCTTGTATGGGGAGAGGTTGCAACACCCAGGCACTAGTATATTTTCATGTTTATTTCTTTAGAAAGTGTCACATTCTTTTACAAAATTATCCACATCTGTCTTCATACCCTTCTACCAAAAAACATGCTTGAGCTTATGCTTTATTTTTTTTAACCCCTGCACGGCCCCCTAAGGGAGTTAAATGGTATTCAGTGGTAATAATTTTTATTAACTCCTTACAATTGAAATCTAAGTAGATCCTCCTTTTGTAGAATATAAGGCCATCCACTATGTTATATTTACTAGGGTTAGTTCTTCCTTCAAATTTTTTTTTGTAACATTTGTTTCTCATCCTCAGAATTTTCCATAAGTCTTTTTAATTCCTACACCAAACAACTCTTTATGGTTGAAATTGCATGGTAGTGTATTGCTAAAATTTGTTTCTGGTAGCCTAGAAAGGGAGTCTGCAACTATTATCTCTTTCCTTTTTTATATTCAACATTATAGTCAAACCCATATAGCTTGGCTAACCATTTTCCATGAATACCTATTGTTTATCTTTGTGACAAGAGATGTTTTAAACTTTGATAATTAGTCTTAATTAAATTTTCTTCCAATTCAGTATTATGACCACTTTTTGGTGGTCAAAATTAAGGCTGGTAGCTCCTTCTCATAAGAAGAAAGTGATAAATTTTTTCCATTCAAGTCTTAACTAACATATGTTATAGGCTTGCCATCTTGAGTTAACGCAGCTCTAATTCTTACTCCACTGGCATCACATTCAATAACAAAATCTTTGTTGGAGTTAGGCATATTGAGTATTTGCAAAAACCCGTCTCGAAATGGGCCTAATTTTTGACCTAGAAAAGGCCCATCGAACATTAGACCCATTTCAAAATCGGTCATTGGTTGATAAAAACAAAACATAGAGCTATCTACTAATGCTATCAGAATCTCACAATGGAAGGGATAAAATATAATACCATAAATAGTATCCATTTTATAAAAATTCAAGTATTACCACAAAACATAATATCTCGATATATGTGGTACAATATCTCAAAATACATTAACATTATGTCTGAAATGGGTACATCAAAATATACAAAAACATAAGTAGATAGATGATTGCCACAAGACTCTGTCTCCGCCTTCATCTCTTAGATTGCATCGTCTTCTCTAATCTGTATTGTAATGAGAAAGGAGTCGGAACAACAATGCCCGATGAATAAAATCTCGAGTCTTTCCATAATAGTATTTGGTAGCATAACTTAGATAAGAATATGTCATATGTATCCTAAATATATTTCTTATGAATAGCTCCACCTGTAAGCCCGAAGGCTCTCCCAGTCCAATCCTATAACTTACACTTTTCTAATCCAGCTCTATAACTTACTTTCAACTATAGGCCCAAGGCCATTCCTAGTCCCACACATCTACCATCAATCATGTCCTAACAATGTGAGAGAAAGTAGCCATGCCACTTAATACTTTCTTAATGGGAATTAGGCAGACTTTGACCATTTAGTACCTATATCTTAGGCATGTCCCCATCATTTACCTAACCCAAGGTTGACCCCTCTCTGGTACAATCTAGCTGACATTGCACGGAATCTCATCCGGCCACTTAATACTTCTTTTTAGAAGAGGCAGACCCTAAAATAGCCACTTAATACCTCAAATCTGAAGAAGACCCTCCTCAAGATTTCCATTTACCATGCCTAAACGCTATCCTCGACCATTTAATATTTCCTAATTAGGGAGGAGGCGAATCCTACAATAGCGACTTACTACCTCCGATCCTCGAAGCAGGTTCTACGTATTATGGACCATAACCTAAACTATGACATCTCACATTAGTCTGGTTATTCATAGGCATTGGTAGCCAGATTAACTGGGTAGACTTACCATACAGAATTGGGACTAATTTCGCACCCTCCGTGGGTACTTATTATAGGCGATGTCTTACATCAACCCCAAAGTCAAACTGCTAGTAGCCAGATTAGCTGGGTAGACTTTCATGTACATTTAACTGATCTCGCATCCTAATAACTTAGTTATAATTTACACTCCTTTGATAATATTACCACATAACTCATTGCATTTTCCAAAGGCTATAAAGAAAGATTCTTTATTCCGCCACTAATCATAGTCATCCATAACTTCCATCCTATGGATTTTTAATACTAATTACTAACCTATTTATTACGCGATTAATACATTATTAATTACATGTTATTCATATGCTAATATATTTTTATAAATATGTAGTTAAAATATTCCTAGGTGTACAAAGATTGCGCCCTATACTACTCGTTAAATGTCAATATTTCCAATTTATACATGTCTAATTTCATACCATAACATATGAATTAGCTAATATCCTTAGCCCAATAATAGACTTGTATAGAAAAATAGAATCAAGTACCAAACTTATTTTATATTGAAATAGTAGAACCAACATCAATACAATTCACAATTCAATCTTTTAGCACTCTATTCAACTTTCACATATAAATTGGAAAAGGGATTCATATTTAAATTATGAAAATAGGCAGTGCAAACTACAAATAGGAGAATCTTTATCTTACACACCATTTCCTAACTTTTAGAACCCTCAGTCATATTAAAAGAGAAAAATGAAAAGTGGAATATAATTTAATATATTGAAATTGCAATAACTACAAAAATTCTAATATTTTAATACATAATAATTGAGATTCCAAAACATAAGAATTGACATTTCGCTTTGGGGGAATTTTGGGGGTTTAGATTTGAAGTTTTCATGAACCAAGATTCCCCAAGGCATATATCAAACCCAACCTATACTACACAATAACTAAAATGAGAAATAATAAGATTTCCACTCATAGATAATTCCTGGCTTTCTCCTTTAGATTTGATTACGCCTACTTCATTTTCTTTATTCACATCGCTTCCTTTTGAAATATATAATAATTGGATTGTATATTAACTAGATTTAGAATTTCAGGGATTGGAGGAGAATATAATTAAAAGTTGAATATTAACATCTAAAATCCCATACCTGAAGGCCTTAAGAATTTTCTGAATCGTGTGGAAGAAAGAAACTGACAGAGCTCCACTTACGTTTCAAAATAATTTGTAGATAAAAGCGAGGGGGCTAGACTCTTATTTACAGTGGTTAGAAGTCACTAGAATCGTCGAATTTAAATTAATAAAATCCGAGCTGTTCCCGACCTGAATAATCATTGCCTTTGCAACATCCACCGTCGACCGCTCCTACCTAGGCGGTCGACCAATTTCCTATATATGGGAACATTTTATTATTGCCGTTTAATTACTATTTAATTCCTTAATTAATTTTCAACGTTAGCGTTTCTTTTAACATTTTCCCTAAACCCATTTCTAATCAACGTTAAATTTTAATTTCAAACTTTTTAAATTTGAATTCCATTTGAATTGTTTTGAATTCGAAAACTTCAAACATCAATCACTTTTCCATTTGAGCAACAATTTCAAAACTTTATACATAGAAATCAGAAAGTTACCATGAATGCAATGGTAAATCTTTCATGGCCAAATTTCGACATCTACAAAATTTCCATTTTTATCCTTATCATTAATTGATTAGTGTTTCGTTAATTTTTACGCGGTGTTACAGTGTCGGTGGCTTCATCAAATGTTGCTTAAGTGTCTCAAATGCTTTGGTGGCCTCCTCATTTCATTTGGAGGAATTCTTCCTCAATTAGTTGGTCATGGACTTTGCTATCGTCCCATAATTTTAAATACATTTTCGTTAATAACCAGTGAGACCCAAAAAACACCTTAGTCCCTTAAGATTCTTTAGTTGAGGCCACTGTTTAATAGCTTGTACTTTATCTGGCTCCACTGCAATTTAATTCCATGATATTACATGCCCTATGTAGGTTACTTTCTCCTCTACAAAAGTAAATTTGGATAGTTTGATGACTAGTTGGTCTTTTTAAAGTACTTACATGGTAAGTTTAATGTGATACATATCGTTAGACCATGTCTGATTGTAGATTAGGATATCATCAAAGAAAACAAGCACAAATTTTCTTAAATAAGGTTTAAAAATGTTATTATTCAAAGCTTGAAATGTTGATGGTGCATTTGAAAGTCCAAAGGCATTATAATAAATTCACAGTGTCCTTCATATGTCCTAAATGTAGTTTTGTGTATATTAGATGCGTGCATTCTAATTTGATGATGGACTGATTTTAAATCCAGCTTAGAAAAGTACCTTGACCCATGTAATTTATTTAGCATGTCATCAACCATTGGGATATGGAACTTATCTCTGATTGTCTGGTTATTGAGAGTTCTATAGTCAATACACATTCTCCATGTTCCATCATTTTTCTAACCATCACCACTGGGGAGTATTCGCTAGTGCTAGGTTGCTTGGTTCCAGAATCAAGCATTTCCTTAATGATCTTCTCCAGTTCATTATTAATATGATAGGAATGTCTGTAAGGTCTAAGGCAACTAGGCTTAGAATTTAGTAGAAGGTGTACTCTGTGGTCACAGTTTCTTCTTGGTGGTAATGGTGGTGTAATGCTTGTGATAGAAGGAAACTGTTGTAGGATTTGTTGCACTTTTGGATGTATGGTGGGTAAGTTGCTTGTTGGTTTTATTTGAATTTCTTTAGAATATAAGAGTAGTAAAAGCTTTCCCCCTACATGTTTTTCAGGTATGTTTTATCACTTACTAGCTTGCTATTGTCCTTCAGTACTTACCAGACATAAGATTTCCTATGGAATGGAAATTTAAATTGTAGCTCAGTAAAATTAAATGAAACATCTCCTAGTTCCTTCATCCATTGATCCACTAACACAAACTTACAACCTTTTAGAGGAATTATTAACAAGTCAATGGGCATAATACACCCTTGGCATTTGAAAATGACACCCTTGCATATTCCTTTACCCTGAATCTGCTCCCAATTTGCTGTTTGGACTGCACATTCTATGTATTCTTGAATATTTAGATCCAATTTTTTTGATAACTCTACATTTATAAAGATATGTGCGGACCCTGAATCTATAAGGACATTTATTAATTTTCCATTAATAAAGCCTTATACTTTTATAATATAAAGAGTAGGTATACTACACATGACATTGAGGACAATAACATGAGATTCTTCTTTATTTTCCTCAGGCATGGTGGGCAATTTACTTAATTCATTATTTTGGCAGTATGTCATTTTCTAGTATTACCTCTCCATCATCATGAAGAGGCATGATGCCTTCAATAATATATACTTGCTTGTTTTTACATACATATCCTACATCCTATCTCTCATTATACCCAAAACACAAGATTTTCTTCTTCTATCAATGATTTCATGAGGAGTTAACCCTTACTTCTTGCAAATGCTTCCATGGTGGTCTTCTTTGGTCCATATTTCTACTTATATTACTTTGTGAGTTGACCTTTGTTAAGTTACTTAACTTATTTTTCTTCTTGCTTGCCCATTTGCACTCAAACACTCTAGCCATACTCTTTGCCTCACTAAAATCTATAGGATGGAGGGCAATAACATCATACCTTATCTCCTCTTTAAGGCCATCAATAAACTACTCTAGTAAGAACTGATCTGGTAAAGCATCACACATACCTTGCAGCTATTCAAATTGTGTAAGAAAGACAACACAATAGATGTTCGTTTTAAATTGGGAATTTGTCCATAGGGTCTTTGAAATTCCACTGGTGAAAATCTGATGCAGCCAAGGAAGCGAATTCGTCGATGTAAATCGAATCTGTCTAGGATCTCACACGATTAGAGGAAATAATCGGTGAATCGATGATAAATTGGTGAATTTAAGAATACTCAAATGCCCAAATCCGTTGATCATGAAGATACCGGATTCTAGCAATCTTCGACATGATCGCGCACGATGCCGTGAGAGAAGATCTACAATGCTTCGAACGTTGATCAAGCGCACTTGATTCCGTGAATTGGCTTCAACAATCGTTGATTCGAGCGCACTCGAATGCCGAAGGTGGAGATAGGAGATAACACTCAACTACCAATTTTAATGGAGGCAAGAAGCACAAACCAAATTTTATTTAAAATTCAACCCCCTACAAATGAACCAACACCCGCCTATTTATAGGCAAATACAACTCACGCCTCCCATAAGTTGTATGCGACTTAACGACTTAACATAAGTCGACTTACAACTTAACGACTCAAACAAAGAAAATACAAACACTAGGTTGTTACATGACCTTCAACATACCTCACGACTTAACTACACTCATACAACGACACAACAATTTAAACAAACAAGTATACAACTTAACAACAATACAACACGACTTACATGTACCAGTCTATACGACTTAACAACATAACATGCACAAACGACTCAAACACAAGCCATACGACTTAAGGAAACAACATCCTCCAACGACTCAAGAAGCGGAGCATAACGACTTAACTCTAGAAATGCGGCATGACTTAACAGCAGCTTCATCCATACGACTCATCACCAAATGACATAAAGAAAAAGTGCAACTGGTACGACTTAAGGAAAATACTCCAACAACGACTCAACAAACCCCGAAGCATTCGACTTAAGCTTCATCTGACTTAAGCAAAGCATGTGGCAACACGACTTAATAAGGTATGTGGAGCTACGACTTAAAAATAGATGATCATACGACTTAAACAACTTGGTGCAAACGACTTAAGCTTCAATGTCCCAACGACTTAAGGCTTGCGTAGTTTTTAGGTCGTTTTCTTCTTTATTTAGCTCGTTTCCTCGCCTTTTCACCCCTTTAACTCGTTCATACGACTTAGTTGAGTCGTTAACTTGTTCCAGCTTCAAATCTTGAATTGGAATATCAGGCTAGGCTGCATCATCCTCCCCTGGTTGAGAAAAATTCGTCCTCGAATTTAAAAGTTCTTCCCCATTGGGTTGTTCATCTACATAATAAGGTATAAGATGTTTAACATTAAACACGTCAGAAGTGTACACATCCTCCGGCAGCTTCAACCTATAAGCATTTTCATTGATCCGTTTCACAATCTTTACAGGACCAATCTTTCGAGCTTTAAGTTTATTGTATGCTCCCACTGGAAAACGATCCTTCGTTAGTACAGCATATACTAAATCTTCTCCATTAAATTTAGCACTTCTTTGTTTCAGATTCGCAGATCGTTTATACTTCTCATTCGTCTTCTCCAATCGTTCCTGAACGATTCTATGGCATTCTGTCAACCCATCAACAAAATCAGCAGCCCGCTTAACTGTCCCCTTCGGTTTTGGCACTATCGATAAATCCAACGGCCCCTTTGGCAAGCTTGAATATAGAATCTGAAATGGACTGAAACCCGTACTACGGTTGATAGCATGATTGTGAGCAAACTCTGCTTGACATAATTTCAAATCCCAGCTCTTCAGATTATCCTTCACAAGACACCGCAACAAATTTCCCAGCGATCTGTTCACAATCTCGGTTTGTCCATCCGACTGCGGATGATAAGCACTACTGAAATTCAGCTTTGTTCCCACCATCTTCCACAAACTCAGCCAAAAATGACTCAGAAATCTGGTATCCCTGTCCGAAACTATAGATTCTGGTAAACCATGCAAGCGATAGATCTCTCTAAAGAACAACTGTGCCACATGGACTGCATATGCCGTCTTCTTACAAGCAACAAAATGTACCATCTTCGAGAAACGGTCCACCACAACATATATAGAGTCATTCCCCCGTTGAGTCCTCAGCAAGCCCAACACAAAATCCATGCTTACATCAACCCACGGTTTTGTAGGAATAGGTAAAGGCATATACAAACCCGCATTTGTAGCTGTCCCTTTCGAAACTTGACAAACATGACATCTTCGAACAAACTTTTCAACTCCCCGCTTCATCGAGGGCCAGTAATAAGACTGAGAAATCAACTGCAATGTGCGATCCCGACCAACATGTCCTTCTTCATGCAACTCTTTTACAATTTTCATTCTCAAGCTGCAATCTGGTACGCATAATCGATTCCCCTTGAATAAGAACCCATCTACCAACACAAACCCATCAGTACTCCCATCCTTGACTTTCTCAACAATCTTCGCAAAGTAAGGATCTTCCTCAAACAATTCTGGCAATAGTTCAAATCCTGTCACCTCAACCTTCATCGTCGTCAACAAATGATTCCTCCTGCTTAAGGCATCAGCTACACGATTCGTCACCCCTGATTTGTGCTTTACAACAAAAGTAAACTGCTGCAGATACGCGACCCATGAAGCGTGTCTAGCTGAAATTTTGTCCTGCCCTTGCAAATGTTTCAAAGCTTCATGATCCGTATAAAGAACAAACTCCTTCTGAAACAAATAATGCCTCCAGTGCTTCATAGCTTGAACAATTACGTAAAACTCCACGTCATAAGTGCTATATCTCAACTTGGCTCCAGACAACTTCTCACTGAAATAAGCAACTGGTCTTCCATTCTGACTTAATACTCCACCAATCCCAACCTTCGAAGCATCAGTATGTAACTCGAACAATATCTGAAAATCCGACAGTACCAGAATGGGTGCTGTCGTCAAAAGTGTCTTGATCTTCTCAAAAGCTAACTCTGCTTCCTCTGTCCACACGAACTTCTTTCCTTTCATGCAATCGGTTAGAGGTGCCATCACACTGCTAAAATATGGAATGAATCTTCGATAAAAAGATACCAACCCATGAAAATTCCTTACTTCAGTAATTGTCTTGGGTTGTGGCCAACTCCTGACAGCTTCCACTTTGCTTTCCTCCACTTGAATACCCTCCTTCGACAGAACATATCCCAGAAACAAAACACTGTGCGTCATGAACACGCACTTCTTCGTTGCTGCATAGAATTGCTCCTGTCGTAGAATCAACAGCACTTCTCGCAAATGCTGGATATGCTCTTCCATACTCCCACTATAGATCAAAATATTGTCAAAGTAAACTACTACGAACTTCCCAATAAATGGTCTGAAAATCTGGTTCATCACTCTCATAAAAGTACTAGGAGCATTTGACAAGCCAAACGGCATAACCAGCCATTCGTATAGACCTTCCCTAGTTTTAAAAGCAGTCTTCCACTCATCACCCGGTCTAATATGAATCTGATGGTATCCACTCTTCAAGTCAATCTTTTGAGAACACAACAGCTCCACTCAATTGATCAATCAAATCATCGAACCTCGGCATAGGAAACCTGTATCTCACAGTGATCTTGTTTAGAGCCCGATTGTCCGTACACATCCGCCAAGTCCCATCCTTCTTCGGTACTAATAAGGCTGGCACTGCACAAGGACTCAAGCTCTCCTGAACACGCCCTGGTTCTAACAACTCCTCCACCTGCCTTCTCAGTTCCTCATGCTCCTTAGGACTCATCCTGTAATGTAGCCTGTGAGGTAATGCCGCCCCTGGCACAAGATCAATCTGATGCTGAATATCTCTCAACGGTGGTAACTCCTTTGGCAACTCTTCAGGAAACACATCTCTGAATTCTTCCAACACTGGCTTTACTTCCTCTGGAACTTCAACAGATTCAGTAGCTTCATGTCCAATCAACAAGAACACCTCTGGACTCTCCTTTACTTCTTCAACAAACTCCTTCAAAGTCAAAAAAGTCTTCAGCTCCTCAATCTCTTCTGACTTGCTCTCTCCTTGCTGTCTCTTCTTCGGAACTAAAATGATCTTAGTACCCTCAAACATAAAGTTGTAGCTATTGGTTCGACCATCATGCGGCACTGCTCGGTCATACTGCCATGGTCTTCCGAAAAGCAAGTGACAAACATCCATCTCCACCACATCACACCAGATCTCATCTTTATACTTCTTCCCAATAGAAAATGGAACATGAACTCGCCTGTCCACCTTCACCTCTCCTCCTTTCCTGAACCACGCTAACTTGTAAGGATTTGGATGCTTCTCCGTCTTCAACTTCAACTTTCTCACAGCTTCGGTAGAAATGATATTGTCACAACTTCCCGCGTCAATCACAAATTTACACACCTTCCCCAGTATAGTGCATGTCGACTGAAAGATATTACTCCTCAACCAACTAGCCTCCTCTTCCTGCTTCGGTGTCAAACATGACCTCCTCAACATTAGATTACATCCTTCATCTCCCGACGCGATAACCTGTTCATCCTCCTCAACTGGACTAGAATAACCTTCATCAACATCCTCACCTTCCACTTCAGCAATCATAGCTCGCCTCTTCGGTTTCGGGTATTCATTACTCTTGTGACCCACTTCCTGGCAATTATAACACTTGAAACTGTTGTTGACCTTCGCCTTCGCAACTTCATTCACAACTGGTTTACTGACAGCTTTAGAAACATTGGAACTCCCACTAGCACCCTTGCTCTGAGTATTGGAACATGGAAACACACCACCTCCTCGTCTTCCCTGCTTCTCCCAAGCCAACGCCTTCTGGTGCGCTTCAGCCACAGATCTAGGGTCAAACATATTTACCATATCCTGGATCTGGATCCTCAACCCCCCGACAAACCTAGCAGTCAATTGTTCCTCCGTCTCCATAATGTCATTTCGAGCAATCAGTTGATAAAACTCATCAGCATAATCATTAACAGTGTTCGTCCCTTGCCTCAGATTCTGTAACCTCTGATACATGAGTGATTGATAATTGTAAGGCAAGAATGTAGCCTTCATCATCTTCTTCATTTTCTCCCAAGCAACAATCTTCGACTTCCCCATCCGTTCTCGTGTAAGTTTGGTTTGCTGCCACCACGCCATAGCTCTTCCTCCCAACCTAGTAGCAACCAACTTCACTCGACGATCATCCGAAACCTCCTTGAATTCAAAGATCTCTTCAACATTAGATAACCAATCTAGAAATTCTTCAGCCTGCATATCACCCTTAAACTCTGGAATTTCAATTTTCATTCCGGACTCCCATTTGTGATCATACTCTGAATGATTTCTTCCTTGGCTTCGATTTCGACCATGAACACTGCCACCATCAAACTCCTCATCAAAATTTGATGCATATCGATGTCGATCATGACCACCAACATCTCTACCACCACCATTTCTACCACCAACATCCCTTCGATCTACATTCCTTCGATCACGATCATCAACATTCCTATCACGATCGTCAACATTTCTATGATCATGATCTTCTCTTCTCTCCCGATCTGAATGTGGTGAAACTCTATTTCCCCCATGGCTCGATTCAGGTGAAACCCTTCTTCTACTTTGATTCATTTCAAGCATAATTCTCTCTAATCGACCAATCCCCTCATTCAACTTCTCATTGAAATTCTCGTTGATTCGTTGCTCCATTTCATCGGCCTCTTCTCTTCCATACAAAGCATCAACATTGCGATGACGTTGAGCTCGTCTCGGTGGCATGATTGAACTTCAAACAAATCTTCAGAAATTCAAACTTCACACTGCTAACACGAACACTTCACAAAAAAATGATACACGGTTTTCACAAATCAATGGACAATCTCGCCCCTCCAAGCTCTAGGTCGCAACTCTCCAATCTTCAATTTGAGCACGACTTATGCAAAGGCACACTTCCCTAACTTCAACTACCTCGGCCGAACGACTTAATAAAATGTTCACGACCTAAGGCGCAAACCAACGTGCACGACCTAAGACGATAATGCGCGCAACTTTAATACGGCGTGGAATTTCAAACTTCACTTCGGCGCACAAAAATCCCAACGAGCAAAGTTCAAACACTTTCCGAACTTTGATCAAAATGATATGGATCGAAACTCCCAACTCGTTGCAACTTCACCATGAACACGATGAACACCAAACTTCTCAACAATGCAAATCTAATCTCCAAACTTCAAATTCTCGAAACCCAATTCTCCAAATGATGCAAACTTCTTGCGATCTAGCTTTGATACCAAAATGATGCAGCCATGGAAGCGAATTCGCCGATATAAATCGAATCCGTCCAGGATCTGACACGATTAGCGTAAATAATCGGTGAATCGATGATAAATTGGTGAATTTAAGAATACTCAAATGCCCAAATCCGTTGATCACGAAGATACCGGATTCTAGCAATCTTCGACACGTTGATCGCGCACGATGCCGTGAGAGAAGATCTACAATTCTTCGAACGTTAATCAAGCGCACTTGATTCCGTGAATTGGCTTCAACAATCATTGATTCGAGCACAATCGAATGCCGAAGGTGAAGATAGGAGATAACACTCAACTACCAATTTTAATGGAGGCAAGAAGCACAAACCAAATTTTATTTAAAATTCAACCCCCTACAAATGAACCAACACCCGCCTATTTATAGGCAAATACAACTCACGCCTCCCATATGTCGTATGCGACTTAACGACTTAACATAAGTCGACTTATGACTTAACGACTCAAAGAAAGAAAATAAAAACACTAGGTCGTTACATGACCTTCAACATACCTCACGACTTAACTACACTCATACAACGACACAACAATTTACACAAACAAGTATACAACTTAACAATAATACAACACGACTTACATGTACCAGTCCATACGACTTAACAACATAACAGGCACAAACGACTCAAACACAAGCCATACGACTTAAGGAAACAACATCCTCCAATGACTCAAGAAGCGGAGCATAACGACTTAACTCTAGAAATGCGACACGACTTAACAGCAGCTTTATCCATACGACTCATCAGCAAACGACATAAAGAAAAAGCGCAACTAGTACGACTTAAGGAAAATACTCCAGCAACGACTCAACAAACCTTGGAGCATACGACTTAAGCTTCATCCGACTTAAGAAAAGCATGCGGTAGCACGACTTAATAAGGTATGTGGAGCTACAACTTAAAAATAGATGATCATACGACTTAAACAACTTGGCGCAAACGACTTAAGCTTCAATGTCCCAACGACTTAAGGCTTGTGTAGTTTTTAGGTCGTTTTCTTCTTTATTTAGCTCGTTTCCCCGCCTTTTCACCCCTTTAACTCGTTCATACGACTTAGTTGAGTCGTTAACTTGTTCCAGCTTCAAATCTTGAATTGGAATATCAGGCTGGGCTGCATCAAAATCTCACCAGAGTCTCCTCCCTGAATATGGTCTAATGTTCATAGTTCTTGGCTGCTTTTGTGAGCCATTTGTACCATTGATGTGTTAATTCTCTGAGGTGGAAAGAGCAGGTCGGTACCCACTCAATTTCTGGGGTGTTGTGGTATTTAAAGAGGTGCTCCACTTGACTGAGCCATTCCATCACTCCATTATCTCCATTATACGTAGGGAAATCCAATTTAATGATGGCATTTTAGAGTAATCTTAGTGTGGGGTTAAGGAAGTGGCCTATTTATTTCTTGATACATCATTAGGAGAGTGTGGCTTGTTTATTTCAGATATGGAAGATTCTTGATTATGTCTTTTGAAGTTTCTTTGTGTTGGAGGGACATAGGGTACCCTGGTGTGAGATTGATTTTTGAGCTCTATCAACTCACTGGCCACATTTTTAAGTACCTTATTTATGATATCCATCTTAACATTGATTTCTTAAGTTGTTTCTTACAAGTTTGGGCGATATCTTGTTGGATTTGAGTGGTTTCTCGGAAGTTTAGATTTGATTTCTAAAGTTCCCTTATGGCTAATGCAGTCTTGGGATCGATCTGCTCTAGCCTTGCACCTTTAGGGTCCAAGTTTGGAAATGTATCACCAAACTTATCAGCATTCTCACCATCATAAAGTTCAGGTTGCATACCAAAATCTATCTACTCTGATACTAAATTATCAGGCCCCTTTTGTTTTAGCATTACTTATCATCATATTATGTTGTCTGTATCAAGTAGGTTCTTGAATTGGTGCGATGATGGGTTCCAATGGTCTCGGGAATGAGTTAGAAAGGAGAGGAGAGGGTTCAGGGAAAAATAAAGTAGTTTAGAGTTAATAAGAGTGTATTTCAGAAAGAAAGAAAGGGAAGTGCACAGGTAAAAGTAGTAGTTTTTCAGAAAATAAGAAAGAAATTTCATAAATCCTCAAGTTCAATGCCATTACAATTTGATCACTATGCTTGTTTGTACAGTTCATTAGGCATGTAAAACATCTATTATATCATCAAAATGCATAACAGATTTCCTGAAAATAGCTCAATAAATCTGACTTTGTCAAATACTTAAGGTAATATGCATAGGTTGAGCACGTGCGCATGTGCACACTTCCTCAGGGCTAATCTGAACGTCGTGGTTAGCACAGAGGCAGTCGTCTCGTAAAGCTTGTTCTACTAATGCTATTGGTTGGTCATCTTGTGCCCTGGATTGTCGAGTGCTTGTGTGATCATTCTGAACTAAACCGTTCGATGTTTTGTCTATCTTTGCTGAATGTAGCCAGCTGGTTGATAAAATGCCACTACAAGATTGACCTTGTTCCAGCCTATTTGACGCTATGTCTGTATCCCTAGCAGAAATGATGTGACGACCAGGTTTTTCATACCCGAAAAATCGAACCATCAGGGTTAAAGAAAAAAGAGGTAGAAGAATAAAATAAAACAACAACAAAATCTAACCATCGCAGGGGAATAAAATATAATAGGGCATTATTAATCTTTACACAAAAACAAATCTGTTTATACATTACATCATCAGAGTACAATAAAATCAATAATACAATACTGGACAGTTATGACAATTTGTCCTCACAAATCTGACTATACAGCAAATCAACACAGCAGAATATTTTAAACAAATACGGAAGTACGTATCGCCATCCAGCTCGTCTCTTGAGCTCTACATCATCCTTTCCTGTAATCTATAATACTCGGTCTGACCCGAGCATTATAATAAAATAACACCCGAGTCTGTCTGGAAAACCAGCGTGAGAAAACACACTCAATTGGATTATTAAAGTTTTCCAAAACCCTTTGAAAATCAAAAGCATCTCGTAAGACCACGCCACAAATAAACATGTCGGGTTTTTACCTTACGATAGCCAAAACACTTTTTATCAAATCCGTCTGATATTATAATAGTGTCTATAAACAAATATTTATTCAAATAGCCGAAATTGTTACATGATTAAATTCCAACATACTAGCCACAAAGGGGGTTCTACAAACAAAAACCGTAAAAGGCGCGTAGGGAGAATGGATTTCCAACTAATGACTAGGCACTGGGGTACCACCTGTCACAGTACCTGGTCTAGATCAGCGTACCGAGGACCACACCCGATCCCCTGCAACACAAGACCGGAACTACCCCTTACTGGATAATTTCGAGTAAGATCACCCACGGTTGGGATTAGCAACCGCACCACTAAACCAAAATAAAAAGGGACATCTAGATAGGGATGACCTCACCGTAATGGGTGCGACCCACATAGCCTTGCTGCATAACCCCCGATTTTCAGTCATTCCCGGTTGATGAGGCTTGAGGCTAAGCGTTGCCTTTTTAGAACATATCCCTTAGAATGCCCATCGTCCATACTAGAGAAATGCGGGAAATCAATAACTCCAATATATATACTATATGCTACTATATATGATATAGCAAATCAAATCAATTCAATCATTCAACCAATTATTTAAATTTAACCATTTAAATTTAAATAAAACCCAAATGAGTGAGATTAACTCACCTTTGATTTTTGTTTTGCAATCTGACCCAAACTGGCTTGATTCTCCACGATTTTTGACCTTGTACAGACATTAGATGATTTTATAAATATTCAAACCAAATCAAACAATTAAATTTCCATATGATAAATTTAATTAACCAACGATTCATTTTAAACTAATAGTTTGATTTTAAACTAATTTCTTTTAATATTTCTAGTGACTAAAATTTAAATAGGTTAATTAAACCAGTTTGTTTCCTTCAATGTAAATCATAATACAGTAATTTCCCTTTCTCTGTATATATACATATAAACATTTTACTAAATTTAAATTGAACAAAAATGAATCGAGTGATTACCTCACTGCTGCAGATCCTATAGGACTGCTCGAACAACTCGCGGCTTATGTAACCCTACTTCACCGACTCGATCGACACACTAACGCCAAGGGTACAAAGCTCGATTCCCCCTTCCTTGCGTGCCGCCCAAATTCGACCTTGACTAGCTTCCAAACAGCCACCGTACGTGGTTCCCTATATCTCGAAGCACCACCGTAGACTTTCGATTTTGACCCAACCCACGCACGATCTTGCGCCCCTTCTTCTCGCTATTCGCATCGTGAGAGTAGAGCGATTTCGTGTTCGATCCCTCGGATCGAAATCATATGCTGTTAAATTTTTTTTATTTTTTTATTCGTTCGTACGATTTCCTTTCTGAGCTTTGAAGAAGAACGAACTGGGAAATAAACTAGAGAAGGAAATCGATTTCACTTGTATTTGTTTTGAGATGCTCAGTCCGCCGATTTGAATTCAATTAAAGGAGAAAATATTTCGTTCTAACTAGAGATGAAAAGGAGATAGGGTCGAGATTTTTTTCTTGCGTGAGATGTTAAAACAAGAATGGAGACACGATGGGATGTTACAGGGACGGCTACAGTGATGGGAAAAAGTTGTGATGGGGAAGGCAAATTAAAGTACTGATGTAGATATAATTTCAACTGCAGTCGACTAGTATAAATATATTCAATTAAATTCAAATTCAAATTCAAATCCAACTTAAAATTTCAAACTCCTATCGAGGCATGCCGCTAGGCGTTTATAATGTTATACCTCTATTCCGAGCACAATGGAAAAGGTTTCGAGTCCTAATTTGATCGTATGGAGAAGATAGCTTTTTGAATCCAGTTATTATATTAAATTATCGATATAAGTTTCAGCGCGTTTATATATCGTACGCTCACACAACTCCAATCACTATGAAATTTGAAATTCGATAATAATACAATATTACGGATCCAATGGAACTGTTTTCGTCGAATTCCGAGACTGTGCCTCGGAAGTCTATTTTTAAACGTCGATTTAAACGATATTTTTTTAAAACTGAACAAACCACTTTCAAATTCAATTTTAAAAGTTCTATCACCTTCAGTATTATTAATATGAATTTTCCAAGCCTTCAAACTATTTTTAAGAGGCTTAAAATCCCAGATTCAATATTTTACCCAATTTTCAATTGTTTAATTCAAGAATCAAATTATCCAACGAATATTGATATTTGAAATTCGAGTTAGAAATTCACTCCTGAATATTTAAAATCAATTAAATATTCCCATTTCAAATATCCAAAATTCCGGGTCGTCACATTCCTCCCTCCTTAAAAGAATTTCGTCCCCGAAATTACTAGTTAGGAAGAATGGTCCAATATCCGTCAACTATTTCCCAAAACCAACCAGTTTCAACAACTTGCTAAAACAAATCTTTTTATCAAAGACACACTAACCATTTTCCTAACTTTCCAGCTTATCTATTAGTTCTAAACAATATTACTTACTTATCAATTCAAATTTAAATTTGAAACCAAAATTTGAATTATCAAAACTTTCTCAAAAATTTTCTAACTCCTTAAATTTTTGAAATTTTTTGGCAGCGTCTCCTTTGCGCGGCTAGATCAGTACTACTACAAAATGCCTCTACGGGCCCCCAAATTTCAAAAGAAAATGAAAAACAAAATGGCTAGACCAGAAAATCATCAAATTTCATACAGAAATTTAAACACATACCTTTTGTTGGGCCATTTAAATTTATTTTCTGAAATCAAAAATACCAATTCCTTTTGCTTTTAAACACATGTGTCCTACTCAGTAATAATATCCAATTACAACATTCAAAATCGCTTTACACATCTCTTTACAAAAGTTTTCACATCTATTTCATTCACATTCATTTGATTTTGGTTTCCATTCGCGTATTCACAATTTATCCCATTTCCCAACCTTCAGTTTTATTCTTCATTCAGTTATTTACTTAGTATATCTTCAATACCAAATTTACTCAAGAATTTTCACCCTTAACTTTTCTTAAGCCCAATATTAGCCCTTCATATTCTCCTATATTATTACTTTCACTTTACCACTTAGATCTTATCCACATTTAATCAATTTGGATTCCGATTCTCCAAAGATTCAATTTGCTTCAATTTATTAATTCATTTCAATCTCAATACCTTATTTCCAAATTTTCATTCAGATTTTCATTTTCAATTTTACTTGAATCCAATTCACCTTTAACTTTGAATATTGAATCCTATTTACCTTATTTTGACCCATATTTAATTAATCATTCCTTAAATTAGTTCCACATACTAATTTATTTTTAAATCTCAAATAAAAGTTTATTTGCAAACTTATTCTTCATTTAGTTTCTTCAAACAATTTCTCCGATTTCTCCTTACTTTACATAAACAATTTTAAATTAGATTTCAATATTCAGTTTCAATTCTCTTTGCTTACCCATTTTAAATCATTTGTCGTTAGTGGAAATTTTAAAAAATTTATAACTCCCAAAATTTTGGAAAATTTTTGGTAGAGTCTCCTTTGTACGGAGGAGCTTTTGCAATTTGATAAGAGATATAAATATATATACATCGACCCACTCGGTCGGAAAAACAAAAACAGTTCATATTTCCTATTTTGTATTGCGTAGGCGTACCTTTATTTAGCATTTTAAGCAAAGCAGTTATTTATTTAGCATTTAGCGCAACCAAATCCAGCCACACAGCTTTCCTATACCCGTACTTGCTCAATTAAACATGTAAGTGACAAATATATAAAGTTTATTAACATTTCACTTAATTTCAATAGCTAAATACATGCATAACATAAGCATTAAGCACTAAACACTTTCCATAAACAATTTATAAGGTTTCGACACAAATTTAGTTGCTTACACTAAATCACACATCATCTTCATACAATTTAAGCGATTTACAACTCACTTTCCTACATTCCATTCATTTTTAACCAAACAACTCACGTTTATTTCTATTGATTTCTAAAATCAGTTTTATTTGCTTCTATTAATTCATAGAATTTATTTACCTTCGTTTACGTCAAACGACAACTATTTTTATGTAAATTCGGCGATATTCATGTGAATAAACATTTACTTGAGCTTATAACCATTTTATTTAGCTCGACACATTCCATTTTAATTTTATTCCTTTTTAATTTTATTCACGATCTATTCATTTGCGTTTCATTTCTTATCCGCATTCATTTCATTTGAAACTATTCTATTAAGCTTGAAAACATTCCATATCTAACATTATAGCATATGTTCATTCATTTAACCAACCTCCATTTCTTTGCAACAAGTTCTATTTCCATCTTTCATTTGTTCATTTGATTCTTATTTAATCAAATTCCATCCATTTATATATTCGATATAGTTAGTTTATTCACTCAATTTGTTATGAGTTTTAATTTCCATACTCAATTAATCTCGAGTTTATTTTATTAATAACAAGGCCATTTCTAGTTTATTTCTACTCATTTGAATTTTATTTGCAATACAAACCATTACCACTTTAATTCAATTCCATTTATTTTTACAACATCTTTACTTCTTTTCAGTTCATTATCAATCCCAGTCAAATTCTATTTATAATTTGAGATTATTTCCATACTTTATTATTAACTTATAATCCATTTTATTTAACCGAATTAAATTTTATTATCATACTCTATCAAATAATTTATTTAGCTACTTAGCTTACTTCCAACCTTTAAATTAGTATTCGATTTCATTCCAAAAATTACTTCATTAAATCTTTCCTGAATTCAATTTTATTTTATAATTCCAGTTTGGATTTCTTTCATTTTCCAAAATACAAAACAATTTGGCAGCAATCCGTCACTTAGAAACTCGAAAATAGACTCTAATGATGTGGCCAACATCACGAGAATCATCCTCGAGCGACTAAAGTGGGTTCAATGCTAAATCACTTTTCAAAACCATCTTTAAAACACTTCCATTCGGAAGTTACTTCAAAATACCTTTCAAATGCTTTGAAAAACAATTCTAACTTTGCGAAATCAAAAACCTCCAAGTATTCAATCCAAATCCATTTTTAAACATTTCCATAAATTTCTGGGTTCAAATTCTAAATTCTAGCTTCAATTTATTTTTATTTATGATTTTATTCATAACTCAATTCTTGGAAAAAAAAATTTCTATAATCCAATTTAAACTTTATAATCTCGGTTCGATTATAATCTCAACAACCAAACACATCAATATACTGTAATAATTCAAGAAAATCAATTCTTTTATATCAAAATATATTTTGGGTAAAATTATTTCATTCACCCTCTTTCAAAAACCATACTGTGTCAGTTTATCGCGTTCGAGTGTTTAGAAACTCCTATCGATGACATGGTGTCCCACATATCGACCAGAATTCATAAACACTCAACCGATAAGTCAACACAATATAAAAAAAAAATTATATTCACTAACAAATACGCGCTCATATCTATTAATACACTCAAACTCATTCTAGAGTACTACAGACTCTATTTCAATGAGTAATCCCCACCAGAGCCAAGGTTATCGCCAGCCTAAGCTCTGATACCAACTGTGACGACCGGTAGGCTTTTCAACCATCCCAGTAGCGGCCACTCTCCGCCGTGGCACACAGTGGCACCTTGAATTTGCTTTTACGGCCAGCCTCTTGACTCGCAACCAACCCAAGGCCTTATACTACCTCAAAGGGACATGTAGGGGTAAGAGTCTCCCTTTCGCCACCAAATGCGAAGCGAGAACCCCTTATCATGCTGTAATATAGCAAACCCGATCCCGGTCTCTTCGAAACGATCAGCGCATTGGCCAATATTGATAGTCGGTTATTTAACTACCAATTAACATCCACAAACATCCAACAAAACATAAATAATTTCCCAAATTATTTATTTACCTTATAGATATCTTCGCAAGATATATTTTCACTTTTCAACTATTTTGAAACAGTTTCAAAATCCACCTTTTTTCATGGAATAAATTCCCAAATATTTATTTCCACTGAAAATAACCAAGTCCAAATATTTTAGATTTTTAAAATAATTTAAATCACTTTATTCTAAAATATACTTTTAAACATTTAAATTAAACTACTTAACACTTATTCAAAAATATGTATTTTAAAAATATTTAAAGTAAAACTACTTTATAAAATATAAAACTAATTTTGAAATAAAAGTTAAGTCACACTAAATGTTAAAATAAGAGTTATGAAATTCTATACAAGTTTTCAAATAAAAATTTAACTAAACCATCTTTAAAATAAAACTATTTATAAAATATAGATATTTATAATTATCCTTTTTAAACGTAATACATTTACCCTTTTAAAATAATTGCCACTAAAACTAACTTAATAAATCTTTACCTTTAAAAGCTTAACACCTTAATAATTATTTCTTAAAAACATTCCTTTAAACAACTTAAACTTTTAACTTATACTTCAAAAATTTCTTTGAAAACGTACTTGGCTTTCCAAGGAAATACACTTCTCTTTCACACCTTTTAAAAATAAATCACTATTTATTTTTAAACAAATTTACCCATTTCATTAATAAATTCCTACCATGAATTTATTCTTAGAAATATCCACTGATAATTTACTTCACTTTTATAAACCCAGTTTATAAATTCCAAAATCTCAATTCTCTTTAAAATTCCAATTCCAAACACTTGAATCAATTTACAATTGATTTCCAATTTACTTTACTTTGAAATAAATTTCCTTACTTACTCCATTTATTTCAAAATCGATTAACTTTAAATTTCATTTCTTTATTATGATAAAAAAAATCTCTTTTAACTGAGAATACCAATTCTGATTTCCCAAATTCCTTTCTTATCCTTTTTAAATAAATTTAGCCCTTGAATTTTAAATAAATTCTTTATTTCCTTAAAATAAATAATGCTTGAGTTTTAAAATTTATTATTTCTCGGTTATTTCAAAATTCCCTTTCCATACTCAGAATTTATTTATTAAAATTTTAACATCACTTTTATTCTTTCCAATCCATTCTTAAATTTATTCAGATGCTCTATAATTATTTTACTTAAAAATCTTCTCTTATATTTTCTTTTCAAAAATCCATTATATATATTTTTGGGTAACCCAGTATACCCAAATATATTCAATCAACCCGTTGCATCCAACATTCCAATCATCAATATGATTCATCACAGGATAACAAATATTCATAACAGAGAATATTAAACATTCTAAATCAATTTTGAGGAATCCAGTTGGATCCCTCCAACTTGTTTCCCTGCATCCACAGACATTAGCACAATACCAATTCCACTTCGAGGTGGAATATCGCGGTATATGGGTTTAAATATTATCATCCACTATTATGCGGCACATAAGGTCTCATCCGCTATAAAATGCGGGAAATCAATAACTCCAATATATATACTATATACTACTATATATGATATAGAACATCAAATCAATTCAATCATTCAACCAATTATTTAAATTTAACCATTTAAATTTAAATAAAACCCAGATGAGTGAGATTAACTCACCTTTGATTTTTGTTTTGCAATCTGACCCAAGCCGGCTTAATTCTCCATGATTTTAGACCTTGTACAGACATTAGATGATTTTATAAATATTCGAACCAAATCAAACAATTAAATTTCCATATGATCAATTTAATTAACCAATGATTCATTTTAAACTAATAGTTTGATTTTAAACTAATTTCTTTTAATATTTCTAGTGACTAAAATTTAAATAGGTTAATTAAACAAGTCTGTTTCCTTCAATGTAAATCATAATACAGTAATTTCCCTTTCTCTGTATATATATACATAAAAACATTTTATTAAATTTAAATTGAACAAAAATGAATCGAGTGATTACCTCACTGCTGCAGATCCTACAGGACTGCTCGAACAACTCGTGGCTACCGTAACCCTACTTCACCGACTCGATCGACACACCAACGCCAAGGGTACAAAGATCGATTCCCCCTTCCTTGCGTGCTGCCCAAATTCGACCTTGACTAGCCTTCCAAACAGCCACCGTACGCGGTTCCCTATATCTCGAAGCACCACTGTCGACTTCCGATTTCGACCCAACCCACGCACGATCTTGCGCCCCTTCTTCTCGCAATTCGCATCGTGAGAGTAGAGCGATTTCGTGTTCGATCCCTCGGATCGAAATCATATGCTGTTAAATTTTTTTTATTCGTTCGAACGATTTCCTTTTGGAGCTTTGAAGAAGAACGAATTGGGAATTAACTAGAGAAGGAAATTGATTTCACTTGTATTTGTTTTGAGATGCTCAGTCCACCGATTTGAAATCAATTAAAGGAGAAAATATTTCGTTCTAACTGGAGATGAAAAGGAGATAGGGTAGAGATTTTTTTCTTGCGTGAGATTTTAAAACAAGAATGGAGACACGATGGGATGTTATAGGGACGGCTATAGTGATGGAAAAAGTTGTGATGGGGAAGGCAAAAGTACTGATGTAGATATAATTTCAACTGCAATCGACTAGTATAAATATATTCAATTAAATTCAAATTCAAATGCAACTTAAAATTACAAACTCCTATCGAGGCATGCCGCTAGGCATTTATAATGTTATACCTCTATTCCGAGCACAATGGAAAAGGTTTCGAGTCCTAATTCGATCGTATGGAGAAGATAGCTTTTTGAATCCAGTTATTATATTAAATTATCGATATAAGTTTCAGCGCGTTTATATATCGTACGCTCACACAACAACTCCAATCACTATGAAATTTGAAATTCGATAATAATACAATATTACGGATCCAATGGAACTGGTTTTATCGAATTCCGAGACTGTGCCTCAGAAGTCTATTTTTAAACGTCGATTTAAACGATATTTTTTTAAAACTGAACAAACCACTTTCAAATTCAATTTTAAAAGTTCTATCACCTTCAGTATTATTAATATGAATTTTCCAAGCCTTCAAACTATTTTTAATTGGCTTAAAATCCCAGATTCAATATTTTACCCAATTTTCAATTGTTTAATTCAAGAATCAAATTATCCAATGAATATTGATATTTGAAATTTGAGTTAGAAATTCACTCTTGAATATCCAATTTCAAATATCCAAAATTCTGGTTCGTCACAAATGAACTCAAGATTTAACAAATTGAAACTTGAATCTGAACAAGATGAAGAGGACTAATGCTAGATCTATGATAGGAGGAAGTCAACAAGAACAAGGGGTAGCCAGTAGACATCCTCGTAAGAAAACCCCATCCATCTACATAAACAGAGATGAGATGGAAACGATGATGACAAAAATAAGGAAAGAATGGCAAGGCATGAAGCAAAGAAAATAAGGAATGAACTCAAGACAAACTTAAGACAAACCTGAGTCAACTCCGAACTAAGATACAAGTTGACCTCTAACCCTTGGATCATCACCGATCTAAGTTCCTTGGATAATCACCAATCTATGACATCTTGGTTTAGGATTGGCATGTGATTTCTATGGAACGAATGCAGTAGGAAATAGAGCAGAAGAAGTTAGAGCCAACCTCCTATAGAATCACAACTCGATACCGAGTCATGAATTTGCAAGTCGGTAAACCAAAATTGCTCTTGGGAATGATTGGTGTAGACTTGGAATCCGAGGAAGATGGAGCACGCCTAAGGATTTTAAGCTGTAGAGCAATGATCAAAGTGCAAATGCATAATAATAGGAATTAGAGTTGGAAAGTCTCATAGGAACGAGGGGCACAATGTCGAACTAATTCAAAGAGCAGGTTCGAAGTAAGCACGCATAACGATATATCAAAAATAAAATTACCAAGGCACAAATTGTCAAAAATCAAATTACCAAGGCATAAATAACAATGGTGAAATAGCTTTTAAAATTTGTTTAAAAAATATATAGTTCGAAGAAAAATAAAAAATCTGACTAGAATTCGTTTTCCGAATTTTTGACTTTTCGTCGACTATAAGTTATCGAGAACGTTATGAACTCTAGTGTAAATCTATACACACACGTGTATAAATAAAAATAGGATATGTATGATATACATACATATACATACATACATACATACATACATAATGATGAGACATTTGTGAATAATAAAGTTTAATTAAATGTTTAACATGAAAAGATACTTAAAGAAACATAAGTACGCCATGCATTAAAAACATGTTGGCTAAGCAAAGGGAAAGGGGGACAAGCTTGTGGGCTGAGGTACATGAAGGTCAGGTGGCATGGTGATGTGGCAAGAGGAGGTGGAGGGTAAAGGACCATGGGTGTTTAGGTATTTTACTTTGTTCTTGCTTACAAATACCCCTTTCATTTTTTCTAGTTTTCCTTCTCTTCCTTCTGCCATATCTTTCTCGTTTCTTAATAAAATGGAGGTTTTAATTTCTTAATACTACGTAAAATTTCAGTGGCTAAAACTTTCATTTGTATCACTTATTCAAATTCTGAGCTTAGCTATGTCCAAATCTCATTTCTTTCAAACATATTTTCGGACCTAGATTTTCAAGTCTGAAAATATCTCATCTTCTTCTGACCATATCTCCCTCAAACCTGATCCAAATTGGGTGACCATTTTTTCCAAATTTTAGAAAAAAGAATTTACAAAAACTTTCGCTTTGACAACTTTCCAAAATTCCAAGAGTTATTTGTCCAAAAATAAGTTAGAAGAAGACGCATTTTCGGGTTGGATTTTGTGGATTCGATGATAATCTGAAGCTGTGCAGTTAATGCGCCATGCTGCTCCATAGCGTTTGAGGTGCGAAAAGTTGTAACGGAGATATATCGGGGATATAGCAGGATATAGAGGACGACTTTAAAGAGAGGAATGATGAACATTCTACATTAAAAAGAGGAACAAGTATTACTTATTATTTACCACCAAGCAAAACAAGTTATAATAAAGTAAAGATAAATAAAGTTGACACTTAAAATGTCAGAACTAGTTATAATAACCAACAGCGTATATCATTGTTACAACAACTTTGAAGTTTCATAAAACTTAAAAGCAAGACATCAAGCAAAATGCTTATTTATAGGAAAGGGGATATAGCGGGGCAACAAAATCGGGGATACAGCGGATTATTGCCACAATATTTGGGATAATAGCGGATCCACTATATTGAACCACTTTATTGGAATATCATTGCCCTAAAAGTCCGCTACGGGATATATCGGGGCAATATCGAGGAATTGACTGCACAGATCAGAAGTCCCTCCGCCTTTCAAAGTCGAGCGCCACCACCTTTGGGCCGTGTGCACCATACCTTGGCCACACAATAAGGCCACCAAATCTACATTTTCAAAGCATATAGCATGGAGCTAGGTCATAGATAAGTTATAGTGGAAGTTCGGGGTGGTTTGGTAGCTTTTGGGTGAGTATAACTCACGAATTCTTTTAAAAGTTCTAACTTTAAATATGATGCTTACTTTGATAATAAGTATTGTTATTTGGTTGTTAAGTATGTTGGATGTTTAGTTTAGACAATATTGTATTGTGTTGTGCGTGCTAAGAAAATTAGCATTGTGACTTGTTAAAACGACATCGAGATCCTTTGGTTTAAACTTGTTTTCTAACTTTACTTTTAAAAATGTATCAAGTTTTAAAGACCTTACCTTTGTTTTTTAAAACTTTATTCAAAGTTTATAAAGTAGTTTAAATATAAAAGAAAGATTTTGAAAAGTGATTTACAGTATAAAATGAATTTTTGAAATTTTGGGTTGTATAGCGATAGTCGCTATAAATGCAGTTCGTGAAAAACGAACTCTTTTTTAATTTAAAATGTTTTAACTTAAGTATCTTTTTGAAAACTGTTTTCAAACTTTTTTAATATTTTAAAGCAGTTATTTATTTATTTATTTAATGATTATTTAATTAATAAATTAAGTAAGGTAATTAGTACTTATCATTAATTAAGTTAGGATAATCGGTACTTAATTATTTTTAAGTAAGTTAATTATAATTTTTTAATTAATAAAGAGTTAATTATTATTTAATTAATTATTTAAAGATTAATTATTATTTAATTACGATTAATTAAATTATTTAATTGAGAAGGGTATAATTATTAATTAATTATTAATCAAGTTAAACTTAAGTTAAGATTTAATTAAAACATAATTATGATTTAGTTATTTTAAATGAAGGTTTAATTTATTATTTAATTTCTAGTTAAGGAACATTTAATTAATTAATTGAGATTAATTAATGTTTAATTATTAATTAAGGGTTTAAATTATTATTTAATAATTAATCAAAGATTAATTAGGGTTTAATTATTTATTTAATAGTTAATTATTAATTAAAGGTTTAATTATTACTAAGTAAAGGGTTTAATTGTTATTTAATTTTTAAATAAAGGTTTTGAAGATTTAAACCACTTTATTTCTAAAGATCGGTTTTGTTTCAAAAAGCAACTCTCTTTTAAAGAATGTTTTAAATCCAAGGAATTTCTTTGTTGATTACCTTTAAGTAAACCCAATTACATATAAAACCCAATGACATCTGTTTAACGGAATAAATCACCGTTCTGGTAATTAAGTTATATTGGACATTTTTTTGCTTGAATAAATCAAAGTTCTACCATAATTTCCAAAGTAGATTATGCCGACATCTATTTAAGCAGAATAAAAACCCATTCTGGCATTATATTAACTAAGACATGTGTTTAGCAGAACAAATCCCCATCTGCTATTTTGGTAACTTTGATATTTACTTATATGATTGATTGTTATTGGCTGATTCCCTTATACGTATATGCTTGTTATCTAAATAACCATGTTATAACTTGAAGAGTAAACTCAGTTAAATGAGAACCATTGTGGTCACTAAGCTTCTTTTTAATTTTTAAGGTCAATCATCTTTTAATAATGGTTTCAAGTTAAGTAATGATTTTAGTAAAGGTGTTTTAAATAATTTTTTTGTTTATCAAAAGGACTTTATTAAATGAGTTTTGTTTTAAATAAGGAATATTTATAAGAAAGTTTTATAAATAATTTTGGATATTTATAAAGAAAGTTTATAAATGATTTTGGAGATCTATAAAGAGATATATAAATGGTTTGATATTTATAAATGAGTTTGTAAATTTAACTTGGTGATTTATAAAGAGTTTTGTAAATGGGTTTGGAATTTAAGTAAAGAAGATTCATAAGTAAAAGAGATTTATTAAGAGGATTTATCGAAGGAAATTTTTAAAAGTATTTGAGATTGGATTTCCTTTAACTGACCTTCTTAATTCTGGTGGTATGGATATTCTTTCCACACTTAACACCATAGGAATATTTTTTGAGGTTATCTTTATCTCCAATTTAAATAACATTCTGTTTTATCCTTTGATATGATTGGAAATGAGAAATATTTCATAAATGTTTTGTGAATATACTTATGTTAGTGCATAAGTAAATGAATGTTTTTAACAAACACATTTGAAAAGAGATATAATAAATGAAAGAATTGTTTTGAGGCTTAGTGGTTGCTATAGGTAATTAAATCTCTAAATTTGTTGTTATTTATTTATTTGATAGTTAAATAATCGACTATCAAATCTAGACCAAAATATAACTTTGGAAATATCTAGGAGAAACACGTGAGTTATATGGCATAGTCATCTTCGATGATGGTGTACTGTGTGTATAAATCTCATTTTTTTTCTCCTAGGACAAATGATAGGGAGATCCATCCACTTAAAAGGTTAGGGGGTGATCTCTGCTCCTATGTATTGTCTGATTATTTCCAAAAGAAACGACGTTGAGTTTACTGAAATTATCGAATGTTGTTACGAAGAGACTGGGATCGGATAAGTATAAATTATCTGAAAACCACTTCGATCCAACTCAAGCGTTTCAAACTGAAAATATTTTTAAGATGATTGAAGATGGTGCTTTTGAAGTGCAAGGGCTACTTGCTACTAATCCTGAGGGTGATTCCTTAATGGATGTAGTTGAGCTAATGCCTTCGGCATCGTTCGGACCCAGAATGAACTTGTATGGATGAATGTTGGCACCGCATTACTTCTTGGAGAGCAGTGTTAGCATTCCAAGATGGTCGCTATATAAAAAGGTAATCATAGCCTCAAGCCTCGTCAACCGGGAAAACGACTAAAGTAGGGACGTGCAGTAGGGCTATGTGGGTTGCTCCCATTAGGGTATGATCATCCCAAGATCTAGTGTCGATATATCTATGTATTCTTCGGGGGCTATTATGGTTGTTCGATTGCAAACAAACGGTGATCATATTCGATGCTATCCAGTAAAGGATAGGACCTGTCCTGAGTAGCAAAGGTGCAATGCGTTGTGGCCTCTTGTGCATTTTATCTTGAGGTGTACGGATTCAGTGGGTAGACCCTTACCCTTTCATCGAATCCATTCTCCAATAAGTGCCTTCGGACTTGATTGTGTACCTCTTATGCTGGAATTTAATAATGTAACAATTTCGGCTATAATTAATATGTATTTGTATTCTAGACATTATCATAAATTCCTAGATTTTCTGTAAAAATGTTTTAGTTATGGTAAGGTAAAAACCCATCCGTGTTTATGTGCGGCGTGGTTTTACGAGATACCTTTGATTTTAAAGGGTTTTACAAGTTATAATAAATAAAAATCCTTGTGAATTGAGTTTCTCACGCTGGTTTTACCAGACTGATCCGGGCGTTATTTTCTTATAATGCTCGGGTCAGCCCGAGCATGTTTTCCAAAATTTAGCCGGATACTTTGGAGATTTTAGGAGATGAGCTTGATTCTTCAAGACGTACTCACGTATCTTATAATTCTTCCACCGTTAGTTGTCATTGATGTTTGTTTGTTGTATATATATCAGCAATTGTAAGGACAGGCTATTATAACTGTCCAGGCTCATAATAGGATAGTGTACTCTAAGGTTGTATATAAATAAAGATGATTTCTTTTTGTAAAGATTTTGTGTATATTATATATTGCTCGTCACGTTTTTATGAGATTATGTTCTTCCTTTTTCTTTCTTCAACCCTAATGACCTGTCTTTCGGACACATAAATGATTGAACACGAATATTGAGGATGTATTAAGTGTCATCTTTAGGTGTAAGAAAGGCAGATTATTACATAGTCGTAGTGGTGTGGCAGGAGCAACCACCATTTGTGACAAATATATCTAGACGCAACCATGGATTTTGACTAAAACGATCATCCCATGATCGAGATTGATAAGATTTAGCACCCATGGACATTGGTTGCTGCTTAATACTGATTTATAAACTAAATTAATGTGGTTCACTCAACTAAAGAGATGGGGAGATGAACTGTATGGTGTAAGTACCCTTTGTCGAGAGCGAGTGGATTAGACTTTTCCAGGATAGTGAGTCCCCTCAACGGAGAATGAGCAGCTAGGCTTGCTCGATCATTGGGTCCTCTCGCCGAAGATTGAGTGGATTGTACTCAACATGAACTATGATCTAGAGATATCAAGGATTGAATTAACAATGTAGAAAGATCGATGATTAAATTAACCATTTGAAGAGATCGATGACTGAAGTAACAATCCGAAGAGATCGAGGATTGAATTAAAGACCCGAAGAGATCGAGGAATGAACTAGTGATTCAGAGAGATCAAGGAATAAACTACTGATCTGGAGAGATTGAGGATTCAGCTAATGATCTGGAGAGATCAAGGATTAAACTAATGATCAAGGATTAAACTAGTGATCTGGAGAGATCGAGGATTAAACTAACGATCCGAAGAAATCAAGAATGTGATTGGTCATCGATTACACGATCCGAAGAGATCGAAAGCTAACATGTATATTGATAATGCAATATGGAGAAATAAAAAACTAGACTCCATTTGACTTTGGAATGGTTTTATAATGATTACTGAATTAGATTGTTGCCTTGATTTGATCGGACTCATTTATAATGGGATGTTGAGCGATTTTGAATGATTTATAAATGATGGTACGATCAGGGTAATGCACTACCCTGATTGATAACTATGATAACAAGATGATTGATGAAAGACATTACTTTGGTTTAGTTGAGCATGCTTATAATGAGATACTATGCGATATTAGAAGATTTATAAATAAAGTTCCAATTGGTGGCAATGAACATACTCAATTATCGACCTTCAATTACTAGAAGTATAAGTTGTATGTTGTAACTTAGATCTCGAACGAACATGGGATAACATTAATTTCGATATATGGTGGTTAACCCCGAATGAACACGAGGCGACATAATAATTCCAGGAGAACACAGAATGATGATGATTTGTGACTAACACTCAAGCGAGGACTCGAATCCTTAAATATAGTGGTCTAGGATGACCTTTGATTTACAGGTAAATTCGAGGAACCGGATGATTTGCTGCAATTTGATCAGTTAATAGCCAGAGAGCTCAACTACTAGTGATTTGTCAACTTCAATATTTTTTCCTGAGCAAAGCACAACTTCCATTCACAAGGCGTGCTTTGTGCAGCAAGTGTTACGGTCAAATTTTCCGTAGTCTTCGTACAAGCTGAAACGATAACATTGGATGAGTAAACGATGAAGAAATGACCCAAGCACTTAGGAAACATCCTAAAAGAAAAGACAAAGGAAATATCAAAAAATAATAAAAATAGTAAAAATTTGGAAATTCACTTTCTTGGATCGGGGGTCATGGGTCGGTACCGAGTTGTGCCCCAAGTTAGGCCCAGAGCAAGGCAAGGATTAGCTTGGAGTAGAAAAAGAAGAACTCACACACAACAACTCTAAAGTGGCCCAAAGTCAAGCCCGAAGAAAGGCGTGAATGGGCCATTAGTCAAGCCTCAGTCAGATCTGTATCAATCTAAAGCTCATGGATCGGTACCTACTTGAGATTTCTTAAGTCGATTTGACCCCGAGACTTTTAAGGAGCGACATGTTGAACATGGGGAACGTGATGGATGATGTTTTAGAGATAATTTCGAGGATTTTCGTCAATAAAAAGCAGGGGAGATGTACTTGAAAACGGACTTCTTTTCTGAATTTATTCACTTGGCCATGAAACTCTACTGGATCTCCACCAATCCAAAGCACTGATCCACAAAAATCACAGTTTGTAAAAGCCACAGAAATCGAACAACAAAGTATAAGTTGACGTAGACTGGAGAATTCGCCGACCACTATACAAAAAAGTGTGTTCTTCTTTCTTATATCTTGCTTTTGTTAATAATTTTCGTATTTATTACTTCATTGGGTGTGCACCATTTTTAGTGCAAACACTATGGATATTATTTAATTTTATTATTGATTATTTTGATCACATGCATAAGGGCGTGTACGAGCAAACTTTTCAAAATGAAAAGGCATACACAAGCTTCGATAATCAGGGGTGCATGTACTATATACTTCTACAACCCCCATCACCACAATCCTATCCCTGAGTCCCTCCACGCGTGGGAATGATTAGAATTATTTAACATTGTAGAATTTTCTTTGATATAGGGCACAATACCATTGTGTGTAGGTATATGAAATAAAAAAAAGTTCGTGATTTCTGTATAAATAAATGGTTAGAAGGATCACTGTCCAAAATGAGATTTTCTTTTTCTTTTCCGTATAAATTTTATTTTATTTTTTTGTTTTCTAATTGATTGTCCATCCTAATGTTTATGGTAATGTTAATAAGATATCATTTATTTTGTTTCAAAAAAGGTTTCAAATAACATTAACAAATTCTTGTTTTTAATATAAAATCGTTCAAAATGATGTAGAAATCAATTTATTAAATTTTCTCTTAATTATATCGAATTTTAATTTTTATCATTATAAAATTTTGGATCAGAATTGTCTAGAAACTATTACTTATATGGTTAAACAAGTTAATAGTTCATAGAAAAATACTTATCCTGAAGAATAACTAAAATTAAGTGTGGGGTAATTGTCAGACAAATATTTGTCTGCAAGATAATTGCATTGCCCTACAAATTTATCGTGCTACCATTAATTGTTGCGCAACAATAAAATATAAATGCAAATTCCTTTGTTGCATTGCAAATATATCAAAATTATTTGAAGTATATGAGTGTTGTTAAGCAACAATACTTACCTTTGCATAAAACTTTTACAAGGAATATATTTGCACGATAAAACTTTCATATTTGAACATTCTTTAAACCGGTAATGGTAAATGATGTTATCAGGCATAACTCTTGATGTGGAATCAAATGGTGATAGTATAGTTGAATGCAGGTTAATCCAGTTTGGTTTAGTGCTTAAATCGTTTCTGCATTGCACCAAACAGTTTAGTAAAAAAATGTAATTGCAGTAATACTATCTCATAGAGTACAATTTTCTATTTGGTTTAATAAAACTCAGTTCATTCTCGATTTGATCTGGTTTGAACATAGATTGCACAAGTTAAAACAATCATGATACAACAATCTAGTTATCTTATTGATTATTTATAAGCACTAACCATCATACATGATTTAAATGCATTACAACATACAACAGTCACATTACATTAAATAGTTATTATTTTATATGTAAATATTCAATATTCTTCAAAAGAATCCATGCTAGTTTAAATTTCTAATTTCTACCAAAATAGTATAATATTAATAACTAGTCTGGTACACTCCAATAAAACGTGGTTTTAGTAGGTTGATTCAATTCAAATATTTCTTTTGGATATATAACACAAAGCGGTTTTCTATACAATTTAATTGGTTCAGTGCGGCTAGGTTTCATATGCCTACCTCTAAGGCTCCACTTGAGAGTTTTCTTTCTATTGTTTTTGATTGGTTTTAGATGACTTTCTATTAGGTGTTTTCAAAACCCTTGTTTGTAGGGTTTTTTCATATTACTTATTGTTGGTTATAAAATCGATGAAAAATGGTAACATTTAACCTATTAAATTGAGGTGTTTTGAATGGTTTTGCCTTTTTTAAACTATACCATTACTATTCATATTGGAAAATTAATCTTCACAAAACAAGTACATATGCAACTTAAATGTAGTTACAAACTTCGGGGCCTTCCTATCTGAAATAACACGTAAGACCATCTAAGTTGTTTAAATCTAATACATATTTCTACTAGAACCCTAAAGAGAAAAAAAGGAAGCCATACAAAAGAAAACGTAAAGTGCTTACCTCATTGAGAGTAGAGTCATCTGTGGCAATGTTAGGTGTTTGTGCATAACTAATTTAAAACAACCTGACTTAGGCAGGATCATTGAAGACGTCTTTTGCAAAAAATGAGGGAGATGCAAGTTTTGCCTAGTGGTCTTTGACCCATTCAACACTTAGTAGTGTAGACATTTCTTTTACTAAGATCAACGTCCCTCCAAAAAATCCAAGCACCTCCGCATTCACGTCATCCATATGCTAAGTGAAGAAATGTCTCTACACTTGTGCATAAAATAAATAAAAACATTATATGTGGTTTCTTTAGCCATTTTCATGGTTCTAGACAACTTTTTCTCTAAATTAGACGCCCTTTGACCAGTATTCTCTTCCAAATTTTTATGTTTTTCAACATCCTCCTCGGATTCCTTTTTATATGTAGCAGCTTCCTCGGCTTTTATTTATATTTGGGCTCCCTTTTTTGACATGTGTCAAGGTCTAGCATAGCTTTGCCTAGCTTAACTTTCATGTTGGGAACTTTATTTTCTAGCAACTTTAATGCAGTTTCATAAGGTACAACAAGCTTGTTCAGCTCCATAGCCATGAAAAGCTCCTAGAAAGAGAGGAATGCAAGAAGTGTGAATACAGTATTGGTGGCTTCGTCAAATGTAGCTTAAGTGTCTCAAATGCTTTGGTGGCCTCCTTGTTCCATTTAACGACATTCTTCCTCAACAAGTCAATCATGGGCTTTGCTATCTATCATCCTATAATTTTTTATAAATTTTCTTTAACAATCATTGAGACCCAAAAAACCTCATAGTCCCTTAAGATTCTTTTGTTGAGGCCACTATTTAATTGCTTGTACTTTATCCGGTTCCGCTGCAATTCCATTCTGTGATATTACATGCCCTAAGTAGGTTTCTTACTCCTTTTAAAAAGTACATTGGATAGTTTGATGACCAGTTGTAACGACCTGGAATTTATCACTTTAAATATGGATATTTACTATATTTTTAAGCGATTAATTAATGGATTTTATTATTCAAAAATACCCCTTTTAAATAATAACTAGTGACGGTGAAATGGTTTTCTAAATGTGTTTACAAAAATAATTAGTTTGAAGAAAAATAAAAAGTACGATCGAAAATCGTTTCCTGAATTTTCGATTTTCGTCGTCTAAAAGTTGTCGGAAACGTTGTGCACATTTGAGTTAACACATATATGTTAAATATATAAGTATGGTTAGTAATATAATATGGTAAAAGATAAGTTTACTTCAGTAAAAGGGGAGATGTGGCCCTTTTCAAATTTGAATTTAAAATAAAAGTGAGATGTAATGTGACCTTATCATTTCACATCATAAGTACAAGGGGAAGTGTATTGTATGGTGGTCACAAGGGGGAGCTCCATGTGATTGCATGTGGAAGGGAGGAAGGTGGTGGATGGGATGATGGAGCAAAAAATGAATGGAGGGTAGTGTGCTTAAGGGTATTTAGGTAATTTTATAATTTCAATTTATATAAAAACAATTCCAAATTTCTCTTTCTCCTTCCTTTTTCATTTTCAACTTTTTAAATTTTTTTACATCTTCCTCTTTAAGCTTTCAACACCTTTTAATGGCTTTCAAATATTTTCAAAAGATTTAAAAATCATTTATTTCTTCCTTTTAACTCTTAAAACACAAAAAATAACTTCTTTCTTCTTCTTACACCTTCCTCCTCCTAAAACTAGCCAACACAACCCTATACCATCATGGTCGTACCTTTTTACCTAGGCCGTGCCTTTTCAAAATCCTTAGCCAAAAAATCAAGTTTTACTAATTGAAATCCAAGGTCTAAGGCCATTTCAAGTTATAGTGATAATTTGGTTTGCTTTGTTACCTTTGGTGAGTTCAACTAACCTTTTAATTTAAAAGTTTTAAACCTTTTAGTTTGCTAGTTATTATTGCGCTCTTGGTTGAAATTATATGTGTTTGGTGTTGCTAATATGTTGAATTATTTGTATTACCTGGTTGTGAACTTGAAATTGTAGTTTGGTTGTGAATTGATGTTAAAATTATGATCTATCTTAATGTATGTTGTTATGGCATGGATATATAAGTTGTGCTCTTGCCTAGGTGTTGAAACTGCCAAGGAAATTAGCATTTTGGTTTGTAAAGTGACTTTAGGTCTCTTGAAAACTAAATCATGTTTATTAGTTTAAATTTACTAAAAAGGATTTCAAGGTTTCAACTTTATTATAGTTTTTCAAAACCTCTTACTTTTGTTTTATATAGTTAGTAAAGTTTGTAAGAGTTAAAGTTGAAGTGTTAACTTAGAAACTAATTCTAAGTTATGGTATCCATAGCGATAGTCTCTATGGATGCAATTCGAAAAATCAAACTCTTTTCTAAATTTAAAATGTATCCTTTTAAAAAAAAATTAAAAACCTTTTCAAATCATTAATTAAGTATAAAAGGTAATTATTATTTAATTAAGCATGAGTTTAATAGACAAAATTAATTAGCTAATTAAAGATAACTAGTAGTTAACTAGTAATTAAATAAAGGTAATTAGTACTTAAGTATTAATTAAGTTAATTTTAATTAATTAATTAATTAATTAAGAGAGTTTTAATAAATTATTTATTAAGAGTTAGTTAAGTTTTAATGTTGATTCAATTAAGTTTAATTATTTAATTAGGGTTTAATTATTAATTAATTACTAATGAGGCAGAGTTTAATTAATTAATTTATTAAGATTTAATTAGGATTTAATTAAGGTTTAATTAAGTTTAATATAGAGTTAATTATGATTTAATTAGCAATTAAATTATCATTTAATTATTACTTAATAAAGATTTATTTAAAACTCTATCAGTTCTATTTTAAAGCAGCTTTCGTTTATAAGTAAATAAGTTTTAAACAAGGGATCTTTTGTCTAAGCCATTAATTAGCCAAAAAAATATAAATAAGTTATATTAAAATTTGACATCTATTTAGCGGAATAAATTCCCATTTTGCTATAATTAAATTAAGTAGATTATTTGGATATTCATTTAGCAGAATAAATCCTTGTTCTGCTAATATATGGATTTGGGCATTGAATTATTTGCTAGTAAATTAATATTAGGTAAGTGGATTAACTAGTGATTGCTGATTGATTTTTATTTACATTTATGTTGCTTATGTAAATACTAGTTATATGACTTGGAAAGTCAAATTTAATTAAATGGTAAGTTGATCTAGTACCATTATGGTCGCTAAACCTCTTTCTGAATTTGTAAAGTTATGGATTTAAATAATGTGACGTCCCACCTCTATACTCACGCTATCCAAGAACACCACTGGGTAATGCTGTCGACTAGCGCGAAGAATAAGGCTGTTGAGGAGCGACCTTCTGTGCAATTGCCTTGTGCGAGCACCGATATGTCAGATAGTATAACATGCATTTCATTTCAAGAGGAAATCCGACATACCGATACAAACTCAAAGCTACCACACAGTGGCTATGAGGCCTTCGGGGACAAATATAGAAATAAACATAACATAAATCAGTCATAGGCATTCATATCACAAAGGCGGAAACAGATATGAATATATAACACCAAAAAGGTGTACATCAGAGTAGTGGTCAAATAAGATCCACAATATCACAAAAGAATAGATACAAGTGCTAGACAAAAGAATAAGTATACATCATGGAGTCTATATCTCGAATGTATAACAACAAAATCTACAAATGTAATGTAGTTAGACAAAAGTCAGAAGATGATCCCAGATAAGGAGTCAAGCAGAAGCACCTGTAACATCTCGGTCTGACCCGAGTATTATTTAATAAGAAAATAATAAACGGATCAGTGTAGCTATAAATATCAGATAAAGGATTGAGATGTAAGCAGAGATATAATAAGAATGTATGATAATAATAATGTCGTACTAGAACAACTATGATATAAAACAACAACAAAATCATACAGTATCTCAAGAATCTCAAAGTACCAAAAAGAATGCATATTCTTTATTTTATTCACCATACAACAAATATTGACAAACATATAATTGCCAATCACATAAAGAGGTGAAACACACAAATTCTAGAAATCATCAAATAGAAATCAAGAAATCACAAAGGGGGGAGGCCTATCATAAACGGGAGCATGAAAACTCACAAACACGTGTATCACAAATGGAACGCTATTCCATGGTCGCTAACCATAAAAATTGAGCCGAAGCTCCACAAACGGTCCGAAAACCACGGGTCGCTACCCCACCAAACTGAACCGAAGTTCCACAGAAACGGGGTTTAGTCTCCCTCGCAGACAAATAGACATCCCACATCGCTAGTCTAAATCACAAAATGATCATCATTGATCAACAAAAAGTGTCGATTACACTAAGCTAGTAAATATATGAGTTTAGCTTCATGTCCCATAACCACTAGCCTAACTTAAATATTTACGAACAAATTGTAGATTCCCACTCGAAAATTGTCACAAGAATTTCAATCGAACAAGTCCAAAAATTAACCGGCGAAGTAAACGCAAGCGTTTCATACCACTTGATTTGCTAAGCCGTTTAATTATATTTTCTCATACGAATGAGGTAAAGAATTGTGTATACTAATAGATTAGAAAACGGTTTTATAAACGAACTTTGTATTAAAAATAATTTTAGTAAAAGAGCTTGAATATTTACTACTAGTATAGAAAACCTTTATATTGTAAAGTGACAAATCACAGAATTGATTGTAGAAACAATCAATCACCAAAATTCACATACGAAGACGTGAATCAAAACCAAAGAAATTGATACCGAATCCACCAAAATGGATATTCCCGAAAATCCCGAAAAAGAAGTTATCGAAGTCAACAAAGGTGATAACAACAATTTGGAGGAACAAGAATCGATAAAAAAAAATTGGAAACTCAACACAAAAGGCAAAATATCAGACTCCAGACGTCTGAGCTTACCTGCAGACGTCTGGTGAAGAACGTTTTTCACGTTCTGGGCCAGTCTAGCCCCCTTTGGGGCAAGTTCGACACACGACGGAAGAACGCCTTTCGACAACCCATCCTTATATGGCCCTCCAAAACGCTCCACTAACGTGTTCAAACATCAAAGGTTGGATTAGTGTTAGGAATTCATACCAAGAAATCAAGGATAGTTATAGACATAGATGTGAGATAAAAATCTCACCTTTTTACACAAAACAAGGAAGAAGAAGCTATAGAGCAACGGCAAGAACAATCACTCTTCAATTCCAACTCAACAAGCTTGAATCTAAGCTTAAAAGAGAAACATTTCCTAAGTTAGGTTTAGGAATTTCTGAGATTGAAAAGTGAACGAGTTGGAGAAGATGAAGAGAAGGCTTACCAAAGCTTCTTCTTGGAATTTGGAGCTAGAACTTGATTTGCAAATGGAACTAGGGCTTAGGAATTCTAATTCTTTTTCTCCTCCAACATTTTTATCTAGAGCTTGAAAGTGTTAGGAAAATGAAGTGAATGAAGATAAGTGGGGGTGGAGCTAAGGGCTTGAGTTAGGATATAGGGCTGAAACCCCAAACCAAAGCCCAAAGTGAAAAAGTAGCAAAATTCCACTAACTCCAAACATATCAATGTTTATACTCAAAAAGGTCGCAAACGTCATTTTGAACTCAATGGGGGTGGTCTCGAGTCCTAATTTGACTGTTTACAAAAAGTAGATTTTCGGACTTTTAATCCGATTAACGATTCTATATTTAAATAAAATATTTAAATATTCAATCGTAAAATATGCAGGTTGTTACAGACTCCCCTCCTTAAAGAAATTGCGTCCATGCAATCTTTAAGAAATAAATAAGAAGTAACAACAACAAAAACATATCGACACAAAAAGAAGAAATTTGAAATAAAAGTTCACCTTAAGGAACACGAGAGAGCAAGTCCGGATGTGTCCACTCGATGAATTCTCTGGATTCCCAAGAGCAATCCTTAGGATTTGAGGACCATTGAACCTTCACAAGAGAAACATCTTTATTTCAAAGGCGTTTGACCTCCGAAGCAATGATTCGAATAGGATGTTGCTCATAAGTCAAATTAGGCGAAACTTTAATTTCTTCAATAACACCGGGCTCAAGAATAGAATCGAAATCTCGAAGGCATTTCCGTAGTTGAGAGACGTGGAATACGTCATGTATAGCAAAAAATTGAGCTGGTAACAAAAGGCGATAAGCCACGGAACCAATGCATTCGGTGATGGGAAATGGGCCAGTATATCGAGGTGCTAATTTTCCCGATCGGCTGAAACACTCAACACCCTTCATCGGTGAAATACGAATAAACACAAAATTTCCCACAGAAAATTATAATTTCCTTCTCCGATTATCGGCATAGGATTTTTGTCTACTTTGAGCTTCTTTCATCCTATGTCGAATAAGGTCAATCTTTTCTGTGGCCTCACGGATAAAATTAGGACCTAAAACCAGCTTCTCACCAGCTTCAAGCCAACACGAAGGAGATCGGCATGGCCTTCCGTATAGTGCCTCGAAAGGTGCCATACCAATACTAGATTGGAAGCTATTATTATAGGAAAATTCAACAAGAGAAATATGATCTTCCCAACTTCCACCAAAATCAAGCACACATGCACAAAGAAGATCTTCAAGAGTTTGATTCACACTCTCGGTTTGTCCATCGGACTGAGGATGATAAGCGGTGCTAAAATTAAGCTTCGTTCCCAAAGCTTTTTTAAGACCTTTCCAAAAACCACTAGTAAATAATGGATCCCGATCGCTAACAATAGAAGTTGGAACTCCATGCAATTTAACGATTTCCTTGGCAAATAGTTTAGCCAACATAGGTACGGTCCGATTGGACCGGACGGGAAGAAAATGGGCGGATTTTGTAAGTCTATCTACTATCACCCATAGGCTATCATGACCCGAACGAGAACGGGGAAGACCGTCAACAAAGTCGTTGGAAATTTGATCCCACTTCCATATAGGAATTTCCAATGGTTGCAATAACCCACCTGGCCTTTGATGTTCGGCCTTAACAAGTTGGCAAGTCATGCAACACTTAACAAAGTTAGCAATATTTGATTTCATTCCCTCCCAATAATAAAGTCACTTCATATCCGCGTACATTTTACTACTACCGGGATGAATGGTGAATTTAGATGATGAGAATCTTCTAATATATCTTTACGAAGATCACAAATATTTGGCACGATAAGTCTACCAAATTTTCGAATACCGCCACGAGCAACAATATCAAAGTCTTTTCAAACCTTCAATATCAATTTTATCCCTACAACTTTGGTTAAGAAGAACCAATTCGGGATCATGCTTTTGAGCTTCAAGAATGCAGTCTAAAGGAGAAGGATGAGCCTCGAGGCTACATAAAACAAGAGATGAGCATAAATCGGATTCACGATCTCGAATTTCACAAGTGGATAAAGTCGCGAGATCATTCCATTCGGATATCATCAAAGAAACAATCGCTTGTTGCTTACGACTAAGGGCATCAGCACAAGATTTCCCTTTCCGGGAGTATAGAGAATATCAAGATCATACGATGCAAGGAACTTGAGCCAACGTTGTTAACGCAAGTTAAGTTCCTTTTGAGAAAATAAATACTTCAATGATTTATGATCGGTGTAGAGAATAAATTTCTCCCCCAAAAGATAATGACGCCAAATTCTAAGGGCGAAAACAATAGCCGCGAGCTCTAAATCATGAGTGGCATATCTTGTCTCGGCAGGCTTTAATTGTCTAGAAGCATAAGCGATAACACGTTCCCTTTGCATAAGAACGGCTCCCAAACCAACGCGACTAGCATCGGTATAAACAATAAAATCTTGGTTCCCATCGGGAATCACAAGAATATGAGCATCAGAAAGAAGTTCTTTTAATTTTTGAAACGAAGCTTCACATTTGTCTGACCACATGTATTTAATTCCCTTCTTTGTCAAACTAGTAAGAGGTACGGAATTCTTGGAAAAGTCTTTTATGAACCGACTGTAATAGCCCGCCAATCCGAGAAAGCTACGAATTTCCGTCACACTCTCTGGTCTCTTCCAATTTTGAATCGCTTCAATCTTTGAAGGATCCATGGATATTCCGGATTCAAAAATGATATGTCCCAAAAATTTCACACGAGATTGCCAAAAGTGGCACTTAGAAAACTTTGCTTTCAATTGGTTGCTCCTAAGAGTTTCCAATACAATACGAAGATGATTTTCATGCTCCTCTTCGGTTTTAGAATAAATAAGAATATCATCTATAAAGATGAGAACAAATCGATCAAGGAAGTCTTTAAAAACTCGATTCATAAGGTCGACGAAATAAGCTGGAGCATTGTCAAGTCAAATGGCATAACAAGCCATTCATAAGATCCATAACGAGTACGGAACGATGTCAAAGGAATACTATCCTCTGCAATACGGAGCTGATGAAAACCGGTTGCTAAGTCTAACTGTGAAAAGACTTTAGCACCACTAAGCTGATCGAATAAATCATCAATCTGAGGCAAGGGATATTTATTCTTAATGGTGAGATCGTTAAGCTTGCGGTAGTCAACGCAAAGTCTAAGTGTTCCATCAGATTTCTTTACAAAAATAGCTGAAGCTCCCCATGGAGAGGAACTAGATTGAATAATTGCTTCGCTTCCAATTCGGATAATTGTTTGCGCATCTCCTCATTTTCTTTATTGGACGTACGATAAGGAGGACGAGTAATTGGTAGAGCTCCAGGGATTAGATTAATTCTGAACTCAATTGCTCGCTTAGGTTGTAATCCTAGAACGGGCTCGAATATGTTGGGAAATTCACGAATAATGTGAATGAGAGAAATGACATCTTCCTCATCATCATTATCATCATCACGAGGATTTAGAGAATACAAGGATACTTTCGAATTGGAATCTGAATCTTTCAGAATGAGAGAAATCTGCTTAACAGATTGAGGATGCCGAAGATATATGGTCCGCTCAGGACATAGGATATGGGCTTCATAACGGTTAAGCCAATCCATTCCCAAAATCATTCCGAAACCAAGGTAACGCATAACATGCAAGTCGGCACGGAAAGAGTAATCACATAAAATAATTTCGACATCTTTACAAAGTAAACTGAGTGTTGCGGATCCACCGACCGGATTCGCAATTCTCAAAGAAGTCATCAAGCCAATAATATCCAAAGACAAAGCATCAACAAGTTATTTTGATATAAAAGAGTGAGATGCACCCGTATCAAAAAGAACTCGAATAGAAAGATCACGAAATGTAATAATACCATCAAGGATAGAATGAGGAATACCTTGACCACGAGAAGTGTTAGCAGGGGCTTGGACAACATTTAGCTTGCCCTCCTTCTTGCCTTGAAGTTTGGGACACAAAGATAAAGTATGGCCCGAACTCTTGCAATAGCGGCAGAAAAGAGGCTTCGGGCACTGGTTTGCATAGTGATCCTTAGAACCACAATTGTAACATTCTCCATGACGAGAGTTGGGAGTATTTGCTACCGAAGTTGTTTGTTTTCCCTTCTTATTGGGATTAGGCTTGAATTTAAAAGATCTCTTCTTGTTGATGTTTGGTTTGACCTCCGCATCACTATCTTTATCAGCCTCTTCGAGCCGAAGAGCAATATCAACAAGTTGGTCAAAAGAAACTTCTAATTTCAGAAGTAATGGCTTTTTGAGGCTCTTGTTGAAGCCATACACAAATATCTGATTTTTCTTCAATGGGGTATTAATATACTCGACCCTATATTTAGAGAGAGATTCGAAAGAAGCGACGTAGTCCATCACAGAAGATTCACCTTGAACAAGGTCAATGAAGCGTCGAGCTAGAGATACTTTTTCAGCTTCCGGCACAAATTTCACCTCGAACCTTTCCCGGAATTGCTCCCAAGTAAGGTCCGCTTCAATATTTTCAGAGATAAGAAGCTCGTACCAGTCCAATGCTCTTTCTTGGAGCATACTAGAAGCCACTTGGACTCGATGAAGATCAATAAGATTCATGCAAGAAAAGATACGGTCGCATGTTCGAAGCCAAGCCTGGACTTCTATAACGCTCTCGGAACCTTTGAATGGCTTTCCACCCAAATTGGTGTAATCACTACACAAGCGTGCAAACCCAGATTTAGGATATGCGGGCTCAGGAATAGGTCCGACAGCTTGAGCATTTCTTACAAGATCAAGAAGTTGCTGAGCAGACATAAATACTCCATCCTGCGTAGTAGCACTAGATTGACCGGCACTGGGACGGCCAGGTCTAACCATTTCTCTCCTTTAAGAAAGAAAGAAAAGAGAAAAGGATTAATCTCAGAATGAATATCAAACAAATTTGATTGATAATACAAGGCATCATAAAGAATATAGGATAGAATGGTTCGAGGACTCGAATTAAATCCTATGGCACGATTCCTAAGGAAGACTTAGGACAATGATCCTTGCTAGATTATTCTACATTGTTCCGAAGTTTGGCTCCGATACCATGCTGAGACGCCCCACCTCTATACTCATGCTAGCCAAGAACAACGCTGGGTAATGTTGTCGACTAGCGCGAAGAATAAGGCTGTTGAGGAGCGACCTTCTGTGCAATTGCCTTGTGAGAGCACCAATATGTCAGATAGTATAACATGCATTTCATTTCAAGAGGAAATCCGACATACCGATACAAACTCAAAGCTAACACACAGTGGCTATGAGGCCTTCGGGGACAAATATAGAAATAAACATAACATAAATCGGTCATAGGCATTCATATCACAAAGGCGGAAACAGATATGAATATATAACACCAAAAAGGTGTACATCAGAGTAGTGGTCAAATAAGATCCACAATATCACAAAAGAATAGATACAAGTGCTAGACAAAAGAATAAGTATACATCATGGAGTCTATATCTCGAATGTATAACAACAAAATCTACAAATGTAATGTAGTTAGACAAAAGTCAGAAGATGATCCCAGATAAGGAGTCAAGTAGAAGCACCTGTTACATCTCGGTCTGACCCGAGTATTATTTAATAAGAAAATAGTAAACGGATCAGTCTAGCTATAAATATCAGATAAAGGATTGAGATGTAAGCAGAGATATAATAAGAATGTATGATAACAATAATGTCGTACTAGAACAACTATGATATAAAACAACAACAAAATCATACAATATCTCAAGAATCTCAAAGTACCAAAAAGAATGTCATATTCTTTATTTTATTCACCATACCACAAATATTGACAAACATATAATTGCCAATCACATAAAGAGGTGAAACACACAAATTCTAGAAATCATCAAATAGAAATCCAGAAATCACTAAGGGGGGGAGGCCTATCATAAACGGGAGCATGAAAACTCACCAACACGTGTATCACAAATGGAACGCTATTCCATGGTCACTAACCATAAAAATTGAGCCGAAGCTCCATAAACGGTCCGAAGACCATGGGTCGCTACCCCGCCAAATTGAACCAAAGTTCCACAGAAACGGGGTTTAGTCTCCCTCGCAGACAAATAGACATCGCACATCGCTAGTCTAAATCACAAAGTGATCATCATTGATCAACAAAAAGTGTCGATTACACTAAGCTAGTAAATATATGAGTTTAGCTTCATGTCCCATAACCACTAGCTTAACTTAAATATTTACGAACAAATTGTAGATTCCCACTCGAAAATTGTCACAAGAATTTCAATCGAACAAGTCCAAAAATTAACCGGCGAAGTAAATGAAAGCGTTTCATACCACTTGTTTTTCTAAGCCGTTTAATTATATTTTCTCATACAAATGAGGTAAAGATTTGTGTATACTAATAGATTAGAAAACGGTTTTATAAACGAACTTTGTATTAAAAATCATTTTAGTAAAAGAGCTTGAATATTTACTACTAGTATAGAAAACTTTTATATTGTAAAGTGAAAAATCATAGTAATGATTGTAGAAACAATCAATCACCAAAATTCACATACAAAGACGTGAATCAAATCCAAAGAAATCGATACCAAATCCATCAAAATGGATATTCCCGAAAATCCCAAAAAAGAAGTTATTGAAGTCAACAAAGGTGATAACAACAATTTGGAGGAACAAGAATCGATAAAAAAATTTGGAAACTCAACACAAAAGGCAAAATATCATACTCCAGACATCTGGAGTATAAGCTCAGACGTCTGCAGTAAGTTTCAGGAAGTTTTCTAAAGAAGACTCCAGACGTCTGAGCTTACTTGTAGACGTCTGGTGAAGAACGTTTTTCACGTTCTGGGCCAGTCTAGCCCCCTTTTAGGGCAAGTTTGACACACGACGGAAGTGACGAATTTGAGCAACTCCGACTGAGGATTTACGCCTTTCGACAACCCAGCCTTGTATGGCCCTCCAAAACGCTCCACTAACGTGTTCAAACATCAAAGGTTGGATTTTTAGCAAATTGGATTCAAAACCCAAAAATTTAACAATTCACCGATTCAATCCAAATCGAAAGCAAATGAACATGAATTAGTGTTAGGAATTCATACCAAGAAATCAAGGATAGTTATATACATAGATGAGGGATAAAAATCTCACCTTTTTACACAAAACAAGGAAGAAGAAGCTATAGAGCAACGACAAGAACAATCACTCTTCAATTCCAACTCAACAAGCTTGAATCTAAGATTAAAAGAGAAACATTTCCTAAGTTAGGTTTAGGAATTTCTGAGATTGAAAAGAGAACGAGTTGGAGAAGATGAAGAGAAGGCTTACCAAAGCTTCTTCTTGGAATTTGGAGCTAGAACTTGATTTGCAAATGGAACTAGGGCTTAGGAATTCTAATTCTTTTTCTCCTCCACCATTTTTATCTTGAGCTTGAAAGAGTTAGGAAAATGAAGTGAATGAAGATAAGTGGGGGTGGAGCTAAGGGCTTGAGTTAGGATATAGGGCTGAAACCCCAAACCAAAGCCCAAAGTGAAAAAGTAGCAAAATTCCACTAACTCCAAACATATCAATGTTTATACTCAAAAAGGTCGCAAACGTCATTTTGAACTCAATGGGGGTGGTCTCGAGTCCTAATTTGACTGTTTACAAAAAAGTAAATTTTCGGCTTTTAATCCGATTAACGATTCTATATTTAAATAAAATATTTAAATATTCAATCGTAAAATATGCGGGTTGTTACAAATAACTTCAGTTGTATAATAATTTGGGGTTACGTGTTTATAAATGATGTTTTAAGGTAAGTTATTTAATTATTTTAATTAATGTGTTTGAAGTTATTAATTTTATTATTAATGATATTAATTTCTATCTTATCAATGTTGTTTTGAAGTAAATTTGCTATTTATTTATGATGTTTAAAAAGTAATTAATTAATTGAATAAAGGAGTTTATAAATAATAAATTGTTTTATAAAAAGGGATTTATTTAAAGGGGTTTTATTTAAAGGAGATTTAAAAAATGATGTTTTGTATAGGTGAATTTATAAATATTGGGTAAAGGAGTTTATAAGGAGTTTATAAATCAATAGAGATTTGTGAAGAAGTTTTGTAAATTAATTTGAAGATTCATAGAAAGTATTTGTAAAAATGAAATGGGGGCTTATAATTATAAAAGAATGAAATTTGTTTTAACCATTAATCATTCTTAATTATGATGGTATGGAAACAATCCATCCAAACTTAACATTGAAGGATAGTGGTTTGGTTTTCAATAAGAAATGTTTTAAATATTATTGTTTTTGGCCCATTTAAAAATGGTTTGGAAAAGAGAAAATCTTCCTTAAGTTTTGTTCATATACTTATACCGTTGAGATAAGAATATAGGTATTTTCCAAGTATTGAAACTATAATGGTTGTTCATATACTTATACCGGTGAGATAAGTATATGAATATTTTCCCAAGTATTTAGTATGAGGGGATTGTGGAAATATCCTTTGCAAAGGTATTTTAAATCAAAATAATTGAAAGAGATTTGTTTAATAAAAGATTTAATAATAGAGGCATAGTGAATGCCATATGGAATTAAATCTATGTTGTTTGTTTATTTGATAGCTAAATAACCGACTATCTAATCTTGGCCAAAATATAACTTTGGAAATATCTAGGAGAAATACGAGGGTTATACGGCACAATCATCTTCCATGATGTTGTACTGTGGATATATATCTCATTCTGTTCTCTTAGGACAAATGATATGGATATCTGTCCACTTAAACGATTAGGGGGCGATCCCCACTTTTATGTATTGTCTGTATATTTCCAAAAGAATCAGAGTTGAGTTTACCGAAAACTAGCAAATGTTGGTTCAAAGAGACCGAGATGGGATAAGTATGAATTATTTGACAACCACTTCGATCCGACTCAAATGATGTATCAAAGACATCTTGAAGATGATGGAATTGAGAACGTAGTTCTTTGAAGAGCAACAACTGCTTCCTACTAATCATGAGGGTGATTCCATAATAGATGTAGTAGAAGTAGTGCCTTCGGTTTGTTCATATCCTGAACAACTTGTATGGACGGATGCTAGCATTGCATTGTGCCTGGAAGACAATGTTTGCATTCCAAGTGGGAATTGCAATGAGAGAGAAAGGTAAATCATGACCTCATAAGCCTCACAACTTGGTAATGACTAAAACAGGGGATATGCAGCAGAGTTATCTGGTTCGCTACCATTAGGAGTATCATTACTCGATCTAGAGTTGATATTTTTGCAGCGAAAGTGGGACCTTGGCTTGGTGCATCTATTTTTGCAGCCTTAGTGCCTGAGGGATGATGTAATCTGGTTTGCAATGTTAAAACGGGAGCTCAACTCTGTGTAGCAGGGGTGCAAGAAGTTCTTTTTGACCTCGGTACATTTTATCTAAAGGTGTATTATGACGAACGGTACCTCAGTATCCCAGTCATTAATGGAAATCTAGTCTCCACTACGTGCCTTTACGGACTTAGTTGTGTCCAACTATGTTGAAATGTGAGATGCAAGCATTTAAGCTATTTTCTATATTTATCTATCCCCTAGATACTATGATAATATCACTGTATTTTCTATAGAAAATGTTTTTGTTATCGTAAGGTAAAAATCCATCTGTGTTTATGTGTGGCATGGTCTTACAAGATACCTTTATTTCTGAAATGTTTTTATAACACTAAGCAATCCATTTGATTGTTTTTCTCATGCTGGTTTACCAGATTGACCCGGGTGGTGTTTTCTTATAATGCTCGGGTCAGCCCGAGCATATTTTTCCAGATTTAGCTTGACATTTTGGAGCTTTCAGGAGACGAGCTGGATGCCTCGAAGACGTATTTCCGTATTTTCTTTTATCTTCTACCGTTTGTTCTTATTGTAGTTATCAGCAATTGTAAGGACGGATCGTTATAACTGTCCAGGCTGATGATGGGTTAGTTTTATACTCTGATTTATACATGTATATTAAAGTCTCTTTCATTTGAAAAGACTTTTTTAGTATTATATATTACTCGTCATGCTTTTGTGAGGTTTTGTCTTCCTTCTTCTTTCCTTTTTCCCCAACAAGCTGTCTCTTCGGCACTTGGATGCTCGACACATGAATACTATAGATGCATTAGTATCGACTTCTAAGGTAGAAAAAGTGGGATTTTACAATGGTATCAGAGCTAAAGGTTAAGTGAGAACCTTAGCACTGGTGGGGTAAAATAAGTAGGATAGTGTAAGTGACACCCTAGATGAGTTTGAGTGTGTGTGTGTGTGTATGAGAGCGCGTATTTGTTAGTGATATAAAAATGTTTTATATTGTGTTGTTTGATCGGTTAAGTGGTACATGAATTCTAGTTGATGCGTTTGGCTCATGTCACCGGTAGGGATTCTTAAATGATTGAACAAGGCCAACTAACATAGTATTGTTTTAAATAGGTAAATGAAATAATTTTACCTAGGAATATATTTTTTATATACAAGAATGATTTTCTAAAAGAGTATAGTTATTTTTTAGGTGCTTGGTTGTTAAAAAATGATAATATTCAATTATTATTATTTAGGGTTTGTTTAGTTATGCTCGTCCAGTTTGAGCGTTGACTATTTTTGGGTGTTTTATAAGAAAATTTCCTTTCTAAAATATGGGTTGGGTAAGTAGAAATTGGGTGAAACATTGAAGCGAACACTTTGTGAATTAAGATTCACAATTTGACTATAAGGCGTTCGATATTAATGTTGGATTAAAATTTGATTTTTGTAAAAGATGTTTATAATAAGTTAGAATATTTTAGAATAATTATTTGAGAAATATTTTGTATAAAGGAGTGATTATATATAAATTTGAATTACAATAAAGAAATGTGTTTTATAAATAAAAGGTTTTTAGGATTCAAATCCCGGAGTCTTGAAGAAGATTTCAAATGTTATATGGAAAAAAGGTAGTAATATTTTACATGAAAATATTTTTGGATATAAATATTTTAAAAAGGAAATTTTTAAGTAAGCAGTATTTTCTTTGGATTTGTTTGGAAAATAAGTCTCGAACTGTTTTGTGATAATCAGGATAATCTTCTAGGTGACGGTCGGATGTTTGCTTTGACGAATGTTGTGGTGCACTTAGTAAATTATCCTCTTTATCATTGTAATATTGAAACAAGTTTAAATCCGAATGAACCCAAAGCAAGTTGGCGTAGATATTTTAATAAACTATTTGTTTGTAAATTCGTAAAGTATTATTTATAAAGGGTAGTTTGAAATAGAAGAAATATATTCATGTTAACTAGTTCGAGTGATCCAAAAATAATTAAAAATAGGAAAAGATGTGCTTAGATGGTAAACACTTCTCTAAAGTATTACCCTTCATTGTTAGGGAATATGTGATACTATTTGGTGGTACTAGTTTCTTAGAATCATTTTGGGGTTACTCGAGCTATACGTATGCATTTTCTTTGTTTAAATATATAGATTCATTTCAAATAGGATTTTGGGATAAAACCGGGTATTTGGATTTCGAGTTTACTTAATAAATTCAAAATGGAAAAAGTTTGAACCAAATAGTGGTATATACTCTTAGGATGTAGTAGGGTATTATACAAGTTGAACTTAAGTTTAGATTGATGAAATATTTTCATAAATAAATTTAATAGCAATAGAATTGGTATCATTTCCCTTTTTCATATAGTTTTTGATCCAAGATTCGAGTACATGACTTTGAGATGTTTCACACAGTTCCAAATAAGGATCTATCACTTGATTTTTGATGGCGAACACTTGGTGAGGATTCTTGATAAGGAATCAAAGTTTTCTATCATAGAATATGGCTATGTAAGGAGAATATAGGTTTCTAATAAGGAAGCCTGATCGGACTCCGCACTAGGAAATAAGGTGAGGATACTAGTACGGAAGAGAAGTCATGTATTCGAGTAGAGATCGGATAGAATTTTGAATATGGATGATCTATAAACATCGTGGAGACTTATGAATAATTGTGGGTACTCATAGTACGAAATTTTGGAGTCGAAATTCTTTTAAGGGGGAAGTATGTAACAATCCTGAATTTAATCACTTTAAATATGGATATTTAGTATATTTTTAAATAATTAATAGATGGATTTTATTATTCAAAAAAACCCCTTTAGATAATAACTAGTGATGATGAAACCGTTTTCAAAACGTGTTTACAAAAATAATTAGTTCGAAGAAAAATAGAAAATATGACATGAAATCGTTTTTCGAATTTTCAAATTTTCATCGTCTAAAAGTTGTCGGAAACATTATGCACATTTGAGTTAACACATATATGTTAAATACATAAGTATGGTTAGTAATATAACATGGTAAATGATAAGTTTACTTCAGTAAAAGGGGAGATGTGGCCCTTTTTCAAATTTGAAATTAAAATAAAAGTAAGATGTAATGTCACCTTATCATTTCACATCATAAGTACAAGGGGAAGTGTATTGTATGGTGGTCACAAGGGGGAGCTCCATGTGGTTGTGTGTGGAAGGGAGGAAGGTTGCGGATGGGATGATGTGGCAACAAATGAATGTAGGGTAGTGTGCTTAAGGGTATTTAGGTAATTTTCTAATTTCAATTTATACAAACAATTCCAAATTTCTCTCTCCCCTTCCTCTTTTCATTTTCTAATTTTTGTAAAAAAAATTTTTACATCTTCTTCTTTAAGCTTTCAACGCCTTTTCATGGCTTTCAAATATTTTCAGAGATTTAAAAATCACTTCCTTTCTTCCTTTGAATTCTTAAAAACACTAAAAAACCACTTCTTTCTCCTTCTTACACCTTCCTTCCCACACAACCCCTTTACCATCATGGTCGTGCCCTATTTGTAACGACCCGTAAATTTTAACTGTTTTAATAATGTAATTAGTTGAAATTTTATGAAATTTTAAACAATAAAATTTTGAAATAAAAATTTGATTTTTGGAATGCATCTAATTAATCATAGCAACTGGTAAATTTTCATCAGATATTTGGAAGTTTATTTTCTACTGTAATTTTATTCCAACTTATATCAGTTAAAATGGATGATAATAAAATATTTTCCAAACCTGAATATTTTTACATAGAAAAATTCTAATTCATCTTCTGTCTAAGACATCATTTTTCGTTTTTCCAAATTCGGACTTCTCTAGCTCCGTCGATCTTATTTTTCTGCGTTTTTGCTGCATTTTCCGCTAGTAGAAAATTCAATTTTTTATAATTCAATCGTACCACTACTATATGTATACCGTTTTGATCGCCTCATCGTGCTGATCTCTATAGTATATCCGACTGTCAAATTTCGGAGTCCGATGTGCGGTGCAATTTGTAAAACGATTCGTATCGGTACCGGATTCATATCTGTTGGATTTCATGTGACACTTCATATATTCATCGCTTATTCCAATGGACATTTACCTCTTTTATACAATTTAATTCGTGACTTTACTTTCCCACTATTTCAAATTTCTAAATTTTCGTAAATAATTTGCTTTCAGTCTTCATTATTGCTTTACGTTTCATTTTGTATGCCTGTTCATTTTCACAGCCTTAACAATTCCCCTTCATATTCTTTTGCACCTCCTTCACAAAATCCAACATTCCCTTGTTCACGCAACTCTCTTCCAGCCCTACTCACCTGCCGAGCTTCCCTCTCCGGTTTCTCCGATCTCATAAAACTCGCCACCACCTTCCCTTCTCCAGCCGAAGACCCACCAACCCGACCTCTTCCTGTGATTTCCCGTGCCTCAGTAGTCCAACCTTCCTCTTCCCTCGCTCATTCTCCGAGCCCGCTCCTCCCCACCATCTTCCTCTTCCACCTCCTTGCCGCATAGCCGAGCATCCAAGCCTGCAAGTGCCGACCCTTCCTCTCCAACCATGCCTCGATAGTCGTGCCCCTTTGCAACTATCTGCGTTCTCCAACTCAGCCTTCCCCTCACCAAACTCCCCGAGTAAACCGCGTCTTCCACCTTGCCCGCCGACCTCCACCAACCACTCTCGCCAAACAACTGTCTCATGTAAATTTTATAGGAGGTATATTCGTATATATATGTTATTATATGGGATATGTTTATATATATAAGTATACTAGGATTTGCTTTAATATGATATATGTTTATACCTGCATTATGATAGTATATATATGCGTGTAGCTATGTATGTATTGGTTATAAAAAAATTTGTTTTGTAGTTCATACATATATATATGTAGTATATCATAGGACAGTCTGCATATATATATGTTTATAGTAAGTATATTAAAAGGAGTATATTAGTTTATAAACAGTTGATTTTATATTTATATTATATAAAAAGGGTATGCATGTATATAATGGCAGTATGTATAATATGTTGTGAGTCATTCATGTATTAGTTATTTATAAGTAATGTGTAAAAATATATAGTCTCTTACATTCACATATAGGTTATATATTGATGACAAAATGTATATACTTAACTTGTGATTATATTTCGATTTTGGTTTATAAATATGTTATATATAGTTAGTTATAAATGTTAGTTTTGTTTAAAGTGTTATATTAGTAAGTTGATATATATTAGTTAATATGTGGTCTGCATATTTTTCCATAGTCTGATTTTATATGACTTATAATTTATATATGTAAAAGTTTACATGATATTTTTTTTAAATTATGATATGATAGTTTTATGTTTACATTAGATGCAATATGTTAGTTGTATATTAGACTGTATATATAGAAGTATATTGTATTACGTATGATTACAGTTCATAAGTTTTGCATGGCTTTTATAAGATTTGTATAAGGTATAAGTTTATATTAGTACAAGTATGCGCGTATGTCTTTATATATAAAGTTTTATATACATCTATATATGTGTTACAGCATTTTACTATATGAGTCATGTTATTACCTTCGGATATGTATATGACGTTTAAAAAAAAATATAAGTATTTTTCATTTCAATAAGTATTGTTGATTTCAAAATATAAATGTGCATAGGCTTATAATAATATTGATTTGAAAATAAATAAATTTGTATGCATGTTATTTAAATGGGTGTTTTTGACAAAATTGGTTTTAGAGAAAATCTATAACGTATATTTTATTTCAGTTTTATTAAGATGGGTCTAATTCGTTTCCATCAATCCCTGTCTATCAGCTTTGCTCGTCAAAAATCGTGTCCATCTAGCTTTGCTTTGGAAGTCATGCTTGCATTTCGTAACTCAATTCCATTGTCTGTCTCTAGCCTCGAAAGGTGAGCATCACTCACGATTAACGTTCTTTTATTTATTAAATTTGATTTCAATTGAAACGACAATTGAAATATGCTGCTGCTAGTTATTTACATTGCTATATATATGCCATTATCTGTATCTGTTCACCTGTGACATCTGACACCATTATCTGTAATTTATATGTATATATGCCATCATCTGTATCTGTTCACATGTGACATCTAACACCATTATCTGTTATTTATCACTGATGATATATGCTTGTTACCGTTGTTATATTTTATCATATCTGTTACCACTCTGCAAGTTCCCTGTTAATATAGAATTCACTATGGGTTGAAATGATACATACCCGAACGATCTGTAGAATAGGAGAAAATCGTTATGGGTTGAAATGATAAACCCAAGCGATTTTCATTGAATTGAATTTGGGATTACGGGTTGATAAGATATATACCCGTATATATATTTAAATTACGGATTGAAATGATAAATATCCGTATCACTTGACCATAGGGTAGAAAATTATATACAGGCACCGTTGGTCTATATATAAATATTTGAAAAATGATTTCTATGGTTTTGAAGGAAATATACGGTTGTAATAAATATTGATTTTAAAGATCTAATAAAGTTGATTTAATAAAGTCGATTTAATCAATATAAAATAATGTTTAAGTATTTATGTAAATTTATTTTTTTAAATATAGAGTTTATAATGATTCAGGTTGGAGGGATAAACTGAAATTGATTTGAAATTATATTTATTTAAGAATTTTACTTAAATAAGGTTGATTTGAAATTTATTAAATTTGAAATTTGAAAGATAAGTTTTATAACTTGAATTTGATTAAAAATGACTTAAATGAATATTTCAAACTTATATAAATTTAAATGGGATATTTTGTTATTTAAATTTTAAATTGAAGTCGTATTTAGATGTATTGAAATGATTAAAGAAATATCTCAGAAAACAAAATGTAATGAAATTAAATTGAGATATAAATGGAATTATCAAATTTAGTTTTGAAATGTGAATATTTAAAGATTTGAAATATATTGAAATTGAAATAGCTTATTTTATGGTTCAAATATGTATTTGAAATTGATAATTTGAAATGGTTTATTGAGAAGCTGAATCGAGTTGAAATTGATGATTTGAGATTTGATTAAATTTTAATTTTGGAATTCGAGTTTATGTGAATCGATTTGTGAAATTTGAAGAAGCTATTTCATATAAAGTATTTTAAACTATATCTAAAACTATTTATATTTTACTTTATAAATTTTAATATAAATTATTTTAATATCAATCATTTTCAATATAAATTATTTTATTATAAACTATTTTAACTTATAACTATTTTATATAAACTATTTTATTGTATAAACTATTTTTCTATATATATACAAATTTTAATATCTAAACTGTTTAATAGGAAAGTGTTAGGATTCCAAAATGTTATGATTTCAAGCTATGATTTCAAAGTGTTATGAATTTCAAGGTTTTGATTTCCAAAGTGTTTTGATTTTAAAAGACTTATGATTTCGAAAGCGTTATAACTTTGGAAAAGTACTATGATTTTGGAAGTAAATATTTTTGAAATGAAAATGATATCGTATTGATTTGGTTATTGAATTGAAAATGATATGTCGGTTTTGAAATATAACTATTTTGAAAGTTTATTAAATGACCATCAGTGTAATTAATACGTAGTTATTAAAGAGACCGGGATCGGATATGGACATACTCTCTGTCGATACCGAAACCACTTTAATAACTAATATACGCGGAGTGTTGATCCAGAACAAAGTGGATGGTTTTGATGAACGCGTTGACTGAAGAAAGAGAACGATTTTGGATGACCCCTGACATGACTAAAACAGGAGCCCTGCCGGGCCATTGAGGTTCGCCACCTCTAGCGGACACACTTCTTCGTTACCATATCTATTACTTTTGTGATTCGATTTGGGTGCACCCCTCGATTTTGGGAGTGTTGTTTCGTGGTGTTTGGGTAGTAGCTGCTATGCCCAACATCAGTCCGGATGATGCAACTACTAGTATCCTAGTTGGTATCGCCTCATGTACCTTGTCATACTGTTTATCCTATCGCGACCACTATGATTTGTTTTGTGTTATACCCATGGGGTACCCTCTGATAACCACTAGTTTACGGTGGGGTTTACGGTGCTGTATAGGCTATGACATTATAAAAATGTGTTAAGGGGGATTATGGTAACGCCTTAACGCTATTTTGATACTTTATATTACTGAGCATTATCTACTTAGCGTACACTATTACATAGTAGATAGTTTAATGGATCCTTGGAGGATGGTTATCCCAAACATCCTTTGAGTTACTCGTATTTCAGTCGTTATTTCACTTGAGTTAGATTTATCTATATAAGAATGTTAATCCTGACTCGAGTGTTTTGTGTTTTCTTTACGCTTGGGTCAGACTGAGTGATACAGTATTCGAGACTCACCTTTGGAGTTGGAGCTTCGCTTGGAGATCCAGCTATCTATCTAGCTTTCAGTTATTAAGTTGATTCCAGTGATGTATTCAGATCTTGTATTTGACTATTGTATTGAGATATCTATGTATTCGAGACCTTTGTTATATCTTGTTTAACTCTGTTATATATATAGTAGCTTCATGAACTACTATTCTTTTGTTTCCGCTGCATTATTGTTATATTACTCTGTGTCTGTGATCTGTGATTATTTTATTTACTGTATATGCTGAGTTTTGCCAATTTAAATTAACATTCTATTGTTTTGAATTATTCAAGTCCGACACGTGTGTCTGCCTATGCACTTGGTGGGTGCAGCATGATAGGGGGTTCTCGCATTTGGTTTGGTAGCGAGCGGATAACTCTTACTCCTACATGTCCCTGCGGGGTTGGTGCAGTCGAGAGGCTGGCTGTAAAGGAAGAACACATGTACAGCTGTATGCTACGGTGGGCGTTACCCCACTAACACGGTCTGTTACAGTTGGTATCAGAGCTCTGGTTTTAGGCAAAACTCAGCATATATAGTAAATTTAGTTATGGAATCACTTTCGTTCGAGCTTCAATTCCTTCTTCTTTGACTCGGTTTCTTTGAATTTTGGAACGTTCCCTTTGGTTCCAAAGTCCATTCGTGTCTCCCCTATTCGTGTCTTCCTGATTCTGGAGTATCCCATAACTCCACTTCGAATGATCTCTATAATAAATCGGCGGTCTCACCAACCTTTGAATGATTGTAATGGGGTGAAACTCCTTTACAACTAGCATTGATTCACCAGAGATTTCTGTATCCTCGGTTTATGATGCTGTTATCTTTTGCTATACCCGAATTCTATCTCTAGCAATCGAATGTCAATTTGTTCCAGAATTCTACCTCAATCTTATTTTGAAGTCACGGTTGACCCGGTTAAGGTTGCCCGCGATTTATACAAGTCTATCCATTCTTTTCTCACATTGAAATCTATTTATCTTCCTATCGAGCCTATCTTCTAGTTGAATTCTCTTTGATTTGGGTCCCTCTAATCTGAATCTCTATTCTTGTTTGAAATCCATTCTTGTATTGTCGAGTAAGGAGTGTTTGTAATTTATATTAAAATATTTTATATATTGTGTTGTTTGAGTTGTTGATGATTTGGATTTTCGATCGATTGATCGATTCGTCTGATCAACGCTATCGATAGGATTTCCAAAACACTTGAACAGAGCAAACTGACACAATAATATTTTCAAATTTGGTAAATGAAATAAATTTGGATGATTATATTATAAATATATAAGTGAAATTGTTTTGAAATTTAATAAGTTAATTAAATTGGTTGTTGAAATGATAATAATTGATTATCACTTATTGTTCTATAAATAAATTTTAAACATGGGTTATAAACTGATGTGAAATTTAAATGAATTTAAAATTTAGAATTTGAGAATTTAATTTCCAGTGATTTCAAGCTTTGGTTTTAAAATTTTTAAAATGTATATTATTGAAGGTATTTTCAAATAGAAACCGTTTTCAAAAAAAATTAAAATGTTGAAATCAGTGCTCTTCTCTTTATCGCTGGAAAATAATTTCAGTGATGGCGGCCGCATCATCGACATTCATTTTCGAGTTTCGAAGTAGAGAAACCATTCTGTAGCTTTGCTATGGTTTTGTTTGGAAAAATATTTTAATTTGAATTTCTTAAGTATGACTTGATTTATATATATATATATATATATATGTGTGTGTGTGTGTGTATTATTTTAAATTTAATTTGATTCAATATATATAGTATATGCATAATTATCTCTAAAGGGTTTGAAATTAAACGGAAATTTAATTCTTAAAATTATGTTAAAGGATGTCTTCAATTATAAATAAAGCTAAATTTTGGATAAATATTTAAACTTGAAATAATTGAATTTGGAAATTTTATTTGTATAGTACTAAATTGCATTCAATATAACTTACCTAAATTATTCAGAAGTTAAAATGTAATTGGATAATATACAATATAAAATAATTTTATAAATAAAATTTGAGTGTTTATAATTAATATTATACACTTAGATTTTAATTATAAAAAAATGCTAATAAAGATGGTAGAATAATAAGTTAATTGAATGAGATGAATACAATAAATTTTGTTTTAAAGGAATTAATAAATTGAAATTAGATCCACTTATGGAAATACCTTGAATTTAAAATCAATTATTGAATATAATTTGATTTAAACTGAAATCTGTATGGTTTAAATTAATTTATATGGTTTAAATATATGTAATAAGATATATTAAGTAGAATAAACTTAATAATAATTTGGAATAAAAGAATTAAATTTGTTGAATAAAATATGGGTACCATATTATACAAATTGATGATCTAGAAATCGTTAATTGAGGATGACTAGATAATAAGATAATGAATTTAGAAACAGATAGATTGATTTAACTTAAGTGAACTCAAAGGGATTTAACCAAATTATTAAATATTAATTAATTTAAATTGAAATTTATATGGTTTAAATTAATTGTTTTACTCGTATTCCAATCTATTTTCTTTCTGGGTGTTTCTATTCTCCTACCTCCTTCCTTTTCGAGGACGAAAGGTTTTGAGTGGGGGAGAGTGTAACGACCCGTAAATTTTAACTGTTTTAATAACGTAATTAGTTGAAATTTTGTGAAATTTTAAACGATAAAATTTTGAAATAAAAATTTGATATTTGGAATGCGTCTAATTAATCATAGCAACTGGTAAATTTTCATCAGATAATTTGGAAGTTTATTTTCTAGTGTAATTTTATTCCAACTTATATTAGTTAAAATGGATGATAATAAAATGTGTTCCAAACCTGAATATTTTTACATAGAAAAATTCTAATTCATCTTCTGCCTAAGACATCATTTTTCGTTTTTCCAAATTTGGACTTCTCTAGCTCCGTCGATCTTATTTTTCTGCGTTTTTGCTGCATTTTGCGCTAGTAGAAAATTAGAATTTTTATAATTCAATCGTACCACTAATATCTGTATACCGTTTTGATCGCCTCGTCGTGTTGATCTCTATAGTATATCCGACTGTCAAATTTCGGAGTCCGATGTGCGGTGCAATTTGTAAAACGATTCGTATCGGGACCGGATTCATATCTGTTGGATTTCATGTGACCCTTCATATATTCACCGCATATTCCAATGGACATTTACCTCTTTTATACAATTTAATTCGTGACTTTACTTTCCCACTATTTCAAATTTCTAAATTTCCGTAAATAATTTGCTTTCAGTCTTCATTGTTGCTTTACGCTTCATTTTGTATGCCTGTTTATTTTCATAGCCTTAACAATTCCCCTTCATCTTCTTTTGCACCTCCTTCACAAAATCCAACATTCCCTTGCTTACGCAACTCTCCTCCAGCCCTACCTACCTGCCGAGCTTCCCTCTCCGGTTTCTCCGATCTCATAAAACTCGCCACCACCTTCCCTTCTCCAGCCGAAGACCCACCAACCCGACCTTTTCCTGTGCTTGCCCGCGCCTCAGTAGTCCAGCCTTCCTCTTCCCTCGCTCATTCTCCGAGCCCGCTCCTCCCCACCATCTTCCTCTTCCACCTCCTTGCCGCATAGCCGAGCATCCAAGCCTGCAAGTGCCGACCCTTCCTATCCAACCTTGCCTCGATAGTCGCGCCCCTTGCAACCACCTGCGCTCTCCAACTCAGCCTTCCCCTCGCCAAACTCCCCGAGTAAACCGCGTCTTCCACCTTGCCCGCCGACCTCCACCTACCACTCTCGCCAAACAACTGTCTCGTGTAAATTTTATAGGAGGTATATTCGTATATATATGTTATTATATGTGTAACGACCCACTATTTTGGACCATTCAAGTCGACAATAAATCCACACATGTCGGACTTGAATAATTCAAAACAATAGATTGTTAATTTAAATTGGCAAAACTCAACATATACAGTAAATAAAATAATCACAGACACAGACACAGAGTAATATAACAATAATGCAGCGGAAACAAAAGGATAGTAGTTCATGAAGCTACTATATATATAACAGAGTTAAACAAGATACAACAGAAGTCTCGAATACAATAGTCAAATGCAATATCAGAATACATCACTGGAATCAACTGAATATCTGAAAGCTGGACAGATAACTGGATCTCCAAGCGAAGCTCCAACTCCAAAGGTGAGTCTCGAATACTGGTACACTTAGTCTGACCCGAGCGTAAAGAAACACAAAACACTCGAGTCAGGATTAACATTCTTATATCAATAAATCCAACTCAAGTGAAATAACGACTGAAATACAAGTGACTCAAAGGATGTTTGGGATAACCATCCTCTAAGGATCCATTAAACTATCTATATATACAGTAGAATACGCTAAGTAGATAATGTCTAATCAGTAAAGTACGATATCAAAATAGCGTTAAGTCATGGCCCATTCCACCCTTAACACATTTTTATTCCCAAGAGCATATACAAGACCGTAGTTTCCCCAAAACCGGAAGTCACCAGAGGGCAATCCATATACTAAAGGTACAAAACAAAACGTAGTGGTCGTGAATAGGATAATCAGTATGACAAGGTACATGAGGCGATACCAACTAGGATACTAGTAGTTGCCTGATCCGGACTGATGTTGGGCATAGCAGCTACTACCCCAACACCGCGAAACAACACTCCCAAATCAATGGGTGCACCCAAATCGAATCATAAAAGTAATAGATATGGTATCGAAGAAGTGTGTCCGCTAGAGATGGCGATCCTCAATGGCCCGGCGCGGCTCCTGTTTTAGTCATGTCAAGGGTCATCCAAAATCGTTCTCTTTCTTCAGTCAATGCGTTCACCAAACCATCCACTTCATTCTGGATCAACACTCCGCGTATATTAGTTATTTAAAGTGGTTTCGGTATCGATAGAGAGTATGTCCATATCTGATCCCGGTCTCTTTAATAACTACGTATTATTACACCGATGGTCATTTAATAAATTTTCAAAATAGTTATATTTCAAAACCGACATATCATTGCCATTTCAAAACCATATAAATACGATATCACTTTTCCTTTAAATAAATCCATTTCCAAAATCATATCACTTTCCAAAGTTATATTGCTTTCGAAATCATAAGTCTTTTAAAATCATAACACTTTGGAAATCAAACTTGAAATTCATAACACTTTGAAATCCTAGCACTTTCCTCTTAAACAGTTTAGATATTCACAAATCAATTTACATAAACTCGAATTCCAAAATTAAAATTTAATTAAATCTCAAATCATCAATTTCAATTTAATTTAGTTTCTAAATAACCATTTCAATCTATCGATTTCAAATACATATTCAAACCATAAAAGAAGCCATTTCAATTTCAATATATTTCAAAGCTTTAAATACTTAACATTTCAATAGCATCTAATACAACTTCAATTCACAAATTCAAATCAACAAAATATCCCATTTAAATTCATATCATTTGAAATATTCATTAAAGTCACTTTTAATCAAATTCAAGTTAAAACATATCTTTAGAATTTCAAATTTTATAAATTTCAAATCAACTTTATTTAAGTATAATTCTTAAATAAATATAATTTCAAATCATTATAAACTCTATATTTGAAAATATAGATAAATAAATACTTAAACATATTTCATATTGATTCAAATCAACTTTATTAAATCAACTTTAATAAATCTTTAAAATCATTATTTATTAAAACCATATTTTTCTTTCAAAACCGTAGAAATGTTTTTCAAAAACATTTATATATAGACCAACGGTGTCTGTATATAATTTTCTATCATATGGTCAAGTGATATGGATATTTATCATTTCAATCCGCAATTTAAAATATATTCGGGTATATATCTTTTCAACCCGAAATCCCAAATTCAATTTAATTTGAAAATCGCTTGGGCTTATCATTTCAACCCATAACGATTTTCTCCTATTCTAAAGTCCGTTCGGGTATGTATCATTTCAACCCATAGTGATTCTATACTAACAGGAAACTTGCAGAGTGATAACAGATATGATAATAATATAACAACGGTAACAAGCATATATCATCAGTATAAATAACAGATAAGGGTGTCAGATGTCACAGGTGAACAGATACAGATGATGGCATATATATATCAATATAATTAAATAACAGATAATGATGTCAGGTGTCACAAGTGAACAGATACAGATGATGTCATAGATATAGCAATATAAATAACTAACAGCAGCATATTTCAATTGTCGTTTCAATTGAAATCAAATTTAATAAATAAAAGAACGTTAATCGTGAGTGATTGCTCACCTTTCGAGGCTAGAGATCGAGAATAGACAACGAAGTTGAGTTACGAATTGCAAGCACGACTTCCGAAATAAACTAGATTGGCACGAATCGACCAGCAAAGCTGTTAGATAGGAATTGCCGAAATCAAATCAAAACATTCAACATAGCAACAAATAAAAACATGTCCTACGTCAAAGTTTAACAATATAATTCTATGTGCTACCGAGATCGAAATGGTCTGAAATTTGGTATGAATAAAGATCAAAACTTGTATTTCAAACTGCAAAAAAAATCACTTGATTTGGACAAGAGACCAAAAAGTTATGATGTCACGAACATAGACTCAGGCCATGTTTGCAGCAGTGTAAAATAATTTCAAGTACAAAAGAACAGCTGCCTGGGTCAAACTTCCAGATCCTCGACCACTAATCAAACGATGTCGGATTTTGCTGAAATTTGACAGGCATAAAATAGGTAACTTCGACTCCTTTTTAAAAATAGAGTCAACCCATTCCGATAAAACATGAGTGAGATATGATATCGTGAACACGAAGTCTAACTACTGTTCAGAAAAAGAAAAAAAAACATGCAAATTTCCTTTTAAACATATCAACCGGGTATATTTTGAAATAAAACATATATATACTTTGAAATCGACAATTCATATATTGGACTATTCCAAAACCCCTTTTATAATACTGCGTACCCAAGCATGTTGATATAAAGCAATGAGCTGCTAAAGAAGAGTGTATAAATACCACATACTTCGTATAACACATAAATATATATTATATAACAAACGAATATAGTATATATATACTTGTTAACAGATTATATCCTTATAAATCCAACAGTAAAGCTAAGGCTAATATAACTAAGGTAGATATAATAATATATATAACATATAACTTTAAAATAAGAACTTATATGAATCAGGCTATAAATCCAAGGATGTTCGAAACAATATATATAGGGTAAACAAACACTCTTTTCTTTTTATATATACATACTTATATAGATAGGCACGAAATCACTATATACTATATATAACAAAACTCATTTTATACGCATGCTCACATAAACATGTAAGTATACTATCAGACGAATAAATGCATAAAAAAAAATCAAACTTGCTATGTCATAAAACATAAACACTGATATATATATAAAATTATTAACAGCATATATAGATTACCACTGAATAAAGTATGGAGGCAGCCAAGTGAGGCTCATCGGCCAAAGGTAGAGGCGGACGGAGAAAAAGAAGCAAGATAGGCTTGATCGACAATGGTGAAATATGGTGGGCGAGGCAAACAAAAGCATGTCACACGGGTTTAAGGAGGATGTAGCCGCAGGCCTTGTGTGTGCTCGAAGTTGCGTGGCGACGTGGTTCAGGCGTTGAGCTTCGGTTGGAGTGGAGGAGGAGAACAACGGTCAGGTGGGAAGTGGTGGTGGGTGTTGCCGACTCGGCCGGAGGCTGTGGAGGTTTGGCGCGCCGATCGAGATCAGGCTGGATTCAGGCGGAGGTGGCTGGGGTCGGAGGCGGAGGTTAGTGACGAGGCGGATGGTCGGAGAAAGGGAGGGCGGAGGCTGGAAGCGCTGATGTGGTCGGAGGAATGGGGTGGACGGGTTCCGCGTGACTGCGACGCGCGGTCGAGGTGAAGGCGCGGAGGAGAAGAGAAGGACGGAGGTGGATGTCGATGGGGCGGAGGAGATTTAAGGCGTGGCTTGGTCGGTGCGCATGGTGATGGCGGAGGTTGAGGAGGAGGTAGGTGGCTTCGGCTCGGTGTAGATGGGCTTCACGGCATGGGTTTTAAATTTTTATTTTCTGTCGTTAAATTTGGAGAAGAGAAAAGGAAAGAAAAAGGAGAGAGAGGCATGATGAAAGGTCTCAGGAAGAAGATGTACAGAGAGGGAGATGTGTATAAAGTTTCCAATTCTCATTCGCATGAACAAATAAACAAAATGAAGAGAGGGAGATGAATAATTGGCTACAGAAGAAAATGAAGCAAGTTAGATAAGAAAAGGACGTGACATTGGGAATAGTAATGGTCCATATTAAATTTATCGAGAACAATGAAAAGCTGAAGGCATAGTAGTTAATGCAGGCAGAGGGTAGCAGGTATGTACAGAGGGGTTTACAGAGAGGTTTAGAGTCCCCGTGCCAATGCAATGATTCTTCTGTAAATGTGACGGCTATTGGCTTTCTGAATGGTCAAAGGCTCCTAGAATTCTGAGCGTTGGCAAGTTTGGTACCGGTTTGTGCTGCGTAACGGACCAGTTTGTACTCCGCTAACCAATTATAATCTACAACGCCGAACTCCAATTGACACAAATAAATGTACCATTGAGATCAGCGCGGCGAGACGATCAAAATGGTATACAGATATCAGTGATTCGATTGAATTATAAAATTTCGAAATTTTCTAATAGCGGAAAATGCAAGAAAAACGGTGGAAAATAAGATCGACGGAGCCAAAGATGTCCGAATTTGGAAAAACGACAAACTGACATCTTGCTCAGAAGGTTGTTTAGAATTTTTCTATGTAAAAATATTTAGGTTTCGGAAACATTTTATTTTCATCGCTTTTTAACTGATTGAAGTAAATTTACGCGCGAAATAAATTTTCATATTTTCGGACGAAAATTTACCAGTTGCTATGTCTAATTAGACGCATTCCAAATATCAAATTTATATTTCAAAATTTTATCGTTTAAAATTTCCTAAAATTTCAATTAATAACGTTATTAAACCGGTTAAATTTACGGGTCGTTACATTCTCCCCCACTCAAAACTTTTCGTCCCCGAAAAGGAAGGAGGTAGGAGAATAGAAACAACCAGAAAGAAAATAGATTTGAAATACAAAATAACAATTAATTTAAACCATATAAATTCAAATTTAAATTAATTTATATTCAATAATTGATTTAATCCATTTGATTTCACTAAAATCAATCTCAACTATTTCTAAATTCATTATCTTATTATCCCATTTCTTCAATTTACAATTTCTAAACCATAAATTTGAATAGTCCTTTATTATAATAATATTTTCTTCAACAATCTTAAATTCTTCTTTATTCCAAATTACTGTTAAATTTATTCTACTTAATATACCTACTCACATATATTTAACCCATATAAATTAATTTAAAACATAAAAGTTTCGATTTAAATTAATTTACATCTATTAATTTCTTTTAAATTCAAGGTATTTTCATGTGTTGATCAAATTCCAATTTATTAATTCTTTCAAAACAAATTTATTAATTCTTTCAAAACAAATTTATTTCATTATTAACTGAGTTTACTAATTATCCTATCTAACTCTATTAACATCTTTATAATCAAAATTTAATGTATAACATTTATTATAAACACTCAAATTTTATTTATAAATTCAATTTATCTTATATATTATCCAATTACATATTCAACTTCTGAATGATTTAGGTAAGTTGTATTAGAATGCAGTTGAACAATATACAAATAAAATTTTCATAATTCAATTATTCAAGTTTAAATATTTATTCCAAATTTTTGGTTTTATTTATAATTAAAATCATCCTTTAACAAAATTTAAGAATTAGATTTCCGATAAACTTTAAACAATTTAGAGATATAAATAATAAATTTATATCAAATCAAATTAAGTTTTAAAATAAGATACCTATATATATATATATATATATATATAAATCAAATTATACTGAAGAAATTCAAATCAAAGTATATATTTTTTTTTTCCAAAACAAAATCGTAGCAAAGCTACAGAATAGTCTCTCCACTTTGAAACTCAAAAATGAACGTCGATGATGCGGCCGTCATCACCGAAATTATTTTCCAGCGACAAAAGGGAAGAGTACTGATTTAAACATTTAAAATTCTTTGAAAATCATTTATTCGAAAATACTTTAAATAATATACATTTAAAACTTTAAAACCATAGTTCGAAATTTTCGGAAATTAAATTCTCAAATTCTAATTTTAAATTCATTTCAAATTCCAATCAATTTATAACCAAGTTTATAAATTCATTTATTTATATTATGCAATAGTCAATGGTTTACAAAACAACAAATGAAAATCAAATATTATTATCTCTGACAACAAATTTATTAACAATTTAGTTTCATAATATATTCATACAAAACTTTATTTTATTTACCAAATTTGAAAACGATATTGTGTCAGTTTGCTCTGCTCATGTGTTTTGGAAATCCTATCGATAGCGTTGATCAGACGAATCGATCGAAAACCCAAATCAACATCAACAACTCAAACAACACAATGTATATTAAAACATTTTAATTTACAAATACACTTCTCTGCTCGACGATACAGGAATGAATTATCAAAATAAGGATAGGGTTTCAAATTTGATGGACTCAAATCAAAGAGAAATTTGATTCGAAGATAAGTTCGAAACAAAGATATGATGATTAGTAACAAATAGGAGGATTGATAAATTTATATAAATCGCGGGCAACCTTAACCGGTTCGACCGTGACTTCAAGAATAAGACCGATGTGGAATTCCGCGGTAAATCGACATTCGATCTCAAGAAATAGAATTCAGGTATAGTAGGAGATAGATAGCATCGTAAACCGAGGATAAAGAAATCTCCGGTAAATCAATGTCAATTGTAAAGGAGTTTCACCCATTTACAAAATTTCGAAGATTGGCGAGACCGCCGATCCATTATAAAGATCATTCAAAGTGGAGTTATGCGATGCTCCAGAATTGAAAGACGATTAGTGAGGGACACGAATGGATTTTGGAACCGCAGGGAACGTTTCAAAATTCAAAGGGATCGAGTCAAAGGAAGAGATTGAAACTCGAATGAGAGTGATTTGGTAAATACATTTACCCTATATGCTAAGTTTTGCCTAGAGCTACCAAAGCTCTGATACCACTTGTAACGACCCACTATTTTGGACCATTCAAGTCGACAATAAATCCACACATGTCGGACTTGAATAATTCATAACAATAGATTGTTAATTTAAATTGGCAAAACTCAACATATACAGTAAATAAAATAATCACAGATCACAGACACAGACACAGTAATATAACAATAATGCAGCGGAAACAAAAGGATAGTAGTTCATGAAGCTACTATATATATAACAGAGTTAAACAAGATACAACAGAAGTCTCGAATACATTAGTCAAATGCAATATCAGAATACATCACTGGAATCAACTGAATATCTGAAAGATGGACAGATAGCTGGATCTCCAAGCGAAGCTCCAACTCCAAAGGTGAGTCTCGAATACTGGTACACTCAGTCTGACCCGAGCGTAAAGAAACACAAAACACTCGAGTCAGGATTAACATTCTTATATCAATAAATCCAACTCAAGTGAAATAACGACTGAAATACAAGTGACTCAAAGGATGTTTGGGATAACCATCCTCTAAGGATCCATTAAACTATCTATATATACAGTAGAATACGCTAAGTAGATAATGTCTAATCAGTAAAGTACGATATCAAAATAGCGTTAAGTCATGGCCCATTCCACCCTTAACACATTTTTATTCCCAAGAGCATATACAAGACCGTAGTTTCCCCAAAACCGGAAGTCACCAGAGGGCAATCCATATACTAAAGGTACAAAACAAAATGTAGTGGTCGCGAATAGGATAATCAGTATGACAAGGTACATGAGGCGATACCAACTAGGATACTAGTAGTTGCCTGATCCGGACTGATGTTGGGCATAGCAGCTACTACCCCAACACCGCGAAACAACACTCCCAAATCAAGGGGTGCACCCAAATCGAATCACAAAAGTAATAGATATGGTATCGAAGAAGTGTGTCCGCTAGAGATGGCGATCCTCAATGGCCCGGCGCGGCTCCTGTTTTAGTCATGTCAAGGGTCATCCAAAATCGTTCTCTTTCTTCAGTCAATGCGTTCACCAAACCATCCACTTCATTCTGGATCAACACTCCGCGTATATTAGTTATTTAAAGTGGTTTCGGTATCGACAGAGAGTATGTCCATATCCGATCCCGGTCTCTTTAATAACTACGTATTATTACACCGATGGTCATTTAATAAATTTTCAAAATAGTTATATTTCAAAACCGACATATCATTGCCATTTCAAAACCATATAAATACGATATCACTTTTCCTTTAAATAAATCCATTTCCAAAATCATATCACTTTCCAAAGTTATATTGCTTTCAAAATCATAAGTCTTTTAAAATCATAACACTTTGGAAATCAAACTTGAAATTCATAACACTTTGAAATCCTAGCACTTTCCTCTTAAACAGTTTAGATATTCACAAATCAATTTACATAAACTCGATTACAAAATTAAAATTTAATTAAATCTCAAATCATCAATTTCAATTTAATTTAGTTTCTAAATAACCATTTCAATCTATCGATTTCAAATACATATTCAAACCTTAAAATAAGCCATTTCAATTTCAATATATTTCAAAGCTTTAAATATTTAACATTTCAATAGCATCTAATACAACTTCAATTCACAAATTCAAATCAACAAAATATCCCATTTAAATTTATATCATTTGAAATATTCATTAAAGACACTTTTAATCAAATTCAAGTTAAAACATATCTTTAGAATTTCAAATTTTATAAATTTCAAATCAACTTTATTTAAGTATAATTCTTAAATAAATATAATTTCAAATCAATTTCAAATCATTATAAACTCTATATTTGAAAATATAGATAAATAAATACTTAAACATATTTCATATTGATTCAAATCAACTTTATTAAATCAACTTTAATAAATCTTTAAAATCATTATTTATTAAAACCATATTTTTCTTTCAAAACCGTAGAAATGTTTTTCAAAAACATTTATATATAGACCAACGGTGTCTGTATATATAATTTTCTATCCTATGGTCAAGTGATACGGATATTTATCATTTCAATCCGCAATTTAAAATATATTCCGGTATATATATTTTCAACCCGAAATCCCAAATTCAATTTAATTTGAAAATCGCTTGGGCTTATCATTTCAACCCATAACGATTTTCTCCTATTCTAAAGTCCGTTCGGGTATGTATCATTTCAACCCATAGTGATTCTATACTAACAGGGAACTTGCAGAGTGATAACAGATATGATAATAATATAACAACGGTAACAAGCATATATCATCAGTATAAATAACAGATAAGGGTGTCAGATGTCACAGGTGAACAGATACAGATGATGGCATATATATATCAATATAATTAAATAACAGATAATGATGTCAGGTGTCACAAGTGAACAGATACAGATGATGTCATAGATATAGCAATATAAATAACTAACAGCAGCATATTTCAATTGTCGTTTCAATTGAAATCAAATTTAATAAATAAAAGAACGTTAATCGTGAGTGATTGCTCACCTTTCGAGGCTAGAGATCGAGAATAGACAACGAAGTTGAGTTACGAATTGCAAGCACGACTTCCGAAATAAACTAGATTGGCACGAATCGACCAGCAAAGCTGTTAGATAGGAATTGCCGAAATCAAATCAAAACATTCAACATAGCAACAAATAAAAACATGTCCTACGTCAAAGTTTAACAATATAATTCTATGTGCTACCGAGATCGAAATGGTCTGAAATTTGGTATGAATAAAGATCAAAACTTGTATTTCAAACTGCAAAAAAAATCACTTGATTTGGACAAGAGACCAAAAAGTTATGATGTCACGAACATAGACTCAGGCCATGTTTGCAGCAGTGTAAAATAATTTCAAGTACAAAAGAACAGCTGCCTGGGTCAAACTTCCAGATCCTCGACCACTAATCAAACGATGTCGGATTTTGCTGAAATTTGACAGGCATAAAATAGGTAACTTCGACTCCTTTTTAAAAATAGAGTCAACCCATTCCGATAAAACATGAGTGAGATATGATATCGTGAACACGAAGTCTAACTACTGTTCAGAAAAAAAAATAAACATGCAAATTTCCTTTTAAACATATCAACCGGGTATATTTTGAAATAAAACATATATATACTTTGAAATCGACAATTCATATATTGGACTATTCCAAAACCCCTTTTATAATACTGCGTACCCAAGCATGTTGATATAAAGCAATGAGCTGCTAAAGAAGAGTGTATAAATACCACATACTTCGTATAACACATAAATATATATTATATAACAAACGAATATAGTATATATATACTTGTTAACAGATTATATCCTTATAAATCCAACAGTAAAGCTAAGGCTAATATAACTAAGGTAGATATAATAATATATATAACATATAACTTTAAAATAAAACTTATATGAATCAGGCTATAAATCCAAGGATGTTCGAAACAATATATATAGGGTAAACAAACACTCTTTTCTTTTTATATATACATACTTATATAGATAGGCACGAAATCACTATATACTATATATAACAAAACTCATTTTATACGCATGCTCACATAAACATGTAAGTATACTATCAGACGAATAAATGCATAAAAAAAAATCAAACTTGCTATGTCATAAAACATAAACACTGATATATATATAAAATTATTAACAGCATATATAGATTACCACTGAATAAAGTATGGAGGCAGCCAAGTGAGGCTCATCGGCCAAAGGTAGAGGCGGACGGAGAAAAAGAAGCAAGATAGGCTTGATCGACAATGGTGAAATATGGTGGGCGAGGCAAACAAAAGCATGTCACACGGGTTTAAGGAGGATGTAGCCGCAGGCCTTGTGTGTGCTCGAAGTTGCGTGGCGACGTGGTTCAGGCGTTGAGCTTCGGTTGGAGTGGAGGAGGAGAACAACGGTCAGGTGGGAAGTGGTGGTGGGTGTTGCCGACTCGGCCGGAGGCTGTGGAGGTTTGGCGCGCCGATCGAGATCAGGCTGGATTCAGGCGGAGGTGGCTGGGGTCGGAGGCGGAGGTTAGTGACGAGGCGGATGGTCGGAGAAAGGGAGGGCGGAGGCTGGAAGCGCTGATGTGGTCGGAGGAATGGGGTGGACGGGTTCCGCGTGACTGCGACGCGCGGTCGAGGTGAAGGCGCGGAGGAGAAGAGAAGGACGGAGGTGGATGTCGATGGGGCGGAGGAGATTTAAGGCGTGGCTTGGTCGGTGCGCATGGTGATGGCGGAGGTTGAGGAGGAGGTAGGTGGCTTCGGCTCGGTGTAGATGGGCTTCACGGCATGGGTTTTAAATTTTTATTTTCTGTCGTTAAATTTGGAGAAGAGAAAAGGAAAGAAAAAGGAGAGAGAGGCATGATGAAAGGTCTCAGGAAGAAGATGTACAGAGAGGGAGATGTGTATAAAGTTTCCATTTCTCATTCGCATGAACAAATAAACAAAATGAAGAGAGGGAGATGAATAATTGGTTACAGGAGAAAATGAAGCAAGTTAGATAAGAAAAGGACGTGACATTGGGAATAGTAATGGTCCATATTAAATTTATCGAGAATAATGAAAAGCTGAAGGCATAGTAGTTAATGCAGGCAGAGGGTAGCAGGTATGTACAGAGGGGTTTATAGAGAGGTTTAGAGTCCCCGTGCCAATGCAATGATTCTTTTGTAAATGTGACGGCTATTGGCTTTCTGAATGGTCAAAGGCTCCTAGAATTCTGAGCGTTGGCAAGTTTGGTACCGGTTTGTGCTGCGTAACGGACCAGTTTGTACTCCGCTAACCAATTATAATCTACAACGCCGAACTCAAATTGACACAAATAAATGTACCATTGAGATCAGCGCGGCGAGACGATCAAAATGGTATACAGATATCAGTGATTCGATTGAATTATAAAATTTCGAAATTTTCTAATAGCGGAAAATGCAAGAAAAACGCTGGAAAATAAGATCGACGGAGCCAAAGATGTCCGAATTTGGAAAAACGACAAACTGACATCTTGCTCAGAAGGTGGTTTAGAATTTTTCTATGTAAAAATATTTAGGTTTCGGAAACATTTTATTTTCATCGCTTTTTAACTGATTGAAGTAAATTTACGCGCGAAATAAATTTTCATATTTTCGGACAAAAATTTACCAGTTGCTATGTCGAATTAGACGCATTCCAAATATCAAATTTATATTTCAAAATTTTATCGTTTAAAATTTCCTAAAATTTCAATTAATAACGTTATTAAACCGGTTAAATTTACGGGTCGTTACATTCTCCCCCACTTAAAACTTTTCGTCCCCGAAAAGGAAGGAGGTAGGAGAATAGAAACAACCAGAAAGAAAATAGATTTGAAATACAAAATAACAATTAATTTAAACCATATAAATTCAAATTTAAATTAATTTATATTCAATAATTGATTTAATCCATTTGATTTCACTAAAATCAATCTCAACTATTTCTAAATTCATTATCTTATTATCCCATTTCTTCAATTTACAATTTCTAAACCATAAATTTGAATAGTCCTTTATTATAATCATATTTTCTTCAACAATCTTAAATTCTTCTTTATTCCAAATTACTGTTAAATTTATTCTACTTAATATACCTACTCACATATATTTAACCCATATAAATTAATTTAAAACATAAAAGTTTCGATTTAAATTAATTTACATCTATTAATTTCTTTTAAATTCAAGGTATTTTCATGTGTTGATGAAATTCCAATTTATTAATTCTTTCAAAACAAATTTATTAATTCTTTCAAAACAAATTTATTTCATTATTAACTGAGTTTACTAATTATCCTATCTAACTCTATTAACATCTTTATAATCAAAATTTAATGTATAACATTTATTATAAACACTCAAATTTTATTTATAAATTCAATTTATCTTATATATTATCCAATTACATATTCAACTTCTGAATGATTTAGGTAAGTTGTATTAGAATGCAGTTGAACAATATACAAATAAAATTTTCATAATTCAATTATTCAAGTTTAAATATTTATTCCAAATTTTTGGTTTTATTTATAATTAAAATCATCCTTTAACAAAATTTAGGAATTAGATTTCCGATAAACTTTAAACAATTTAGAGATATAAATAATAAATTTATATCAAATCAAATTAAGTTTTAAAATAAGATACCTATATATATATATATATAAATCAAATTATACTGAAGAAATTCAAATCAAAGTATATATTTTTTTTTCCAAAACAAAATCGTAGCAAAGCTACAGAATAGTCTCTCCACTTTGAAACTCAAAAATGAACGTCGATGATGCGGCCGTCATCACCGAAATTATTTTCCAGCGACAAAAGGGAAGAGTACTGATTTAAACATTTAAAATTCTTTGAAAATCATTTATTCGAAAATACTTTAAATAATATACATTTAAAACTTTAAAACCATAGTTTGAAATTTTCGGAAATTAAATTCTCAAATTCTAATTTTAAATTCATTTCAAATTCCAATCAATTTATAACCAAGTTTATAAATTCATTTATTTATATTATGCAATAGTCAATGGTTTACAAAACAACAAATGAAAATCAAATATTATTATCTCTGACAACAAATTTATTAACAATTTAGTTTCATAATATATTCATACAAAACTTTATTTTATTTACCAAATTTGAAAACGATATTGTGTCAGTTTGCTCTGCTCATGTGTTTTGGAAATCCTATCGATAGCGTTGATCAGACGAATCGATCGAAAACCCAAATCAACATCAACAACTCAAACAACACAATGTATATTAAAACATTTTAATTTACAAATACACTTCTCTGCTCGACGATACAGGAATGAATTATCAAAATAAGGATAGGGTTTCAAATTTGATGGACTCAAATCAAAGAGAAATTTGATTCGAAGATAAGTTCGAAACAAAGATATGATGATTAGTAACAAATAGGAGGATTGATAAATTTATATAAATCGCGGGCAACCTTAACCGGTTCGACCATGACTTCAAGAATAAGACCGATGTGGAATTCCGCGGTAAATCGACATTCGATCTCAAGAAATAGAATTCAGGTATAGTAGGAGATAGATAGCATCGTAAACCGAGGATAAAGAAATCTCCGGTAAATCAATGTCAATTGTAAAGGAGTTTCACCCATTTACAAAATTTCGAAGATTGGCGAGACCGCCGATCCATTATAAAGATCATTCAAAGTGGAGTTATGCGATGCTCCAGAATTGAAAGACGATTAGTGAGGGACACGAATGGATTTTGGAACCGCAGGGAACGTTCCAAAATTCAAAGGGATCGAGTCAAAGGAAGAGATTGAAACTCGAATGAGAGTGATTTTGTAAATACATTTACCCTATATGCTAAGTTTTGCCTAGAGCTACCAAAGCTCTGATACCACTTGTAACGACCCACTATTTTGGACCATTCAAGTCGACAATAAATCCACACATGTCGGACTTGAATAATTCAAAACAATAGATTGTTAATTTAAATTGGCAAAACTCAACATATACAGTAAATAAAATAATCACAGATCACAGACACAGACACAGTAATATAACAATAATGCAGCGGAAACAAAAGGATAGTAGTTCATGAAGCTACTATATATATAACAGAGTTAAACAAGATACAACAGAAGTCTCGAATACATTAGTCAAATGCAATATCAGAATACATCACTGGAATCAACTGAATATTTGAAAGCTGGACAGATAGCTGGATCTCCAAGCGAAGCTCCAACTCCAAAGGTGAGTCTCGAATACAGGTACACTCGGTCTGACCCGAGCGTAAAGAAACACAAAACACTCGAGTCAGGATTAACATTCTTATATCAATAAATCCAACTCAAGTGAAATAACGACTGAAATACAAGTGACTCAAAGGATGTTTGGGATAACCATCCTCTAAGGATCCATTAAACTATCTATATATACAGTAGAATACGCTAAGTAGATAATGTCTAATCAGTAAAGTACGATATCAAAATAGCGTTAAGTCATGGCCCATTCCACCCTTAACACATTTTTATTCCCAAGAGCATATACAAGACCGTAGTTTCCCCAAAACCGGAAGTCACCAGAGGGCAATCCATATACTAAAGGTACAAAACAAAATGTAGTGGTCGCGAATAGGATAATCAGTATGACAAGGTACATGAGGCGATACCAACTAGGATACTAGTAGTTGCCTGATCCGGACTGATGTTGGGCATAGCAGCTACTACCCCAACACCGCGAAACAACACTCCCAAATCAAGGGGTGCACCCAAATCGAATCACAAAAGTAATAGATATGGTATCGAAGAAGTGTGTCCGCTAGAGATGGCGATCCTCAATGGCCCGGTGCGGCTCCTGTTTTAGTCATGTCAAGGGTCATCCAAAATCGTTCTCTTTCTTCAGTCAATGCGTTCACCAAACCATCCACTTCATTCTGGATCAACACTCCGCGTATATTAGTTATTTAAAGTGGTTTCGGTATCGACAGAGAGTATGTCCATATCCGATCCCGGTCTCTTTAATAACTACGTATTATTACACCGATGGTCATTTAATAAATTTTCAAAATAGTTATATTTCAAAACCGACATATCATTCCCATTTCAAAACCATATAAATACGATATCACTTTTCCTTTAAATAAATCCATTTCCAAAATCATATCACTTTCCAAAGTTATATTGCTTTCGAAATCATAAGTCTTTTAAAATCATAACACTTTGGAAATCAAACTTGAAATTCATAACACTTTGAAATCCTAGCACTTTCCTCTTAAACAGTTTAGATATTCACAAATCAATTTACATAAACTCGATTCCAAAATTAAAATTTAATTAAATCTCAAATCATCAATTTCAATTTAATTTAGTTTCTAAATAACCATTTCAATCTATCGATTTCAAATACATATTCAAACCTTAAAATAAGCCATTTCAATTTCAATATATTTCAAAGCTTTAAATATTTAACATTTCAATAGCATCTAATACAACTTCAATTCACAAATTCAAATCAACAAAATATCCCATTTAAATTTATATCATTTGAAATATTCATTAAAGACACTTTTAATCAAATTCAAGTTAAAACATATCTTTAGAATTTCAAATTTTATAAATTTCAAATCAACTTTATTTAAGTATAATTCTTAAATAAATATAATTTCAAATCAATTTCAAATCATTATAAACTCTATATTTGAAAATATAGATAAATAAATACTTAAACATATTTCATATTGATTCAAATCAACTTTATTAAATCAACTTTAATAAATCTTTAAAATCATTATTTATTAAAACCATATTTTTCTTTCAAAACCGTAGAAATGTTTTTCAAAAACATTTATATATAGACCAACGGTGTCTGTATATAATTTTCTATCCTATGGTCAAGTGATACGGATATTTATCATTTCAATCCGCAATTTAAAATATATTCGGGTATATATATTTTCAACCCGAAATCCCAAATTCAATTTAATTTGAAAATCGCTTGGGCTTATCATTTCAACCCATAACGATTTTCTCCTATTCTAAAGTCCGTTCGGGTATGTATCATTTCAACCCATAGTGATTCTATACTAACAGGGAACTTGCAGAGTGATAACAGATATGATAATAATATAACAACGGTAACAAGCATATATCATCAGTATAAATAACAGATAAGGGTGTCAGATGTCACAGGTGAACAGATACAGATGATGGCATATATATATCAATATAATTAAATAACAGATAATGATGTCAGGTGTCACAGGTGAACAGATACAGATGATGTCATAGATATAGCAATATAAATAACTAACAGCAGCATATTTCAATTGTCGTTTCAATTGAAATCAAATTTAATAAATAAAAGAACGTTAATCGTGAGTGATTGCTCACCTTTCGAGGCTAGAGATCGAGAATAGACAACGAAGTTGAGTTACGAATTGCAAGCACGACTTCCGAAATAAACTAGATTGGCACGAATCGACCAGCAAAGCTGTTAGATAGGAATTGCCGAAATCAAATCAAAACATTCAACATAGCAACAAATAAAAACATGTCCTACGTCAAAGTTTAACAATATAATTCTATGTGCTACCGAGATCGAAATGGTCTGAAATTTGGTATGAATAAAGATCAAAACTTGTATTTCAAACTGCAAAAAAAATCACTTGATTTGGACAAGAGACCAAAAAGTTACGATGTCACGAACATAGACTCAGGCCATGTTTGCAGCAGTGTAAAATAATTTCAAGTACAAAAGAACAGCTGCCTGGGTCAAACTTCCAGATCCTCGACCACTAATCAAACGATGTCGGATTTTGCTGAAATTTGACAGGCATAAACTAGGTAACTTCGACTCCTTTTTAAAAATAGAGTCAACCCATTTCGATAAAACATGAGTGAGATATGATATCGTGAACATGAAGTCTAACTACTGTTCAGAAAAAAAAAAAACATGCAAATTTCCTTTTAAACATATCAACCGGGTATATTTTGAAATAAAACATATATATACTTTGAAATCGACAATTCATATATTGGACTATTCCAAAACCCCTTTTATAATACTGCGTACCCAAGCATGTTGATATAAAGCAATGAGCTGCTAAAGAAGAGTGTATAAATACCACATACTTCGTATAACACATAAATATATATTATATAACAAACGAATATAGTATATATATACTTGTTAACAGATTATATCCTTATTAATCCAACAGTAAAGCTAAGGCTAATATAACTAAGGTAGATATAATAATATATATAACATATAACTTTAAAATAAGAACTTATATGAATCAGGCTATAAATCCAAGGATGTTCGAAACAATATATATAGGGTAAACAAACACTCTTTTCTTTTTATATATACATACTTATATAGATAGGCACGAAATCACTATATACTATATATAACAAAACTCATTTTATACGCATGCTCACATAAACATGTAAGTATACTATCAGACGAATAAATGCATAAAAAAAAATCAAACTTGCTATGTCATAAAACATAAACACTGATATATATATAAAATTATTAACAGCATATATAGATTACCACTGAATAAAGTATGGAGGCAGCCAAGTGAGGCTCATCGGCCAAAGGTAGAGGCGGACGGAGAAAAAGAAGCAAGATAGGTTTGATCGACAATGGTGAAATATGGTGGGCGAGGCAAACAAAAGCATGTCACACGGGTTTAAGGAGGATGTAGCCGCAGGCCTTGTGTGTGCTCGAAGTTGCGTGGCGACGTGGTTCAGGCGTTGAGCTTCGGTTGGAGTGGAGGAGGAGAACAACGGTCAGGTGGGAATTGGTGGTGGGTGTTGCCGACTCGGCCGGAGGCTGTGGAGGTTTGGCGCGCCGATCGAGATCAGGCTGGATTCAGGCGGAGGTGGCTGGGGTCGGAGGCGGAGGTTAGTGACGAGGCGGATGGTCGGAGAAAGGGAGGGCGGAGGCTGGAAGCGCTGATGTGGTCGGAGGAATGGGGTGGACGGGTTCCGCGTGACTGCGACGCGCGGTCGAGGTGAAGGCGCGGAGGAGAAGAGAAGGACGGAGGTGGATGTCGATGGGGCGGAGGAGATTTAAGGCCTGGCTTGGTCGGTGCGCATGGTGATGGCGGAGGTTGAGGAGGAGGTAGGTGGCTTCGGCTCGGTGTAGATGGGCTTCACGGCATGGGTTTTAAATTTTTATTTTCTGTCGCTAAATTTAGAGAAGAGAAAAGGAAAGAAAAAGGAGAGAGAGGCATGATGAAAGGTCTCAGGAAGAAGATGTACAGAGAGGGAGATGTGTATAAAGTTTCCATTTCTCATTCGCATGAACAAATAAACAAAATGAAGAGAGGGAGATGAATAATTGGCTACAGGAGAAAATGAAGCAAGTTAGATAAGAAAAGGACGTGACAGTGGGAATAGTAATGGTCCATATTAAATTTATCGAGAACAATGAAAAGCTGAAGGCATAGCAGTTAATGCAGGCAGAGGGTAGCAGGTATGTACAGAGGGGTTTAGAGTCCCCGTGCCAATGCAATGATTCTTCTGTAAATGTGACGGATATTGGCTTTCTGAATGGTCAAAGGCTCCTAGAATTCTGAGCGTTGGCAAGTTTGGTACCGGTTTGTGCTGCGTAACGGACCAGTTTGTACTCCGCTAACCAATTATAATCTACAACGCCGAACTCCAATTGACACAAATAAATGTACCATTGAGATCAGCGCGGCGAGACGTTCAAAATGGTATACAGATATTAGTGATTCGATTGAATTATAAAATTTCGAAATTTTCTAATAGCGGAAAATGCAAGAAAAACGCTGGAAAATAAGATCGACGGAGCCAAAGTTGTCCGAATTTGGAAAAACGACAAACTGACATCTTGCTCAGAAGGTGGTTTAGAATTTTTCTATGTAAAAATATTTAGGTTTCGGAAACATTTTATTTTCATCGCTTTTTAACTGATTGAAGTAAATTTACGCGCGAAATAAATTTTCATATTTTCGGACGAAAATTTACCAGTTGCTATGTCTAATTAGACGCATTCCAAATATCAAATTTATATTTCAAAATTTAATAGTTTAAAATTTCCTAAAATTTCAATTAATAACGTTATTAAACCGGTTAAATTTACGGGTCGTTACAATATGGGATATGTTTATATATATAAGTATACTAGGATTTTCTTTAATATGATATATGTTTATAGCTGCATTATGATAGTATATATATGCATGTAGCTATGTATGTATTGGTTATAAAAAAAATTGTTTTGTAGTTCATACATATATATATGTAGTATATCATAGGACAGTCTGCACATATATATGTTTATAGTAAGTATATTTAAAGAAGTATATTAGTTTATAAACAGTTGATTTTATATTTATATTATATAAAAAGGGTATGCATGTATATAATGGCAGTATGTATAATATGTTATGAGTCATTCATGTATTAGTTATTTATAAGTAATGTGTAAAAATATATAGTTTGTTACATTCACATATTGGTTATATATTGATGACAAAATGTATATACTTAAATTGTGATTATATTTCGATTTTGTTTTATAAATATGTTATATACAGTTAGTTATAAATGTTAGTTTTGTTTAAAGTGTTATATTAGTAAGTTGATATATATTAGTTAATATGTGGTCTGCATATTTTTCCATAGTCTGATTTTATATGACTTATAATTTATATATGTAAAAGTTTACATGAGATTTTTTTTTAAAATTATGATATGATAGTTTTATGTTTACATTAGATGCAATATGTTAGTTGTTTATTAGACTGTATATATAGAAGTATACTGTATTACGTATGATTACAGTTCATAAGTTTTGCATGGCTTTTATAAGATTTGTATAAGGTATAAGTTTATATTAGTATAAGTATGTGCGTATGTCTTTATATATAAAGTTTTATATACATCTATATATGTGTTACAGCATTTTACTATATGAGTCATGTTATTACTTTCGGATATGTATATGACGTTTTAAAAAATATATATGATATAAGTATTTTTAATTTCAATAAGTATTGTTGATTTCAAAATATAAATGTGCATAGGCTTATAATAATATTGATTTGAAAATAAATAAATTTGTATCTGTGCAGTTAATGCCCCGCAATATCCCCGCTATAACTCCGATATATCTTATAGCGGATTCCTACCGCTACGATTTTTCCATATATCCCCAACATATAGCCTTTCCGCTTTAATCCCCGCTATTTCCGCTATATCCCGTTATTTCCGCTATATTCCGCTATTTTCGCTATATCTTCTATAAAAAATTGGATTGAAAAATGATATTTATACGCTATAAAAATTATGTAATTAATTAATTTCATTGAATTTTTTATATATGTTTAGAAATGATAATACTCTAATATTCTACTAAATTAAATTAAGTTATATAACAGTTTTACGTTCATTTACAATACATTTGCACATATTTTTATTTAAAATTATTTTTGTATTAATTATAATTCAATTGAATGTTAATTTTTCACATAATTACTATCTATATATTTGTAAAAACAACAAGTATGGGATTTATATGCTATTTTAGAGTAATCCGATATATCCCGCTATATCTTCGCTACATCCCCGCTATGACTTTTTGCACCTCTACCGCATTGAATCCACCGAGCGCTTTAACTGCACAGATTTGTATACATGTTATTTAAATGGGTGTTTTTGACAAAATTGGTTTTAGAGAAAATCTATAACGTATATTTTGTTTCAGTTTTATTAAGATGGGTCTAATTCGTTTCCATCAATCCCTGTCTATCAGCTTTGCTCGTCAAAAATCATGTCCATCTAGCTTTTCTTTGGAAGTCATGCTTGCATTTCGTAATTCAATTCCATTGTCTGTCTCTAGCCTCGAAAGGTGAGCATCACTCACGATTAACGTTCTTTTATTTATTAAATTTGATTTCAATTGAAACGACAATTGAAATATGCTGCTGCTAGTTATTTACATTGCTATATATATATGCCATCATCTGTATCTGTTCACCTGTGACATCTGACACCATTATCTGTAATTTATTTATATATATGCCATCATCTGTATCTGTTCACATGTGACATCTAACACCATTATCTGTTACTTATCACTGATGATATATGCCTGTTACCGTTGTTATATTTTATCATATCTGTTATCACTCTGCAAGTTCCCTGTTAATATAGAATTCACTATGGGTTAAAATGATACATACCCGAACGATCTGTAGAATAGGAGAAAATCGTTATGGGTTGAAATGATAAACCCAAGCGATTTTCATTGAATTGAATTTGGGATTACGGGTTGATAAGATATATACCCGTATATATATATATTTATATTATGGATTGAAATGATAAATATCTGTATCACTTGACCATAGGGTAGAAAATTATATACAGACACCGTTGGTCTATATATAAATATTTGAAAAATGATTTCTATGGTTTTGAAGGAAATATATGGTTGTAATAAATATTGATTTTAAAGATCTAATAAAGTCGATTTAATAAAGTCGATTTAATCAATATAAAATAATGTTTAAGTATTTATGTAAATTTATATTTTAAATATAGAGTTTATAATGATTCAGGTTGGAGGGATAAATTGAAATTGATTTGAAATTATATTTATTTAAGAATTTTACTTAAATAAGGTTGATTTGAAATTTATTAAATTTGAAATTTGAAAGATAAGTTTTATAACTTGAATTTGATTAAAAATGACTTAAATGAATATTTCAAACTTATATAAATTTAAATGGGATATTTTGTTATTTAAATTTTAAATTGAAGTCATATTTAGATGTATTGAAATGATTAAAGAAATATCTCAGAAAACAAAATGTAATGAAATTAAATTGAGATATAAATGGAATTATCAAATTTAGTTTTGAAATGTGAATATTTAAAGCAAAATGGTATACAGATATCAGTGATTCGATTGAATTATAAAATTTCGAAATTTTCTAATAGCGGAAAATGCAAGAAAAACGCTGGAAAATAAGATCGACGGAGCCAAAGATGTCCGAATTTGGAAAAACGACAAACTGACAACTTGCTTAGAAGGTGGTTTAGAATTTTTCTATGTAAAAATATTTAGGTTTCGGAAACATTTTATTTTCATCGCTTTTTAACTGATTGAAGTAAATTTACGCGCGAAATAAATTTTCATATTTTCGGACGAAAATTTACCAGTTGCTATGTCTAATTAGACGCATTCCAAATATCAAATTTATATTTCAAAATTTTATCGTTTAAAATTTCCTAAAATTTCAATTAATAACGTTATTAAACCGGTTAAATTTACGGGTCGTTACAATATGGGATATGTTTATATATATAAGTATACTAGGATTTGCTTTAATATGATATATGTTTATACCTGCATTATGATAGTATATATATGCGTGTAGCTATGTATGTATTGTTTATAAAAAAAAATTGTTTTGTAGTTCATACATATATATATGTAGTATATCATAGGACAGTCTGCATATATATATGTTTATAGTAAGTATATTTAAAGAAGTATATTAGTTTATAAACAGTTGATTTTATATTTATATTATATAAAAAGGGTATGCATGTATATAATGGTAGTATGTATAATATGTTATGAGTCATTCATGTATTAGTTATTTATAAGTAATGTGTAAAAATATATAGTTTGTTACATTCACATATAGGTTATATATTGATGACAAAATGTATATACTTAAATTGTGATTATATTTCGATTTTGTTTTATAAATATGTTATATACAGTTAGTTATAAATGTTAGTTTTGTTTAAAGTGTTATATTAGTAAGTTGATATATATTAGTTAATATGTGGTCTGCATATTTTTCCATAGTCTGATTTTATATGACTTATAATTTATATATGTAAAAGTTTACATGAGATTTTTTTTTAAAATTATGATATGATAGTTTTATGTTTACATTAGATGCAATATGTTAGTTGTTTATTAGACTGTATATATAGAAGTATACTGTATTACGTATGATTACAGTTCATAAGTTTTGCATGGCTTTTATAAGATTTGTATAAGGTATAAGTTTATATTAGTATAAGTATGCGCGTATGTCTTTATATATAAAGTTTTATATACATCTATATATGTGTTACAGCATTTTACTATATGAGTCATGTTATTACTTTCGGATATGTATATGACGTTTTAAAAAATATATATGATATAAGTATTTTTAATTTCAATAAGTATTGTTGATTTCAAAATATAAATGTGCATAGGCTTATAATAATATTGATTTGAAAATAAATAAATTTGTATCTGTGCAGTTAATGCCCTGCAATATCCCCGCTATAACTCCGATATATCTTATAGCGGATTCCTACCGCTACGATTTTTCCATATATCCCCAACATATAGCCTTTCCGCTTTAATCCCCGCTATTTCCGCTATATCTCGTTATTTCCGCTATATTCCGCTATTTCCGCTATATCTTCTATAAAAAATTGGATTGAAAAATGATATTTATATGCTATAAAAATTACGAAATTAATTAATTTCATTGAATTTTTGATATATGTTTAGAAATGATAATACTCTAATATTCTACTAAATTAAATTAAGTTATATAACAGTTTTACGTTCATTTACAATACATTTGCACATATTTTTATTTAAAATTATTTTTGTATTAATTATAATTCAATTGAATGTTAATTTTTCACATAACTACTATCTATATATTTGTAAAAACAACAAGTATGGGATTTATATGCTATTTTAGAGTAATCCGATATATCCCGCTATATCTTCGCTACATCCCCGCTATGACTTTTTGCACCTCTACCGCATTGAATCCACCGAGCGCTTTAACTGCACAGATTTGTATACATGTTATTTAAATGGGTGTTTTTGACAAAATTGGTTTTAGAGAAAATCTATAATGTATATTTTGTTTCAGTTTTATTAAGATGGGTCTAATTCGTTTCCATCAATCCCTGTCTATCAGCTTTGCTCGTCAAAAATCATGGCCATCTAGCTTTTCTTTGGAAGTCATGCTTGCATTTCGTAATTCAATTCCATTGTCTGTCTCTAGCCTCGAAAGGTGAGCATCACTCACGATTAACGTTCTTTTATTTATTAAATTTGATTTCAATTGAAACGACAATTGAAATATGCTGCTGCTAGTTATTTACATTGCTATATATATATGTCATCATCTGTATCTGTTCACCTGTGACATCTGACACCATTATCTGTAATTTATTTATATATATGCCATCATCTGTATCTGTTCACATGTGACATCTAACACCATTATCTGTTACTTATCACTGATGATATATGCCTGTTACCGTTGTTATATTTTATCATATCTGTTATCACTCTGCAAGTTCCCTGTTAATATAGAATTCACTATGGGTTGAAATGATACATACCCGAACGATCTGTAGAATAGGAGAAAATCGTTATGGGTTGAAATGATAAACCCAAGCGATTTTCATTGAATTGAATTTGGGATTACGGGTTGATAAGATATATACCCGTATATATATATTTAAATTACGGATTGAAATGATAAATATCTGTATCACTTGACCATAGGGTAGAAAATTATATACAGACACCGTTGGTCTATATATAAATATTTGAAAAATGATTTCTATGGTTTTGAAGGAAATATATGGTTGTAATAAATATTGATTTTAAAGATCTAATAAAGTCGATTTAATAAAGTCGATTTAATCAATATAAAATAATGTTTAAGTATTTATGTAAATTTATATTTTAAATATAGATTTATAATGATTCAGGTTGGAGGGATAAATTGAAATTCATTTGAAATTATATTTATTTAAGAATTTTACTTAAATAAGGTTGATTTGAAATTTATTAAATTTGAAATTTGAAAGATAAGTTTTATAACTTGAATTTGATTAAAAATGACTTAAATGAATATTTCAAACTTATATAAATTTAAATGGGATATTTTGTTATTTAAATTTTAAATTGAAGTCATATTTAGATGTATTGAAATGATTAAAGAAATATCTCAGAAAACAAAATGTAATGAAATTAAATTGAGATATAAATGGAATTATCAAATTTAGTTTTGAAATGTGAATATTTAAAGCTTTGAAATATATTGAAATTGAAATGGCTTAATTTGTGGTTCAAATATGTATTTGAAATTGATAATTTGAAATGGTTTATTGAGAAGCTGAATCGAGTTGAAATTGATGATTTGAGATTTGATTAAATTTTAATTTTGGAATTCGAGTTTATGTGAATCGATTTGTGAAATTTGAAGAAGCTATTTCATATAAAGTATTTTAAACTATATCTAAAACTATTTATATTTTACTTTATAAATTTTAATATAAATTATTTTAATATCAATCATTTTCAATATAAATTATTTTATTATAAACTATTTTAACTTATAACTATTTTATATAAACTATTTTATTGTATAAACTATTTTTCTATATATATACAAATTTTAATATCTAAACTGTTTAAGAGGAAAGTGTTAGGATTCCAAAATGTTATGATTTCAAGCTATGATTTCAAAGTGTTATGAATTTCAAGATTTTGATTTCCAAAGTGTTTTGATTTTAAAAGACTTATGATTTCGAAAGCGTTATAACTTTGGAAAAGTACTATGATTTTGGAAGTAAATATTTTTGAAATGAAAATGATATCGTATTGATTTGGTTATTGAATTGAAAATGATATGTAACAACCCGCATATCTATCGATTTTATATTTAAATATTTTATTTAAATATTTTATCGTTAGTCGGATGTTAGTCCGAAAAGCTACTTTTTGCATACGGTCAAATTAGGACTCGAGACCACCCCCATTGAGTTCAAAATGACGTTTGCGATCTTTTTGAGTGTAAACTTCGATATGTTTGGAGATAGTGAAATTTTCGTCACTTTTCCCGCTTGTGACTTTGGTTTGGACTGCACTTCCTTAGTTCAGCCCAACCCTCTTCCTCACTTCATTCACCATTTGTTTTAACCTTCTAGCTTCATCAAAAATGGTGGTGGGAAGTGGAAATTAAAACTCCAAACTCAAATTCTATTGCAAATCCGAGATTCAACTCCAAATTCAAGTAGAAAATAGTGGATTCAAGCTTTGGATTGCTTCTCCTTGCTTTCAATCTCCATCTTCATCAAATTCCGGCAAAAGGTGAGATTTTTGATCTCACATCTTGCCTACATCTGTCTTGGACTGTTGGGAATGATTCCCTATCATTTTAGCATGCACATTTGCATTTGGTTTGGATTGGATTGGCGAAAAACTCCAATTTTTAGCATTTTTGGTGAAAAACTGCACTTAGGTCGTTCTGCCTTCGCTAGGTCGTTCGCGAGTTAAGCCTAAGTCGTAGGTCGTTCGCGTTGAAAAGTCACACGAAGCATAAGTCGTTCCAGGCCTTAAGTCGTTCTGGGTGTGCTAAGTCGTTCGCGAGTTAAGTGCTAAGTCGTGCACGAGTTAAGAGTTAAGTCATTGCCTTCTGCTATCTCGTCCTGGCTTAGGTCGTGCTGGGATAAGTCGTTAGGTCGTATAGACCTTAGCTCGTAGCTCGTATTCGAGCTTAAGTCGTTAAGTCGTATCGACTTTAAGTCGTAGGTCGTCCCCGACCCAACTTCACTAGGTCGGCCAGCCTTAAGTCATAGGTCATTCCCGACCTAACTCCACTAGGTCGACCAGCATTAAGTCGTAGGTCGTCCCCGACCTAACCATTAAGTCGCTCACATCTATAAGTCGTAGGTCGTCCCCGACCTAACAGTTAAGTCGCTCGTCTCTCTTAGGTCGCTCATCTGGTTGAGTCGCACCACCCCTTAGCTCGGCCATGCAACCACTTGACCGTTTGTCTTCATTAGGTCGAACCCCGTATTACTCTGCGTAGGCAATCTTATCTGAAAAGCATTCATCAGAATTTCCACTTTGATGCATTTTGAGTTGATTTCCTTGGATTTTGTTCACGTCTTCGAATGTGAATTTTTGTGCTAGATTGTTTCTACAATTGTTTTATGACTTGTCACTTTAAAAATATATGAAGGTTTCAATACTAGTACTAAATATCAAAACTCTTTCATCAAAGCAATTTCAACACTATTTTAAATATCAAAAGTTCGTTTTCTCAAACCGATTTCCAATCTACTAGTATATACAAGCCTTTACTTCACTCGAATGAGAAATCGACTTAAACGACTTAGTAAAACGAGTGGTATGAAACGCTTGCGTTCACTTTGTCGATTAGCTCTTGGACTTGTTCGATTGAACCTTTTTGTGACAATTTCCTAGTGAAGATTTACAGCTTGTTCGTAAATATTTAAGTTAAGCAAGTGGTTATGGGACATGAAGCTAAACTCATATATTTACTAGCTTGGTGTAATTGACACTTCTCGTTGATCATGACGATCATTTTATGATTTAGACTAGCAATTGTGCGATGTCTCTTTGTTTGCAAGGTTAGACTAGACCGTAGTGGTGTGATTTCGACTCACACATATCTCTTTGTCCGCAAGGTTAGTCTAGACCGCAGTGGTGTGATTCCGACTCACACATACCTTTTTGTTTGCGAGGTTAGGCTAGACACCACTTGTGTGATTCCACTCACACATACCTTTTTGCTTTTTGGTTAGCCTAGGCCTCAATCAGTGTGATTCCGACTCACACAAATGGGGTAGCGCCCCATGGTCTTCGGACCATCATGTGAAAGGCCTCTTTCTCTTTTTATGATTTCTGGATTTCTTGTTTTGATTTCTGGATTTTTATGTCATTGACTTGTTATGAGTACAAGTTTAGGGTATGATGCCCTCTTTGGATCTTTGAGAAGATTCTTGTGATATTGATCATTTCTCATCGGTTGATCTCCTGTTGATCATCATTTTCATACTTATAGTAGTATGTCAGTATGGATATTCTATGTTTATGCCATATCTTTTATTTTATATCATGTCATCTGATATTTATAGTTAGACTGATCCGTTTATTATTTTCTTAAATAATACTCGGGTCAGACCGAGATGTTACAGGTGCTTCTGCTTGACTTCCTCCCGGGATTTGCTACTCTGACTTTTGGCTAACTATTTAGTTTAGCAGTTTTTGTTGTATACACTTGAGATATGGACTCATAGTTGTATTCTTTTGGTATAGCACGTGTTGCTATTCTTTTGTATTATTGTGGATCTTTTTGACCACTACTCTGATGTACACTTTCATGTGTTAGTTATATATTCATATCTTCTTCCGCCTTTGTGATATGGATGTCTGTGACTGATTTGTGTTATGTTTTGTTCTATGTTTGTTTCCGAAGATTATTTTATAGCCACCGTGTGATAAGCAATTACATGGATGGTCGCTCCTCAACAGCCTTATTCTCCGTGCTAGCTGACAGCACTACATCGTAGTGTCCTTGGCTAGCGTGGGTATTGAGGTGGGGCCTTACATGATATGTCGGTTTTGAAATATAACTATTTTGAAAGTTTATTAAATGACCATCAGTGTAATTAATATGTAGTTATTAAAGAGACCGGGATCGGATATGGACATACTCTCTGTCGATATTGAAACCACTTTAATAACTAATATATGCGGAGTGTTGATCCAGAACGAAGTGGATGGTTTTGATGAACGCGTTGACTGAAGAAAGAGAACGATTTTGGATGACCCCTGACATGACTAAAACAGGAGCCCTGCCGGGCCATTGAGGTTCGCCACCTCTAGCGGACACACTTCTTCGTTACCATATCTATTACTTTTGTGATTCGATTTGGGTGCACCCCTCGATTTTGGGAGTGTTGTTTCATGGTGTTTGGGTAGTAGCTGCTATGCTCAACATCAGTCCGGATGACGCAACTACTAGTATCCTAGTTGGTATCACCTCATGTACCTTGTCATACTGTTTATCCTATCGCAACCACTACGATTTGTTTTGTGTTATACCTATGGGGTACCCTCTGATAACCACTAGTTTACGGTGGGGTTTACGGTGCTGTATAGACTATGACATTATAAAAATGTGTTAAGGGGGATTATGGTGACGCCTTAACGCTATTTTGATACTTTATATTACTGATAGGCATTATCTACTTAGCGTACACTATTACATAGTAGATAGTTTAATGGATCCTTAGAGGATGGTTATCCCAAACATCGTTTGAGTTACTCGTATTTCAGTCGTTTATTTCACTTGAGTTAGATTTATTGATATAAGAATGTTAATCCTGACTCGAGTGTTTTGTGTTTTCTTTACGCTCGGGTCAGACTGAGTGATACAGTATTCGAGACTCACCTTTGGAGTTGGAGTTCGCTTGGAGATCCACCTATCTATCTAGCTTTCAGTTATTCAGTTGATTCCAATGATGTATTCAGATCTTGTATTTGACTATTGTATTGAGATATCTATGTATTCGAGACCTCTGTTGTATCTTGTTTAACTCTGTTATACATAGTAGCTTCATGAACTACTATTCTTTTGTTTCCGCTGCATTATTGTTATATTACTTTGTGTCTGTGATCTGTGATTATTTTATTTACTGTGTATACTGAGTTTTGCCAATTTAAATTAACAATCTATTAATTTGAATTATTCAAGTCCGACATGTGTGGATTTATTGTCGATTTGAATGGTCCAAAATAGCGGGTCGTTACACTATTTTACCAATGTTGAGCCTATTTTTCAAAATCATTAGCTAAAACATCAAGTTTACTTATTGAAATCGAAGATCTAAGTCCATTTCAAGCTCTAGTGATAATTTGGTTTGCTTACTTAGCTTTGGTGAGATTAACTCACCTTTTAATTTAAAAGTTTTAAACTTTTTATATTGCTAGTTATTATTATGCTTTGGTTGAAATTATATGTGTTTGGTGTTGCTAATATGTGGAATTATATGTATTACTTGGTTGTGAACTTGAAATTGTAGTTTGGTTGTGAATTAATGTTAAAGTTATGATCTTTCTTAATGTATGGTGTTATGGCATGGATATATAAGTTATGCTCTTGCCTAGGAGTTGAAATTGCTAAGGAAATTAACATTTTAATTTGTAAAGTGACTTGAGATCTCTTTGAAACTAAATCATGTTTACTAGTTTAAAATTAATAAAAAGGATTTCAAGGTTTCAACCATATTATAGTTTTTCAAAACCTCTTACTTTTGTTTTATAAAATGAGTAAAGTTACTAAGAGTTAAAGTTGAAGTGTTGACTTAGAAACTAATTCTAAGTTACGGTATCCATAGCGATAGTCGTTATAGATGCAGTTTGGAAAATCGAACGCTTTTCTAATTTAAAATGTATTATTTTTAAATATTTTTTGAAAAACCTTTTCAAATCATTAATTAAGTATAAAAGGTAATTATTATTCAATTAAGTATGAGTTTAATAAATTATTTAATTAAGTAGGTAATTAAAGATAATTAGTAGTTAATTAGTAATTAAGTAAATGTAATTAGTACTTAAGTATTAATTAAGTTAATTGTAATTATTTAATCAAGAGAGTTATAATAAACTATTAATTAAGTATTAATTTTTTATTTAATTAAGTTTAATTAATTATTATCTAATTACGGTATATTTATTAATTAAGTATTAATCAATTAAGGTTTAATTAGGTAATTTATTTAGATTTATCTAAGGTTTAATTAATTTTAATTTAGAGTTAATTATAATTTAATTAGTAATTAAATTATAATTTAATTATTATTTAATAAAGGTTTATTTAAAACTCTATCGATTCTATTTTAAAGCAGCTTTGGTTTATAAGTAAATAAGTTTTAAATAAAGGATCATTTGTCTAAGCCATTTAGTAGCCTAATAAATATGGATAAGTTATACTAATCTCTGACATCTGTTTATCAAAATAAATCCCCAACCTGCTATAATTTAATTAAGTAGAATATTTGAATATCCATTTAGCAGAGTAAATCCCAATTTTGCTAATTATATGACTTGGAAAGTCAAATATAATTAAATGGTTACTTGATCTAGTACCATTGTGGTCGCTAAGTCTCTTTTTGAATTTGTAAAGTTATGGATTTAAATAACTTCAGTTGTACAATAATTTAGGGTTAAGTGTTTATAAATGATGTTTTAAAGTAAATTTATTATTTATTTATGATGTTTAAAAAGTAATTAATTGATTGAATAAAGGTGGTTATAAATAGCAAATTGTTTTGTAAAATTGTATTTATTTAAAGGGGTTTTATTTAAAGGAGATTTACAAAATGAAGTTTTTTAAAGGGGATTTTAATCGATATTAGGTAAAGGAGTTTATGCACCATTTTAGAGATTTGTAAAGAAGTTTTGCAAATTAATTAGAAGATTATAAAAAGTATTTGTAAATATGAAGTGCGCTTATAAAAAGGAATTTATAAAAGGAATGAGATTTGTTTTTACCATTAATCCTTCTTATTTATGGTGGTAAGAAAACATTCTTTACACACTTAACACCGAAGGATAGTGGTTTGGTTTTTAGTATGAAATGTTTTAAAATAATATTGTTTTTGGCCTATCTATATATGGTTTGGAAAAGCGGAAAATCTTCCTTAAGTTTTATTAATAAACTTATACTGTTGAGATAAGAATATGGGTATTTTCTAAGTATTGAAACTATAATCGTTGTTAATATACTTATACCGGTGAGATAAGTACATGAATATTTTTCCAAGTATTTAAAAGAGTATGAGGGGTTTGTGGAAATATCCTTTTTGAAGATATTTTAAATCAAATAATTAAAAGAGATTTGATTAATAAAAGATTTATTAATAGAGGCTTAGTGGATCCCACATGGAATTAAATCTATGTTATTTGTTTGTTTGATAGTTAAATAAACGACTATCAAATCTTGGCCAAAATATAACTCTAGAAATATCTAGGAGAAACACGGTGGTTATATGGCACAGTCAACTTCGATGATGTTGTACTGTGCGTATAAATCTCATCCTGTTCTCCTAGGACAAATAATAGAGAGATCCATCCACTTAAATAGTTTGGAGGTGATGCCTATGTATTGTCTATAAATTTCCAAAACACCTGGAGTTGAGTTTACCAGAAACTAGCTAATGTTGGTTTAAAGAGACCGGGAGCGGATAAGTATGAATTATCTGAAAACCACTTCAATCCAACTCAAGCAACGTATTGAAGACATCTTGAAGATGATGGAATCGAAGACGGAGTTCTTTGAAGAGCATGGGCTACTTGCTACTAATTCCGAGGGTGATTCCAAAATGGATATAGTAGAATTAGTGCCTTCGGTTTTTGTTCATATCCTGAACAACTTGTATGGATGAATGCTAGCATTGCATTGTGCTTGGAAGGTAGTGTTAGAATTCCAGGTGGAAATTACTAAGGGAGAAAAAGGTAAATCATGACCCCACAAGCCTCACAACCCGGTAATGACTAAAATAGGGGATATGCAGTAGAGTTATATGGTTCGCTAACATTAGGAGCATCATTCCTCGATCTAGAGGCGATATTTGCAGTTTTGATATGCGCATGACAATGGGCCATGGCCTGGTGCATCTATTTGCAGCCTTGGTGCTCGAGGGATGCTGCAATCCAATATGCCATCTTAAAGAGGCAGGGGGCTCTATGTGGCAAGGGTGCAAGAAGTTCTTGTTGACCTCGGTATATTTTATCTAGAGGTATGCTATGATGGGCGGTACCCTAGTAGCTCAGTCATTTATGGAAATCCAATCTCCACTCGCGCCTTTATGGACTTAGTTGTGCCCAACTATGTTGAAATGTGAGATGCAAGCTTTTCAGCTATTTTCTTTATTTTTTCCCTTAGATACTATGATAATATCAATGGATTTCTATTGAAAATGATTTTGTTATCGTAAGGTAAAAACTCGTCCGTGTTTATGTGCAACATGGTCTTACGAGATACCTTTATTTTTGAAAGGTTTTTATAACAATAATCAATCCATTTAATTATTTTTCTCACATTGTTTTTACCAGACTGACCTAAGCATTGTTTTCATATAATTCTTGGGTCGGCTCGAGCATAATTTTTCAGATTTAGCTGGACACTTTGGAGATTTAAAAAGATGAGCTGGATGCCCCCAAGATGTACTTTCATATTTTCATTTATCTTCCACTATTTGTTCTTGCTGTAGTTATCAGCAATTATAAAGACAGGTTGTTATAACTATCCAGGCTGATGATGGTTTAGTGTTGTACTCTAATTTGTGTATGTATATTGTAATGACATGTAAATATATCACTTCAAATAAATGATTGTTTAGCTTTATCGATATAACAATAATTTTGTAAATAATTATTTATATTAATTTATATGATTATAAATAAAATACGATCATTTTTATTAGTTAGTAATGATAAGAAAATTTATTTTCAAAATTTGTTTACAAAAATATGCATATTAATTTAAAAGAGAAAATATGACCGAAAATCAAAATCAGGATTTGTAACGATACAACGTGTGGAAGTTGTGCAACGTTGTAGGGATATGTTACATACACATATACATGTACATATGCATATATGTAACATACACATAAACATACATATATGAAAATAATCAAGTATAAGAAAATAATATAAAATATATAAGATATTTTAAGCAAACTTATTCCATAAGCTTTTATAATTCAACATATGCACACATGAGAAGATGGAAGTGATGTGCATATGGGGGGAGGCTCTAGCCGTGCTTGGGAGGAGGGGAGGTGTGTAGGAGAAGCCTTGAAATGGTGATGCAAAAGGTGATGTGTACATGTCTTTCTTTATACTCTTCTTTTCCTATAAATACCCTACCATCTTCTCTTCATTTTCATTCTTCTTATTCTTCATATTATTAAGCTTTTGCTTCCACATTAATAGCTTCCATCTTAAGGAAAATAATGTCAAATTTTATTTCAAAAAGAAATTAAATTATAAAATATAGTTATATATAGTAAAACACCTCAAAACGATCCCAAAACTCCACTTTTCTCCTTGTTCTTCACAAACTCCACCTCACTTCCTCATAGGCTGAGCACAACCCGAGCTACACCCTAGACTGTGCACCCCCTAGCCTTGTCAAGTCTTGGTCGAGGCATCTAGGAGCTAAAATCGGAAGAATAGTGAGCTTCGGAACTCGAGTAGCGGAGCTATAGCGAATTTTTAATTAAATCGTTTAAAACCCAAGGTGAGAACTCCTAAACTATAGTATTATATTTTTGGATGAGGATATGATGTTTGCAATGGATGTTTAATATGCTCTGATCATTAAGTTTGGTTGTTTAAATATGAATGTTGAATATATGCAAGTCACAGAAATACACGTCGATAAGCACAAAGGAAATCACTTTCCTTGAATTAATAAAAAGGTCGACATGGAATGATCAACCTTTTTAAAAATGGTTTAAAATGAGTTTGAAATTTTCTATAAACATTCTAAAGTGTTTTGGTGAAGTTTGAATGAGAATTGAAATTTTAGTCAAAAATAGGCACGTCGCGTAACGACAGTTCACGATTTCGCGCCATAAAAGTCAAACAAGTGTAAAATATGGAATATAGGTGGGAATTCTTTGAGATGAGAATTTTCTAAACTATTATATCCATAGTTTTCCAAAAGAAAGAAAATCGAGATTTCGATGAGCAGATTTTGAGATATGAGTAAAACAAGTTTTTTGAAAAATCGCGGTTTTGCATTTTAGAATCCAAAACTGGAGTTCTTAGTAAACGATGTTTTAAAATTATTTAAAAATGTGGAATAAATCTTTTAAAATGTGTTAAATGTGATTTGAGTAATAAAAATGAATTTTCAAATAATAAAAAGTCGTTTTGATCAATATAGCTTAAAAGAGCACTTTCCGCAGCACTTTTCCACATCACTTTTTCTATAACATTTGAAATATAGCTTTAAATTTAACAATTCTTTTCCAAATCTTTTATAAATATTTTCAAATGAATAATTAAGTGTTTTAATAATGATTTGGAAGTTTTATAGTTTATTTAAAAGAATTTAAGTAAACGATTTAAAGAAAAGCTATTAAAAATTTAGTGATTTAATCTTGGCTCTAAAAGCCGACAAGTAGACTGGATTTTTCTATTCGTGAGATCCGGATGTGAGATGCTTAAACTAAGGAGATGTTTAGGAGCAACCAGTGCCCTGGCTCACCTGGCCTCTTCCCTGGGCGAGGGATAGATAAGGTCGAAATGTCGGAAACGAGTCAAGTGTAAAAAGGTTTTAAGAAATCAAAAGTAGTGATAATGTAACGACCCGCCATTTTGGACCATTCGCATCCATTATAAGTGTATAGGTAGACACTCATGCCGGAATTGAATTGCTCAAAATACCGCATTGTTATTTAAATTTGGCAAAACTGAACATATACAGTAAATAAATATAATCACAGATCACAGACACAGAGTAATAAGTGCAGCGGAAATAAAAGAGATAGTAGTTCATGAAGCTACTATATGAATATATAAAATACATCAGAGTTTACAACAGAAGAGTAATACGATACATCAGAGTTAAACTAGATACAACGGAAGAGTAACAGATACAAATCAGAATACATCACTGGAATCATCGAATATCTGAAAGCTGGATAGATAGCTGGATCTCCAAGCGAAGCTCCAACTCCAAAGGTGAGTCTCGAAAGCTGAACCACTCAGTCTGACCCAAGCGTAAAGCAAAAACACAAGACACTCGAGTCAGGATTAACATTCTTATATTAATAAATCCAACTCAAGTGAAATAGCAATTGAAATACAAGTAACTCAAAGGATGTTTGGAATAACCATCCTTTAAGGATCCGTTAAACTATCTACTAGGTAGTAATGTACGCTAAGTAGATAATGTCTATCAGTAATATAAAGATATCAAAGTAGGGTTAAGCAGGGCCCATACACCTCTTAACCTGTTTATTCCCAAAAGCATATACAAGACCGTAGTTTCCCCAAAACCGGAAGTCACCAGAGGGCAATCCATATACTAAAGGTACAAATCAAAATCGTAGTGGTCGCGAATAAATGAAATACAAGTATGACAAGGTACATGAGGCGATACCAACTAGGATACTAGTAGTTGCGTGATCCGGACTGATGTTGGGCATAGCAGCTACTACCCCAACACCGCGAAACAACACTCCCATAATCGAGGGGTGCACCCAAATCGAATCACAAAAGTAATAGATAAGGTATCGAAGAAGTGTGCCCGCTAGAGGTAGCGAACCTCAATGGCCCGGCGCGGCTCCTGTTTTAGTCATGTCAGGGGTCATCCAAAATCGTTCTCTTTCTTCAGTCAACGCGTTCATCAAAACCATCCACTTCGTTCTGGATCAACACTCCGCGTATAATTATTAAAGTGGTTTCGGTTCAGATAGAGAGTATATCCATTACCGATCCCGGTCTCTTTAATAACTTTCGTAATTATTACACCGATTGGTCGTTTATATATTTCAAAACCAAATCAATTTCAATTTCAAATAGAATTCGTAAATCAACATTTCATCTGTCTTTCAAAACCAATTTCCAATGTTTACGTTCAAAACTTCCAAGTTATCATTTCAAAATCTTATAATTCAATTTCCATATTCATTTAAAACAATTCAAATATCAATTCAAGTTCGTATATAAGTTTCATTCCGAAAATCATTTAAATTAATTTAATTTAACATTTAAATCAATTTAAATTCATTTATCAATTTCATTCAATATCGTTAAATTAATTTATCATTCAAAACAATTTCTATTAAATTTCCTAATCATTAAATCAATTTCTTAAATTCAACTTCATTAAATCAAAACTTACAAATTCAATTAAATTAAATTCATCAAATCAAATTCTTTACATTTCAAGTCTTACATTAATCACATTTTCATTTCTTGTTAAAGAAATTCCATTTCACTTATTTACTTACTTAAATGATTTTCCAAAACTTAATTAATAAAGAAACTCAATTTCAATTATTTACGAAGTAAGATTCACTTATTCAAAAGTTCAATTTTTCTTATTAAGAATTCAATTTTATTTAATCATTAAATAATTCATTATTAAATAATTCAAAACTTAATTATTAAATAATTTCAAAGTTTAATAATTTCAAACTTAATTATAATTTCAAACTTAATTATTAAATCATTTCAAAGTTTAATTGAATCATTTCTCAAATTAAACAACCTTCTTTCATTGATTACATTGTTAATCTTTTGTTTCAGATTATTAAATATTACCATTTTCCTTTCATCAAAAATTCAAATTTCAACTTCATTTCAAAACCATATTCTTTATTCAAATAAAATCTTCGTTTATTTTCAAATCAAATTATTGACCAATCGGGTTTTTATTTAATTTCCTATCCTAGGTCAAAGTTCAATTTGGGTATTTATCATTTCAACCCGATTCCAATTCAATTCAAAATCAAAACATAACAAAGGGAACTTGCAGTGTGATAACTGGGATGGTGTCAAAGTAAATAAACAAGCAATAACAACAATCAATAACAATCCAATAATCAATTCAAATAATCCCGAAATAATCGTATTAATTCGCATTGTTATTTGTACGAATTAATATAATTATCTCTAGAATCTACACTATCATTTCATGTAGATTAAAGATTATTACATTACGGTTTTCACTTGTCATTCAATTTACAATTTCATACATCATCAATTTAACAACATACATTCAGTGGTTCAAAGTGTAATTAAACAAATCCTACGTGTCAATAAAGTTAACAGTTAAAGGGGTCATAATTGTCATTTAATCAAATTTATCATTTAACTATTCTATATCCATTTAAATTTGCATACCATTTATCATTTTAACATTAACAATTTAACGTCCAATATAAACATCAACAATCAATCAATTATCAGCCAAACTGTATTATCATCACATAAATAACTAACAGATAATGGTGTCAGATGTCACAGGTGAACTGATACAGGCAATAGCATATATAACAGTGTAATTAACTAACAACAGCATATTTCAATTGTCGTTTCAATTGAAATCAAATCTAATAAATAAAAGAACGTTAATCGTGAGTGAGTGCTCACCTTTCGAGGCTAGAGAGAACGGAAGATGATAGGGATACGCACATAGATACGGATACAGAATTTGAATGACGAATCGAAGCAAAGCAAAAATCGACATGAATTCAACGATCAAATCTGATAATAAGAGTAGATGGAACAAATCAGAACGGGGTCGAGGAAGGTAATGGTATAAGTAAGTATATATATAATGTCAATGTTTTAAATCAACCACATATATTAGAATCCAACATATATACCTTTTGTCATTAAAATAGCCATATATGGCAACAGTTTAAAATCAACAGTAAATAAACGGAATATGCTAAGTAGACCAAAATGTAACAAAACAAGATGGATGAATAGCACGCAACTGGGAAAAATATACAGAATGTATTTATATAAAATTTACATAATATATACTTTGTAAAACAAATCAAAAAAGACAAACTTCCTTTATACTATATATTACAGAAACCTTTATAAACAGGCAAAATCAAAAGCTTTATATATCACACTTAGATCAATACAAAATCAATGCATACCCATTACATAAAATATACCATAGGTACCCTGTCTGAAATCTTTTCATAAACCCAGATATAGTATATGTATAGAAAGTATATATATATAGACAGACCGCATATAAGAACTTAACAAAACATGTATACACAGACATACAAGTTGTTGTTATTTATTATTATTATTGTTTTCAAAAGATTATACATACAATTTTATATACGTAAGCTATTTGAATATGCAAGTGACTACATGTGCAATACACGTATGTAAATATATGTATGCAGACCCATTATAATATATGAAGAGCCCTTATATACATGCAGACATACTTCATATATACCCCCAACAGATCATTTACAACCAACATTATGCACAGATTACACTTATAGACTAATATATGTACGAACCAATATACACCTATATATAAATATTTCTACATATAAACCCATGTACTTAATATATTTTAGAATTCGAGTAAACAAGTACAATTGCTAACATATAACTAACAGGTATTATACAACATAAACAATATGCAGATCCTATATGCATTTTTAAAAAAACTAGTCATGACTTATACATACGTAGCAATAAATAAGCTTACTTTATACAATCTACATAAACAAAATATATATATACTAGCATACGTACACATGTAAAATCAATATTATTATAAACTATATGCATCTTTCAGGTATCGAAATGTGAACATATATGTGTGCTCCTATTTTTTTCAGGCAATAATATATAATGCTATTATGAAATAAATATATACAATCCAGGGTATATCCCAACTAACATATTATAAATACTATATAACTTATATATATACCATAGTAAGCTGAAGGTAGGAGCCGGCTTCAGATGTAGACTCGAGGAAGGTCAGGCCGAGATGAGGGTGGTTGGAGGAAAGGACGGCGGCACTAAGAGAGGGAGGAGATCACGGTTGTAGGGAGAAGTAGGAGGGCAGTCTCGAGAAGGAGGGGAAACGGTTGCGAGGAGGATGGGAAGAACGGTGGTAGATCGGAGGTGGAAGGCGGCGCTCGGTCGTGGAATGGCTGAGCTTTGTTAGGTGGGTGGTTTCGAGGCGTGGTGGGAGGAATGGAAGGTCATGAGGCCACTGGGCTGGTCTTGGCGTCAAGGGACGGGATGGGTCAGTGACGAGGCTGTTTCGTTGGTCAGAGGGGAGGAGAAGGTTGGGTCGAGGCCGAGGTTGGTGGGGTTGAACGGAGAGCAGGCAAAGCTATTTTTTTAGAGAGCAAGGCGGAAGGGTTTTTACTTTATTTATTGGAATGGATATTAGCAGATTACAAGGGGAAAGATGTTGTTCACAGCAAACAAAGTGAACATATACAAACTTAAAAGTAAAATATTTACTCAACGAAACCAAACAAATGAATAGACTTGGGAATGACAATGCTAAGGACTGTTGAGTTTCAAGAAATAATGAAGGTCAGGAATTAAGTTTCTGGGAACACGAAAGGCTAGTGCCCATTGGTTTTCCCCGGGTGAGCAAATAGAACGACACGTAGAAACCCAAAAGACCCAGACGTGAAACCGATGTAATTAGTCGTTACGTCGATGTTGCAGTGTACTAGATCCCAAAATATACAAATGAGTATACTATGATGATCAACACGACGAGACGATCAAAATGGTACACAGGTATTGGTGATAGGATCATCCGAACAGAAGTCGATAATCGGTACCGAAAATGCTGCTATTTTGCCTAAAATAAGATCGACGGAGCAATAGATGTCCGAATTTGGAAAAACGACAATCTGACATCTTGCTCAGAAGATGGTTTAGAATTTTTCTATGTAAAAATATTTAGGTTTCGGAAACATTTTATTTTCATCGCTTTTTAACTGATTAAATTGAAGTGAATTTACGTGCGAAATAAACTTTCGTATTTTCGGACGAAAATTTACCAGTTGCTATGTTTAACTAGACGTATTCCAAATATTAAATTTTTATTTCAAAATTTTATCGTTTAAAATTTTACAAAATTTCAACTAATTACGTTATTAAAACAGTTGAAATTTTACGGGTCGTTACAGATAATAGGGGTTTAATGATTCCATATATACCAAAAAGAATGTTTTATGGAATATATATATCTCCAAAAGATATTTCGATAAAAATAACTAAATCAATTAAAGAATGATTTCCTATTCACAAGAACATCTTTTTATCGATGATTGTTTCGAAGGAACCGGGGTCGGATCTGGATGATTCCTATCCAAAGACCACTTCGAACCGATTTACGTATTCAAGGTGAAGACATGGATATGATATTAGGATTTTCATAATGAAGGACTACTTGTTGATCATTTGGGGATAAACTACCAATATACATATAGTAGCGGTAGTTTCTTCGTTATGAAATACCCGATGCAAGGATTTTCATAATGAGTGCCTTCAGTTTGTCCTATACCAGGACAACTTGTATGGATGAATGTCTGACGTTGCATTCCTAGTTACATAAGTGATCTCTATGAACGTATCATCTGTTTGGTGGCGGAGAAGGCAACTTCTCTTAGCTTAACACCCTTTCCTAAGACGTATAAGCTCAGGAGTTATACATTTATAGAAATCAATTGTGTGACCATGGGATGGCAGTGTGGCATTCAAAGAAAGATGATGTGCAATGAGAAAGGTATTCGTTACCTCAAGCCTCACACCCGGAAATAGCCGAAATAGGGTAGATGTGGCAAGGCTATGTGGTTCACAACCATTAGAGTATGATCATCCTCTTCTAGATATATTTCTACCCGCTATGACGTTCAGGTTTAAATTATTATGGTGTATGCTAAGAGACGTCTCGGTTAGGTCAATAACGACCGGGGTGATGACATATTCGGTACTATCTAGGAAGAGGTAGGCCGGTCTTGTTTTGGTAGAGGACCATCTGTTGGGCCTCGGTACATTCCTCTAGAGATGTATTGCCGAAAGGTAGTCCCTTCACCTGGTCATTTGTATGGGAACCCATTCACCAATAAGAGCCCATAAGATTTTAGATGTTGAAAGCCTTGTATTACAAGGTGGTATGCTGGAATTTAATAATGTAACAATTTCGGCTAAGATTAATAAATTTACTTGCGAATGTTTTCAAAGATATGTCGTTAAAAATAATATCCCTTATTTTTACATAAGAATGTTTTGGTTATCATAAGGTAAAAACCCATTCCGTGTTTATGTGTGGTGTGGTCTTATGAGATGGCCTTTTGTTTTCAAACAACGTATTTTGAGTTCTTAAACTAGTTCCATGACTGACTCGGAGTTTATTTTGTTTTCCCTTTAAACTCTAGGTGCCCTATTTTTCCAGGCAGCCAAGTAGTCAGGATTCTTTTTTGGAGTATTTTGGTGAAGAGCATGCTGGAAGAGGTTTTTGGAGCAATGGAGCTGGAGCACCCGATGTGGATATCTATCTGTCTACTTATTTTATTTTTCCGTTGTGTCTAAGTTTAGTTGTACCGGCAAGTGTGGGAGCAGGCAGTTATAACTATTCCTGGCCGGGTTAGTTCATATAAAAAAACTCTTATGTACACTAGTAAGGGTAGTTGTAGGTACTATCTATCTATTTTAACGTAATGTGAGAATTTGTGTTTCTATCTTTTACTTTACTTTACCCTTGAAAATCCGCCTCTCCAGCACTTGGATTTACCACACGTGAATACCGTGGATGTATTAGTGTCGATTTTCGAGAGTCGTGGAGGCGGGCCTTTAAATATATTAAAGTCTCTTTATTTTAAAAAAAAACTTGTTTAGTATTATATATTACTCATCATGCTTTTTTGAGATTTTGTCTTCCTTCTTCTTTCCTTTTTCCCCAACAAGCTATCTTTCCGGCACTTAGATGCTCGGTAAGTTTAATGTGATACATATGCTCAAACCTAGTGTGGCTGTAGATTAGGATATCATCAAAGAAAACAAGCATAAATTTTCTTAAATACGATTTAAAAATGTCATTTATCAAAGCCTAAAAAGTTGATGGTGCATTTGAAAGTACAAAAGGCATTACAATAAATTCATACCGTCCTTCATGTGTCCTAAATGTCGTTTCATGTATATTAGAAGCATGCATTCTAATTAGATGATAACCTGATTTTAAATCTAGCTTAGAAAAATACCTTGACCCATGTAATTCATCTAACAAGTCATCAACCAAATGGATAAGAAACTTATCTTTGATTGTCTGGCTATTGAGAGTTCTATAGTCGATATACATTCTCCATGTTCCATTTTTTTTTAACCATCGCCACTGGCGAAGAGTATTCACTAGTGCTACACTATATGGTTCTAGAATTAAGCATTTCCTTAATGATCTTCTCCAGTTCGTTCTTAATATGCTAGGAATGTATGTAAGGTCTAAGGCAAGTAGGCTTAGAATTTGGCAGAAGGGGTATTCTATGGTCATAGCGTATTCTTGGTGCTAGTGGTGGTGTAATGTTTATGACAGAAGGAAACTATTTTAGGATCTGTTGCACTTTTGGATATGTGTTGGGTAAATTTCTTATTGGTTTTATTTGAATTCCTTTGGAACATAAGAGTAGTAAAAGCTGCCCCTTGCACATTCTTTAGTTATGTTTTTATGACGTACTATCTTATTACCGTCCTACAGTCCTTACCAGACATAAGATTGCCCTTGGAATTGAAATTTAAATTCTAGCTCAGCAAAATTAAAGTAAACATCTCCTAGTTCCTTCATCCATTTAGCCACTAACACCAACTAACAACCTTCTGGAGGAATTATTAACAAGTCAATGGGCATAGTACACTCCTGGGATTTGAAAACGACACCCTTGATAATTCCTTTACCCTAAATCTTCTCCCTATTTGCTATTTTGACTGCATATTCTACGAATTCTTGAATATCTAAATCTAAATTTTTTGATAAATCGGCATTTATAAAGTTGCCTGTGGACCCTGAATCTATGAGGACATTGATTGATTTGCTATTAATATAGCCTTGTACTCTTATAGTATAAAGAGTAGGTATATTGCATAAAGCATTGAGGGTAATAACATATTCTTCCTTATTTTCCTTAGGCATGGTGGGTAATTTTCTTAATTCATTATTATATGGTAGTATGTCATTTTCTAGTATTTCCTCTCCTTCATCATGAAGAGGCATGATGCCTTCAATAATATATACTTGCTTGTTTTTACATACATTTCCTACATTCCATCTCTCATTACACCCAAAACACAAATTTTTTCTTCTTCTATCAATGTTTCATGAGTAGTTAACCCCTTACTTCTTGCAAATTTTTCCATGGTCGTCTTCCTTTGTCCATATTTCCACTTATATTACCGTGTGAGTTGACCTTTGTTGAGTTACTTAACTTATTTTTCTTCTTGCTTGCCCATTTGCACTCAAACTTTTTTGCCAAACTCTTTGCCTCTTTGAAATCTATAAGGTGAAGCGCAATAATATCATACGATATCTCCTCTTTAAGGCCATTAATAAACTTCTCTAGTAAGAACTGGTTTGGTAAAGCATCGCACATTCCTTGCAATTGTTCAAATTTTGTAAGATATGACAACACATTAGATGTTTGTTTTAAATTGGAAATTGCTTCATAGGGTCTTTGAAATTCCACTAGTGCAAAATCTCACCAAAATCTCCTCATTGAATATGGTCCAATGTTCATAGTCCTTGACTGCTTTTGTGAGCCATTTGTACCATTGATGGGCTACTTCTCTAAGGTGGAAAGATCATATGGGTACCCACTCAGTTTCTGGGGTGTTATGGTATTTAAAGAGGTGCTCCACTTGATCGAGCCATTCCATCACTCCAATATCTCTATTATATGTAGGAGATCCAATTCATGATGTCATTTTGTAGTAATCTTAGTGTGGGGTTGGGAAGAGGCATGTTTGATTTCTTGATACATCATTAGGAGAGTGTAGGTTGTTTCTTGAAAGAGTGGTTTGGTTTTGATGATGTGTTTCAGATATGAAAGATTCTTGATTATGTCTTTGAAAGTTTCTTTGTATAGGAGGGACATAAGGTACTTTGGTACGAGATTCATTTTTGGCTCCATTAACTCTTTGGCCACATTGTTAAGTACCTCATTTATGCTATCCATCTTTACATTGAGTTCTCGAGTGGTTTCTTGCAAGTTCTGGGTAGTATCTTATAGGGTTTGAGTGGTATGTTATAGGGTTTGATTTGATTCTTAAAGTTCCCGTATGGCTAATGCAGTCTTGGGATTGATCTTCTCTTGCCTTGCACCTTCAGGATCCTTGTTGGGAAATGTATCACCGAACTTATCAAAATTATCATCATTAAAAAGTTCAGGTTGCACACCAGAATCATCTGCTCTGATACCAAATTGTCAATCCTCTTGTGTTTTAGCATTGATCTTGTCATCATGTGTTACAGTCTGGATGAAGTAGGTTCTTCAATTGGTGTGATGATGGGTTCCGATGGTCTCGGGAATGAGTTAGAAAGGAGAAGAGAGGGTTCAGGAAAGACAAAGCAGCTTAGATTAAATAATAGTGTGTATTTCAGAAAGAAAAAAAGAGAAGTACACGGAAAAAAGTAGCAGATTTTCAAAAAATAAGAAAGAAATTTTTATAAATTCTCAAGCTCAATGCCATTACAATTCGATTACTATGCCAATTTATGCAGTTTATTAGGTATGTAAAATAGCTATTACATCATCAAAATGCAAAATAAATTTCATGAAAACAACTCAACAACTCCGACTTTGTCAAATACATATGTTAATGTGCACAAGCCATGCACGTCTGCATGTATACACTTACTCTGGTCTAATCTGAATGTCATGGTTGGATAGAGGCAGTATTCCCGTCACTTGTTCTCCTAATGTTGGTTGTTGATCACCTTGTGCCGTGGATTGTCGGCAGTTCTTTTGGGATCATTCTAAACCAAACTATTTGATGTTTTGTCTAACTCCACTTAATACAGCCATGTGTTTGATAAAATGCCACTAGCTGATTAAATATGCTCCAACCTATTCGACGCTATGTCTGTAGCCCTAACAGAAATGAAGTCATGATTTAACAACTTGAAACTTGAATCTAAACAAGATGAAGAATGTAACACCCAGCATTTTTATAATTAAATAATCAAATAACGATGAATAGGGAACATAAACATTTTTGTAATTGTCAGAATATTGCCTCGAAACTTGTACCATTGTGTTCATAGCAATTTTCTAATTAATTTCCATATATAACTTGTTGAAATCCGAGTTAATACTGAGAAACTATGAAAGAAACAAAAGTGAAGAGAAACGAAAAAGAAAAAAGTAAAATAAATATGGGTAGGTCGACACACAACGCTCAAGGTCGACCGCTAGGTCGACCTCAAGAGAGCACAGGTCAACCCTATGGTCGACCCGCGTTACTACATGGACGCAATCTCATCCAGGTACGTGCCGAACCAAATAAAATTTGATTTTTGAACGATCTGAGCCATACGTTGGTAGATCCAATGGCTCCAAACGACCCTGTGATGTGGTGGCTTCAGATTCAATTCAAGAATCCAATGGTCTAAGATCCCCAAACTCCACTATAAATAGGACCCTAGGCCTAGCTATTTTCTCACAATTAGATTTTCTCCCAAATGGGTTCATTGCTTGAGGCTGGACCCTAAAATGAAATATTTTCCAAGGAGAAGATCTTCTCAATAAAAATATTTGACACCTAAGAAGGGGATCCAGGAATACCATGGAGCCAAGCTAAGCACAAGCAAAGCTAAGGACGATATGTGAGTGGATTTATTTATATATCTTTTACGTTTATGATATATTATCGTTAGATTCCCGTTAAATAATTTTATTCGGTATTTATTTCAGTAATTAATTCTGTTAATTAGTTATGCTGAGACTGTAAATTTTATAAGAGAGCTTATATGTAATTATTATTTATATGGAAAATAGTAATCAAATTAAACATGAATAATATTAGCTTGGCTGTTAGAGAAAGGTATAAGCCTAAAAACAAGAAATTTACATTTATTTACATCTATTTTAAAAGTTGAAATTTAGTTTGTAAATGTTAGCTTCTTTTTATTCTTTTTTACACGAATAAAATAGTAATGAGAAGAATTCGCAAATACGGACTAAAATAGAAGAACACTAGATTTACAGAAATTAGATGTAAATAAGAAAAGCTGAAATAAAAAGAGCAAAATAGAAATTTGCAGTAAATTATGCTAAAACGGGGAAAAATAAATTAAAAGGGAAAATTTAATAACTTGATAGGGAAGTTAGTGATAGATTAATTGGCTAGCTTAGAAAAGAGAATACATATCCATAGTTTAATATTTAAAAGATAACGATAAACGTAATTGCAAGAATAAAGGAAAGAAAAATGGAATTAGTGTAAATAGAGACGCTAATGTATTTTGCACTACCCAAAAAGTAAAGAAATAATAATAGGAATATCTTGCAATTATGGATTATTGTTTACAGCTTCATTTAGTATTAAAATATGGAAATGGATTTTTAGCACAGTTTTCATAACTAACCAAATAGAATAGAACTACTTCCTAGAATATAAGAAAATAAAGTGAAGAATTAAAGGAAGTAAAGAAGAAATCAAGTTAATAATTAAGACAAGACTAGAAGCAGTTAACAGAAATGTATCTAGATCTGCATTTACTGCGCAGATAATAGAATAAAAGCAAAGCGGTTATTATAATAAGTAAATTTGTGATAGTTGGACGTAGTCCCAAGCCAAGATTGTCATATAATATAAGAGAATTAAGCAGAATTCGATATCATAATAAAAGAAGACAGACTAGAATAGAATAGAGACGCTTGTGATTATATTTATAATATATTGATTATAAAAGAATATAGTAGTGACAATTGTAAGTAAAATTTATAACATATGTTATAATTAAGTAGAAAGAACAGAAATTCTTGGGTGTTTTCAGGTAAATCTACCTCTAAACTTGATCTCTTTCTTGCCTTAGTAAGGCCGGTCTAGTTAGTTTGTTTCTGCTCAATGCCCTGTGTTTTGTCATGTGCTTGGAGGTTTTTGCCATTATGCTTCGAGCCTTGCTTGGGTTTGTGTCTGCTCACTACCTTGGTTTCTCTTGTTCATTTTACCCTTGCACCCTCTTGGAGTTTTGAAGGCCTTTTCTTCATCTTTCCTCCAGGGTTTTTGGTCTCTCATTTATTGCAATTTTCTATGTCAAGTGGTGATGGCTATCTTTTGTTGTTTTCTTTTCTTACTTCCTTGTCTCTCTCTGTATTCCCTTATTTATACTTGTAATGTTTTTTACTTGCTACAAATAAAAGGTAGGGGCCCTTTCAACCCCGCTGGCTTTGCCAAAAAAACTAAGTTAATAAGCAAATAGAGGAGAAATATCAGAAGAAGCTTATTTTTATCTTGGATTACGTTAATAAGTAAGATAATAGAAGTGGCCCATACCAACAGCATTCCCTTTCAGTCTGGAACTGATGGTCTAACGATAGTTAGGTGAGGCGTGTAACAACCCGTATTTTTGTAATTATTTTAAATTGAATTTTGAAAGAAAAAAAACTTTATTTTTATTTATTAAATTAGATAATTTGTTTTAAATAAAAATTTTGATGTGAATAAGAGTTCCAAATAGGAATGAATAGAATATTTTCCAGAAATGTGAATTTTGTCAATATGGTCAAACTTTGACTTTAATTTTGAAAAAAACTAAATTAAAATTTGAACTTTTTTTGAATTTATCTTTATTTTTGAAAGTAAATAAATTTCTACGTATACTATCTTTTGTTTCGTTGAAATCCGATTAATATTGTGAAAGTTATGCTTTTTAAACCATTGTATGTAAATTGTTTATTTAACAAAATTGTTTATTTTAATTTATATAAATAATATTTGTTGTCATGACATGTTCAAATTTATGTTTACCTGTGCAACATGACATGTTATATATGTATATTTTATTTTAAAACATTTTATAAGCATCTAGATCCCTTATTTATTTCTTGGAAAGAAATTTCAATATATATATGTTATTGCTTTAAAAGGCATATCTTTTAAATGTATTTATTTAAACGTTTCTTGTATTTATTTGGTTTAGAAGGCTTCTTGTATAAATCTTTATTTAATATATAGGAAACGCATCAATTAAGATACGTTACCTGTTTTAATTATAGGCATACGTTACGTTGGTTTCTTGCCTTTATATCTTTCCACCCCTTTGATTTCCTACCATAACTTCTCCACAATTTTTGCCGTTCATTCCTTAATTTTTGCCGTGACTTTAATTCCTTTTTTTCACATGAAAACATATCACTTTCATCACAAATTCGGCCATCATTTCAGATCTGAAAATTGGTAATGGCTTCCTTCTCTTTTTCTACTTTTTCTTCCTTGTTTTTCTATTGATTTTTCCTTTTTTTTTGCCTTGATTCCCTTCTTGCTTTGCTCGGCCTTAGACTCCACCATCACAACCGACCACCACTCCTCCTCCTCCCCATGATCCACGGCATCAACCCCTCCATCTCCTCTGACCATTGATGGCCGTGACACCTAGATGATCCAAACATCACAAAACAATGTCCAAAACTCCAGAACATACACATAGCCGAGCTAGACTTCATCACCACCACCATATCTTGCCTTGGCCGCCACTTCTAGCTCCACCACCACCATGATACCACCTCTGACCATCCACCTACCCTCTGTCCAGATCTGAAGCATGAATGGCCAAGCCCACAACCCCTTTGGCCGAGCCCAAATTGTTGAGCAAAACTCCTATTTATGCCTTGCTTCTTTGTATTCATGATGTGTAACTCCTACACCTTCCCAATTCTTTGTAGTCGTGCATTTTTGGACCTATACCCAAGCCAAAACCAAGTCATGGCCGAGCCATAAGACCCCTAGGCCGAGCACTTGAATGTTGGAAGCATGGTCAAGCTATCTTTCTATTTGTTTAGTTTAGTTTCCTATTTGTTTCAATCCAATTTTTGTTGAGTATATATTTATATTGCTTTGTTTATTTTAATTACAAGATCTAAATCTGGTTGTTACCTCATCCCAAATCTTGTCCTGCCTTCTCATGTTTCTCAGTGTATGGATCCTTTTGTTTTAGTTGATCTCTAGCTTCAAAGAGGTGAGTAATCACACCTGACATTCATACTTATATAACTGTGAATTGATAGCAAGTGAAAGTGTAGAAATAATTATATCATGTTATACATGCCTGTGATGTAAATTATATGATGTTAAACCTTGTAATTAACTTGTCACATCATCTGTTATGCTATATTTTATTTTATTGTTTATTCTATTCTGTTTATCACACTGCAAGTTCCCTGTAGAATAGAATCACTATAGGTTGAAATGATACATACCCGAACGGACTTTAGAATAGGGAAAAATCGTTATGGGCTGAAATGATAAGCCTGAGCGATATTTATTTATTTTATTTACTTGGGATTGCGGGTTTGAAATGATAAATTTGGATTTTCTTTGTAAATTACAGATTGAAATGATATATTATCCGTATCACTTGACTTAGGCTAGAAAATATTATACAGACCCGTGGTTATTTTATAAAGTTTTCTAGAAATTTTTAAGTATTTTTAAAATGTAAAAATATGATAATTTGATTTAAATTGAATTTAAAATGATTTAATAAAGTGAAATTGATTTTTCTATATGTTAAAAATGTTAAATAAATGAATAGAAAAATTGTGATTTAAATATAACTTAAATTGAAAATTTTGATTTGATTTTTTATGGGAGTTTAAGTTAATTAAATAAAAATGAAAATTAAGTTTTATTTGTGAAAATGGAAATTTAAATTTAAGTGTTAAAGTAAATTGTTAAAAATGAAAAAAATGGGAAATGGCACACTTGAATTTCATAAGTGAAACTTTGGAAAATTTGATTTTTTTTTTGTAAAATTTTTCTTTATAAAAACCATAAGTTAAAGGTATTTAAATGAACATTTTTGATGTGGAAAAATATGATTTTTATAAGTTTAAATGATTTAAATTGAAGTTTATTTATGGCTGGAATTCTAATGAAAAGCTGGAAATTCATTTATTAGTACTTCAGAAATGCTATCGTTTCTGAATTTAACTTGAAAACTGAAGTAAATGATACTACAGCAGTTTGTAAGTGTTGTGGTTGATACAAATGAACTAAAAGACTAATTTAACTAAGGGCTATGACAGCACTTTGTAAGTGCTGTAGTGGCAGGAACTAAACTTGAAACTTAAATTAATAAAAGGGCTATTGTAGCACTTGTTAAGTGCTGCAGTTGGCTGAAATGTGATTTTTGAATAATTTGAAGCCTGAACTATTACAGCAGTTTTGTAAATGCTGTCTTTTCTGAATTGAACTATTTTTCCACTAAAACTGAACTACTACAGCAGGTTTTAAATGCTGTCTTTGCTGGAATGAATTGTTTTCAAATATAACTTACCGCGGCACTTTTTAAATGCTGTGAAAAGCTGGAATTTTTAATGTTTTAAGTGGATAAATGAACTCAGGAAAGGCTAAATTTTTGGGAATTGAATATTTTATTTAAAAGAATAATGACTTCACTTTTAAATGGTTTAAATGAAGTATTTTGATTTGAAATATAATCTGTTTTTAAATTTATAACCACGGGTTATAATAACGATTGGTTGTTAAAGAGACCGGGATCGGATATGGACATACTCTCTGTCGATACCAAAAACCACTTTGATAACTGTGTACGCGGTGGAGTTTCCAGAATGAAGTAGGATGTTGGCGACGATCCTAAGGTATATACGTGGACCCAACTACCGTGAGTTGGCATAAGGTGGCTAAAACAGGAGCGATTGACGGGCCAATGAGGTAGCACCTCTAATCAGACACACGTCTTCGATACCATTCTATTACTTGTGATTGATTTGGTGCGCACCCTTGATTTTGGGAGTGTTGTTCGAGGTGGGCGGTAGTGGCTGATATGCGTTACCACCAGTCCGGATGCGTAATTGGTATATCTACCCTGGCATTGCCTAGTTGTGCCGTGTCACCTACCATAGCGAGCTTTACTATGAGTTTGAATTTCTCCCGTAGCCTGTGGAGTATCGAGGGTAGCCCCCATTTTAGGAGTATGCTAATACTGGATAGACTACTGGGACTATTATGTGTTAAGGGCTATATGGGTAACCCCTTGACGCTATTAAAAAGTATGTTTATTTTATATTAGACATTATTATAATAGCGGATATTACTATATAGTATACAGTTTAACGAATCCTTAAAGAATGGGTGATCCCAAGCATTCTTTAAGTTACTTGTACTTTTTATTACAGTTCACTTGAGTTGGTTTACATTGTATAAGTATGTATGTCCTGACTCGAGTGTTTGTGTTTTATTTACGCTCGGGTCAGCCTGAGTATTCACAGCTTTGGACTTCACTTTCTAGAGCTAGGAATCGCTGGAGATTCTGCTTATCTAGTTGTTTATCTATTTCAGTATCTGTTGTTCTACTTCAGCTTTTGTATTAGAGACTTATGTATTTGGGATTTCTACTGTACTTGTTTCAGAACTGTATTTGTTTTCAGACTATGTATTTTGTATCTGCTTTTGAGACTCTGTATTGTAGTGGCTTCATGAACTGCTATTTATTTTATTTCCGCTGCAAGTTATTCTGATATTTCTGTGTCTGTGATTCTGTGAATGATTTTATTTGCTCCAAATTTGATTACAATCTGTTTTTTCATTATTCAAGTCTGACATATGTGGATTATTGTCGATTTGAATGGTCCAAAATAGTGGATCGTTACAAGGCTGGGACAAGATTATGCTAATTAGGGTAAATAAGTGGCCAATAGAATAAGAAAAGTAACTAAACGCAAAATAAAAGATTAAGACTTAGGGTCTAATAAAAGAGTAAGATGCGTTTGGAGCAGCCCAAAGGATGAAGAGCCTGTTAACCCTCTTTTGATTTGCGACCTAGCGACTTATGGGGAGCAGCGACCTAACGACTTACGAAGATAGCGACCTAACGGCTCAGGTATTTCACGACCTAACTACAGAAAGGACTAAGCGACCTAAGAAGGCTAACGACCTAACTACAGAAACGATATAACGACTTAAGGGGTTAGCGACCTAAAGCATGTGCGACCTAAGCAATGTCACGACCTACCGACCTAAGAAGCTAGCGACTTAAGGGATCCTACTACCCAACGACCTAAGAAAGAAGTGGTCTTAGCGACCTACGACCTATATTAGGTCGCGCGCGACCTATTAACTCGCTCAGAAGAAACTAGGATCAATCGAGATAAGCCAGATTATATCCCCTGGGTCACTGCCGACCTACGACCTAACTTAGGTCGTTCACGACCTAAGACTTGGGGATTAAATTCTGCCCAGAATCTTCCCTATAAATACGAGAGCTACTCCAACTTCAAGGGGACTTTTGGCTGATCTTCTGAAGCGCTGTTACTCTGATGAATTCTTAACTCTTCCAACACATCAAGCATTCCAAACATTGAAGACACTACAACAAGCTTCAAAAGAGATCTTGCACATCCGACATGGATTCAAAGAGTCTCATCACATCGAAGTTTGAGCTAATAGTCTGAAGTGTTTTGGAATCGAAGTGTATTGTATTTTGAAGTGCATTGTATCAACTTGTAACCAAATCAGCAATAAAAGAATATAAAGTGGACGTAGTCTTAATTACGAGCCGAACCACTATAAAACTGTTGTCTCTTTACTTTTCTGCGATTTTCTGCTTATATTATGTTCCTGTACCAACGGGTGGTGCTTTCACATTACCACTACACACACCGGGGTGTTAGCGTTCAATTTTCAGCATTAACATTTTGGTGCTTTCACTGAGAATTGAACTCAAGAATTTTTCCACCATTGCTTCGCAAAAGTTTTCCGAAAGAATCTCTCTAAAAACCAGAAGTTTATCTGAGATCATGGCTCCTGGAAGAAAGGGTAGATCTACCAGATCCGGAAATGTTCATGAGGGAACCTCCGCTTCCCCAACAGCAGACCAAGCAACTCCCATCGTTGGAGTCACAAGGGCTGAATTAGACGATGTTGTATCTGGATTATACCAACAAATTGAAGCTCAAAATGCTTTAATGATGGACAGATTAAACGCTCTACTTGGGGCAAATCGACAACCAGAAAACAATGAAACAGTCTTCGCTGAAGATGCTCATAATTCCCAAGAGAAATTCCTCAAAGAGCAGCTGGCACCGCCGAAGCGCCACCTTTCCAAGCTGAAGGTTCAAGGCCGCAGCCAACTTCCGAAGGAATCCTTGACGTCTGCCCGGCGATGCCTCTGAACAATGAGGAGTACCTATCAGAGATGGTTCGTCGAATCATGAAAGAGAGTTTGCAGAGGGAAGAAAATGAGAGCGATTGGGGATTTGCACCAAGCAGAACTCCGTTTCCTGAAAGGATCCTGAAAGAAGAATTTCCAAGGAAATTTGCACCTCCTACTATCCCGGCCTATAATGGAACAAGTGACCCTAATCATTTCCTATACAAGTACGACTGGCATATGACCGGTGCAAGAGCATCCGACGAGATTAAGTGCCGATACTTTCCAGTGTACTTGGAGGGAGTGGCTCTACTTTGGTTCCAAAGCTGCCAGTTCGGTCCGTAAATCAATTCTCTGATTTAACTCGAAAATTCAAGGATCAGTTCAGGTTGTATACTTCAAAAGCTAAGGATATAATGTCGCTGTCCAATCTTGAACAAGCTCCCGGAGAATTTATCAGATCTTTCTTGAACCGTTTCAATATAGCCTTGGCCGAAGCAAATAATGCAGAACCCCGTATGATCTTAACTTATCTGATGTGGGCCATCAACAAATCAAGTGAATTCGGAAGATGGTTAAAAATGAAGGAACCAAATTCACTTGAGAAGTTTTATAAAAAAGCAGACGAATTCATGCGCTTAGAAAGCCTTTCTGCGCCAGCGAAAGTAGTTGTTGCCGAAATCAAGAATAACGATGTTGCTTCTAACAAAAGAGAATCTGGAAACCAGAAAAGGGAAAATGGCGGAGGAAGAAAACAGGGGAATGAGAAGAAAACTCGCCACTTTAATCCTTCAGATTTTACTCCCTTAACCGATACACCAGAAAATATCTTCTTCGCAACGAAGGATGTCATTGAGTTCCCTAAACAAACTAAGATGAGACTCGGAAAAAATTCAATGAATAATGGGAAATTCTATCGATTCCACAATCAACTTGGCCATGACACTAACCAATGTCGCCAGTTAAAGAATGTGATTGAAGAGTTGCTGAAATAGGGTAAACTGCAAAAATATGTGAAGAAAAACGTAGTCGACCCAACCTCATCCACTCAGGGGCAACAACATCCTATCCATCGATCTGGCTCTGGCAACAACACTGTAGTGCAAAAATCCGAAAAGCTTGTCATTAATGTTGTCACAGGGCGTCCTCACCCAGCAGGCAGGAATTGGGACGACTACTGACTACCCACAAGAATGCAGCTGGGGCATCTTCCAATCTCTCTGGCATATAAATACAAAACTACGAGTCCAGTGGAAATGGAAATTCAATCCGGAGATTCTGGAACAACAATCACTTGCATCCATTTTTTACTTAACAGCCTTGCTTAGATTTGTAAAATGACGGTGGCTGTATAATTCTTGTATTGTAAACCGCTGAGAAATCAGTGTGATTCAATAATAAAGAACTATAAATCTTATGTCTTTTACTATTTTAAATTTCCTATCTCATTTCGATGTGCAAATATCTTGAATGTGTTGCTAAAATATCGATTTAATATTGCAGGCAATCAAAACAAAGCTTACCTATTCAACACGCCACAAATTCAAGCGATTCCCATAAATCACTCGACAAATAAATGTCAAGCCACAAAAGTCCCAAAATTCAACTCCTACAAAAGAAGTGTTATTCAAACAGTTAGTGATTCCACCAAAGTGGGCACCTTCTTGATGAGAAGATTTCAGACCCCTGCTAACTGATCGCGATCGTTTGTGCAAACGAACATCCGGTAAAGTAGCTTGTGTCTGCCCCGTGGATTCACTCAACGTTAAAGTACACTTCTTTGGAAAAAAGAAAACAACTTGCAAAGGAACGGGACATGTACTAGAAGCGATAATGAGGAATCACTAAGGAGCAGATGGTGGAAGGACACAAGCAACAAAGCCCTCTTCGGAGGCCAAGCGCTACTCTTCGGAGTCCATGTTACTCCTCAGAGTCCACACTACTCCTCAGAGTCCTCGTGCTACTCTTCGGAGTCCAAATGCTACTCCTCAGAGTGCTCGTGCTACTCTTCGGAGTCCAAAAGCCCTCTTCATAGGCAAGAAATTGCTTCGGAGGCGCAATCCCTCTTCGGAGGCGCACAATCACATCGGAGGCACAAGCCCTCTTCGTAGGCAAGAAATTGCTTCGGAGGCACAAGCCCTCTTCGTAGGCAAGAAATTGCTTCGGAGGCACAAGCCCTCTTCGTAGGCAAGAAATTGCTTCGGAGGCACAAGACTTCTTCATAGGTAGAAAATTGCTTCGGAGGCACAAGCCCTCTTCGTAGGCAAGAAATTGCTTCGGAGGCACAAGCCCTCTTCGTAGGCAAGAAATTGCTTCGGAGGCACAAGACTTCTTCGTAGGCAAGAAATTGCTTCAGAAGCACAAGCCCTCTTCGTAGGCAAGAAATTTCTTCGGAGGCACAAGCCCTCTTCGTAGGCAAGAAATTGCTTCGGAGGCACAAGACTTCTTCGTAGGCAGAAAATTGCTTCGGAAGCACAAGCCATCTTTGGAGGCACAAAAACAAGACTTCTTCATAGGCAGAAAATTGCTTCGGAAGCATAATCCCTCTCCGGAGGCACAAAATCTTCTTCGGAAGCACAAAACAGATAAAGCCCTCTAGCGAGGCACATCCAAAATCTTCGTTAATGGAACCACTAAAGGGGCACTTTCTCAAGAAAGAAGGTTCCAGGCCATAGCTGACTACTTACGATTATTTGTACAAACAAATATCCAGTAAAACAGCTAACGCCAGTCCCGTGGACCCATTCAACGATAAAATACAACTTTCTAACAAACAGATCAGACCATTCTTCAAAAGTACTCTTCACTGCGTAAGGGAATCCACTTTTTAACAAATAAAAGTGATCATCCCCGAAAGCTGAAGTGCTCTTTTAGAAAGAAAGAAATAGAAAGAAAAACTTCTCCGGTACAAAGCGTATTCTATTAAAAGCAGAATAGTATTTCCTCAAAACGGAAAAATTATTCTCTAAAATAAGAGAATACAAGTCTTTTCAGAATATTGCAGTAAGCCGTGGTACGGGGGCACATAGCTATATTAACAAAAATAACGCTCAAACATCATACCATGAGCTCACTGCAGTATTATATAAAGTAAATAAAGAAACTTGTGCAAAAACAAGGAATAAATGCATTCACACATATACTGACAAGAAAATTGTACAAGTAAAAAGAACCATTTTATTCCATACTATAAAGTTTTTGTACATATGCAGGTTTCAAGCGGAGGCCGGTATCCGCGCAATCTCCGGTCGATACATGCAAAAAAGAGCAAAAAGCAAAATAAGAAGCGTGAAGTTCAACTCATCACTCCTTCTTCCCGCCACCTTTAGAGCCTTTGCCTGGCTTGATGACTAGTTTGGGAATCCGGCGTGGACGGGTCGAGGAAGAAGGAGAAGAAGGCACAACTGGATCTTCTTCAACTTTCCCTTCTCTAGCTGAAGTGCTTTTCTTTTTCTTCTTCATTGCGCGCTTCCCTTTCCTCTTTGTAGAAGACTCACTTCCCGGAGTAAGCAACGCAGAAAGTTTTGTGTCATCATCAAGAGACTGCTGCGGAGTCTTCTCACTGTCCTCAAGATCTTCCGCATTCTGCTCTTGCGAAGCGGGTGGATCCTCCAAGCCTTGAAGGGCTTCTATTTGTTCTTCCTGCGACTCTGGCTGAGAAGCAGGAGTGACTTGAAGGGATGGAGGAGGAACAACTGGAAGGGGAGAAGTTTGCGCATCATTCAGTGTTTTCGCTACAGAAGAAAAGAAGTTAAAATCAGTATTCTCCGAAAAAAGAGAAGATATTGGCTCATCGGGACTTAAGTAATAAGCAAGAAATTCATCAAGTCCAATTGAATCGAATGAGTAGTCCACTTGAGCTAGATCTGAATTGAAATTACCTGGAGAAGTTGGCTTAGTCACGACGACTTCAAAGTTTTCGGCGTCAGCGTCATCCTGGGACTTCTCTTCAACTTGAACAGTGGGAGACTCGGTAATGGCAGACTTAAATTTCGGATTTTGCGGGAGGTGGAGAATAAGAGCTAGAGCCAATAATGTCAGGGTCGACCAGAGCCAGAAGATGAGCGGGGTCAGTTAAGGGCGCTTTCTCCAAACGCTCTTCTCCTACCACTTCGGCTCGCTCCTTGGCAAGCTGCTCTTTTCCCTTGGCGAGCGCAGTACGTGCTTCATCGTCCAGGTAAAGCGCCTCAAGATCTGCCTCCGCATAGCCAGCGCCTACAAACATATCAAGTACGGCCTCCCACACTTCGGCCAAAGTGACTTCGTATTTCGGTCCAAAAAATGAGAGGCTTCCGCGCCCCAAGACGCTGTGAACATAAAAGTCGAATAAAGTGGAGCTGATGTTGACTTTGGTTGCCTCGTGAGATTCTTCAGCTGCAACTTGACCAGCAACAGCCTCATCATGCTCTTTTTCAACTTTAGAAAGTCGAGCTTTTAATGTTGCGATCTCCAGATCTTGCGAGCTAACTCTTTCCCGCGGCTGAGCGGTATCTTTTCGATATTTATCAATAACATGCTGCTCTGCCTCAAGTTTCATCTCAGCATCTCTTTGAGCAGCATGAGCATCTCTCACTTATTTTTGGAAGACTTCTTCTTTTTGAGAGTGCGAAGCGGAAGAAGTGGCGAGATCTTCTTTGAGTTTCTTAACTTGGACTCAAGTCTCGCATTGTCGTCTGCAATGCTCGCCATCTCTGCATCATGTTGCCTACAAATTTTATCCCACTCTGACTTGTCATTCTCCATTGTCAACATGGCTTCAAGATTCATATGGTTAACTCTTTGAAGCTCGTCGACAAGCTTCTGCCAGCCTGACATCCTCTCGATATCAAGTTTGACTGCATCAAGGTTCCTCAACATAGCTTGCTTATCAATCGGTACCAAGTCTAAGTCGAAGCGTACTCCCCTTAAGCACCAATTTGGGAATCGGCTTTGAAGTGTGGAAGGAGCATCTTTGACTTGATACTGAGGCCTGTTGATAATTGTTTGGATGTCAGATTTCTTAAGAGCAGGAGAACCGGAAGAGATGTCAAGAGGATAAGAAGCATCAGGCTTTTCAGAAACCGCAGATGCGTCGCTAAGCTTGACCCGCTTGCTCGGATCATCAACAATGTGGCCCTTTCCCTTATCATCATGGGATTTCCTTTTATGGAAATCATCGCTCTTATGAGAAGAGTCGTATCGTTCATCCCTTCTTCTTTGCCACTCCTCGTAATTTCGCCTTTCACGATCCTTTCTATCAGCTCTCTCTTCATCAGTTTCTCTGGGGGTAGAAAGATAGCGCCTGTAATCATAAGTGCCCTGCTTTCCATAGCATTGGAAATCATCATAGTACGAGCCACTACGCCCCATCGGAGAATCTGAAAATGAAAAAGAAATAGAATTTAGAAATTTCCAGAAAGAGGAAGCTAAGTGCGTATAAGTGCCAAAAATCCTAAGTGTGTGTGATGTGCAAGCTACGCGCGTCAGACTACAAACCACTCTTTGTTGTAGGAATGGTGACGACTTGTATAACAGGCGTTGTAATTTGTTGTAAAGAGGAAGTCGCCTCAACAGCGGAAGAGATAGCTTTTGAAGTGTCATCTTTGAATAACTCCTGTGAGGTTATCATCAAATCACTCAATCCCTCAAAGATATCATCGCCATTGTGCCCGGCCGAACCTTCCCTTTCAATTCCCACATCGGCCGCCTTTCCGGAATGCTGAGAAGGCTCCTCTTCTTTGATGACTGGGGAAAGTGTTAGCTTGCTTGACGACCCCACAACATCAGTAGATGTGGAGCATTTTACCAAAGAAGCTTCCACAGCAGGTTCTTTAGGGGTGATCTCTTCGATTGAAACCGGAGCATCTGACGATCCGGTCTGGGAATCAGTAGCATCGTGAAATTGAATTGACCGGGAGGGGTGTAGAAGTCCGAATTGATTTAAAAAATCGTCTTTCAACAGAAATTGGATACTCCTTAACTGGCACGGCCATGAGCCTCTCAAAAGTTGGTTTGTAACCAGGATCCCTAGAAGGAGGGGGAAGTTCTGAAAAGTAAAGAGTGAAGTTAACACTTGACAACTCGGACTTCAAAAAGTTCAGAAAACATAAGGAACGAAGAGAAATGATCTTACTTCCTACTCTCCAGATAGCGTAGAATCCCGGAGGACAGCGAACGAAGAAAAACTGACTCAGAAACCCGTGAGCACTATCGGGAAGACCAATGATCAGTTTGCGATTCCTAGCACTTCTCACAAGCGTGATGGAGGGATGATCTTTATTTTTGGCAAATGTGAACAAGTAACAAACTTCAACAAAACTCGAAAGACGATCCAGCATCCTCCTAAATAGCACACATAGCCCCATCAGGATGGCATAGCCATTGGGATGTAACTGAAAGGGAGAGATAAACAGTCGAAGAAGAAGTTGCTGAAGAAAGTCATTAAAAGGAGGGATAGCCCCACTCATGCACATTTGCCGATTGACTGCGACGAAACCGGAAGGTGGTATATCAACAGTGTTGCTTTTCTCAGGAAGTATGGCATCTGCTTCAGCAATGCCAAACTGAGTGCACAGTTGACGGAAAACTTTATATGTTAAAGTAGTCGAGATTCTTTCTGGAGGATTAGTTAACGGGGCAGGAATAGGAATGGCCTCTCCAGCTTGAACTATTACCTCTTCTTGTTGAGAAGTCATTCTACACAATCAACTGGATATTCAAATATGAAGGTGCACGTTTCCTAAAAAGTGTGAAGTGCTATGTAGAACTAATAAAAATAACAAGCAAACATAACTGGAATTAAACTAGTTGACAATTGGTCAATTACGAGATTTCAGGACTTGTAAATTTAAAACTCAAGTGCAGTGTTAATGCAAACAAATTAACTATGTTAATTTTTCTTTAATACTTCACTTGAATTGGTTGGTTTACAGCAATTCATTCACACAGTTCATTTAAGTTGATTAATCTTTAGCGACTAATCTGTCATTCGATGTGGGCATTCAATGGCAGTATATTCGTCCCAGTTTTCTGCAAATATTGTGTTTAACAGGTTATTAGCATTAGAGATAATCTGTAAAGAAGTTCGAACAGTTCAAAGTTCAAGCGGTTCATTTTGGCTGTTCAAACTGAAAACTCAGTCAAGTTCTGTCAAAGCTTTGCAAATGTCCAAGGCAAATTTTCTTAGGTCGCATTGTTCAAGTCTAAGAGTTCAAGGCATAGAGCTTCAGGGCAAGGCAATGGAAATTCGATTAAGTATTAGATCATTCATACATGCTCATGACCTAAAAGCTTAAGGCGTAGGAAGTTCAGCCACAACAAATGTCCAAGTGTTAGCTCGTCTGCGACCTAAAGTAGTGTTAGCTCGTCCACGACCTAAAGGGTATGTTGCGAGTTAAATTAAGTCGTTAACTTTTTAAGTCGTAATGCACATGAAGGAGATTACCTCAAGTCAAAGCAATGCAAATCATCTAAGTCCTAGCTCAGTCGCGACCCAAACCCTATGCCGCAAGAGATTAAGCCGCTAATTCAATAGGTCGCAACCTAATCCAACAGTTCAAGGCAATATGCATTCGTCTAAGTCCTAGGTCGTGAAGGTTCATAGGTCGCTAATGTTCATTAGGTCGTCTCTAATGGAATCTCGAGCTATCTCCTGATCAAGCCAAAAACCTTGTTTCCCTCCACCAATTACCTTCTCATCCTCTCTAAAATCACAAATCAGTTAGCCTAAAGCACTGAAACCCATCTCCTACTTTTCAATAATCACCTAAAGCCAAATTGAATCACCTCAAGTCCATCAACAGTTGATGTAATGAGATTCGTGGTGAAACACGGCGTAAGGAAGTCGGTCAGAGATGAAAGATGGGGTTCGTGAATCAATGATAATCGAGGATTGAGTAGAAAGCAGGTTCACTTACGCAATGTAATGTTAAGGATAATTGATGATCGAGTAATTGGATTCACCTTCGAAAGCTTGGGAACTTGTTAATGGTTGAATGGAATGCTAGAACAGATGAAGTGAAGGAGGAACGACCTAAGTTATTTATACACCGGGGCAGTGAAATGCGAATCGGCACCACACGACCTAATTTCCTCGCTAGGTCGTTCGCGACCTAACAACTCATCAAAGAGCGAGTTAAGGAAATAGAAGCACACGACCTATGACCTAGGCGTGTACTTCGAGGGGCAAATGTTAACCCTCTTTTGATTTGCGACCTAGCGACCTATGGGGAGCAGCGACCTAACGACTTATGAAGATAGCGACCTAACGGCTCAGGTATTTCGCGACCTAACTACAGAAAGGACTAAGCGACCTAAGAAGGCTAACGACCTAACTACAGAAACGACATAACGACTTAAGGGGTTAGAGACCTAAAGCATATGCGACCTAAGCAATGTCACGACCTACCGACCTAAGAAGCTAGCGACTTAAGGGATCCTACTACCCAACGACCTAAGAAAGAAGTGGTCTTAGCAACCTACGACCTATATTAGGTCGCGCGCGACCTATTAACTCGCTCAGAAGAAACCAGGATCAATCGAGATAAGCCAGATTATATCCCCTAGGTCGCTGCCGACCTATGACCTAACTTAAGTCGTTCACGACCTAAGACTTGGGGATTAAATTCTGCCCAGAATCTTCCCTATAAATACGAGAGCTACTCCAACTTCAAGGGGACTTTTGGCTGATCTTCTGAAGCGCTGTTACCCTGATGAATTCTTAACTCTTCCAACACATCAAGCATTCCAAACATTGAAGACACTACAACAAGCTTCAAAAGAGATCTTGCACATCCGACATGGATTCAAAGAGTCTCATCACATCGAAGTTTGAGCTAATAGTCTGAAGTGTTTTGGAATCGAAGGGTATTGTATTTTGAAGTGCATTGTATCAACTTGTAACCAAATCAGCAATAAAAGAATATAAAGTGGACGTAGGCTTAATTACGAGCCGAACCACTATAAAACTGTTTTCTTTTTACTTTTTCTGCGATTTTCTGCTTATATTCTGTTCCCGTACCAACGGGTGGTGCTTTCACATTACCACTACACACACCGGGGTGTTAGCGTTCAATTTTCAGCGTTAATAGAGCCTAACGTAGCAGTTCATCGCAGATTCCAGCATAGAAGAAGCACGTCCAACTTAGTTATTTTAGGCTAGAAGGAAGTACGAGATTTCAACAGGACGTGAGTGTACTCTACGGTGGCCCTCTGGAGTAGGCATAGCGAAGCAGTCCCCTAGAGGCAGGTCTGTAGGTATTCCATCAAGAGAGTATGCCTTGATTGCCTTTTGCATGGCAGGACCATTGTAGGCAGTCAAAAGGGGTTGATGTTTGAAGTAGTATATTCGTATGACACCATACTTGACTTGCGAGTAGGTTTTAGTGGGTAGGACCCAAAAGGATAGTCGCATGCGGATATCGGGCTAGCATCAAACCAAGAAGCGAGTTCGGGAAAGACTAGAGTTAAACCAAAAGGCCAATTATTCTTTCACTATCGAGACATTGGATGTTTAGATTGTTTGTAGTAGGGCACAACCATTTAGCTCTTTAGAGGTCTTTCGATTAGTTGAGGGGTGGCTGCATGGAGCCATTGCCAAGATAAGAAAAGAGACAGACCAAGTAGAATACTGTATTGTTGGCCTAACAAGACAGTCATTTACAGACATAGAAAATCTCCGACTGAGTTCCATACAAGGTAGAACTTGTTAAGCGGGATTCATGGAGCAGATGGAACAATTACGTATAGTCCTCAAGGTACGCACTGGGTGGTACATTGTGGATGTCCAAGCATTAGTATAGGCTAATGCGAAGGAAGTTTTACGCTTTCATAGTAGACGGCGGAACATCTATATTGTAGACCTTACGAGGTAGTCCTTTACAGATGTAGTCATAGAATGCTCTAGGAGCAAGACGATGGAGTCCTTTTCGAGGAGGATACAGAAGGTACTATGGGTAGTACCTAGGACCGATGCGGTCATTGGGTATATAACTACATATATGTATTAGTTATTAGGTTTTAATCTACTAAGGAGTAGATGGGTACGATTCGCGCACGGAGGCAAGAGTATTATAAACCCAACAAACCTAATATAACAATAAATGGAAATAAAACGGTATATGTAGAATTAAGCTTAGAAGTGTATGATTTGTCCATTCACCAGAACCTTAGTTCTGACCCCCTCCTCATAACTTCCTACAGGTTAGGTAGATGGTAGAGACTTTCCAACTTTGAGACACTTGTTTAGAAAGTGTTATTATATTGGTGAGTATTTACTTACTATTATATTTTAGTCAGTTTTGCTATGAGATATTTATCTAAGCTCTGATATATTTGCCTTTGCCTATTTACAGGATACCAGAAACCCAACTCGGGCTTCAATGGGCTTGGATTTTAGCATTTTTGTGAAAAATCCGGACCCACTAGAATTCGGGTTGTTGCATTTGGTATCAGAGCCTAGGTTTAGGATTCCTAGGTAGATAGTGAGTGAACGTATTTTTATTTTTGAATAAAATATAAATATATTATGTACTAAAATCCAAATAGTCCCCAATTATAGATTTTAACATATGGAAAGTTTTTAGAAGTATATTTGTGCATAATTTGCTAGTTGGGTTTGGGATGACCCAAGTGTGTTGAGCCCTATGTTATTACCAATTTATAGCGTACAAATAAGTCATGTTTTGAGAGAAGATTGGTATCCATATGTTATAGGAAGTAGGGAAATTCCCTAGGGATAGTAGGGGGAGTGTTTTATTTTGGAAGGAATAAGAAGTTTTAGTAAGAAGAAAATCCACTTTATGCCTAGCACAACAGAATGAAACTTTTGGAGTTGAAAAGATGAAAAATATAATTGTTAATATATTTGAGGAAGTAAATTTTAGGTTTTTGAAAAAAATAATAATAAGTGGTATGCAATTTAAATTGGTTTTTATATGATGTAAATTTTGTTAAAAGTGAAATTCTTTTTGAAGAATTATAGTGCGCGTATAGCTCACTAGTTTCTTTGTAGGTAAATAAAGATTTTAAATATAAAATCTAGAGTTGTGTTAAGTGTCAAAAACGTAGGTTACAACATTTACTATTGTAATAGATGTTTTCCGTAAAAATAAAGGAAGCATGGACTATGACATTATTGTTATAGTAGGTAAGTCTCAAAGGAAATGTTTTTACATAGTATGTGGGATTTATTAATATTTATTTTAATTGAATCCATATATTAGTATTTTTGGGTTGTAGTAACGGTGTTCTACGCAACATCTGTTTTTACCCAAATGAGTTTTGGAGATAATTTCTAAAGTGGTTTGTATGTACACTTATTATTTAAATAAGTATTTGATAATATTTTCTCGTTATGAAAATATTAAAGCAGTTATGAAAATGAGTTCATTTGAAAAATAATGTACGTTAAATTAGTGAATTTAGTAGGAAATATCTTATGTAAGTGAATATAGGGTAAACATACTTTAATCTATTGGAATGAAATGAATAATGATATAATTTTCTACGAATCACAAATAAAGATGTTTTGTGCAAGTTATAAGGAATACGTGAAAGAGATTTACAAGGTATGGAAAGCACCATATTTTGTATAGCCTATTTCGATAAAATATAAAATAAATTCTTTATAATTTCACATAAACATGAAATCCTCTTTTAAAGGATTCATAGAAGGTTTTAGCGTTAATGACTTCTCATAAGAGAAAGTAATTCCAATACATTAAGGTATAAAACTGTTAAGTGTAGTAAGTTAGAAACTCCTCCGAGGTTAAGTAATTGGAAGAGTAGAAAAGTTAAGGGATTTTTGATAAAGTAATTGTTCTTATCTTCTCCAGTTTTAGTAAATCTGAAAATCTATGAAAAGAAGGTATTTTGAAAATGTGTGAGGACATTTTTTTTTGAAGTTAAGGAAAAAAAATTGTTTTAAGAACAAGTAAGACATGTTTTAAAGAAAAATGGTCTTGTGAAAAAGCAAATAAGTTTTTGGAAAAAAAAATTAAGCAACTAAGTACCTTTGAATTTAACAGAAAACTTCAAAATAACACTTTCAAAGGAAAGAATTTTGGGATTTGATGTTTCAAAAATTTAGAAGCTTTAATTTTGAAGGAAAATGATAAATACCAAACCAAACCAGATTTTTAAATATGAAGTAGATAGGAATCATTTCCTAGCTTTAACGGGAAAAGTATAAGGCTATAGCAGTAATTACTCCTAGTAGTAATAATAAAAGTCCCCGTAAGGTGTATGGGACACTAGTGAAAACCTAGAAATGTTGCTTTATGTGTGTAGACTATAAAAGAATAGTGAAATGATATTAGTAAGATGATAAGACACACGTGGTTGGTGTAGGTAGAACTTAGTTGGGGAAAAATGAAAGATAAAGAGAAAATTTCCCCAAGCTTAGTTGCCTTTTTAGATAGAGACTGCATAGATTGAAACCCTTATCCATTTCAGCAAATGAGACTTGGTTATTGCTTTTTGAGCATGGAATAAAGAGATGAATAGATCTTATTCGTCACTAGTATATAACGCACGTACGTGCATCTAATATCCAAATATGTTTACTTTGAATTGATGTGTGTTTTAAGTGCAAATGTTTTTATAGTCACAACACATTTCAAGTTGTTTTGTTGGTGATATCGAGAATAAATTTATAGGAAAATATTATCTTGATGGGTAGTCGGAAAGAGCGGTAAGATTCCATTAACAAAGAGAGGTAATTTTGAAATTTCAAAAAGACGCCTGTAAATTATGTTGATTGCATTTTCTTTATTAATATTAGAGATTAGCATTCAGCCCTTTTTTATCCAAACAAACAGCTTTAGTTTTAGTATACATAAATTTGAATTTTAATTAAGGTAGAAGCGGTTTAATTTAAAATTTAATTGAGATATAATTGATTGACTTGATTTTAATAGACGACAAACTTTCATTTTAATTAAGGTATGAACAGTTTCCACTTTAATTAAAAAATAAGAGCAATTGATCAAGTAATGAAATGTAAAATTTTGAATTCCAACTAAGTTGGGAGTGTATCTACATATGTTAAATGTAATTTGAATTTAAAAGTACATTTTGAAAAGTTTAGGTTTATACCCAAAAAGTGCAACACTAAAAATGTTAGAATTAGAAGTATTATTTAAGAAACTAAAAATCCATCCGCTTACTAAAGGCTGATGATGTTATCTGATAGCAATAACGCAACAAATTGTATGATAATAGCCAATTGATACCCTTGTTGGGTAGGAAGTAACTATTAATACTCACTTCAGCACTTTTTTTTAAATCAACAACTCTCTCATGGCAACTAATAGAAATTGATGAAGCCGAAGAATAATTCAAATCCCATTCTTCACTAAATGCTGAAACCAATAAATTTGTCTCATCACATAGAATTCAAGTTACTTTTTTAAAGACATTTTTCTCCAGTTTCACTACAAAAAAACTATTTTTAAATTTCAGAATATTTACGAAAAACTCCATAAATATTTATATTTTTAAAAAAAATGCTTTAATCACTAAAATATACAAATAATGTTCAAATTTAATTTTCAAAAAATAATATTTATTTACCGAAATTAAAATTGAAAATGTAATTCAAAATTACCGTCTAAATAAATTTAGCATAAAAATCAGTATAAAAGGCTCGTTAACATCTCATTGCATATGGATTTCTCATCCATCGGGATGATATTTCAATTGAAAACTAAAAATATAAAATGTTCCATTAAGACCTCGCCACCTAGATAATGATTCCTTTTTTATTTTTTATTGTGCTTTTGAAGAAAATACGTGAAAATATTATAACATTTGGTCTAGTAATGAAGCAAATGAAAATAGGACCATGACAAATTGATTGTTCAGACAAAACATAATTCGTTCTCATTTTTCTTCAGCTCGCACATAGTTCATACTATACATACGGTACATCAGCACAACAATGAGGATAAAGATGCAAGGGTATTTGTAACAACCCTGTATTTTGTGATTTTTTTAATTGCATATTTTGATATTTTTTTTGATTTCCTGATTTAAAAACTTTATTTTATTTATTAAAATGAATAATTTTTGTTATTTTAAATATAAATTTTGATTTTGATGTTAACTATAATTCCAAACATAAGTAAATAAAATATTTTCCAGAAATGTGAATTTTGGTCAATATGGTCGAACTTTGACTTTTAAATTTAAAAATTTAAAAGTTTGAATTTTTGAATTTTATCTTTTATTTTGAAAATAAATAAAATTTCAAGTATACTGCTTTTCGTTTCGTTGAAATCTGATTAATATTGTGAAAGTTATGCTTTTTACACTATTGTATGTAAATTGTTTTATTTAACAAAATTGTTTATTTTAATTTATATAAATAATATTTTGTCTGTCATGTCATGTTCTAATTGATGTCTTCATGTGTAACATGACATGTTATGGATATATATTTTATTTTAAAACATTTTATAAGTGTAGTTGAAATTTTCCAATGTTAATTGTATTTTGTTTACAAATTTTAATTCTAGTTTTAATTAAATAGAGTATTTTCTTTATTTATTTTCCATTTTTCCTAAAACTATTTACTTATTTTTCATAATATCTATCTCTACCTTATCTTTCTATTTTATTTATTTAGACATTCATTTATTAATTGAATGGTTATAGGTTTAGATCCCTTATTTATTTCTTGGAAAGAAATTTCAAATAGATATACGTTATTGACTTAAATGCATATCTTTTAAAATTTATTTATTAAATGTTCTTGTATTTATTTCTTTTGTGAAGGCTTCTTTTGTATACATCTTTCTTTAATTTATAGGAAACAAATCAATTAAGATACGTTACTTATTTTAATTATAGGCATAAGTTTCATTTGATTTCTTGCCTTTATATTTTCCACCCTTTTGATTACCTACCATAACTACTCCAATACATCCTAAACCCTAGCCGCCTCCAACACATTTTCACGTGAAAAATTTCTCTTTCCCTCAGCAATTCACGTCCAAACATCTGAGAAAAAATTGGTAATGGCTTCCTTCTCTTTTCTCCACTTTTCTTCTTTGTTTTGCCTTATTTTTCACTTGATTTTGCTTGATCTTCACATATGGTTCTCTGCCTAACCCCTTCACCATCACCTCCACTGACCACCACCACTTCTTCCCCACATAATCCATGACCTAACCACCATACTCCTCTGACCTAAAAGTGCCATGGCCTCCCCTTGAACAAAACTTCACAAAAACTATGAAAAACTCCACAAAACCATGCTAACCGAGCCCTATATGCAACACCGCCTTCATTGCTTGCCACGGCCACCTCCTTAGCCAACACCACCAGCAAGCACCACCTCTGAACACCATTACTAACCTCTGACCTGACCTGTAGCAGCCTTTGGCTGAGCCAAAATATGTCTTTGACCGAGCCCAAGTTGAACCAAAACCCTTCCTAGCCTTGCCTTTTGACCTTCCACACTTTGTAACTTCCAAACCCTTCCTATTCTTGACCAAGCCTTGTTATTTTCAGTCCAAACCCGATCCTTTACCACCTAAAACATGTCATGGTTGAACCAATTTAGCCTTAAGGACGAGCACATGTTGAGTCAAGAGCAAGCAAAACTTGTTTGAAACTTGGTGATGTCTTTGTTTATCTCTATTTCAATTTGTTTCAAAATAAATTTTGGTATTGTATATATATTTATATATGGTTTTGTTTATTGTTATATACAAGATATACATCTTGGCTCTCTCTCCACTTGAATCAAATCGTGCTATCGTGCTTTCTGGATTCTCTTTTGTGTGTGTTGTTTGCGAACTCCAGCGTAAAGAGGTGAGTAATTCACACATGACATATATACCTATATAATTGTGAAGTGACACTAAGTGAATGTATAGAAACTTATATATTATGTTATGCCTGCCTGTGATATCATTTATATGATGTTAAACCCTGTTATTAATGTGTCACATCATCTGTTATATCCTATTCTGTTATATTGTTTATTTATTTCTATTAATCACAATGCAAGTTCCCTGTAGAATAGAATCACTATGGGTTGAAATGATACATACCCGAACGGACTTTAGAATAGGGAAAAATCATTTTGGGCTAAAATGATAGGCTCGAGTGATTTTTATTTACTTGGGATTGCGGGTTTGAAATGATAGAACCCGGATTTTTCTTTGTAAATTACGGATTGAAATGATATATTATCCGTATCACTTGACAGGTTAGAAAATAGTATACATACCCATGGTTATTTTATATATTTCTCTGGATATTTTAAGTATTTCAAAAATGTAAATTATTACATTTTGATTAAGTTTGAATTTAAAATGATTTATTAAAGTGTTATTGATTTTTCTATGAATATAAAATGTTAAACAAATGGATGCTTAAAATGGTAATTTGGAATTTTAACTTGACTTGGAATTGTGAGATTTGGTTTTAAAAATGGAAGTTTAAGTAAAAGAAAATAAAATGGAAATTAAGTTTTATTTGTGAAATGATAAATTAAATTAAAGTGTTAAGTAAATGTAAGGAATAGAAAAATTGTACACTTGAATTTAATAAGTGAAGTAATGAAAATTTGATATTTATTTGTGAAATTTACTTTATAAATCACGGGTAGATTGGCACATGCGATGCACGTGCGCAGAAGGAGCTGGTGTTAAGAGACATTGTCTATGAGAGTTGTTGAATGCGACAAAATGACTGTGACGTACATGTATTGTTGAATATTTTGGATATTGACATGCAGAATGAATGTACAGCAGATGGACGTGGATATAGAAAATTTGTATCGAAAATGGGAAGAAGTGTTAGATCAGACTGACATTGGGTGGGTAGGAAGAAATGTAATATACATATGGTGTAACAAATTATTAACGCATGTTCATGCAAACCGTAGAGAATAACTTTGATTTTTAATGGAAATAGAATATGGTCTTCGTTACGTATAGTAGGTGATCAGAGGTAGAGATGAAAGCATTTTGTGGGGATAGGGAAACAGAATGAGATGTTGCACCTAAGAAACTATTTGATAGTAAATTATAGGTAGTTAGTGTAGTTGTCGTAACCGTTTTCTCTCCTCCTTGTTCCGGGCTTGAGACCGGCATTAGTAGTAAGTTGATGGCGGAGTTAAAAACGGTTTTTAAGGGAATTTTTATGTGAACCGAAAGTGAGTTGGAGTAGTAAAGGAGGAATTATTTGTAAACCCAGTTTTGTATTTTATATAATCTATAGCTAAATATATGACTGAAAAACAGTAAAATGGAGAAAAAGATTATAAGTGCAGATATTACTCATTTATGGTTGGATTAAAAATCCCTTAATTATTTAAGTGGAGTAAGAAAATAATGGTGAAGATCTAATTTGTGTACCCAATGTTGTAGAGTAATAATTATAGTAAAACTACAACATGTGAAGTGGAAAAATGAAGTATTGTTAATTAAGTTCGTAAGTACATTGTAATAACACATCCTTATACACAACATTTCTAGTATGTGTGCCATTTCTATTTCGAATCTTTCCATTTTTACCAAAACTTTTGTTGTTTTTCGTGAAACGCCTCTTGATAATGCAACATATAGCTGACCATAACTGAAAACATGTTCGGGAAGATAAATACCAACCCGAGGGATGGTTTGTCCTTGTGATTTATTAATCGTTAAGGAAAAAGCTAATTTAATTGGAAATTGTTTACGTATTAGGTTGAAAGGCATGTTAGTATTCTCAGAAGGCTTTAGTGGTATACGTGGAATAAATACTCTTGTACCACGAAAATGTCCAACAGTTATTTCTGCATCTATGACATTTCTATGAAAGACACGACATAATAATCTGGTTCCATTACATAATCCAATTCGTGGATCAATATTCCTAAGCAACATGATTGGTGCACCTACTTTCAGTCTTAATTTATGTGGGGGTAGACCTCCCGGAGCAAGTGAGTTTAAGAATTCATATTGGTATAGATTATGTGTATCTTCTTCGACTTTGTCAAAGGAGTAGTAAATGCGCTCACTACTTGGAAACAGTTCTATAACTTTGTTATTAATGCCATCCACTGTTTCGTTTGTAGGGGCTAATATTGCTCTATTCATTATAAAATTAGGATCACCTAATCTGTTATTGAGTTCAGCGAAGACTTCATTAATCAGAGCATAGAGTGAAGAAGTATTGGTCCAAGGTTAAACGATATCATTTGGGAGTTGTATAATATCGTCTTGAACATAGACTTCATCTCCATTTCCAATACGTAAAAGAAATTGTGCATATGATTGATCATCTTTTGCGTGCATATTTTGTGTTAAATGAATTACCTGAACATTTTGCCATAAGTACGATCGTACTATACATGCATCGACAGTTTGAGCTCCAATACCTTTTACGACTATTGGTAGAACTTGACGAAAATCACCGCCTAAAATAACAATCTTTCCTCCAAATGGTGCGTCGAAATTAGTTAAATCTCGTAATGTTCTGTCTACAGCCTCAAATGCATGGCGGTGAGCCATGGTAGCTTCATCCCATAGGAAAACAATAGCAGACAGTAAAAGTTTTGCGAGTTCAGATTGCTTAGGAATATGACATGTAGATGAAGAGTCTAAATTAATTGGTATTTTAAATCGTGAATGTGAAGTTCGACCTCCTGGAAGAGCAAGAGAAGCAATTCCAGAAGTAGCGACTGCAATTGCAATATGACCTTGAATTCGTAAATGTGCTAAGATTGCTCTATATAAATATGTTTTTCCTGTACCTCCAGGACCATCTATGAAATATATACTATTAGCTCCACTTTCGACAGAAGACATTATCATGTCAAATGCCTTCTTCTGTTCGGAGTTCATGTTATCTATAGAATTGATATCATTATTGGGTATTTCTATGCATTGTTCTTCTGAAATAAGAGTGGATGTGTTTGTATGAGTAAAGTTGGTGAAATTAGTATGTGGAATGTCATAGTCAAAAATTGTTTTGTTATATTGTTTGAGAAGGTTGTCGAGGTCAGACAGACATTGAATTACTGAAAATGAATTGGTCACAGTAGTAGCAGATGTAGTTGGATAGTCTTCAAGTAAGAAAGGTGAAAACTCTTCCCACAATTCATGCACATGGCATGGGTCACAGTATACTAAAATTGTAACAAATAATCTTCTTAAAGCATTAGGCATATGTGTGTTTGAAGCATCTGTCAAACAGTCCTTTATACTATCATCATTTTCAAGTAAACCTCTATGTTCAGCTGATTCTTTAAATGTGTTATATTCTATTTGATTAACTGTTAGTAAGTCAGTAAAAGATAGAGGACCTCTAACATGTGTTAACAGTAGGCGCAAATAGTAACGATCTCCTTCAGTGGGAGATACAGTGTAAATTCTACCAATTGCCCTACGGTTATTTCGCCTACGGTTCCATTGCTTACTGGTAGAATCCCACCAATATTTTTTAGGAAACTCGTAGTATAAATATTGACGTGCTTGTTCATCAAAAACATTTTTACAGAAAAATTCAGTAAGCATTGTTTTAGATCTATGTTGATTATCCAGAATAGTGTTTATGTGCTCTTCTGCACAAAATAATAATTGTTGTCTATTTGGTAAATGTATTTGTAAGCCGGTAACAGAAGGAAAAATATTACTTAGGGAAAATTTAAATATTCTTCATAAAGCTTCTGGAGCACAAATCAATCTAGCATTAACAAATTTTGAAATTTCATCATTATCGTCGGATGTACTGGATAATCCTACAGAAACGCGGTCTGAACCTTTGTAAACATATTTGTAGAGATATTTCACAGATTTAATACTTGAACAAATCTCAACATTTATATGACAGTCATATTTCAAAAGTAAGTAAGGATTATAAGGTACTATCCAACGGTTGTCGATTATGTGGCTTCCAATTTGATATTGTATTCCGTTGTCGCGTCTTTTGTAAATAGGGTAAGAGTCAGTTCCTTGTAAAGTAAATGGAGAGAAAGCTTTTGGAAAACCCTTCTTACAGCGGTTATTTTTCATGCAGACAGCTCTTGGGTTAAAATGTCCGCATGGATAATGAATCATATGTTTCATTACAGCGTTGTGTAGTTCGGGTTCTAAATGTTTACATGGAATTTCAGCGCGAACTAAAGCATCATAATCATCAGGATTGTTAATTTTATCATTTTCATCTAGGATAAGTAGAATGTAAGAATGTGGTAGTCCTCTTTTTTGGAATTCAATAACGTGGACATGGGCAATGACTTTACCTAAAACACATGTGTCAAATAGGTCAGTTTTCAGTTGCTCTAGTTTTGATCGAAAAATCCTAGTTGTTAAATCCGGTCTATCTTGTGGTTGTTGACCGGGAAGCAATTCTTGTGTAATTTCTACCCAGTTAGAATTACAGGTCATAGCAATAAATAAGTCAGGCTTTCCATACCTTCGCACTAACGCCATTGCATCTTGGTATCTTTGATGCATATCTCGTGGACTACCAATATGGGAGGAAGGAAGAATCTTCTTGACGCCAACATTTCCTAATGTGTGAAAAAGCATAGGATTGAGTAGTAGTGAATTAAGTGGTTAGTAAGTATTGGGAACAACAGATGGTTGATTGAAGGAGATAAAGAAACTTACTGGCAGATGTTTCTCCAGTGGCTAAGGCATCTTGTAAACCTGGGTATAAATCCGCTCTGATAGTAGTCTGATTGTTGCGAAGAAACCTTAGCCGCATTGTTTCTATTTTTACATACATATCAACGACATATTGTTGAAATAGACGACCACCAAGCAGTATAAGTGATGTCTCTGTTGGTCGTATCTTTGTGTGTAGGTGATAGACAAAATGCAAGTAACGTTAGTACTCATGGTGATATAAATGAATTTTGTGTTATTTACGAACATATAATATTGGATATCAATTAGGCTATACGTACCTATAAAATATGAGAGTAGTAAGATGTACAACTAATAGGTGTATTTCCATTTTCGTGGATGCTTAAATCCCATCCATGCCGACTGTAAGGCAACAATAGTGGATATTGTAGCGGGTCGTAAAAACCTGCAGTATCTGATATTCTCTGTAGATTTCCACTTATTGTCTCAACAATGATATCTCGACCTTGCAAATTGTCTGGTTCATCTCCAATTATTATTCCCGCTACTTGGGATGTGGTTGGCAGCTCATGAAGATGTCGATCTATTGTGATCTCTTTGATTTTGATCCTACAGTTGTGCACGTCAGGTTGTTGCCCCAACTGTCGAAGTATGGAGACATATGGGTTATGAGTATCTAAAATTTGTTTCAAAATCATAATTATCTCCGGTCTCATTGCTTCACTATCTTGAAGTCGGTTTTCAATCTCATGGTCAGTGTCATATATGTACAGTTGTAAATATCTTGGTCTACTTCCAGCCAAGGGTAAAAGACTTCCAATACTATGATATATTGAACCTTGTGTGCGGTATGTGTAAACTCCTTCTCTAGCATCGGCCAGGTTATTATCAATTGATGCACCCATAGACGTGAATGAAAATGCATTATTATAGGATCGGATGTTTGTACGAAAATGGGTACCCATTTCACCTTGATCTTGGAATAAGCTCAGTAATTGTTGTGGTGTTGTGGTAGGACGATGAATGTCGATGGAACCTCCAGAGCAACAGTTATGTAAGCTTTCGTGGAAAAATATTTTAGCATTGTAGAAATCACAGTAAGTTGGCTGAGGAAGTCGATGTTTGTGGTACGGAATGGTTGCGTTAAAATTTCGACCATAGTTATGGCTATTGCTTAATACAGTCCGCAGTATCGTTTCTTCGCCATCCCGTGTTATTGAAGAACCTAAAAAAATAAGGTTATTATTCAGTGTAGTAGTCATACTTTTACAACTTCACAGCACTGTCATTGTACTTGAAATTTTGATTATTGTGAACATATCATCGGTTTAAGTCAAATAATGAGCGTGCAGAAAGTGAAGTAAGGAAAATTACTTCCCAAAATTTTATCTTTTGTCTTCTAAGAAAAAATGCAAAGAATCCTTTTGTGCATTTGTCGTTTCAGCATTTTCATTTTTAATAGATATGAACATACATATTATAGTAGACAGTCCTTGAATTATACTTACCATAATATTTTCAGATGCACTAATAGATCTCATACTTTTTAAAATAGACATCATATACTACTACTACTTATATAATACAATTTGTCATGCTCATTTACTAACATTTCTATTTTGCAAATATTTCGTGAACAGTTGGATAAACCAAGCGCATCATTTTGATGATAAGTACGCCATTGTTTCTAGGGTAGAAGAGACGTTACACATATTTAGATAGTTAGAAATAATTTAAATATTTGAAAGTTTAAAGCTCTCTAATTAGACTCGTTTGTTAGGAATAATATAATTTAAAGAAGTAAATACATTCTTGATAGACAATTTTACACTGTTACAGTGAAATAGTATGTTTACAACCTAAGTTAGTTTTAGAATGTGGCAGAACATCGAAGTCGATGTTGCTAGTAGACAAAAAATACAGAGGACCAAAATATATTTTTGATTGGTGAAATTTATACGTTCAGATCTAAAGTCAAAAACCGGTACGTGCAAGCTCCATATTCTCGAAAGTAGTATTTGTAAAATCATTTTTACAGTTAGTAATAAAACCTGACATATATATGTAAATCCATGCATGTACTTACCATTATTATTTCAAAACATTTCGCACTCGAACTTAAATCATACGTTGTAGTGTTGAAAGCATTGTTTAAAGTGGTGTATTAAAATAGGTACACATTTTCATATTTGATTATTTATAAGCTATAGGTAGTAACAGTGTATTGTGCGTACGGTTGGCAGTGTGTCATTTTTTTTACAGTTTCCTATTCATTACCGCAACACACGGTTAAGAAGATTTCATTTTGTATGCGTCGGCTGTGATTTATAAACTACCGTGAATATTTAGATTTGAAGCTTGTAGCACTACAGGCTTCTAGTACTACCGTGAATAGTTTGCATTAGAGGCTTCTAGTACTACCAAGAGAAAAGTCAATTTAGGTACATGTTTTTATGTGGTTGCTGATAGTTGCGTGTGAACATAACATAGGACATGACATATATTATATTAGAAAAAGCTTACCCAAGAGAAAAGTCAAGCTTACCCATGACCTATATTATAACCGTACGTCCTTCTATGTATATTTATAATAGTATGGAAGACAAATATTGAACATAGTTGTATCTTCTTAATCTTATGTGTTTCAAAGGATGGTTAGGACAGGGGTAAAAATATTATTGTGTTTCAATTACAGCGTATATGTGTGCGCCGTACAGTATTAAGGGTTTGATGTGTGATCCATCTTTTCTGTCATATCATGATACCAAAAAAAAATCATAGTAGGGAAAATAAGTATGAAATATTTAAATTTGTTAGACGTCAAAATAACACATGACAGGAACTGAGGTGTAGAGTTGGTGTAAGTTTCGGGAGCATGGAGAGGGGGGAAAAATTAATTACCTGATAAAGCTGGACTGTGAAAGCCTTCAGTCAACCGAGTTCGTCTATTTGCAATAGCTATTTCTCTTGCAAACGCACGTCTAGCACGTTGACTAATTCTACGTCTTTCTCTTTATTGCTGTTCCATTAAATGTTGAAGATAAAGTGAAGAGGTAATAAATAGAAGTAAAGATAAGTTATTTATTTACGACTGATTTGTAGAGATATATGGCAGTAGTAGAAATAGTAGGACAGTAGTAAGTGAAGGACAATGTACTGGGAAGTATGTATATATATGTACGTAAACTAACGGTTACGTAAGATGCTATGAATGCTGAAAAGGAGTAGTAACCGTTGTTGAAATGGTAAAGATGTGGATGTGAGCTAAAGATATTTAGTAACACGTTGGAAGTTTATTGTATACCGTTGCGTTTAAAGAGTGGAATGAGTCAACTTTAAGTTAAGATAGAAAATGTAGTAAATAAAATAGTAGTAGAGGACAAAATGTAGGACATCAGGAAAGTGCTTGTACGTTGGCTATGTTGGCAGTAGTAACAGGATAGGCACAGGAAAATTAACTGTGGTCGTATGTAATAAGTATAAAATATGTAAACGTTGGTACTGATAAATATGTGAAATAAGTTTCCGAACTGATTAGTTTTGTAGAAAATATGTATTCAGGGCATTATAACTGTCAGTGAATTTTTTTGATTACATTAACAATTGATGACTAAGAGTAGGATCGATTAGCAGACCTTGGATCTTGAGTGAAACGCCAAAGATTTCGGTGCTTAAATGTGGTTAAGCTTGAAGATGATAACATAAAATGTAAAAACCAAAAACAACTAAATGGCACTTGGGTTTGTAACAGTTTGGGGTTGCCAATATGTCCACATTTAATAGAATTATTATTTGGAGTCATTGTACCCAAGATTTCAAAGTAAAGCGAAGAAAAAATTATTGAGTTTTGAGGAAACTTTAAATGAGGAAATACAACAAAGTTGAAATGAAATGTCCAACTTTACTCTTTTTGTTATATTGCCAGTGGAAGGTGCATGGGAGTTTCTTTTTCTTTTTTTAATGTGATTATCAAATGTAATCATAAACTAATCGCTGACCAAATAGTGTGATACTGCCCTGGTTTTTTAACACTTCAGCTCTGTAACTTATTATTTGTAGGAAGTATTAAAGTGTCCGATGGGGATGGATGTAATAAGTGTACGACGCGAAAAATGAAAATATTTTTTACACATATTTCAAAGCGGCGGGTATTTTAATAGGCCTATATCTGTGTGCGGAATATATACAGACGGCATATAAGTTTTTAGCAGAACTTACGTGCACATGAAAAGAACATGAAATTTATTTAGGCAATGGCGAAAGCATGGAGTACAGGACAAATATAATGTAACATCAACGAATACATAACGAATACATCGGAAACAAATAACTGTTCGTTAACAGCGACAAAAGGAAAAAGTGCGGAAGCATGGGAATGAAAAATTTATTGAATGTCATAGAGTAGAAGCTGTATTAAGTACGGTTCTTGAGAAAATGCTCAACAGCTGCATCACATTCGGCAATCTGTAGAAGGAATAAAAATTGATGATTAGCATGTAATGTAGACACACACACATATATGTGTGTGTGTGTCCGTGTGTCTATCAAATGAATATATTTTGGCATACCACTTCTGGAGTAAAAAAATCCTCCCATTTGTCATGTTGACAAAATTATGGAAAAGACTGGAGTTCATCAGACTGTGTCGTATGTCCTTCACGGTTGGAAGATGTTGATAAGGTGTCGCTGGTTTCCAAAAATTTTGTCGTAACCGGAGGAAGGTGAACAGAGTTGGTTCGTTTGTTAACATTGTCTAATTCAATATGGGAAAGATTAATCTGTGAGACGTTGGATGAAGCAGTAACTTTTTCTTCGGCAGCAGATTGAAGGTGCTTTGTTAAACGTGTACTTTTACGTTTGAATTTGACTACGGAAGAGGATAATGCAGGCTCTTTACCTTGTTGTATGCATTTGTTCTGAAGTAAAAAAAAAAATTGGTAACTTGTGGCAAATCCGACATAGGATAGAATAGAGTAAGTGTGTGAATAAAAAATTGCATAGGAGTACCTTTGTCATTTTGAATAAAAAGTAATGTGAAGGTTTAGGAAGCTAGAATGGAATTCACGTAGGCGGAAGAATTGATGGAGACGAGCTGTTGAGGATACACAGTGGTGTGTGGAGACTGTTAAGGAAGATGTATATATAATATGTTGCGGTGGAAGTGTTAAAATGTTTGGGTGGAAAAGTATGTAGCAGCCTAGTATGCTGGAAAAGTTGAAGCAGTAGTAATAGGAAACATGGATAGGAAAAGCGGATCATGTGCTGAGGAAAATAAGGTAGAAATGGCACTGAGGTGGTACATTTTTCTGTACGGTTATGTTAAAATTAAGAAATCCACGGTTGATGATCTGAACTGCAGGAAGGTTGTACCATATAAAGTTTAGTTCATATGAAAATTTGAAGGGTCCCACAGCGTCTGTTGAGTTATGCAATATTATTAGTGAATATATTATTTAAATTCATAACTTTCTAATACGTTGACCTCTATATACTACCGTATATATTTGTTGAATGGAATGTGGTTTTATTTTAAAAATGGTGAGGTTGGGCTTGATGCATGCAGACACTCCAATTCACCATGCACACATAACAACGCACACATATAAGTTCAAAAACACAAAGGAAGAACGTATAGCCTTATAAAAGTAACAGCTTCCCATGCATCATATTCACGCCCATAATCTCACTAATCCTGTTCTACCTTCCATTTTCTATTACTTTATCAATTTGCCTATATCAGATTTTAATATCTTGAACTTCTACTTGTATATATCTACATATTTTTGCAAGTAAATAATAATGTTAGATTGAAAATATATACCCACTATGTAATTACAGTATATGTCACATAGATTAATTTGATATATAGTACTTGCATTACTTTGGTTCTTATTTCTAGTTTGAAAAGTTGATGATGATGAAAAGTTAAACCTACTTTTAAGGTTTACAGGTAAGGAACTTCAACATATGTGAATAATAAGACAGCTCATTCATATAAGTACAGTGCATTGTGCAATAGCACCTAACCGACCAACCAAACAGCTTAAAATAGTTAGCAAATTTAAACAAAAATATGCATGCATGATTTATATTGATTCTACTAACATATGGTTTTAAGTTTTAAAGCAGTAAAAATAAATAAATAGTTTTTTCTATCTTTGTACCTACTATTACAACAATTAGTATACATGTAATCATAATTCTTGTCTAGAAAACATTCATCTGCTGACACTCTTCATCTATGTCACTTTTGAACCATTTTTACATGGAAAACTTTAAACACAAAAATATAAATATTCATCTAGGATTTATTGTTTGTTCTAAAATGATTTTGCTAGTTACATAAATTTTTGGATACAGATATTTTTGAATTATTGTCTGACATGATGTTTAAGACCTTTTTCAGCTGATTTTATTGGTTCCATGAAACGGATGCACAACCCAATAGTAGCTGTAGGCTAAGTAGCCTTTGTAATTGCAAACTTAACATCCAATTTGTACTTTATTATCAACTCTCTTTTCTTACTAATTTAGATCACATCTTTATGTGTTACGCCCAAAAAAACTTGCAGAAAACTAAAATTATACCTATCGATGATTCTTTAAAGAGCTGTCATGCCAAGCTCTGGTCTGTAGGCCTCGCATAAACTCTGAATTCCATGATAATCATCCTTACACTACCACATATGAATAGAATTAACTTTTATTATTATTGTTGTAATAAAATAATGGACAATAAGAATTATAGTAAAAAAACTAAAATAACCAAAATAGGTAGGATAAATACAATCATAACCCAACTAAGATGTGTAGACATGGGTAATTTTGTAGCAATGGAATCACACAACTTATTTAGTCTAGTTGCTTCTGATAACTAACAGTTCAAAAACAGTATATAGGTGAAATATTATTTATGTAAAAAAACCCATACCCCATGCTGCCTGTGATAATAAAATATCAAAGTCTCTGCCACACACTTGCCTTCATCATATCAACTCCGGACTCCTGCAATACAGAGAACTAAAAGTCATAACAACTATATAGCTTTTATTACCATGTTTTTTGTTGAAATGCATCGACTGAATTTCTTAACAGAATAAGGTAATAAATGTTTGATAAAATATGGAAAAATGACAATTCTTTCCTAAAGAAAAAAAGACACCATAATAGTGGGTTGGAAACATATACTCATGCACGGGTGTAAAAAAATTTTGAACATGGAGTGAAAACAGAGCTACTAATGGCAACTGTACATTTACAAATTTTCATCAGCACCTATTTGGCTAGCATAGCAGAGTCATCATCACTAAGTCAAGCTCCAGTACATCGTTCTGTACAGCCACCCTAGTTTGATCAGCATCGAAGTTCTGTTTCCCTACAACATCAGTTTGGCCAGCATCGCAGTTGCAGCGGCATCGAAACATGCACATGTTCATCAGTTCAGTTTGCTCACACAATCACTTCAGCTTGCTGTTCAGTTTGCACACAGCAGTTCATGTATCAATCACGAGCATATAACCTTTGCAGCTCAGTTTGCATCATTCTAGTGTATAGGGTACAACATTCAGATGGCCCATGCCCTCTTTTAATTCCAACAGCAAATCAGCAGCTTACCCATTAAACAGCATGCAGCACCTTCCCCTGCTCTGGCTGAGCCATCTGAACCTCAGCACATGCTCTCTAAACTGCCCCTATTCCTAGCCCTTGATCACCTATCAGCTGCAACATTCGGCCAGGCTCATCTTCAAGACAATACGACCACATTGCGCTTGACTTTTACTCGCATTTGCTTTTCTATTTGTTAATAATGGTTGGCTGAAGTGGCGAACTAACATGATTATAATATCAGTATTAGTTTTGCTTCTCCTTTTTCGTATTTGGTAATCTACAAATTGCTGTTATAGGACCAAATAGTAAAATATGTATAGTTGTTTTGTGATCATATAATTCACAATTTGTAGAAAAAATGAAAAGAGATGCAAGAAACAAAAGAATTACATAACTGTAACTTGGAATGATACTACTTGAATGCATTATATAGAAATCTCATTCAGTTGGATACATACTCAGTTTTATAATATTTATTCCCATTCTAATATTAAGTCATCTGACCTTTCATTGTATTATAATTAAAGTTCAATACTATTAGTCATTAAATCAAATAGGTGGAGTGCAGAGAAGATGAAAGTACCTAAGTTGCCATAGAAGTCTGAATCGAGCTTTCAGCAGGTAAGGTTTCGAGGTCGTAGCCAGTATGATAGCTTCACCTTATTAAAGGATGTCAGAATGCGCAAATCCCGCATCCACCCCATAGACGGTGGTCATAGCCACAGTATAGCCAGTAAATGCAGGAGGCGGCGAGCCTACAGTCGAAAAAGAACTCGGCGGTGAGAAAACGACTTTGTCGAGAGGTGGGGGCGCTCATGTCCGAGTGAAGCGGATGTAGATCTGAGTCTCATTTGTAGTGATAGATTCGAACTGCTATAGAACCATGTGAATCGCATGATGCGATGCAATTATAATTAGAAAAGGATTAGGAAGAAGAGTAAAAAAATGGAATTGAAAAACCGTTGAAAACGTGGTGCAGAGGGGACGGAAAACGTGGTGGACATTCAAGAAGACAAATGTACCCTTGCCACGGTAGGAGGAAGTAAAATTTTCTTTTCAAATAAGCAAAGGGTATTCTTGGCAATCCGAAAAAGGCTTCACCCACTCAAGTATTCGCTTTATATATAAGATAAGTTAAAAGGGCATTTAAATGACCATTTTAAAGTGGAAAAATATGATTTTTATATAATTAAAATGGTTTAAATTGAAGTTTATATGCTGTTGAAATTCTATTGTAAATCTGAAAATGTCTTTAGTAGCACTTCAGAAATGCTATCGTTTCTGAAAGTTAACTAAAATCTGAACTAATAAAAATCTGCAGCACTTTGTAAATGCTGTAGTTGCAGAAGTGAACTAAAGGGCTAAAATGAACTAAGGGCTATCACAGCACTTTGCAAGTGCTGTCTTTGCTGAATTGAACTAAAATCTTTAAATTGAACTCTGAACTATTACAGCAGTTTTCTAAATGCTGTCTTTTCTGAATTGAACTATTTTTCCACTAAAACTGAACTATTACAGCAGTTAATAAATGTTGTCTTTGCTGAATTGAATTATTTTCAAATATAACTTACCGCAGCACTTTCTAAATGCTGAAAGCTAAAAATTTAATGTTTTAATGTATTTTAGTAAATAAATGAACTCAGAAAAGGCTAAATTCTTGGGAATTTAATATTTGATTTAAAGGTATAATGACTTTACTTTTAAATGGATTAAATGAAGTATTTTAATTCGGAATTATAAACCATTTTGAAATGTTAACCACGGGAACACTTCTATGTATGCTATTTTATTTCCTTGTGATTTATTTAGATGTACACCTTTGATTTGAGAGTGTAGCTAGTGGTGAGCGATTACTGTAGCTCTGCGCTACCCTAGTCACATTAACACTGTTATTTGCATTGTTTACCTTAATATGGATATTTCTATGATAGTGTTTATTACTACTTAATTGATGGTTTGACTGATCCTTAAAGGATGGGTGATCCCAAGCATCCTTTGAGTTATTGTGTATTGCTTTTACAGTTCACTTGAGTTGGTTTACATTGTATAAGTATGTATGTCCTAACTCGAGTGTTTGTGTTTTACTTTACGCTCGGTCAGCTTGAGAATCACAACTTTGGATTCACCTTCTAGAGCTAGAGATCTGTTGGAGCTTATTTGTCTATCGGTTCATCGACTTCTTCCAGTTATTTCCTATTCAGTATTGTCTTTGTATTATTGACTTTTGTATCCTGACATCTATTATATTTATTTGTCTATGAGATTTTGTATATGTTTTGAGAGTTGTATATAGTAGCTTCATGAACTACTATGGTATTTTATTTCCGCTGCGAGTTATTCTAATATTCTGTGTCTGTGATTCTATATTTGATTTTATTTGCTCCAAATTTTATTACAATCCACTGTTTTGAATTATTCAAGTCCAACATGTGTGGATTTATTGTCGATTTGAATGGTCCAAAATAGTGGGTCGTTATAGTATTATTGGTAATCCAAAAAGACACGGTTGAAATTAGTTTATGGAATTCTCATTATTAGTAGTAAAGATGAGTAACACAACGTAAGTTAGTAACAAGTAATAGGTGGTAGGAGGAGCATATGAGTTACTTGGATTCCTAGAGTAGGACCTTTCTATGTCAGAGTGGACATGGTCCTAAACCTCCTAGCCATAGATGATGGTTGTGTTTAGTTGCTATATTAAAAGAAGAGTAAAAGCAAATAAAAGGTAACTAAAAGAAAAACGGTAAGATCTAAAGAAAGCAGTAGAAACGTCAATAGAAATAAATGAGAATTGCAAAAGAATACATCTTTCTGATAAATTAAGCTTGAGAAAAAGTTTGAAAAGAAAAATCTTCCTTATGTAAACCGTGCTTGGGAAAGAAAATAAAGATTTTATAGGATAGCGGCATAAGTTCCAAGTACGGAGAGAGAGGTACGCAAAAGTAAAACGGAGAGATGTGAAGATTTTCCATTTTCTACCTTCTTTCTGACATAAGAAATCGAGTTCGGAAAATTAGACTTTTCTGAAATTCGAATATTAAAAGTTGTGTGGTAGGATTTGGATGAAAAATTCATTGAACTACACCCCTTTTCAGTAGGAGTGTGGGAAAAATTGGATGAAAAACGTTTTGAGTTTTCAAAAGATTGCATTCATATAGAAATTGCAAGTATATTTAGGATGTGCGCATCATGTTTTAAAAATAAATTTTTAAAGAAGAAAAGCATTCATATAGGAGGTACCGCTTAGAAATTCATGTACATGCATATATTTTTTATTGAATGACACTTTTGCACAAGAACACGGATGGTCGTAAAGTTGGATGTACACAAAATGGTTGTGACTGAGGTGAGAAATTACATAATTTTACCCTTATCGAATTTGGGGACGAAATTTCCTAAAGGGTGGTAGAATGTAACACCCTGCATTTTTATAATTAAATAATCAAATAACAATGAATAGTGAAAATAATTTTTTTGTAATTGTCAGAATATGGCCTCGAAACTTATATTGTGTTCGTAGCAATTTTCTGATTAATTTCCATATATAACTTGTCGAAATCCGAGTTAATAAGGAGAAATTACGAAAGAAACAAAAGTCAAGAGAAACGAAAAAGTAAAAAAAATGGTCGACCTATAGGTCGACCCACAACACTCAAGGTCGACCCCAAGAGAGCACAGGTTAACCCTATGGTCGACCCGCGTTACTACCAGGACGCAATCTCGTCCAGGTACATGCCAAACCAAATAAAAATTGATTTTTGCATGATCTGAGCCAGACGTTGGTAGGTCCGATGGCTCCAAACGACCCTGTGATGTGGTAGCTTCAGATTCAATCCAAGAATCCAACGGTCTGATATCCCCAAACTCCACTATAAATAGGACCCTAGGACTAGCTATTTTCTTACAATCATATTTTCTCCCAAATGGGTTCATTGCCTGAGGCTGGACCCTAAAAACAAAATATTTCTAGGGAGAAGATCTTCTCAATAAAAATATTTGACACCTAAGAGGGGGATCCAGGAATACCATGGAGCCAAGCTAAGCACAAGCAAAGCTAAGGACGACAGGTGAGTGGATTTAATTATATATCTTTTACGTTTATGATATATTATCGTTAGATTCCTATTAAATAATTTTAGTTGGTATTTATTTTAGTAATTAATTCTGTTAATTAGTTATGCTGAGACTGTAAATTGTATAAGAGAGCTTATATGTAATTATTATTTATATGGAAAATAGTAGTCAAATTAAATATGAATAATATTAGGCTTGACTGTTAGAGAAAGGCATAAGCTTAAAAATAAGAAAATTACATTTATTTACATCTATTTTAAACGTTGAATTTTAGCCTATAAGTGTTAGCTTCTTTTTATTCCTTTTTACGTGAAGATAATAGTAAAGAGAATAATTCACAAATATGGACTAAAATAGAAGAGCACTAGATTTACAGACATTAGATGTAAATAAGAAAAGCTGAAATAAAAAGAGAAAAATAGAAATTTGCAGTAAATTATGCTAAACGAAGAAAAATAAATTAAAAGAGAAAATTTAATAACTTGATAGGGAAGTTAGTGATAGATTAGTTGGTTAGCTTAGAAAAGAGAATACATATCCATAGTTTAATATATAAAAGATAACGATAAACGTAATTGCAAGAATAAAGGAAAGAAAAAGGGAATTAGTGTAAAATAGAGACACTACTGTATTTTGCACTACCCAAAAAGTAAAGAAATAATAATAGGAATATCTTGCAATTACAGATTATTGTTTACATCTTCATTTAGTATTAAAATATGGAAATGGATTTTTAACACAGTTTTCGTAACCAACCAAATAGAATAGAACTACTTCCTAGAATATAAGCAAAATAAAGTGAAGAATTAGAAGAAGTAAAGAAGAAATCAAGTTAATAATTAAGACAAGACTAGAAGCAATTAACAGAAATGTATCTAGATCTGCATTTACTGCGCAGATAATAGAATAAAAGCAAAGCAGTTAATATGATAAGTAAATTTGTGACAGTCGGACATAGTCCCAAGCGAAGATTGTCATATAATATAACAGAATTAAGGAGAATTCGATATCATAATAAAAGAAGACATATTAGAATAGAAAAGAGACGCTTGTGATTGTATTTATAATATATTGATTATAAAAGAATATAGTAGTGACAATTGCAAGTAAAATTTATAACATAGGTTATAATTAAGTAGAAAGAAAAGAAAAGGCTTATTTTAAGACTTAAACTAAGTTAATAAGCAAATAGAGCAGAAATAATAGAAGAGGCTTATTTTAATCTTTGATTAAGTTAATAAGAAAGATAATAGAAGTGGCCCATACCAACAGCATTCCCTTTCAGTCAGGAACTGATGGTATAACAATAGTTAGGTGAGGATGGGACAAGATTATGCTAATTAGGGTAAATAAGCAGCCCATAGAATAAAAAAGTAACTAAACGCAAAATAAAAGATTAAGACTTAGGGTCTGATAAAAGAGTAAGATGCGTTTGGAGCAGCCCAAAGGATGAAGAGCCTAACGAAGCAGTTCATCACATATTCCAGCACAGAAGAAGCACATCCAACTTAGTTATTTTGTGCTAGAAGGAAGTATGAGACTTCAACGGGACGTGAGGGTACTCTATGGTGGCCCTTTGGCGTAGGCATAGTGAAGCAGTCCCCCAGAGGTAGGTCTGTAGGTGTTCCATCAAGATAGTATGCCTTGACTGCTTTTTGCATGGCAGGATTATTGTAGGCAGTCAAAAAGGGTTGACGTTTGGATTAGGATATTCATATGACACCATACTTGACTTGCAATTAGGTTTTAGTGGGCAGGACCCAAAAGGATAGTCGCATGCGAATATCGCGCTAGCATCAAACCAAGAAGCGAGTTCGGGAAAGACTAGAGTTAAACCAAAAGGCCAATGATTCTTTCACTATCGAGACATTGGATGAGAGGAACAGCCAATTGGATGTTTAGATTGTTTGCAGTAGGAAACAGCTACTTAGCTCTTTAGAGGTCTTTCGATTAGTTGAGGGGTGGCTGCGTGGGGCCATAGCCACGATAAAAAAAGAGACAGACCAAGTAGAATATCTGTATTATAGGCCTAACAAGGCAGTCCTTTATAGACATAGAAAATCCCCGACTGAGTTCCGTACAAGGTAGACCTTGTTAAGCGAGATTCATGGAGTAGACAGAACGATTACGTATAGTCCTCAAGGTATGCACTGGGTGGTACTTTGTGGATGTCCGAGCATTTGTATAGGCTAATGCGTACACAGTTTTACGTTTTCATAGTACACGACGGAACATCTGAATTGTAGGCCTTACGAGGCAGTCCTTTACAGATGTAGTCACAGAACGCTCTAGGAGCAAGACTATGGAGTCCTTTTCGAGGAGGATACAGAAGGTACTATGGGTAGTACCTAGGACCGATGCGCTCATTGGGTATATAGCTACATTTATGTATTAGTTATTAGGTTTTAATCTACTAGGGAGTAGATGGGTACGATTCACGCACGTAGGCAAGAGGATTATAAACCCAACAATCCTAATATAACAATAAATGGAAATAAAACGGTATATGTAGAATTAAGCTTAGAAGTGTATAATTTGTCCATTCACCAGAACCTTAGTTCTGACCCCCTCCTCATAACTTCCTACAGGTTAGGTAGATGATAGAGACTTTCCAGCTTTGAAACACTTGTTTAGAAAGTGTTATTATATTGGTGAGTATTTACTTACTATAATATTTTAGTCAGTTCCGCTATGAGATATTTATCCAAGCTCTGATATATTTGTCTTTACCTATTTTTTGGATACCAGAAAACCAACTCGCGCTTTAGTGGACATGGATTTTAGCATTTTTGCGAAAAATCCGGACCGACTGGAATTCGGGTTGTTACAAAGAAGTCTAACACAAGGTCTATTGTGATGACCCGGGATTTTGGCAATATAAATTTAATAATCTGTATAAATAATTTAATTGGATTTATAATTTTCCTTTATAATTTTAATTTAAATTGGTAATTTAATATTTTAAAGGTAAATAAATTTTATAATCTGGCAATATTAATAAGATTTGTTTGTTAAGGCTAATAAAATATTATTCTATTTATAATATACATTTGATATATATTGTGAATAGGATATCTTTTGTTTTAAATTAAAGAGTGTATTTTCAAATTGTAATATATATGTATGTATATGTTATAATTGGGAATTGTTTTGAAATTTAAATTAATCTATTAATAATTTATATATATGAATTGTAATTTAAAACTTTGTTTTGAAATCAATATTTTTCAAAGTTTAGTTTAAATAAATTCAATTGTTTTAAAAATATAAGATAATTATTTATTTTAAGTAAGATAGTTTAAAAAGGATTTAATCAATGTTTTATTTTGATTTCTTTAAAGTGTTTAATTTAAAATGGTTATAAAAGTATATATGAATGTTTTAGATTTTTAATACATGTGTAAAGAGATTTATTTGTATTATAATTAGTTTTATAATATTTTTAAAAAAAAGATAAATTTATATACATATGTAAATTATATTTATTAAGTAACTTAAATAAGTAGATTTATATTTACATTTAAATTTAAATTACAATTCATTAATAATACATAAGAAAATATGTGTCACCATATTAAACTTCTTAACAACACTTGTAAAGCAATTAAACAAATATAGTGACAAATGTCATTCTTTTAAATTTAGTTTTTATTTTTATTTTTAATAAATCATTTTCACCATTATAAACATATGCCTTCTTCTCCTCATTTCTTTTCCTATTTCTCTTTTCTAATACAAAGAAGTATCAGCCTGTAACAGTTTCTCAAACCAAAATCAGTAATCAAACTCTTCAGATCAAAACCAAAACTTGTAATTCATTTTCCCAAATCAAAGTCTGTAGCCTATAACCATTCTCTTCAATCTGGAATTTAAACAAAAGACTACATTGTTCTTCAAATCTGTTTGTAACCAAGTTTCTGTAGCATGCAAAGTTTCTGGGGATTAAAGCATTTCATTTTCAAGTTTTAAATCAATAACCTGAAAGCAAATCAAAAATCAAAACAACAAAAAGCCTGCAAGCATTTTCTTCCTGGAAACAAAGCAGTTCATCTATGTTTTCAAGCAAAAGCATTCTTCAGCATTTCAGTTTAATAAGGATGATAACAATTCAAGTTTTCAAATCCAAGAAGCAATTCAAGTTCCTTTTCAAATTCCAGATTTTTAGCTTAAAAGCCTGTACACTGTCCTCTGTTTAATTCCTGGTGAGTAAACATTTTAACTTAAAAACAGTTTTAAAAATGTTTTGTTATGGATGCATGTGATGAATGATTTTAGTATATTGTGTTGCTTAGTATATAGATATGAATGCATGTATATAGATATATGAATGTCTGTATTTTTGCGAATGTATATATGAATATCTGCTCTGTAACATGCACAGTCTCAAGTTCCCACCAAACAAAATTTATATCTTCTAATCCAATATAGTTTAAGCTCAGATCTGTAAATGAAAATTATTATAACAGTATAATGTAAATTCTAAACATAAATTTAGGAAATTTGTATGAAGTAATTGTCTCAAATTTTTAAAAGACAGTGAACTTTTAAAATTGGAAAGAAACAAAATGTCTTGAATTCATGAATTGAATCTATAATCAGAATAGTATTGTAAAATGTTGAATTTAGGAAGAAGAATCTCGATTTTTAGATTAGTATAGGTTGAGGTTTTCTGAGATGATCAGGAAATGGGTATTTGCCAATTTTCGACAATCGGCATGTTAAGGTTTGTAGAGCTTGTGGGTGAAGCTAGCTGGAGCTTCGGTGGACTTGAGAAAAATATGAATTTAATTTATATAATGCTGTGGCGTTAGAAATTTGTCAAACTAGGGTTCGACGTTGGTTTTTGGTTGATGGGATTCTCGAAGAATCTTCGTGTTCGTCAGGGATTTTTGATCGATCGCGAGGATGGGAAAAGACGCATCGGAGTTTGGGGTAGCTTCTGGTAGGAGAGCTTGCGTTCTAATGGTAGGAGATGGTGGCCGGAGGAGTTCTTGTTCGATCAGGTTGCTCCAGTTTTGATTTGTAAAGCTCGATTTTGATTATGAGGCGTTTCAGTTGATCTAGGTTATCGTGAGTAAAGGTGAGGCTGTCTATGACGGGGCGATGGTCAGAGTGGAGGTCGGAGCGGCGTTGGATGATCGTGCACGTGCACGTGCACGTTTGGGTTCAGTTGTTTATCCGGTGAGTTGTGCTTTGGGGAAGAAGAGTGTGTCTCGGGTTTGGCTCGTGTAAATTAATGTTTTTCTCGAAGCAGATGGGTTTTGGATTGACTCGAGGAAGGCACGGAATTTTTGGGGTTTCGACTCGAGTATTTTGCTGCAGTGATAATCTGGATTTAATTAAAGCAAAATTTTGTATAGAAATCAAGTTTAAAACTTAAAAACAAAGTAAAGTCAGTTTTAAAAATAAAATTTATGTAAGCAAGTTTGAAAAAGGGTTTCAACAATTTTAGAATATCAAATTTTAAATGTTTAATTGTTTTGTTCTTAAGAAAAATATATATTTGATTTCTAAATTGGTTTAATGAAGTTTAAATTATAGAAATAAGTATTTAAATTAAATGATGAGTTTATCTTTAAAAGTAGAGATTAATTAAGGATAACTAATCAATAAATTAAATTAAAACTTAATTACTAATTGTAATTAAGGATAATTACTAAATGAAGTAATTAGTGGAAATAAGTGTAATTAATAAATAAATAAATTAAAGATTAAGTGATGATTAATTGAGTAATTAATTAATGTAATTAATTTTAGGTTAATTAATTAGTCTAATTAGTTAAGATAATCATTTATGATTAATTAAGTGTAATTACTTAGTAAAGTAATTAATGGGTAATTACTGAATGTAATTAAATTAAAAAGAATTACTTATGGAAGTAATTAAATGAAATTAATTAAAGGTTAATCACTTGATGTTATTAATTAAAGGATAATTAATAAAATTGAATTTAAGTTAATTAATTAAAGAGTAATTAATTAATTAAAGGATTAAGGTTAATTAATAATATGATTAATTACTAGTTAAGGTAATTAATTAAAAGAAAGTAATTAATTAAGGAAGTAATTAAGGATTATTAATTTATATAATAAATAATGTAATTAAGGATTGATTAATTAGGATTAATTGATCAATAATAACTGATTAAAGAATGTAGTTAATTAAAGATTAATTAATTAAAGGTTAATTAATTAATAAGTTATTAGAGGATTATTAATATAATTAATGGAATTAATCCAGGTTGATTAATAAAAGTAATTAATTTAAATATGATTAATTAATTGTAATTAATTGAGGATTAATATAATTAATTATAGTTAATAAATAAATGAAGGTTCATTAGTTATTGTAATTAATGATAGTAATTAAAGGTTAATTACTGTATATGGTTAAGGATAATTACTTGATGAAATTAAAGATAATTAATCAAAGGAGATTAATTAAGGAAGATCATTTAGATGTTTAATTAATTAATTTGTAATTAATTAATGATAGTGAGCAGGATTAAGATAATCCAAGTAATTAAAGAATAATAATTAATTTAATTAAAGGTTAATTAAATTGATTAGAGTTAATCAATTCTGTTAGATAATTGATTAATACTGGATGTTTGATATTGGGTGATTGGTTGATATTGGATGATTTGAATATCTCTGATATATATATGATATATGCTGCTTTGTGAGATGAATGTTGATATGAATTACCAATTGTGATAATATGATTTATCTATCTGTTTATATCATCCTGAATAAGTTTAAATGTTTAAACCTTTAAACAACTTGGCCTTAAAAGATACGTTTTGGATTTCGATGAGACCGGGATCGGGTTTCCGTATACCGGTATTCCAGGTCTGGAGACCCGAATACCACATCGATCCAAATTTACGATAGGTCGTGAATCTCAAGTGAAGATGAAGATTCAGAGTGCAAGGGTTATTGTCGTTAACTCTGAGGGTGATTCCAAAACGAGTGTAACGAGATAATGCCTTCGGTTTCGTTCGAACCCGGAACGAACTTGTATGGATTGAATGCTTTCAGCACATCGTCAGGCGGACGATGAGCATTCTAAGTGATATGTTCTGATTAAAGGTAATCGTAACCTCAAGCCTCATCAACCGGGAATGGCTAAAACAGGGGAGGTGCAGCAAGGCTTCGTGGGTAGCACCCACTGAGAGCAAGATAGATCCCTGTCTAGAGGTCCCTTTTCTTTTATTCGGCTTAGTGTGTGGTTGGTCGCGCCAACTACGGGATTGTCTTGTTCGGGATTATCCAGTAAGGGATGGTTCCGGCTTTGTGTTGCAGAGGAGAGGGCGTACTCCTCGGTACGGTGATCTAGGCCACGTACTGTGACGGGCGGTACCCCAGTAGCCCTGCCATTGTATGGAATCCAAACTCCAATAAGTGCCGTACGTATTAGTTGTGCCCAACTATGTTGGAATGTGAGATGTAAGCATTTCAGCTATTTCTGTATTTTACTTGGAAACCCTAGACCCTATTATAATATAACTGGATTTCCTATCAAATGTTTTAGTTAGCGTAAGGTAAAAACTTACCCATGTTTATGTGTGGGGAGTCTTACGTGATACTTTTGTTTTCAAAGGTTTTCAAAGTTAAGCAATTTAAACCGTTTACTCACACCAGACCCATGTCTGACCCAAGTGTTTATTTTCTGTTTTATTAAACTCTTGGGTACTCAATATTGTATTGAGTAGTCGAGGGATTCAGGTTAGCTTTGACGAATGCTGAAGGAGATTTGGAGCAGGTGGCTTCAACGTGTAGATATTATGGTTTCCGCTGTGTTAGAGTTGTGTCTGTATTGTATTGATATATAGAGATGTATGATAGACAGATGTTTATAACTGTCTAATATGAGATGTATAGCTGTGTAACTCTGTTGTATATGATACTATGTAATATTTTATGTGATATATTATATTTCATTCATTCCGCTGTGAGTATCTGATGTTGTGGTTCTTTCTTCTTTCTTTTCTTTTCTTCTTCTATCCCTTTCTTTCTTAATTAACGATGCGACTTTCTATGGAGAAAAAGTCGGGTCGTTACATATGGTATCAGAGCAGTAGGTTGAGTGAATACCTAGGCTCTGAAGTGGTGTCTATCTTGAGAGCGCGTAATTGTTAGTTATATAAAAATGATTTTATATTGTGTTAATTGATCGGTTGAGTGGTATATGGATTCTGGTCAATACGAGTAGCTAACGTTATTGATAGGGATCTCTAAACACTTGAACCAGGTCAACGGACACAATATTGTTTTAAAGAGGTAAATGAAATAATTTTACCCAGAAATATTTTCTATATAAAAAGTATCATTTTAAATATATATATATATATATATATTTCTACCTATTTGTTGGGTTACCTGTTCGGGTTTTCCAATATAAGTTATAAAGGTAGATAACGTGGTAGTGTGAGTAACACGACTACCAATAGTTAGAATTCGAGTGTTGAGGTTGGAAGTATATCTGACGAGACTATAGACCTAATACTGTCTCGAGTGAACTTTGTTGAGGTGTAAAGATTTCACCGATCTCTGAAGGAAACCAGTTATGGTTTAGAGTTTATCTTTGAAGTTGGATCGATGAATAGAGTAGATCTATTGGATGAGCTGAAGAGAGTGATGGTATTTTGGTAACCTCAGGAAGTAGTAGCTGTGTGATGAGACACGTTGGCTATGGACGTTTCTGAAGATGTTTCTTCTGGAACAAGTTTGAAGAAGTGAGTCTGTTTCGGTGTTGTGGCTGAGTCCAGTGGGTTGTTTCTATTTGCTTTGAGGTCCGAGTTTCTTGAGGAGTTTCGGATAAGAAGTCTTTGGTTTGTGGTAGCAATGCGACTCGGAGTGTTCTATGTTGGCAGAAAGTTTCTGGCTGAGCAGTTTTTCTGAAGGTGAAGTTCAGAAGCAGTAGAGTGAATCCATTTCTTCGATGGATTGGTTAGTCAAATATAAGCTGTTCTGATTAGTGAAGAGAGAACAGTTATCTTTGGAAATTAGGCCGAGCTGATCGCAAAAGTGACTTGCGATTGTTTAAGTATTCTCTTGGGATTATTGGAGATTGAGATTCCGTATCAACTTGATTCGTGGAATTACTGGTGGTCCAGCTTAATAGAAGGATGTCTCCGAGAGAAGAATTTGGTGAAGCAGCTAAGGATTCTTTGGAGAGGGATTGATCATACCTAATTTTCTGGAATTTGAAAGAAGGAAGTTCAGTCTTCTATTGCTTGTGAAGTAGAGTTTGTGTTCTGGATTTTGACGGGTTTTGGGAAACCACCTTGAATGAGTAGACCCAGGAACTTATTATTTTGGTCTTGATTGTTTCTGGAAGCATCAGCATAGATTGAGCTGATCAGGAAGAAGTTTGTAGTTTAGATTTATCTATTGAGTTATGAAGATATGAGATAAGGAATTGGAATTTGAAGTTGGAGACTTCATTGTTGTTAAGATTTCTCTGGTTAAGAATGCAGTTTGGATAAGATTGAGATGCTAGTTTAGATAGCTGGAACTCATTATATTTCACGTATCTCTGAGGGAGTACGTGTATGATTCATCATTGGGTGTTGAATCTACAGTTCTGTTGGATTTGGAAGTTAAGCTAGACTTGAGTATAGTCGGATGTTTTATTCAGATTGGTGGATCTGGAGATGAGAGGAGCTCTGGGTTATAGTAGTGTAGTCTGTTTTAGCTTTTGTAGAGCGAGTCTCCCGGTGATTTATACTTGGGAAACTCGAAATAGTATAATAAGATTTATTCTGATATATGTCAGGATAATTAGTTAGGTTTGATTATTTGATTGGTTGCTATGGTTGTTAGTTACTGGTTGTTAGGGATGATTTGTTGTTTGAAATTAAATTTTTGGCTGGGTTATTAAATTATCTTTGCTTTTAAATTTCGGGGACGAAATTCTTTTAAGGGGGAAGGAATGTGATGACCCGAGATTTTGGCAATATAAATTTAATAATCTGTATAAATAATTTAATTGGATTTATAATTTTCCTTTATAATTTTAATTTAAATTGGTAATTTAATATTTTAAAGGTAAATAAATTTTATAATCTGGCAATATTAATAAGATTTGTTTGTTAAGGCTAATAAAATATTATTCTATTTATAATATACATTTGATATATATTGTGAATAGGATATCTTTTGTTTTAAATTAAAGAGTGTATTTTCAAATTGTAATATATATGTATGTATATGTTATAATTGTGAATTGTTTTGAAATTTAAATTAATCTATTAATAATTTATATATATGAATTGTAATTTAAAACTTTGTTTTGAAATCAATATTTTTCAAAGTTTAGTTTAAATAAATTCAATTGTTTTAAAAATATAAGATAATTATTTATTTTAAGTAAGATAGTTTAAAAAGGATTTAATCAATGTTTTATTTTGATTTCTTTAAAGTGTTTAATTTAAAATGGTTATAAAAGTATATATGAATGTTTTAGATTTTTAATACATGTGTAAAGAGATTTATTTGTATTATAATTAGTTTTATAATATTTTTAAAAAAAAGATAAATTTATATACATATGTAAATTATATTTATTAAGTAACTTAAATAAGTAGATTTATATTTACATTTAAATTTAAATTACAATTCATTAATAATACATAAGAAAATATGTGTCACCATATTAAACTTCTTAACAACACTTGTAAAGCAATTAAACAAATATAGTGACAAATGTCATTCTTTTAAATTTAGTTTTTATTTTTATTTTTAATAAATCATTTTCACCATTATAAACATATGCCTTCTTCTCCTCATTTCTTTTCCTATTTCTCTTTTCTAATACAAAGAAGTATCAGCCTGTAACAGTTTCTCAAACCAAAATCAGTAATCAAACTCCTCAGATCAAAACCAAAACTTGTAATTCATTTTCCCAAATCAAAGTCTGTAGCCTATAACCATTCTCTTCAATCTGGAATTTAAACAAAAGACTACATTGTTCTTCAAATCTGTTTGTAACCAAGTTTCTGTAGCATGCAAAGTTTCTGGGGATTTAAGCATTTCATTTTCAAGTTTTAAATCAATAACCTGAAAGCAAATCAAAAATCAAAACAACAAAAAGCCTACAAGCATTTTCTTCCTGGAAACAAAGCAGTTCATCTATGTTTTCAAGCAAAAGCATTCTTCAGCATTTCAGTTTAATAAGGATGATAACAATTCAAGTTTTCAAATCCAAGAAGCAATTCAAGTTCCTTTTCAAATTCCAGATTTTTAGCTTAAAAGCCTGTACACTGTCCTCTGTTTAATTCCTGGTGAGTAAACATTTTAACTTAAAAACAGTTTTAAAAATGTTTTGTTATGGATGCATGTGATGAATGATTTTAGTATATTGTGTTGCTTAGTATATAGATATGAATGCATGTATATAGATATATGAATGTCTGTATTTTTGCGAATGTATATATGAATATCTGCTCTGTAACATGCACAGTCTCAAGTTCCCACCAAACAAAATTTATATCTTCTAATCCAATATAGTTTAAGCTCAGATCTGTAAATGAAAATTATTATAACAGTATAATGTAAATTCTAAACATAAATTTAGGAAATTTGTATGAAGTAATTGTCTCAAATTTTTAAAAGACAGTGAACTTTTAAAATTGGAAAGAAACAAAATGTCTTGAATTCATGAATTGAATCTATAATCAGAATAGTATTGTAAAATGTTGAATTTAGGAAGAAGAATCTCGATTTTTAGATTAGTATAGGTTGAGGTTTTCTGAGATGATCAGGAAATGGGTATTTGCCAATTTTCGACAATCGGCATGTTAAGGTTTGTAGAGCTTGTGGGTGAAGCTAGCTGGAGCTTCGGTGGACTTGAGAAAAATATGAATTTAATTTATATAATGCTGTGGCGTTAGAAATTTGTCAAACTAGGGTTCGACGTTGGTTTTTGGTTGATGGGATTCTCGAAGAATCTTCGTGTTCGTCAGGGATTTTTGATCGATCGCGAGGATGGGAAAAGACGCATCGGAGTTTGGGGTAGCTTCTGGTAGGAGAGCTTGCGTTCTAATGGTAGGAGATGGTGGCCGGAGGAGTTCTTGTTCGATCAGGTTGCTCCAGTTTTGATTTGTAAAGCTCGATTTTGATTATGAGGCGTTTCAGTTGATCTAGGTTATCGTGAGTAAAGGTGAGGCTGTCTATGACGGGGCGATGGTCAGAGTGGAGGTCGGAGCGGCGTTGGATGATCGTGCACGTGCACGTGCACGTTTGGGTTCAGTTGTTTATCCGGTGAGTTGTGCTTTGGGGAAGAAGAGTGTGTCTCGGGTTTGGCTCGTGTAAATTAATGTTTTTCTCGAAGCAGATGGGTTTTGGATTGACTCGAGGAAGGCACGGAATTTTTGGGGTTTCGACTCGAGTATTTTGCTGCAGTGATAATCTGGATTTAATTAAAGCAAAATTTTGTATAGAAATCAAGTTTAAAACTTAAAAACAAAGTAAAGTCAGTTTTAAAAATAAAATTTATGTAAGCAAGTTTGAAAAAGGGTTTCAACAATTTTAGAATATCAAATTTTAAATGTTTAATTGTTTTGTTCTTAAGAAAAATATATATTTGATTTCTAAATTGGTTTAATGAAGTTTAAATTATAGAAATAAGTATTTAAATTAAATGATGAGTTTATCTTTAAAAGTAGAGATTAATTAAGGATAACTAATCAATAAATTAAATTAAAACTTAATTACTAATTGTAATTAAGGATAATTACTAAATGAAGTAATTAGTGGAAATAAGTGTAATTAATAAATAAATAAATTAAAGATTAAGTGATGATTAATTGAGTAATTAATTAATGTAATTAATTTTAGGTTAATTAATTAGTCTAATTAGTTAAGATAATCATTTATGATTAATTAAGTGTAATTACTTAGTAAAGTAATTAATGGGTAATTACTGAATGTAATTAAATTAAAAAGAATTACTTATGGAAGTAATTAAATGAAATTAATTAAAGGTTAATCACTTGATGTTATTAATTAAAGGATAATTAATAAAATTGAATTTAAGTTAATTAATTAAAGAGTAATTAATTAATTAAAGGATTAAGGTTAATTAATAATATGATTAATTACTAGTTAAGGTAATTAATTAAAAGAAAGTAATTAATTAAGGAAGTAATTAAGGATTATTAATTTATATAATAAATAATGTAATTAAGGATTGATTAATTAGGATTAATTGATCAATAATAACTGATTAAAGAATGTAGTTAATTAAAGATTAATTAATTAAAGGTTAATTAATTAATAAGTTATTAGAGGATTATTAATATAATTAATGGAATTAATCCAGGTTGATTAATAAAAGTAATTAATTTAAATATGATTAATTAATTGTAATTAATTGAGGATTAATATAATTAATTATAGTTAATAAATAAATGAAGGTTCATTAGTTATTGTAATTAATGATAGTAATTAAAGGTTAATTACTGTATATGGTTAAGGATAATTACTTGATGAAATTAAAGATAATTAATCAAAGGAGATTAATTAAGGAAGATCATTTAGATGTTTAATTAATTAATTTGTAATTAATTAATGATAGTGAGCAGGATTAAGATAATCCAAGTAATTAAAGAATAATAATTAATTTAATTAAAGGTTAATTAAATTGATTAGAGTTAATCAATTCTGTTAGATAATTGATTAATACTGGATGTTTGATATTGGGTGATTGGTTGATATTGGATGATTTGAATATCTCTGATATATATATGATATATGCTGCTTTGTGAGATGAATGTTGATATGAATTACCAATTGTGATAATATGATTTATCTATCTGTTTATATCATCCTGAATAAGTTTAAATGTTTAAACCTTTAAACAACTTGGCCTTAAAAGATGCGTTTTGGATTTCGATGAGACCGGGATCGGGTTTCCGTATACCGGTATTCCAGGTCTAGAGACCCGAATACCACATCGATCCAAATTTACGATAGGTCGTGAATCTCAAGTGAAGATGAAGATTCAGAGTGCAAGGGTTATTGTCGTTAACTCTGAGGGTGATTCCAAAACGAGTGTAACGAGATAATGCCTTCGGTTTCGTTCGAACCCGGAACGAACTTGTATGGATTGAATGCTTTCAGCACATCGTCAGGCGGACGATGAGCATTCTAAGTGATATGTTCTGATTAAAGGTAATCGTAACCTCAAGCCTCATCAACCGGGAATGGCTAAAACAGGGGAGGTGCAGCAAGGCTTCGTGGGTAGCACCCACTGAGAGCAAGATAGATCCATGTCTAGAGGTCCCTTTTCTTTTATTCGGCTTAGTGTGTGGTTGGTCGCGCCAACTACGGGATTGTCTTGTTCGGGATTATCCAGTAAGGGATGGTTCCGGCTTTGTGTTGCAGAGGAGCGGGCGTACTCCTCGGTACGGTGATCTAGGCCACGTACTGTGACGGGCGGTACCCCAGTAGCCCTGCCATTGTATGGAATCCAAACTCCAATAAGTGCCGTACGTATTAGTTGTGCCCAACTATGTTGGAATGTGAGATGTAAGCATTTCAGCTATTTCTGTATTTTACTTGGAAACCCTAGACCCTATTATAATATAACTGGATTTCCTATCAAATGTTTTAGTTAGCGTAAGGTAAAAACTTACCCATGTTTATGTGTGGGGAGTCTTACGTGATACTTTTGTTTTCAAAGGTTTTCAAAGTTAAGCAATTTAAACCGTTTACTCACACCAGACCCATGTCTGACCCAAGTGTTTATTTTCTGTTTTATTAAACTCTTGGGTACTCAATATTGTATTGAGTAGTCGAGGGATTCAAGTTAGCTTTGACGAATGCTGAAGGAGATTTGGAGCAGGTGGCTTCAACGTGTAGATATTATGGTTTCCGCTGTGTTAGAGTTGTGTCTGTATTGTATTGATATATAGAGATGTATGATAGACAGATGTTTATAACTGTCTAATATGAGATGTATAGTTGTGTAACTCTGTTGTATATGATACTATGTAATATTTTATGTGATATATTATATTTCATTCGTTCCGCTGTGAGTATCTGATGTTGTGGTTCTTTCTTCTTTCTTTTCTTTTCTTCTTCTATCCCTTTCTTTCTTAATTAACGATGCGACTTTCTATGGAGAAAAAGTCGGGTCGTTACATCTATGATTGGAGGAAGTCAACGAGAATAACGGGTAGCCGGGAGACATCCTTGGAATCAAACTTCTTATCCATCTACATAACCGAATATGAGATGGAAACGATGATTACATAAATGCAATAAAGAATAGCAAGGCATTAGGAAAAGAAACTAAGGAATGAACTCAAGACAAACCTAAGTCAACCTTGAACCAAGACACGAGTTGACCCCAAACCCTTGGATCATCATCAATTTGAGGCTCTTGGATCATCACCGATCTATGATATCTTGGTTCCAGATTGGCATGCGAATTGTGTGGAACGAACGCACTAGGAAACGGAGCAGAAGAAGTTGGAGCTAACCCCTCGTAGAATCACAACTCGGTATCGAGTAATGACTTTGCAAGTCGGTATCGAACCAAATTGCCCGGGGACATGACAGATATAGACTTGGAATCCAGACGAGATGGAGCACACCCGGGGCATGATAGATATAGATTTGGAATCCGGACGAGATGGAGCATGCCCGAGGAATGATGTTATAAAAGTCTACGGGGTGGATCGTGTAGTGTATATGCAAGTGTATGTGAAAAAATATATGATGCAACTAAAACAATATTAATCTAATTAAATATAGAATAAGCACACCAGGATTTTATACTGGTTCGGACCTTCCGTCCTACGTCCAGTCCCGAAGCTCCCCTTCGGAATTTGACTATCAAACACCCTCGTTCGCCCGGAGGAATAGGCTTGATTACAATAATTTGTTCTTGTCAAATGTGTGTTCTAGTATAACACGGATATTGACTAATTAGTACAATTGCTTCCAACATATATCTAAAGAGTACTATCTATGAAGAACTGAATATATGGAAGAGTGAATACAAGTATAGATTGCTAGAGTGCAGAAATCAAGAATATGATAGAGTAAGAGAACGTAAGTCAGTAAGGTAGTCAGGTGTGTTCTTTCTCTTGATTCCTGATGCTATATATAGTTGTAGATAGGTATGTTGAGTAGTTGCATCCATTAATGAGTGCTCTTTAGTAGCTTATGTTGATGATGAAGAGTTGCCGCGAAGAGAAGCGGAGATGTCTATTCGAATGTGACAGTTGAAGTTCTTATTTGAAACCCGAGTTTGAAATCAGACGTCTGGTATTTGTATCAGACATCTGATACTATATATTTTTTGAACATAGTAGGTTTTCAAACGTCTGAGTGCTATTACCAGACGTCTGGTTTAGCCTGTTTGTTATTCTAGAGGACTTTTCCAGACGTCTGGCTTATGCACCCAGACGTATGATACTTGTGCATGTTTGTTTTGTGCATCTTTTCTTTTGCTTCTTTGTACCTATCGATTTGTAGTCTCTTGTAGTGTCCTTTGAGCCTCGATCTTGTCTTTCTAGTGATGTTGTTCTAGCAAGTTCCTGTATATATAAATATATATGTACATTTGATTTCCATTGTATAGTTGTTGTCATTAAAACCATGGATTTGATTTCCTAACAATCTCCCCCTTTTGACGATGACAACTATACAATGTACTTAGATATAATTTTATAAATCTCCCCCTGAATATGTGCTTACCATTATTTCTCCGCCTTTGACATTATCAAAAAGCATTAATACAAGAATATGTATGATATAATCAATATGCTATGAATTTCTCCCCCTTGGTCATTTTAAAAAAGAATGAGGGAATATAATAAATTTTATAAAATATCTTGTAAATAGTGGGATAAAATCAATCTTAATTATGGAGAAAAACAAAATAGATTTTACCATATTTTTTGAAGTCCATATTTCATTGTAAGCACGTAATTCTATTAAACGGATGGAACATCCTTAAAAATTCCAAAATCTATCCTTTTCCATTTGTTTCTCCGAGTACCTACAAAAAATAATAATTATTTTTGGTACCCGCTTACTATGTTAGGGTCCAGGGGGTTAGGTCTTGGGAAACCATACCCAATTGGGTGTGGTTGAACCTTTATAAATATAATTTTCATTATTAACTACCATATCAAAATAATCATTAATGTATTTTTCTCTGTTTTTACAATTAACAGGAACCCAAATACTTAGATAATTTTTATTCATATTTCCGGTCAATAATTTTGTATTTCTAGAGAAATTATAAACATTATTGGTCATAGCAGAATTTGAATTTCTATAAAAATTGGATTTAGACTTTACTCGAAGCTTGGTACTAGCACTAACATTTTTATTATACATGAAAGCGTATCTAGTGCTATTTCTACGATTAGTTTTATTATATCCTAAACCACTTTTGTCATGCAAAGGTCTAGAACTAGATAAAATCATGTTTAAATTGTTTTGACCTTTATTAAATTTTGTGACTTCAGCGTTAAGTTTATCAAATTTAGCTTTGAAGTCAAAATTATTATTTTCAAAAGAAATGTTACTGTTTTTCAAAATATCAATTTGCTTGTTTAATTCAGAATTCTCCCTTTTTATCGTACAGTTCTCATTTTCGAGAAGAAAAATTTGAGATTCTGAATTATCTAAGGATGATTGTAATAGATCATTTTGACTTTTCAAACCCATAATTTCTTTTGAAAAAATTTCCTTTTCTTTTTCCAACATAGTATTTTTATTTTGCAAAACATTAATTTCCTCCAAAAGATCATTGTTTTTATCTTCTAACTGCTCATTTTCTTTTTGTAGGAAATCTTTTTGTGGAACAAGTTATCTATGGTATTTTCAAAACATTCAGTTTGTTTTATCAAAAATTTATTTTCCTCTTTTAAACTGGAAATTTCTTGCTCACAATCTTTTAACTTAGCTAAAGCAATTGTATTAACTTTATTCAAGGTTTTACAATCTTTTAATAATTCATCATGTGCTAACAGAAGATCTTTATATAAAGAATCTAGCATACCGATTGTGATCTGGGTTTAGCCATGAAGCATTTGTTTGTTTTCTCCTTTGATTCTTCTTTATCGTTCTTCCTATTGCCTTGAGTAGATCTCTTTATAGCCATTTATTCTAGGATGTTGTTACGATCTCTAGAATCCCAGGCTCTAATACCAATTGAAAGCCTACGGGGTGCATCATGTAGTGTATATGCAAGTATATGTGACAAAATATATGATGCAACTAAAACAATATTAATCTAATTAAATATAGAATAAGCACACCAGGATTTTATACTGGTTCGGACCTCTCGTCTTACGTCCAGTCCCGAAGCTCCCCTTCGGAATTCGACTATCAACCACCCTCGCTTCGCCCAGAGGAATAGACTTGATTACAATAATTTTTTCTCGTCAAATGTGTGTTCTAGTATAACACGGATGTTGACTAATTAGTACAATTGCTTCCAACATATATCTAAAGAGTATTGTCTATGAAGAACTGAATATATGGAACAGTGAATACAAATATAGATTGCTAGAGTGCAGAAATCAAGAATATGATAGAGTTAGAGAGCATAAGTCAGTAAGGTAGTCAGGTGTGTTCTTTCTCTTGATTCCTGATGCTATATATAGTTGTAGATAGGTATGTTGAGTAGTTGCATCCATTAATGAGTGCTCTATAGTTGCTTCTGTTGGTGATGAAGAGTTGCAGCGAAGAGAAGCGGAGATGTCTATTCGAATGTGACAGTTGAAGTTCTTATTTGAAATCCGAGTTTGAAATCAAACGTCTGGTATTTGTATCAGACATCTGATACTATATTTTTTTTTAACATAGTAGGTTTTTAACCATCTGAGTGCTATTACCAGACGTCTGGTTTAGCCTGTTTGTTATTCCAGAGGACTTTTCCAGACGCTTGGCTTGTGCACCCAGACGTATGATACTTGTGCATGTCTGTTTTGTGCATCTTCTCTTTTGCTTCTTTGTACCTACCGACTTGTAGTCTCTTGTAGTGTCCTTTGAGCCTCGTTCTTGTCTTTCTAGTGAGGTTGTTCTAGCAAGTTCATGTATATATAAATATATATGTACATTTGATTTCCATTGTATAGTTGTTGTCATTAAAACCATAGATTTGATTTCCTAACATGTTAAGCCGTGGAGCGGAGATCAAAGTGAAAATGCATAACAATAGGAATCAGAGTTGGAAAGCCCCTTAGGAATGGGAGTTGCAACAACTTGGGGTTGAGCAATAATTAATTAAAGATAATTTTGCTAATTGAATTATGTAAAGTGGATTTTCAAAGATTTAATAACAATGAAATGGATTTATTTGTGTATTTATGAATTTAAAATGATTTATGATTTGATAAAAATAATTTTATGTTTTACAATATCTATAAAATCTACTATAGTAAATTTGATTAGTAATCTATTTTAAAAAGAAAACAAATATTATTTAATATAAAAGAGTGGTTTTGGAAAATTATTTATTTAATACGTTTAAAATAAAACAAGTTATAATATAAAAATAATATTTTATAAATTTATATACAAATAAGAAATGAAGATTTGTGTAGTAATATTTTCTAAGTAAAGATTTAATTTAGTTTTTACTAATAAATAGAATTTTATTAAGTAGGCTAAAAATAATAGTTTTGATTCTGTTAAATAAAATAAAGAAATTTTTGAAATATAAATTCTATGAAACATCCTATAATGTTGAATAAACACTTTGATAGGATAAATTTTATTTTTGTATGAAGTTTTATAGTGTTTTGGGTTGATTGAAAAATGGTTTATAAATGAAGTACGAAAAAAATAGGCTATGGTTTGTGTAAGCCCCAAAACCAAACATTGTTTCATAAAATAAGAGCCTAGACTTTTCTTGTCTAGAGAATTATTTCCTTATTTCTATTCCATTCACGTTCAAAATTTTTGGAGGATTCATTCATTTTCTTTTGTCTTTATGAAACCATAGTAAAAGAAAAACCCTTGTCTTTAATTAATTAAATAAAATCATATACAATTCAATAAATTCCAAATAAAATATATATTGCTCTCAACACCAAGCTACACCTATATTCATAAAGAAGCTGGAGTTTTGATTAGTTTTTAAAGCTTTGGAGTCTTCTTGTTTGGGATATAGTTGAAGTCAAAGGAGTGCAATTTAGTTTTGAGCTTCATTAATTGGCTAAGGTGAGTGATCCTTCACTCACATCTATGTTTATGTCATTGAACATCATTTTATATACATGTTGTTGTTCATGAATTTCATGTATAAGCACCTCTTGGATCATATATATTAGTTTGCTTTGATCACATTTGAATATTATTGCGTTGAATTAGATTTTAAGTTGATTGCAATTGGTAACTTTCTGTGTTTCAGGAATTCAGTGGACTGAACAAGAGATTCGGTTGAGTGAACTAGTGTAATTTGAGTTGTTTTTCCCTGCTCCAGAAATTTAGTCGACTGAGCAATTTATTCAGCCGACTAAACTAGAGAAAATTTAGAACTAGAGAGCAAAACTCTATTCAATCGACTTTACTTTTACTGTTCAATAGGCAGGTTCGTTTGATTGAAAAAAAGATTCAGTCGACTGGAGTGCCTACTAACTTTATTTTTACTGTTCAATAGGCACACTACAAGAAAGTTTGTTATTAATAATGCCAATTGATAACGCATTATTCTAAAGCGTTATTGTTTAATTTGGATTATTTAGCTTTTTACCTTTATTTGTTTTGTTCACACGCGTAATGCTTGGCCCCAAATACGAAACCCCTCCCAAAATTTTCATCTCCCTCTCAAAATACTTTATCACTTCTCGTCTTCCTCACACCGATGACCTAAATAATAGTAACTAATTTTTGTTCACTCATCTCACTCGCCTCATCTCGCTCGACATCTCCAATCTTTGATCCAGCTCGCCATCTCTGTTCTCCGATCCAGCTCTTCAGCAGTTCCAAAGTCGACCGAAATCTATGCTCGAGGAAATCATCGCCCTGATATATATCTGTTATCGATTATCTGCTCGGATTTCTGGTAAATTATCTACTCTAGGAAATCGTCGCTCTAGTAAATTATCGCTCTAGTAAACTATCTGCTCAGATTTCTAGATTATAAATTTCTAGGTTATGTTTATCAATTTATGCATTTATTCTCAATTTCTTGCACGATTTGTTTGGATAGCAGGCTTGGATAAAAATCTCTTTGTTTAACTGTTAATGGACTCTACTGTTGAAAATGCATTTATATTGGTGGTTGGCACTGCTAGAGGTTTTTTTTCACATTCATATCTTAAGCTAGAATTGGGATTACGTTCACCGTGTATCTAGAATTCATGTTTGACATAGCAAGTTTTAGTAGTTTGAATCAACTTTTGCATGTGAAACTATTTAGGTTTTAGGAAAATGAAGTTATATGCAGTACTGCTACTATTGTGTAGTGGAATATTTTTAAAGACTAAAATACTTATTAAATACTCTATCAGGCTGGCACGTATGTGTGGCTGACATATAAAGAAGCGCATGACATTGCTTAGTACTTCCATTCAAAGTTGCAGGTTCTAAAAGGTCGATATATTTAAACACATTTTATTATAGGACCACTGTAAAAAGTAGTTTCTTTATTTGTTTTATCATTTTCTTTGACCAATGCATAGAGATTAATCATGTGATATGTTTATATTTATATCTACGAAGTTACATACTCATGCAATTTCACTATAATTAAAAATGACAGTTACAATATATTTAGTTGGGTATACAAAAGTTTGTATAGGTTTTCAAAGCATTAAGTACATTTTCTAATGAATATGCAAAATTGTTATTCTAATGGAAACTATTGTTTAATTTTATCCGTTTAGTATATATTCTAGGCCATTTTTTAGTTTTATGTAAGTTAATGCTTGAATAGTATAAATTGCACAGGTGTATGTTCCTATTGTTGGTGGCCATGTTGGTGTAACCATCTTGCTTCTGTTCTCTCAGGTGATCTTCTAAACAGAATATGTATTAAATTAATGAAGTTTTGGCTAAAATCTCATGGGTAAATTATAAAATCTGTTGCTAATTGATATTGGATGGAAACAATAAACTGAGCTATAAAAGATGCGGTTGGAACTATTTTCAACAATATTAATCTCACCTTATGTTTATAAATAAAGGAATTTATTATAAATAAAAATATTTATCTCACCTTATTATCAGTGAAAATAAATTTCATCTGAAGCCAAAATTACACTCCATGTTCTTTTGTTTTGTCTTTCCGTGTTCTCCTATGTATTCTTCTCCTCCCCTTTCGTCGTCTAAAGCCCTGTTCTATCTTTGTTCTACATTTCTCTTTCTTTATTCCCTCTCAACATTGAACTTCTCATCCAAAATTTTATTTACTTTCCTCAACTTACTAATTTATTTAAACCCTAACCCGAACAGCTTTTGAGCTCACGCAGTGCTTTGACTCGACACAACAAACTGTGTCCCCCACCGCCAATTGCACCTGCAGTTCCGCCTGACTTGCTAAACTGAACCACCACCGATAAACCTGAAACCAGCACTACCATCAACTACGTCGCCTCCGTCACCTAGCACATCTACAGATCTGCTTGATTCTTCCCCATCGATTAATTATAAAAGGTATGATACTAAAGTTAATGCCCATGTCTAGTCTATTGAATTGATAATTTTCATTTGCCTTTTATTATCTTGTTTGGTATTGCGTGACAATTGGTGGATATATTTTATCTTTAATTCTACATGAGATTTGAGTGTTCTTTCGTTGAATTAGTAATCTGGACAGAAACTCGATAGTCGAAGTAATAATTTTGAGACAAATTAGGGAACCAATTGCTATTTTTAGGATGCTAAAGTTGTAGAAACGTAGTGAAGGTTTTAGATTCTAAATGAAAAAAAGGTTAGGATGCTAGAAATATATTGATTTGATCTTGAATTTTTTCAAGCGTTCTATATGGTTTGAGTGAGTAGGATGAACTTAATCTGTACTAGTTTTCACATGTATTAGTGTAATTAGTTAGATGAGCAAACTTTCTTCACCAACTGGAGCACTGAAGGTGATGGGTTGATATTAACTATTTATCAACTTGACCCGATTTACACTAGCGATGATGAGGATATGATGACTGATTTTAAAAACTCTATGATGCAAGCTTTGGACATGACTGGTTTAAGAAGTAAGATTCTTTCTTGCCATTTAGGTATTACATAAATCATATGGCATTTTCATTTGTTAAAGAAGGTATGCCACCGAAGTGTTGAAATGTTTTAGGATGGATGAAACCAAGTCAGTAAGTAGCCTGATTATGCTAAGTTTTAAAATGAGTAAAGATGATCATGGAGTCACAACGGAGGAGACTTATTTCAAACAAATGGTGGGAAATGTGATGCATCTCACATTACTCATCTAGATATATTGTTCACTATAAGTTTGATTAGCAGGTGCTTGGATAATCTAATGAACTTCACTTCCAAGCCGCCAAAAGGATTTTAAAGTATTTAAAGGGTATTGTAAATCAGGGTGAATCCAGACGTCTATTAGAGAGGGATAAAATTTGAGATTATATGATTGGAAGCAACTAACACAATTAATTAGTATGCTGGCATATTTTATACAGGTTGTAGTAAAACAATTTGATCACGTCGAGAGTACCGGACCATGTCGGCTGGAAATCAAAATTTAGCAATAGTCAAACACAAACATTTGTATTAAAAGACAACTTTTACAATATTTTAGTATATAAGCATCTGATTGATTGTAGAAAATGCATAAAAGATAAGTAGAGGTGTAAAATGCATAAAAGATAAGTATAGGTGTAAAATGCTAAATTAATATAATTTACAGGAAAGTTCATACATTACAACATAGAAGGTAAGACACAAGTTTGTTGTTTGAACCACGGCTACAAAGAGGTAGCTTGATTACTAAATTGGGATATAATGATTCAGAAATAATGATCTAGGAGAATCCAAATGTGTTGTATCATAGTGAATGGTGTGTGTGGGTAGAAAACAGAAATTTATTGAGCTAACTTTATTTTCTTTCCTTTTTTTGAAACAAAAGGTGCTTTATTTACTTTAAATAAATTTACAAGGGTAAGATTACTAGCATCCTAAAGAAATGCAGTTACATGATCAACTATAAGAAGAAACATTTATACGGGATGACTAGTAAAATCAAATGAATAGTATACATTGCTAGAAGATAAAAAAGCTATCTCGAACTATCAGAACATATTAACTCCACATTATTATTATTTTAACCTAATCCATCAAGCAAATTTCTTACTTCATTAATGGTTGCCAAAGCAGAATCAATCTTAAATTCTCATGGAACTTCGATGTTGTCAAAATTACAAGCGAGATTATTAGCTTAGTCAAGAGGAGTAGCAGCAGGTAGCTTCCGATAGATCCAACTAGAAGACTATAGACCATCCCATCATAGATTCAAACGAAGTAGTACAAGATAATTTTACTTGTTTTCTTATTGTTTGCTTGTTTGTAAATTTTTAATCTAACATAAAAGATAAGTAGAGGTGTAAAACGACAACTCTATAGATATTAACAAATCTTTATATCGATTAAAAATATGATCAAGCAATTAAACCTCTTTTAAAACTCAAAACGCCTATCTACATATATTATCAAATCTTAATATCGATCTAACAAATAAACTTCTTTTACAAATTTATTCTTTATTAAAATAAATTTCTTTTACAAATTTTTTTTTATTAATAATATAAATAAAAATTCAAACTAATAAAAAAGTAAATGTATCCAAAACTGGCTCAAGCCAAAAATATATCATTTGAAACATATTTGATTGTGCTGTATACTTGTAAATCTTAAATGTTACTTTGATTTTCTTAGGCAACTCTGGCAACTCTGGCAACTAACATTGCTAGCTAAGGAAATAAAGGTCCTTACAGAGAGAACTTGGGATGGTGGTTCTGAAGTGGTTGAAGAAAAGCCTGGAAAGGGATCTGCAACTTTCTCTATGGTGTAAGTTTGAAGTTTATAACTTATGACATAACTTCATATGTAATTTTAATCAAGTATGGTTGAAGTAACATTGCTCTTTCAAAAAATCCATAAGCAAAATATCACTATTCAACATTCACCATTATTTTACATGGATATATCCAATCACGTAATGTGGTATACATTTATTATTTATAAGTTATAGTAACCAAATATCAAAATTAATTATATATTTTAAATTAAAAATCAAATTACATCCAAAACATTTATAGCTATTACTGTTCAATTAAAACCACTTAAAAAGTTAGTATAAAATATTGGCTCTACTTTTGAAGTGTGTAATAACCAAGCATATTAGTTACCTCAGCTTGTAGCTTGTTATTCTGAGCTTGAAGAGCTGAATTCTCTCATTCAATAACATCGACCTGCCTTTTAAGCACATCATAACCCTTCTCTAATTGCTTAGTCTTACACCTTGCTCTTCTGTTCTGAAATCATATATCAACCTGCCTTGGCTGTAATCCAATTGCTCTAGCCAATTGCATTTTCCTCTCTGGCTCTAATTTATTGCCAACCTTAAAATTCTTTTCCAGTGTTCTCACTTGCTCAATGTTCAGCGTCATCTTCTTTTCTCATCCTTCAGAGTAGTCATCATCGTAATCATCCTCTTTAACACCTATAAAACTTACAATTGATCATAAACAACTGTTAAAATGCTGATATAATCTCTGTTAATTAGTACCAAAATTACCTTTAAATTCATGAGTATTAAAAGGAAGAGTGAAGATAGAAGAACTATGGTGAATTGTTGATAATCTTGTGGTTCATTTTGAGCTTGTAATTGTACATGTGAGCTTTTGCATATATAAATAAAATTTTAACATCAACTTGCGTGTATTGTAAATAGACAATACTATGTGATATATTCATACATGAGAGAAATGCTATACCTGTGTCATTGACCTGATAAACATGCAATTGAAAAAATTACTTCATCAAAGCTATTCTAAAAAAGCAGGTTGGTTGTTTTTCTTTTTTTTGGTGATGGCTCCGGTTAAATTTTAGCTTTTGCAATGGATTTCATATTTTGTTATTTATTATAGGTGTTGATGTTAAAGATGCAAGTACAAATTTTCAAACTCATTATATCGTTAACCATGTTATCATCTTTTATCCATATTAAAATGGTAGTGGTTCATAATTTAGTGGGTAATTTAATGCCTTAAGTGCGAATTCATGTATCTTAGGCAATGTAGAAGTACTAGGAGAATAATGTGGAATATAGATTCAAAAGTAATATGCAAAAACTGAGTTCTATATTTTATAAATATTTAAACGTGTTGTTTCACCTTTCTTTTCTCTTAGAATTTTTGAAATGGTGCAAAGTGGTGCATCTTTTCCAACACTTGTATCACCTGTTGCTGCTCATAATTCAAGGGATGATTTTTACAAGTGATGGTTTATGAAATGTGGTATCAAATAAGGTATTATTATTTGATTTTTTACTTTCTACCATTACAAGCGTATTTTTTAGTGTTATAAAATGTTTTATATTGTGTTAATTTGTTCTGTTTTTCATCGAATATCTATAGACTGAAATGATCTCTTACGTTGCAGTGGATATTAAACGTTCAGTACTCAATTCCAAACTACGTGCATGTATCAGAGGAGTGCCAGCACCCGATTTCAAGAATATTCGTCTCTGATCCTGCTACGGTATGTGTAATAATTGATAATGTATACATGCTATATCTTATGTTATATAAATAAAACGATATATTTGAATGTATGTATATATGTTTGTGTAACATTTACAGAGAATATCAGTACCAGAAATACAAAACCACCTATGGTTTCTGAAGAACTTACCATCCGATCTCAGAGAAGCAAACATGATGAGTTCAGAATATGAAGAGCCTGAGCAACCAATGCAAAGCGAGGATGAGATAATGCAGATAATAACAGAGGCAACCATTCCTGCATTTGGCATGTGTGGAATAAACCAGTACTTTGATGATGGACTTGACATTGATGATGATATGGATGATTTGGAATCTAATTCCGATCTTGATGACAGTAGCGGTGAAATAGTCAATGCAGAGTGATTTGGATATCAAGATGGTTAGTTAATTTGACTCCACAGTAGGCAACTGTTTGGTAGTTTTTATTGTTTAAATCTGTAAGTTGGTGAATATGGTTTCACAGTAGGCACTTGCTTTAATGTTTGTACACTGTAATGAAAAATATATCGCATTTCTTTCTGAGCATGCTCTTGTGTTATATTTGTTGATTATAATCTTTATTCGTTTATGAAGATTTAGTTTGATTGCTATTATTAAAATGTAATATATTGGCATAGCTCTTGAAAAGTGTATCTACGATTTTTATAGCGGCATATATGAGCTGTAAAAGAATTTATCAATACTATAACATGTTGATTTAATAGCATGAAATGACCGCTATTGAATAAATATTTTATAGCGGCAAAATGGTGTTATAAAGATTTCCAATTCCGTTGATATTTAGCTATATTATAGCGGCTATAATGAGCTATTGAATAAATATTTTATAGCGGCAAAATGGTGTTATAAAGATTTCCAGTTCCGTTGAGATTTAGCTGTATTATAGCGGCTATAATGAGCTATTGAATTAACGTACCATAGCGGCGAATTTGTGTTATAAAACTAAGCTCAACCATAGCGGCATATTTTGTGTTATAAATATTCAATAGTTTTTTATAACATGTCGATATACAGGGCTTATCAAACCACTATGGTTGTGATTAATAGCGGCTATATGCCGCTATAAAAGACACTTTTTGTTGTAGTGGAAGGTTCAGTTGATTAAAAAAAAGATTTAGTCGACTGGAGTGCCTACTACATTAAAAACGAGAGTGGCTTGGTGGTAAGGCATGTGCATTCCAACCAAACCACCCAAGTTCAAGTCCCGCATCACCTTATTTTTTCAAGTGTATATTTTAATGGTAAATAAATTATATTTGCATTGGAAATAAATGTGAATAATTATATAAAGTTAATATATAATTTTATAGAGAAAGGTTTTATTTAAAACTTAGTGTTTAAGTTTATTAAAAGTATATTTATTATTTATTTTAAAGTACTTAATTATAGAAAATTAGTAAATGACTTTTATAAATTGTGATTAAATTTAAAAGTGATTCTGAATGTTTTATAAGTATATAAATAAGTATTTATATTAGTATTTTATTTTATAATTTAAAGGTATTATATAATGGTTTAGCAAATGAACTATTTATTCTAATATTAGATTTAATATTATTTCACCATATTCTTACGATCTTATTTTATTACATTATTATTATTATATCTTATTCATTTCTCGTTAACTTATTTTTTATGAATGATTTACAATTGATATTGATTTGAGTTATATTTCAAGATGATATGGTGATGACATCCTTCTATTTGATTTGTGAGATTTCATTTCTGTGTAACGAGAAATTTGAATAAACGAATTAGTGATATTGTCTAGTATGGGACTTTGAATAACACTTTTCTAGTTATTCATTGGACTTGTTATATAGAAATATCTAGTTAGGATCGAGTGTAGTTTATAAGCCTTGAATAATTATCCAAATAACAAGCGGTGGTATGGGACACCGATATGTCATTTATTTGATTATTAATGGTAAGTAAATGTCACTCAAACAGGGATTTCACTCATGTGTATGTGATATTCGATGTGGAGTATCGTATAGTCAGATGGTGACTTATGTAAGGCGCGTGTCGACCTACTATTAGAGATATGCGTAGCTATAGGGTATGAGTACTGTATGACCATCCATATTGAGACCAGCTTCCTTTATTTTTCAAGAGTGAACTAGATTGGCTAGTATCCACCCTAGTGGCCTGATTGTGGAGTTGTGCCCCAGATCCACGACACCGTTGTTGGTTATTATATTCAATGCGCATCAAAGGATTGGTAGTTGGTAGCCTATTATGTTGCATAGACCAGCAGTCTGTTACCATTAGGGGCAAAGCAGGGTCATGATAGAGGCTACGCATAGACGAGTCATTGTGGATGGGGTCATAATATCTGTCGTGGTAACTAAAGACTGTAGGAATAGACGGTTACTCTATAGTAGGCGAGTAGAACTGGGTTCTTGGAGCAAGCTTGTGGTAGGCAGCCATCGGTCTTCTGTCTGGTTCAGGGTATGTGTGCATAGTGGATTGGTATATATGTCTCGTTCCTAAGATGAGTTGGCTATACTTGAGACTGGATGAGTCTAAAGTATAGTCAGTCCCCGTTATATCCATATTGTTTGATGATTCAATATGTTTGAGATAGCCTTTGTTTATTGGATGTGATTTGGATTATGATGGATTCATATTCGTGATTTTTATGCTGTTGGATTTGATGGATCATTATATAGGCTATCTCACCTTATATCCTGTTATGTATGTTTTTTTTCATATTATATCTGATATTACCTATGCCACTATATTATTTATTATCACTATAAACTTAGTCTGACCCGTGTGCTATTTAAAATACTTGGATCAATCCGAGATATTTCATGTTTAAGGACAAGGTGATCGATTTATGGATGTTGGGCATAGATAAGGGCTAAGTTATTAATATATACTGTCATTGTATACCCTTAAGATGTATTTTGATTCATGTATTAAATGTTTTGATATCGGTATATATTTGATGTATAACTTGGATCTATGTATACATTTCTATTATATATTATTGTTGCATTTTGACCATGTGTTTTCTCTGTTAATATTATATGTACATTGTGTATGTTCTGTCTTAGATGCATACATGTTTATTACTTTGTGCTGAGACCGTGTACATGTATAGTGAGTTTTATTTGATATGAGAAATGTACAAGTTTTAGTCCAAGGGAATACTCACGTGTGTACACCATATCGCCTCATTCTCGGTATTATCCGACAGTATTACTATGTAATACTCTTGGGTATTATGGGTATAGAGGTGAGGGTGTCACAGTCGTGCCATAGCAGGTTTAGAATAATACATTGTATATATAAGACATGAGTCATTGGCCTAGATGAGAATTGGGGTCCCTGTCCCTTGGGTGTGTTAGGAATTCAGTTTATAGTAAGATAAAATAAAAGTATATATATTACTTAGAATACGATGATTACTTGGGGTAATCATCTGGGTGCATATTTTTATTTTGTATATAAAATATTTTACTACATAGTTTTGAGTATGAGATATAAATTGATTTACCTTCGATGGCTTAGTATAAGTTATTATATTCTGCTCCGTTAGTGATCAGAGTGCACAGCGGAAATGTATGGATTGCTTTCCGTTGAGAAGATTGGATATTTTTTATATTTTTGTTTGATAGGTTTATGATTACTTCTATTAAATTTGTAATTATTGATATTAAATCCTTGCGGTATTTTTAGTACTGGAGTTACCGTTGAGAATATTGAAGATTTGATTTTAAAGCATGTTGTCGATGTGTTTACTTTATACTTTATAAAGTAATTTTAAATTTAATGTTTGTTTGATATGCTTTGAATAGTTGAAAATGATTTATTATTGAAAAAGGGTTTTAGCAAATATTCAAATGTAAGCAAGTTTATGATTTTGGCTTATAAATAATAGAGTAAGAAGTATGTTTATGTAAATAAGAAGATGTATTGATTAAGATGTTTTTGATAGAATCTTCTTGTACATGAGTGGCCATTGATTAAGTTTCATTTTAATGGATATTTTCTGAAGTGTGATTTTATATAAATGTATATAGATAGAATATTTTGAAGAGTTTTTGAAAATTGAATTGTGTTGATTTGTTCATTGAGTGCTTTTCGATGTGCCTAATCAACGTTATCGATTGCGATTCCTAAACACTACGAAGAGGCATACAGACATAAAGTTTTCAAAGGTTATATAACCTTTTGCAAATGTATTAAAGTTATTTTTCTTTGTGATGTTTAGAAGGAAATAAAAGTTGATATTTAAAAGGATTTTGAGGAATATTTTGAATCATGATTTGGAAAGAATTTAAATAAAGTTCTAAGTGGTGATATTAAATATTTTGAAAAGGAGAAATATTGTTTTGAAATAGAATATTCACGAAGCTCATGTGGTGAATATATGTTTGAAATTTTCGAATTGTTGAAATTGTTTTAACTTGAAAATTTACCTTTATAGTAAATTTTATTGTTTTGAGGATAATAGAAATTTATTTTCATATGTTTGTGTGTGTGTGTGTGTGTGTGTGTGTGTATATATATATATATATGCATTTATATGATGAGTACAACCATCGAGCATTAGTGGATAGCTTATGTCGATGGTGAGGAAATGTTCATCACACAGTCAACACTGCAACCAGCTGGTGTGTAACGACCCGTAAATATATCGCTTTAAATAAATGATCGTTTAGCCTTATCGATATAACAACAATTTTGTAAACAATTATTATTATTAATTGATATGGTTTTATAAATAAAATATGATCATTTTTATCAGTAAAGAATGAAATAAAAATTTATTTTCAAAATTTATTTACAAAAATATGCATATTAATTTAAAAGATAAAATATGACTGAAAATCAGAATCGGGACTTGTAACGATACAACGTATGGAAGTTGTGGAACGTTGTAAAAGTATGTTACATACACATATACATGTACATATTCATACATGTAACATGCACATAAATACATACATATATATATACGAAAATATATAAATATAAAAGTATAATATAAAATATATAAGATATTTTAAGCAAAACTTACTCCTAAAGCTTTTATAAGTCAATATATGTACACATAACAAAGATGAAAGTGATGTGCACATGGGGAGCCTTCTTGTCGGGCTTTGGAGGAGGGGAGGTGTGTAGGGGAAGCCTTGAAATGGTGATGCAAAGGTGATGTGTACATGTCTTCCTTTATACTCTTCTTTTTTCCAATAAATATCCTACCCTCTTCTATTCTTTTTCATTCATTTTCTTCTTAATATTTTCAAGCTTTTGCTTCCTCTTTAATGGCTTCCATCCTAAGGAAAATAATGTCAAAAATTATTTCAAAAAGAAACTAAAATTATAGTATATAGTTATATATAGTAAAACTCCTCAAAACGATTCCAAAACTCCTCATTTCTCTTTGTTCTTCACAAACTCCACTTCACTCCACCCTAAGCCGAGCCCACTCATTGCTACACCATAGGACGTGCAACCCCTAGCCTCCTCAAGACTTGGTCAAGTTATTTAGGAGCTAAAATCGAAGAATAATGTGCTTCGGAACTCGAATAGCGGAGCTATAGCGAATTTTTAGGTAAATCATATACAACCCAAGGTCAGAACTCCTAGCTATTATACTATATGTTAGATGATGATATGATGTTGCAAATGGATGTTTATTGTGCTTTTATCATCAATTTTGGATGTTTTCATATGAATGTTGAATATATATACAAGTCACGAATATACACGTCGACAAACACAAAGGAAATCACTTTCTTTGAACTAATGAAATGGTGTATATGGAATTGTTAAATCTCTAAAAATGGTTTAAAATGTATTTGAAATGTTTTATAAATATTTAGAAGTGTTTTGGTGAAGTTTGAAAAGAAATATAAAATTTAGTCAAAAATAAGCGCGTCAAATGCTCATTAATTTTAAAAATTATTTCAAAGAAGTTTGGAAAAATCCATGCTCAAAAATTAATAAAAACAAAGAAAAACACTCAAACCGATATTCAAATTTAAATTCAAATTTAATTCAAAACAATTCAAAATTTGAATTTCAAATTCATCAAAACTTGGCTAGCCTATTGACTATCAACCAACCCTTTCACCCTAGGGACATGTAGGGGTAAGAGTTTAAGCTTCGTCATTGTACAGGTTCTTGAAGGCCTATTTCACCACTAAAGCTTCCATCTTGTTGCTTAGATTCGGGTATCGAATTTGCTTAATTATGTTCAGCATGATAGGGTGTTCTCGCTTTGTTCATGTAAAGGTAGTTCGCAATTTCACGCTATAAAAGTTAAACAAGTGTAAAAGTTGGAGAATAGCTCAGAATTCTTCGAGATAAGAATTTTATGAACTATTATATATATAGTTTTCCAACGAAGAAAGCAAATCGAGATTCCGATAAGTAGATTTTGAAATATGAGTAAAACAGGTTTTGGAAAGATCTCGATTTTGCAATTCGGGATCCAAAATTGGATTTCATTGAAAACGATGTTTTAAAATATGGAATATATCTTATAAATGTTTTAAAATTGGTTCGAGTAATAAAAATGAATTTTCAAATAATAAAAAGTCGTTTTTATCAATATAGCTAAAAAGACACTTTCCGCAGCACTTTCCTATAACTTTTGAATTATAGCTTTAAACTTAACAATTCTGTTACAAATGATTTAGAAATGCTTTTAAATGGCTTATGAAGTGTTTTAAAGATGATTTGAAGAATTTTTTAGAGTGATTAAAGATTTAGAGTAGATCAAGTAACTTGACTGCGTTATGGGTGTCAAAGATATAGTGTCTAGGCTTTAGTTTGAAAAACCTGTTTCCTGCTCTCCCTGGCTATCCGGACTGGCCCGACAGAGGGGATAGTGAATTTGGTTTGCGTGGATCAATATCTTCCTAAATAAAAATGAAACGATTTTGAATTAATGCCTAGTAGAAAGAAGTTTAGAAGATTATCAAGGGATTTTATAAGAGAGGTTAATATTTTCATATATACCGGAAAGAATGTTTTATAAATGTATATCTCCAAAAGAGATTTTGATAAAAAGAATTTAATCAATTAAATAATGATTCCCTATTCACTTGACCTCTTTCATCGATGATTGGTTCGGAGAAACCGGGGTCGGATTTGGATAATTCCTGTCCGAAGACCACTTCGAACCAATTTACGTATTAGAAGTGAAGAAATGAAGATAATTATGGAAGATAGAATGTAGGGCTACTTGTCACTGACCCTCGGGGAAATTTCCCATATCATATTATGTAGCAATATTTCTTCATTTAAGACCTTCGATGCAAGGACTTCATGCTACTAATCCTAGGGATAATTTCTGACAGGATGTGGTAGGAGAGTGCCTTCGGTTTCGTTCAGTCCCAGAACGTACTTGTATGGATGGTTGTCTGACAATGCATTCTTGAGATTTCATCATTGACTTTTATAAATACATCTGTTTGGTGGCGAAGAAGGCAACTTCTCTTAGCTTAACACCGTTCTCTGAGATGAATGAGCTCAGGGGTTGTATGTTTGTAAAATCGATAGAGATCAATAGAATGGCAGCGTGGTATTCAAAGGAAGATGGTGTGCTATGTGAAAGGTAATCTTTACGTCGAGCATCACACCCGAATATGGCCGAAACCGGGTTGGTGCAGCAAGGCTATGTAGTTTGCAACCATTAGGGTATGATCATCCCCTTTTATATAAATCTCCTCCCGCTATGATGTTCAAGTTTAAATTATTGTGCTATATGCTAAGAGACATCTCAGATAGGTCGGTAACGACCGGGGTGACGACATATTCGGTACTATCTAGTGAGAATGGTAGGTCGTTCTTGTGTTGGTAGAGGTGAAGATGTTCTGTTGACCTCGGTACATTCCTCTAGAGATGTACTACCGGAAGGTAGTCCCTTCACCCGGTCATTTGTATGGAATCCATTCTCCAATACGTGCCTGCCATTTTGTTTGTAGAGCCTAGTATGCTGTAATTTAATAATGGTAACAATTTTGTCCGAGGTTAATAAGTTTATTTGCAAATGTTTTCAAAGATATGTCATTAAAAATAATATCAAGTATTTCGACATAAAATGTTTTGGTTATCATAAGGTAAAAACCCGTTTCATGTTTATGTGCGGGTGGTCTTATGCGATACCTTTTTGTTTTCAAAACGCGTATCTTGAGTTCTCACACCAGTCCCATGGCTGACCCGGAGTTTATTTTGTTTTCCCTTTAAACTCTGGATGCCCTATTTTGCTAGGCAGCCAAGTAAGATTATGTTTATGATATTTTGGGGAGGAGCATGCTGGAATAATTTTTTGGAGCATGAAGCTGGAGCACCCGATGGGGATATTTATCTATCTATTTTTGTTTTTCGCTATCTACGTTGGTAAATACCAGCAAGTGTGGGAGCGAGCAGTTATAACTGTTCCTGGCTGGGTTGGTGTATACAAAAATTCTGATGTACCCTAGTGATGGTGATTGTATGTACTATTTATCTATTTAACGTTATGTGAGAATTTGTGTTTCTATCTTTTAATTACTTTACCCCTGAAAATCTGCCTCCCCGGCACATGGATTTACGGCACGTGAATACCGTGGATATATTACTGTTGATTTCCAAGAGTTGAGGAAATTAGTCTTTACATTGGTATCAAAGCAGAAGGTTAAGCGAGAACCTTGGCTTTAGTGGGCTATGACTCATTAGAGATAGGGTTAGTAATACCTTAGAATGAGTTTAATCTTTGAGAGTGTGCACTTAGAATCTTTATCCAAATAAAAGTTGTGATATATACCTATTCCCCAAGGTAATTTCGTCTTTGTATTCTAAAGTTATCTTACTAAATTCAGGTAGTAAGACATGAGTACTCGTAGAGGGCGAAGATGGAAAAATAGCTGCACCACAACAGCTAACGGTCGAGCTCCAACCGCCACTATAGAAGAAATAGCTCCCGTACAACCCAGGTTAATTTTTCCACTCTGTGTAAGAATCATACCAGCTTAGGGGGAAGACCATTTAAGGGTATAGAAGCTATCATTGAAGTACAAGCTTGGCTTTAATCATGCGAAAGGATCTTTAAAGTGTTGGATATCAGTAATGAGGAAAAGAGGTTCTTGGCCTCGTGGCAGTTACAGGAAGGGGCTTTGGCTTGGTGGGAGTCCATTACCTTAAGTGAGTCAGAGGACACTTTCTCTTGGGAATGATTTAAGGAGGTTTTGGAGTAGCAGTACATGCTGGCGTCCAGGAAATCTCATCTTTAAAGAAGCTTTATGGATCTGAAGCAAGAGGAAATGACTATTGAGGAGTATGCTAATAAGTTAAATGAATTATCTTGTTTTGGACCAGGTCTAATCTACACGCCTTTAAAGAGGAATGAGAAGTTTATGTCTGGGATGAATGAAAAATACCAAAGCAGGATGACTGCCCATGTTAAGGGGTTATATATAGATTTGTTGGATATGGGATTCCATTACGAAACGCTGGATAAGAAGAATCTGGTAGAAGTTCAGACCAACAACAACGCCAACAACTGGAAGAAGAGGAAGTTCAATAATAGTGGGAAAAAGCCGTGGTCAGGAATGACCGGAGAAGGATCTCAAGGAAACCACTCTAAGGGATATACTTGTCACAATTGTAAGAAGAAGGGCTATATTGCGAAGGATTGTAGAAGTCCAAAGGTCCAGGATTTCATCTCTCGTATGGTCCAGAACAGCCTCTTCTATAATTGCCACCAACAGGGGCACATGATCAAGCATTGCCCGATCATGAGGAAGAGAGAGCAAGCTAAGGTCTAAGCAATTAAGGATGAGCCTTCAACCTCTCAGGATGTGAAGGGCAAGGGAGTTTTGGAAGGTAATATTTTTATCAAAGATGTTTTAGTTAGAGTATTGTTTGATACAGGAGCTTCTCATAGTTTTATTGCTAAGAAAACCATAGTAGAATAATAACTTGAACCAAAAATAGTTGATACCCCTATTTGCATGACGAATCCTATAGGCGGTGCTACTAACCTTTGTATGAATTGTGAAAAAGTCCAAATTTCCCACTCTTCCCATAAATTTCTTTTTGTCCTATTTATCCTAGATTTTATTGGATTTGAAATTTTACTCTGTATGGATTGGTTGACTAAACATGAAGTTATTCTAGATTGCTCGTGAAAACAAAGTTGGGGAAGTTTATAGAAATATCTTGCAAAGATCCTAGTCCAAGGAGGGGATGTTTTCTATATGCATTAGACTTATCCCAGGAAGGATTAGTAACCATACCTATTGTTAAAGAATTCCCAGACGTTTTTGAAGAAGTGAAGAGTTTACCCCCATATCGGGAAATCGAATTTCATATTGACTTTATTTCTAGTGTGATGCCAATTAAACAACAAGACTAAAGGATGGCTCCGAAGGAGAGGGAGGAGTTAAATAACCAACTCAAGAGTTATCAAAGAAAGGATTTATAAGGCCGAGTTGTTCAAGTTGGGGATCGGCGGTAGTTTTTGCGGCCAAGTCAATAGATCTCTAAGGTTGTGCGTAGATTACCGAGATCTGAATAAACAAATAGTTAAGAACAAGTATCCTCTATTTCGAATAGATGACTTGTTTACATATTGCTTGGCTATTCTTTAAAATGGATCTAGCTACAGGATTCCATCAGTTGAGAATCACAGAAGAATGCATCCATCTAACCACATTCAAAGGTCCAAACACTTTCTTCAAGTGGCTGGTTATGCCTTTTGGGCTAACCAATGCACCTGCTTATTTCGTATGTAGAGATGTACTTAATAAATTCATTTTAGTCTTTATCGATGATATCCTTATTTATTCTAAGACAAAAGAAGAGCACAAAAGGCATCTAGAAATTGTGTTAGAGATATTGAGAAATAATGTGTTTAAAGCCAAATTCTCAAAATGTCATTTCTGGGAGAAGGAGGTAAGATTCCTTGGACATATAGTGTCAAGGGACGGGGTTTCAGTGGATCCTGTAAAGGTTGCGGCTGTTCTAAATTGGAAGCAACCACAAACTCCAAAGGAAGTTCATAGCTTGTTAGGTCTGGCAAGGTATTACAGAAGATTCATTCAAGACTTCTCGAAGATTTCCTACCACCTAACGAAGTTAACTATGAAAGATGCCAAATCTATCTGGACTCCTAAATGTGAAGCACCATTTCAAGAACTCAAAAAGAGATTAACAACCACTTCAGTTCTAGCAATTATAAATGGAAATAGTGGATTAACCATTTATACAGATGCTTGTGGAGAAGGAGTTGGTGTAGTTCTGATGCTGGAATGGAAGGTGGTTGCTTATGCAGGAAAACAACTGAAGGTTCATGAGAAGAATTATGCAACGCACGACTTAGAATTATTAGCCATGGTGTTTGCATTAAAAATATGGAGGCCCTATTAACTAGGTGAAAAGTTTGAGCTCTTTATGGATCATAAATCTTTAAAGTATCTTTTCACTTAGAAGGATTTAAACATGAGGCAGCAACGTTGGTTGGAATTTCTCGCATTGTAACGACCCGTAAATTTTAACCGTTTTAATAACGTAATTTGTTGAAATTTTGTGAAATTTTAAACGATAAAATTTTGAAATAAAATTTCAATATTTGGAGTGCGTCTAATTAATCATAGCAACTGGTAAATTTTCATCAGATAATTTGGAAGTTTATTTTCTAGTGTAATTTTATTCCAATTTATATCAGTTAAAATTGATGATAGTAAAATGTTTTCCAAACCTGAATATTTTTCTATAGAAAATTTGTAAATCATCTTCTGAGCAAGACGTCATATTTCGTTTCTCCAAATTTTGAATGTTATAGCTCCGTCGATCTTATTTTCTGCGTTTTTGCTGCATTTTCCGCTAGCAGAAATTCGAATTTTTATAATTCACTTGTACCACTGATACTATATACTGTTTTGATCGTCTCGTCGTGCTGATCTTCGTAGTATATTTATTTCTGTGTTTTGAAGTCCGGTACACAGCGGAAATCTACGAAATGACTTTGTATCGGTAAGGGTTCGTGTCCTTTTGATTCCCATGTCTTTCCGTTGTTCCCTAAGGCAACTAAACAGTTGTTTGCTTTTATTTATATCTGAATTTGACTCTTGCCCCTCGGTATTCACATTGTTTAATATATAAAAATAAGTGTAGAATTTAAGGCAACTTGTATATAGGATGCGAAGAGGCAAGATCACTTTCATTTGCAAGGCGTCATGTTTTATCATATTTTTCCTCTCAGATCCATGCAAGAACCTGCTCTTCCCTTCTCTTTTCAGCCAAAGTAGAAGGGGAAAAAAACAAAGTGGAGATATAAGTTCTAAAACCTCCTCACCCATGCATAGCCGATCTCTACGTCTCTCTCATCCCCTACAACCCACGCCTAAGCCTCCCACCGCCCATACAGCCTTGCTCCACCTTAGCGCCCAACACTGCCACCACCTGAAGCAGTAGCACGCAGACTCTCACCAAGGGCCGACGCACCTCCGCTCACCCTCCGATCGAGCTGCCCTGACTTCGCCTATCAGCCTCCGCCTGCGTCAACTGTTCTCCTCCTCCTTCATCTCCTTAGCCTTGGCCGAAGTCTTGTAGTAGCAAAATTGGTTTTAGCGTATGTATGTTGCTATAACTTACGTTATAGGTTATATACGTTCTGTTATTTATGTAAACATGAGCTATTGTATATTACAGTAAGTATAATTTAAAGAAAACGTAGGTTATATGTTTATACAGATTTGTTATATAATGAGTGTGTGATGTAAGTTCATAACAGATGAGAATATACAGTTTTATATATATATTTATATACGAATTTTATATTATATGTAACGACCCGTATTTTTAACACTTTAAAAATACGAATTAAAAAGAAAATTTGGATAAAAATCCGAAGGAAATAAAATTTTGTGTTGTTAAATGCAAATTACAAGTTAAAATACAAAACTGAATTCTGAAATAACTTATTTGTAAAATAAATATGGATGTTAACTTGTAGTGAATGTAAATAATGAATTGAATTTGATTGTAAACCAAATTGGTTATGATTGTAAACAAAGAATAAATAAAATGATAGATTTAATAATGGAAGTTTATGTTATTGAAACTAATATAAATAAATGTAACTTAATATTATAGTTGATTGAAATCAGATAATAACTGAAACTGTAATTCGATAAAGATGTCAACTTGTAATTGAACGTAAGTAAAGATTTGAATTTAAATGTAACAAGTAATGGAATTGAATTGAATTTGATTGTAAACAACGAAATAAATAAAATGTTACATTTAATATTGAAGTTATAATATGGAATCAACGTAAATGAATGTAATTTAATATTACTGTGAATTTAAATAAGATGATAGCTGAAGAAAATGAAAGTAAATGAATTATAAACTATTGATAATAATGTATAAGTAAATGGTTGATTCAATAATGAAAGTGTAAATCGAAATAAAAGAATTCATTTGGAATTAAGTAACTTGAATTTGAATTACAATATAATTGAACGTTGAATCTAATATAATCTTTTATATTGGATTTATAATGGAAAAGTGCATTGTAGAAGATTGTTAATTACTGTGAAATTAAAAATGGAATTTGTGAACAATTGAAATTTGATTTAAAATTTAATAATTTAAAATTGGGAATTTTATATTGAAATTAAACAGTCGAATAATTTATTTTTCGAATATTGGATTTAATTAGACAATTACATCGATAATTTAATAAGTTAAATTTCATAAATAATTGAAAATCGAGTTGAATATGATTGAAAATGATTTGTAAAATTTTACCTTATCATATTGGAGTTATAGTAATGTTATAGAACTTTTAAACTTGAATTTAAAGTTAATATGTGAAAATTGAATATTTTAATATTTAATTATCGATTGAAAAATAGCCATTTTTCGAACAGTCTCAGAATTGAACGAAACTAGTTCCATTGGATCCGTAATAGTTTGTTATTGTCGGATTTCAATTTTCGTAGCAATCGGAGTTATCGTTTGACCGTGGCAGCTCGAAACGCATCGAATTGTTTTTAATATTAATTCGGCGAGAGAAAATAGTCATTTTTCAAAAAGTCTCGGATTTCGACGAAACCAGTTTCATCGGATCCGTAATGTCATATTATTGTATGGTTTTAAATTTCGTGTCAATTGGATGTACCGTTTGTCCGGGGCAAGCCAAAACGCATCGAAATCGGTTTAAATCGGTTTAATTTAAAACTGATCGTTTTTCTCCGTAACTCGCCCAGATGACCGAATTAGCCTCCGAAACATGTTCCATTGCATTCGGAACGTGGGGTAAACCTTAGAAACGCCAGCCGGCACGCTTCGTTTGGAGTTCGGAAAATTTTCGATGAATAGTGTTTTGCCAATTTTCTATATAAGGACCTCACATCTTCAATTTGCAAACAAAAGCCCAAAACCCTAATCCAAATAGCTCCAGCCGCCACTATCACATTCTAAGGCCAGAAATTCATCTTCTTTCCTCCTCAATCTCTCTCAATCCGTGAAGAATTAGAAGAAGTGTTCAACTACAAAGTTGTAGCACTCGTCGAGAGCTTTCAATCCATACGGAGATGATGGGGTATGGCGCGACGTAGTGGAGGCTATGGGGGCTGGAACAGTGGCCGTTTGGCCTCGAGCTGCGTGCAAATGGTGGGGCCGAGTTCATCATGGTGGTAGGCGTGGGTGGTGGTGGCCGAGGCGCTTCGAATGGCGGTAGTTTGATGAAGTTTCGTCAAGCGTGGAGGCGGTGGCACTTAACCCTAGCTAATGGAGATGGGTTTTGTTTTGTACGTGTTTTACTGGAAGGAGTGCATTTGGGAAGAAGGCAAAGCATGTGGCCAGATCTGGTAGAGGCAGAATCAAGGGCCCAGATCTGATGAGGTTTAAATTTTGAAATGAAAATTGTAATTTATTTATATTAAAACATGTACAAACTTTAAAATAGCATAACTTCTTCATACGAGGTCCGTTTTGGACGAAACTTTTTGCGTTGCGATCGTAATGACGAGAGCTTCGAAATGAAACTGGTTTGGATGGATTTGGAGACGTTGGAAATTTGGGCTAAAGTTGGGCGTCGTCCAGTTTCAGTTCCAAACCGGAACGTCTCGGCGACAACAGAAAATCAAAGTGAGTGTTTTATAACGCTCACAACGTACTGAATATCTTTATGGTAGTTAAATTTGACATTATGAAGTGATATGAATTTATTTGTCGTTGTTTGATAAAAATTTAATTGTCATATAGATTGTCGTGTAAATTCACCGTTGAAAATTTAAATTGACAGTAAATTGAAATTAGGATTTAATTGAAATCAAATTTCCCGATATTGATAACTATGAAATTGCCGTGAATTGTATTGACTATTGGATGATTTATTTCGATGGATGCTATTGGTTGATATTTAAATGTTTGGATGTTTATTTGCTTATATATATCCTGTTATACATGCACATGACACTGTGATTGGTTTAAGTAATATATATTCATCCCTGACATTTAATTGAAATAACTAACCACTTGGCCATAGGTTAGAAAATTATATACGGACACCGGGTTGGTTAAATTAAATGATTTTAAAAGTTGTTTTGAAATTATCAAGTGAATTGATTTTAAGAATAAAATCCAATTTATGGAAATTGAATTATTTTGAATTGAAGCTCGAGATGTTGGAATTTAAACTTGGTAAATGAATTTTTTTAATTATTGAAGTTTAGATTTTAAGAAAAAAATTTGAAATACGGCGTAAATTTTTGAAAGTTGATTTGTTTTAAAAGATTGGACTTTTAATCGAACTATGAATATTTCTAAGAAAATTTATATGAAATGATATTTCAAGTTTGAGGTTGGAATTGAAAATTGATTTGAAATTGAGATTTAATTAATTTGGAATTTAATTGAAATTCAAAGAAATTTGTGAATTGGACTAAATTGAAACTATTGAATTAAATTTGAAGATAAAATTGATTTGAAAAGGATTTGAACTGAAATTGATTTGGAATGTAATACTTAAATGAATTCTTGAAATCCGAATGTTAATCTAAGTTTATTGAATTGGAATTGTTCCAAAAATTAAGTAAACTACTTAATACGGATGTTTAATTTAAAGTATATTCTAATTTGAATACGAAATGGTTTTAAAGCGAATCTTATATTCTTATATAAATATATGAGCTCTTTTGAAATGTGAAATATTTAAAGTTTCGAAATATATTGAAAGTGAAATTGTTTATTTTGTGGTTCAAATATGTATGTGAAATTGATAATTTGAAATGGTTTATTGAGAAGCTGAATCGAGTTGAAATTGATGATTTGAAATTGGATTAAATTTTAAATTTTGGAATTCGAGTTTATGTGAATCATTTTGTGGAAATTGAGGCGAAAAATGATTTTGAAATCGAAATGAGATATTGAGGCGAAAAATGATTTTGAAACGGAATCTTACATCCTGAATAGATATGATGATATTTGAAATGGATTTGATTTTGAAGCGAATATGATATTTTGATATCAATTATGAATCGATTTGAAAATGTAAAAGATCGAACCGGTGTGAAAAATATAACGTAGTTATTAAAGAGTCCGGGATCGGATATGGACATACTCTCTGTCGATACCGAAAACCACTTTAATAACTAGTATACGCGGAGTGTTGATCCAGAACGAAGTGGATGGTTTTGGTGAACGTGTTGATTTGAAGAAAGAGAACGATTTTGGATGACCCCTGACATGACTAAAACAGGAGCCGCGCCGGGCCATTGAGGTTCGCCACCTCTAGCGGACACACTTCTTCGATACCATGTCTATTACTTTTGTGATTCGATTTGGGTGCACCCCGCGATTTTGGGAGTGTTGTTTCGCGGTGTTGGGGTAGTAGCTGCTATGCCCAACATCAGTCCGGATCACGCAACTACTAGTATCCTAGTTGGTATTGCCTCATGTACCTTGTCATACTGATTATCCTATTCGCGACCACTACGATTTTGGTTTGTACCTTTAGTATATGGATTGCCCTCTGGTGACTTCCGGTTTTGGGGAAACTACGGTCTTGTATATGCTCTTGGGAATATAAACTGTGTTAAGGGTGGAATGGGCCATGGCTTAACGCTATTTTAATACTTTTACTTTAATGTAGACATATTATAATAGCGTATTGTACTACATAGTAGATAGTTTAACGGATCCTTGAGAGATGGAAAATCCCGTAACATCTCTTAAGTTATTGCACTCATGTTGACACTGGATAGGAGATGTCAAACCCCGTAAACATCTCTGACGCCGTCACACTCATATTTCTTATTCGATTTGACTTACATGAGATATTTTAGTCCTGACTCGAGTGTTTTGTCTTTTCATTACGCTCGGGTCAGCCTGAGCATTTCAGATAAGGTTGAAGATCTATTCTGGAGGACGAAGACGGAGTTTGGTATTACATCATTTGTATTCTACTACTGTATTATTTTTCCGCTGCATTGTTGTATTATCTCTGATATGTATGTAACTCTGATTTATGATGTATAATAATAATCAAATTTATTTATTTAACAGCTTCATGAACTGTTATTTTATTATTATATCTTGTTCCTTCCGCTGCGAGATTTTGAGTTTGTTTCTGTTCTTTCCTTTCTTTTCTTATTTAACCCCATTAACCATCCGCCCTTTTGAATGGTTTAGAATCGGCACGTGTGTCTGATTTGTCGATTTAAACTGTCCAAAAAGGCGGGTCGTTACAGTTGGTATCAGAGCTTTGGTTTAGCGATAAACCTTGGCTCTAGTGGGGAATAACTCATTGAAATAGAGGTAAACTATATGAATGAGTTGAGTGTATATGAGAGAGCGTATTTGTAATTTTGATATAAAAATGATTTTATATTGTGTTAATTTGTTCCGTTGAGTATTTATGAATTCTGGTTGGTACTTGGGACGCCAAGGCATCGATAGGAATTTCTAAACACTCGAATAGGACATATTGACATAATATTGTTTTGGATTACATTCTATATATAAAAGACTTACCTTGAAAATTTATAAATTTTGATTGTATTGGTTGTTAGGAGATGATAATATTAGATTATCATCGTTTATTGTTGATTAGTCAATATTTCTAACTATTGACTATTGGACGATTTTAAGAAATGAAACTTGTAAATATGATTGACAATGAATATAAATGGTAAATAAAATAAAATAAAAATGAATTTAAATTAAGATGGAGAATTTAAATTCCGGTGTTTTGAAAATTTATTATCAAAAATTTGAAATGTATAATATAAGTATTATATGATAGTATATTCGATTAGAAATTGTTTTCAAAGGATTTTCAAATGAAGTAAGTGTTATACTCCCCTCTTGACACTAGAAAATGATTCTGGTGATGAGTGCACGCATCATCGACTTTATTTTCGAGAGTCTAAGTGGGGGAGATCACTTAATAGTTTTTCTAAACCCTGTTTTGATTAAAATTGAATTTTATTTTGTATTCTCTATAGTATTACTTGATATATATTAATATAAGTATATATTATTTCAAACTTGATTTTAATTGAAACCGGAGTTGAAATTCTTAAGTTCTTTAATATTTAATGATTTCAAACTATTGAGATAAACAAATACTTGAATCATTATGGAACTTCTAAATTGTGAAATGAGAAATGAACCTAAGAGCTAAGTGAAAATATCAATTGAAGTAGAAATCCTTAGAACTAGGAAATTATGAATTTAAAATAAAATCGAAACTGTAAAACTCGCATAGTATTAAATTTCATTCTATAGCATAAATATAACTCACTAAAATATATAAGAAGTTCAAAAATGTTATATGAATTGTTAATTGGATAATATACAAGTTTAGGTTTGAATAATGAAATATGCATTTAATTAATGGTTTGCAAATATAAATAAAATTGCTAGTAAATAATTGGAATTTAAATTAACATTTAAAGGTGATTCACAATTATGTTAATATAAAATGGAAATACTATATGTGAATGTAAATGTGAAATTAAATTATAGTGAAATTTAAGTAATGACTTAAGAATTAATTAATTGAAAATTCAACTTGAACGAAAAGAAGTTGTATATTGTTTAACTACATTCTATTTGCATAGCTATAACTTACCAAATACTTAAAAAGTTTAAAATGCTAATAAGGATAAGTAAATGAATAATATACAAGTGTGATTGCAAATAATAAAAATGTGAAGATCTATTGATAGTTGTAAATATAAAGGAAATTTAAGTTGTAAAATGAATTAAACTTAAAATTAATTAAATATAAAATTAGTAAATGGAAACTAATTTAATTTGAAAAAAACTAAATATCAATAAACTTGGAAGTGAATGAAATTAAAATTTTGACTTGGAAATGTATAATTAATTTAGTGTAGATTTTGGATGGATGTTAATGTTGATATGCATTGGTTGTTAGATGGATGGTAATTGATTAAATAGAATTCATTAGTGTAAATGGAATTGAATAAACGGAATAAAAATATTAAATAATTAAATTCAAATTTGAAGCAAAGTGAAATTAAATATAATTGAATTCAAATTAAATTGAAGCAATTTGACTTGAATTTAAATTATGAATGAAACAAACTTGAATAAATCGGAAACAAATCGAATGTAAACTTATTTCATGAATAAATAAGAAAATAAACGACTTTGTGTTTATGATTGTTTCTTTAGAAAATTTGAAGTTGATGGTTTGTACTTTGAAATAAGAAAAGCAAATTTTTGGAAAAATCCAAAATTGTCCAATATATGCTGAAACAAAAACAACCATAACTTTTAAATGGTTGAACGGAATTTGACGATCTTGGACTTTTCGGAAAACCTAGAAACTGTGCTACATCTTTTGTTTATAATGTTTTGATAAATACCTTCATCCACTAGGCTTAAAACACCAATATTAGTCGCTGGCCTGTGCGAAGTAGAAATCTGAAGCACATACCCTTAGTATTCTCGCCATAACTTTTTACTGGTGCATCGGATTTTGATGATCTTGCACTTTCTGGAAAGCTTAGAACTTAAGCTAAAACTTTTGTTTTAAGCATTTTGTGTTTTGCTGTCGTTTAGAAGGTCAAAAACGTGACCAAACATCGCTGACCTGCGCAATGCATTGCCCAGGCTGAGGCGTATCCATTTAGAAAAATAGCCGTAACTTTTGAACGGATGGTCCGAAATTGATAATTTTGGACATTCTGGAAAGCCTGAAACAAATGCAACAACTTTTATTTAGATTACCTTACAAAATTTCATCGTTTAGGTGACTAAAAATCTGGATTTGTTCGCTGTCCTGAGACATAAATTTTGGTTTTGAAGATAAAATAAGTTATATGTATGTTGTTTATGCTAAGTATATCGATCTATCTTTATATGCATGGTTCTAACTTAGTTATTGAGCATTTTAGTAGGTAGCAAAGGGGTTGCGCTTCGTTGTGGAGCTCGCTTCTGCGCTAAATGCAAAATGTAAGTTAAAATGCTAATAAACGCTTAAAAAAGGTACGTTCTCGGATTACGGTTTATTTTGTGGTATATTATTGTGTTCCCCATGTTTTGGGATGCCTCATTCTTGTAATGAGATGTATATCATGCAATTATTACCACTGTAAAAAATTTCGGTCCTAGCCGCGCAAAGGAGGTGCTGCCGAAATTTTTCAAAAATCCGGAAGTTAGAAAATTTTGTGAAAAAAATCCTATAACTAAATTTTGCAAATAAGTAGAATATTTTGAATGAATTATATCTAAATGATGGTTTCCCCTTCTTCGTTCCTTTTCGAGGACGAAAAGTTTTAAGTGGGGGAGAATGTAACGACCCGTATTTTTAACACTTTAAAAATACGAATTAAAAAGAAAATTTGGATAAAAATCCGAAGGAAATAAAATTTTGTGTTGTTAAATGCAAATTACAAGTTAAAATACAAAACTGAATTCTGAAATAACTTATTTGTAAAATAAATATGGATGTTAACTTGTAGTGAATGTAAATAATGAATTGAATTTGATTGTAAACCAAATTGGTTATGATTGTAAACAAAGAATAAATAAAATGATAGATTTAATAATGGAAGTTTATGTTATTGAAACTAATATAAATAAATGTAACTTAATATTATAGTTGATTGAAATCAGATAATAACTGAAACTGTAATTCGATAAAGATGTCAACTTGTAATTGAACGTAAGTAAAGATTTGAATTTAAATGTAACAAGTAATGGAATTGAATTGAATTTGATTGTAAACAACGAAATAAATAAAATGTTACATTTAATATTGAAGTTATAATATGGAATCAACGTAAATGAATGTAATTTAATATTACTGTGAATTTAAATAAGATGATAGCTGAAGAAAATGAAAGTAAATGAATTATAAACTATTGATAATAATGTATAAGTAAATGGTTGATTCAATAATGAAAGTGTAAATCGAAATAAAAGAATTCATTTGGAATTAAGTAACTTGAATTTGAATTACAATATAATTGAACGTTGAATCTAATATAATCTTTTATATTGGATTTATAATGGAAAAGTGCATTGTAGAAGATTGTTAATTACTGTGAAATTAAAAATGGAATTTGTGAACAATTGAAATTTGATTTAAAATTTAATAATTTAAAATTGGGAATTTTATATTGAAATTAAACAGTCGAATAATTTATTTTTCGAATATTGGATTTAATTAGACAATTAAATCGATAATTTAATAAGTTAAATTTCATAAATAATTGAAAATCGAGTTGAATATGATTGAAAATGATTTGTAAAATTTTACCTTATCATATTGGAGTTATAGTAATGTTATAGAACTTTTAAACTTGAATTTAAAGTTAATATGTGAAAATTGAATATTTTAATATTTAATTATCGATTGAAAAATAGCCATTTTTCGAACAGTCTCAGAATTGAACGAAACTAGTTCCATTGGATCCGTAATAGTTTGTTATTGTCGGATTTCAATTTTCGTAGCAATCGGAGTTATCGTTTGACCGTGGCATCTCGAAACGCATCGAATTGTTTTTAATATTAATTCGGCGAGAGAAAATAGTCATTTTTCAAAAAGTCTCGGATTTCGACGAAACCAGTTTCATCGGATCCGTAATGTCATATTATTGTATGGTTTTAAATTTCGTGTCAATTGGATGTACCGTTTGTCCGGGGCAAGCCAAAACGCATCGAAATCGGTTTAAATCGGTTTAATTTAAAACTGATCGTTTTTCTCCGTAACTCGCCCAGATGACCGAATTAGCCTCCGAAACATGTTCCATTGCATTCGGAACGTGGGGTAAACCTTAGAAACGCCAGCCGGCACGCTTCGTTTGGAGTTCGGAAAATTTTCGATGAATAGTGTTTTGCCAATTTTCTATATAAGGACCTCACATCTTCAATTTGCAAACAAAAGCCCAAAACCCTAATCCAAATAGCTCCAGCCGCCACTATCACATTCTAAGGCCAGAAATTCATCTTCTTTCCTCCTCAATCTCTCTCAATCCGTGAAGAATTAGAAGAAGTGTTCAACTACAAAGTTGTAGCACTCGTCGAGAGCTTTCAATCCATACGGAGATGATGGGGTATGGCGCGACGTAGTGGAGGCTATGGGGGCTGGAACAGTGGCCGTTTGGCCTCGAGCTGCGTGCAAATGGTGGGGCCGAGTTCATCATGGTGGTAGGCGTGGGTGGTGGTGGCCGAGGCGCTTCGAATGGCGGTAGTTTGATGAAGTTTCGTCAAGCGTGGAGGCGGTGGCACTTAACCCTAGCTAATGGAGATGGGTTTTGTTTTGTACGTGTTTTACTGGAAGGAGTGCATTTGGGAAGAAGGCAAAGCATGTGGCCAGATCTGGTAGAGGCAGAATCAAGGGCCCAGATCTGATGAGGTTTAAATTTTGAAATGAAAATTGTAATTTATTTATATTAAAACATGTACAAACTTTAAAATAGCATAACTTCTTCATACGAGGTCCGTTTTGGACGAAACTTTTTGCGTTGCGATCGTAATGACGAGAGCTTCGAAATGAAACTGGTTTGGATGGATTTGGAGACGTTGGAAATTTGGGCTAAAGTTGGGCGTCGTCCAGTTTCAGTTCCAAACCGGAACGTCTCGGCGACAACAGAAAATCAAAGTGAGTGTTTTATAACGCTCACAACGTACTGAATATCTTTATGGTAGTTAAATTTGACATTATGAAGTGATATGAATTTATTTGTCGTTGTTTGATAAAAATTTAATTGTCATATAGATTGTCGTGTAAATTCACCGTTGAAAATTTAAATTGACAGTAAATTGAAATTAGGATTTAATTGAAATCAAATTTCCCGATATTGATAACTATGAAATTGCCGTGAATTGTATTGACTATTGGATGATTTATTTCGATGGATGCTATTGGTTGATATTTAAATGTTTGGATGTTTATTTGCTTATATATATCCTGTTATACATGCACATGACACTGTGATTGGTTTAAGTAATATATATTCATCCCTGACATTTAATTGAAATAACTAACCACTTGGCCATAGGTTAGAAAATTATATACGGACACCGGGTTGGTTAAATTAAATGATTTTAAAAGTTGTTTTGAAATTATCAAGTGAATTGATTTTAAGAATAAAATCCAATTTATGGAAATTGAATTATTTTGAATTGAAGCTCGAGATGTTGGAATTTAAACTTGGTAAATGAATTTTTTTAATTATTGAAGTTTAGATTTTAAGAAAAAAATTTGAAATACGGCGTAAATTTTTGAAAGTTGATTTGTTTTAAAAGATTGGACTTTTAATCGAACTATGAATATTTCTAAGAAAATTTATATGAAATGATATTTCAAGTTTGAGGTTGGAATTGAAAATTGATTTGAAATTGAGATTTAATTAATTTGGAATTTAATTGAAATTCAAAGAAATTTGTGAATTGGACTAAATTGAAACTATTGAATTAAATTTGAAGATAAAATTGATTTGAAAAGGATTTGAACTGAAATTGATTTGGAATGTAATACTTAAATGAATTCTTGAAATCCGAATGTTAATCTAAGTTTATTGAATTGGAATTGTTCCAAAAATTAAGTAAACTACTTAATACGGATGTTTAATTTAAAGTATATTCTAATTTGAATACGAAATGGTTTTAAAGCGAATCTTATATTCTTATATAAATATATGAGCTCTTTTGAAATGTGAAATATTTAAAGTTTCGAAATATATTGAAAGTGAAATTGTTTATTTTGTGGTTCAAATATGTATGTGAAATTGATAATTTGAAATGGTTTATTGAGAAGCTGAATCGAGTTGAAATTGATGATTTGATATTGGATTAAATTTTAAATTTTGGAATTCGAGTTTATGTGAATCATTTTGTGGAAATTGAGGCGAAAAATGATTTTGAAATCGAAATGAGATATTGAGGCGAAAAATGATTTTGAAACGGAATCTTACATCCTGAATAGATATGATGATATTTGAAATGGATTTGATTTTGAAGCGAATATGATATTTTGATATCAATTATGAATCGATTTGAAAATGTAAAAGATCGAACCGGTGTGAAAAATATAACGTAGTTATTAAAGAGTCCGGGATCGGATATGGACATACTCTCTGTCGATACCGAAAACCACTTTAATAACTAGTATACGCGGAGTGTTGATCCAGAACGAAGTGGATGGTTTTGGTGAACGTGTTGATTTGAAGAAAGAGAACGATTTTGGATGACCCCTGACATGACTAAAACAGGAGCCGCGCCGGGCCATTGAGGTTCGCCACCTCTAGCGGACACACTTCTTCGATACCATGTCTATTACTTTTGTGATTCGATTTGGGTGCACCCCGCGATTTTGGGAGTGTTGTTTCGCGGTGTTGGGGTAGTAGCTGCTATGCCCAACATCAGTCCGGATCACGCAACTACTAGTATCCTAGTTGGTATTGCCTCATGTACCTTGTCATACTGATTATCCTATTCGCGACCACTACGATTTTGGTTTGTACCTTTAGTATATGGATTGCCCTCTGGTGACTTCCGGTTTTGGGGAAACTACGGTCTTGTATATGCTCTTGGGAATATAAACTGTGTTAAGGGTGGAATGGGCCATGGCTTAACGCTATTTTAATACTTTTACTTTAATGTAGACATATTATAATAGCGTATTGTACTACATAGTAGATAGTTTAACGGATCCTTGAGAGATGGAAAATCCCGTAACATCTCTTAAGTTATTGCACTCATGTTGACACTGGATAGGAGATGTCAAACCCCGTAAACATCTCTGACGCCGTCACACTCATATTTCTTATTCGATTTGACTTACATGAGATATTTTAGTCCTGACTCGAGTGTTTTGTCTTTTCATTACGCTCGGGTCAGCCTGAGCATTTCAGATAAGGTTGAAGATCTATTCTGGAGGACGAAGACGGAGTTTGGTATTACATCATTTGTATTCTACTACTGTATTATTTTTCCGCTGCATTGTTGTATTATCTCTGATATGTATGTAACTCTGATTTATGATGTATAATAATAATCAAATTTATTTATTTAACAGCTTCATGAACTGTTATTTTATTATTATATCTTGTTCCTTCCGCTGCGAGATTTTGAGTTTGTTTCTGTTCTTTCCTTTCTTTTCTTATTTAACCCCATTAACCATCCGCCCTTTTGAATGGTTTAGAATCGGCACGTGTGTCTGATTTGTCGATTTAAACTGTCCAAAAAGGCGGGTCGTTACATTATAGGTTAGTTTATAAATTTTTTATATATATATAGTTATAGCATGACCGTTATATATAAAGATTTTGTTATGTTGATGTATCTATATATAGTTTTAAGATTAGTCAATATTTGAAAATCTACGCAACTTTTGTGTATGGTCAGCGAATACGTGTTATTTCCTATAAGTAATATAATGTGTTACTTATATCTATATCTGAGTTATTTAAATTTATGTTGAAAATTTTATACTTTATATATACAGATCTGTGGTTACGTATATAACTTTGTATAAGTTATATAAACCGCTGTTATATAGATTGTTATAATCAATTTTGAAGTATGTATAATTATAGTATTGCTTTATTTTGGCTTTAAAACGTTATATCTATAATTACTGATATGTTTTGTACGTTTGCATACTTGGGCTGAGTTTGGGTCTGTATATATTATTTTGTATTTACAATATCAATTAAGATATATGCAGCGGTATATGAATAGGTATATGCTCTGATTTAGGTACTAGTATATACGTTTATGTTTATGTTGTATGTACATTGGTTTCATTTTTTTTAGAGTTGTTGTTATATGTTTTTCATTGCTGGGTAAAAGGATGATGTATATACGTTTATAATGATATATTTTTATATATGTATGAATTTCAAAAATATGTATATATATAGTATATATGTTTGATTTTATATATAGGTCAAAATTTAAAACTATGACATTTGAAAACTATATATACACATTTAATTTAACATATGTTTAAATCTGGAATACGATTTAGTTATATAGATAAGCTCACCTATACCACTTATCATCATCAATTCAATTCTGATTTGTTCCATCAATTCCTGTTATCAGCTTTGATCGTTGAAATCGTGCTAATTTTGCTTTGCTTGGATTCGTAACTCAATTTCAGTGTTTGTATATGTGTTCGTATACGTGTCCTCTCCTGATCTATCTAGCCTCGAAAGGTGAGCAAGCACTCACGATTAATGTTCTTATATTTATTAAATTTGATTTCAATTGAAATGACAATTGAAATATGCTGCTGCTAGTTATTTACATTGCTATATATATGCCATTATCTGTAACTGTTCACCTGTGACATCTGACACCATTATCTGTTATTTATCACTGATGATATATGCCATTATCTGTAACAGTTCACCTATGACATTTGACACCATTATCTGTTATTTATCACTGATGATATATGCCATTATCTGTAACTGTTCACCAGTGACATCTAACACCATTATCTGTTATTTATCACCGATGATATATGCCATTATCTGTAACTATTCACCTGTGACATCTGACACCATTATCTGTTATTTATCACTAATGATATATGCCTGTTACTAATTGTTATATTATTATCATATCTGGTATCACTCTGCAAGTTCCCTGTTAGTATAGAATTCACTATGGGTTGAAATGATACATACCCGAACGATCTGTAGAATAGGAGAAAATCGTTATGGGTTGAAATGATAAACCCAATCGATTTTAATTGAATTGAATTTAGGGGATTGCGGGTTGAAAGGATATATACCCGTATATATTTTAATTACGGATTGAAATGATAAATATCCATATCACTTGACTATAGGGTAGAAAATTATATACAGACACCGTTGGTCTATATATAAATATTTTGAAAATGATTTCTATGGTTTTGAAAAGAAATATATGGTTTTAATAAATATTGATTTTAAAGATTTATTAAAGTTGATTTAATAAAGTTGATTTGAATCAATATAAAATATGTTTAAGTATTTATGTAAAATTTATATTTTCAAATATAGAGTTTATAATGTTTCAGGTTGAAAGATAAATTTGAAATTGATTTGGAATTCTTAATTATTTAATAATTATACTTAAATAAGTTTGATTTGAAATCTATTAAATTTGAAATTTTAAGATATGTTTTATAACTTGAATTTGATTAAAAAAATGGCTTAAATGAATATTTCAAACATATATAAATTTAAATGGGATATTTTGTTTATATAAATTTGTGAATTGAAGATGTATTTAGATGTATTGAAATGATTAAAGAAATATCTCAAAAACTAAATGTAATGAAATTAAATTGAGATATAAATGGAATTATCAAATTTAGTTTTTGAAATGTGGAATATTTAAAGCTTTGGAATATATTGAAATTTAATGGTTTATTTTGTGTTTCAAATCTGTATTTGAAATTGATAATTCGAAATGGTCTATTGAGAAACTGAATCGAGTTGAAATTTATGAATTGAGATTGAATTAAGTTGAATTTGGAAGTTGAGTTAATTTGAATCGATTTGTGAATTTGTGGAAGCTATTTTATTTTATAAAGTATTTTTAAACTATATCTACAACTATTTATATTTTAATTTATAAATTATTTTTATATAAACTATTTTATATAAATCATTTTCAATATATATTATTTTATTATAAACTATTTTAACTTATAACTATTTTATATAAACTATTTTTATTTTATAAACTATTTTATTATATACACTAATTTTAATATCTAAACTGTTTAAGAGGAAAGTGTTATGAATTCCAAAATGTTATGATTTCAAACTATAGTTTCAAAGTGTTGTGAATTTCAAAGTTTTGATTTCCAAAGTGTTTTGATTTTAAAAGACTTTCGATTTCGAAAGCGATATAACTTTGGAAAGTGATATGGTTTTGGAAATGGATCTATTTGAAGTGAAAATGATATCGTATGGATATGGTTTGAAATGGCAATGATATTTTGATTTTGAAATATAAACTATTTTGAAAGTTTATTAAATGACCAATCGGTGTAATAATTACGTAGTTATTGAAGAGTCCGGGATCGGTTAGGGACATACTCTCTGTCTAAATCGAAAACCACTTTAATAACTATTATACGCCGAGTGTGATCCAGAATGAAGTGGTTGGAATGATGACGTTGCTGGATTTGAAGAAAGAGAACGATAATGGATGACCTTGACACTTGTGTCAAATTGGAAATGACTTAAATAAGAGCCGTGCCGGGCAAGTGAGGTTAGCTACCCCTAGCGGACACACTTCTTCGTAAACTACTCATTACTTGTTTTGATTGGTGCGCACCCTTGATTTGGGAGTGTTGTTTCGCGGTGTTGCGATCGTTGCGGCGATGCGTTCTCACCAGTCCGGATCAGGCAAACGGTAGTTTCACTACCTTGGGTATTGCCTCATGTGCCTTGTCATACTCGTATCCCTATGCGCGACCACTACGATTTGTTTTGTGTTATACCTATGGAGTACTCCCTGATAACCCACTAGTTTACGGTGGAGTTTACAGTGCTGTATAGACTATGATTCTTATATAAAATGTTTTAAGGGGGATAATGGTAACGCCTTAATGCTATTTTGATACTTTATATTACTGATAGGCATTATCTACTTAGTGTACACTACTACATAGTAGATAGTTTAACGGATCCTTAGAGGATGGTTATCCCAAACATCCTTTGAGTTACTTGTATTTCAGTCATTATTTCAATTGAGTTGGATTTATTGATATAAGAATGTTAATCCTGACTCGAGTGTTTTGTGTTTTCTTTACGCTCGGGTCAGTCTGAGTGTACCAGTATTCGAGACTCACCTTTGGAGTTGGAGCTTCTCTTAGAGATCCAGCTATCTATCCTGCTTCCAGTTGTTCGGTCGATTCCAGTGATGCATTCAGATCTTGCATTTGATTATTGTATTGAGACATCTATGTACTCGTGACTTCTGTTGTATCTTGTTTAATTCTGTTATATATATAGTAGCTTCATGAACTACTATTCTTTTGTTTCCGCTGCATTATTGTTATATTACTCTGTGTCTGTGATCTGTGATTATTTTATTTACTGTATATGCTGAGTTTTGCCAAATTTAAATTAACAATTCGGTATTTTGAATTATTCAAGTCAGACATGCGTGGTTTTATTGTCGATTTGAATGGTCCAAAATAGCGGGTCGTTACATGCATCTTATGATCGAGATATTTTATATGCACCCGGGAAAGCCAACGTAGTAGCTGATGCGTTAAGTAGGAAGTATGCTATTGTTTGTTGTTTGGTAGTAACTCCAACTCTTCTAGAAAGAATAGCCAATAAATAAAGATAAGAAGGAAGATATTCAAGCTTTGAAATAGATAGCCACGGAGTATTACGGTTGAATGGGCGAATTTGTGTTCCAGATGTGGAAAATCTTTGGCACGAGGTGTTAGGTAAATGTCACAAATCCAAACTCGGCGTTCATTTGGGAGTTAACAAAATGTATAGAGATATGAAGCATGCATTTTGGTAGAGAGGTATGAAAATGGACATATCCATTTATGTTAGCAGATGCATAAATTGTCAAGAACTCAAAAGCGACCAACAGAAAGTTGCTTGGTTACTTAAGCCGCCGGAGATTCCAGTTTGGAAGTGGGATCAAATATCAATGGATTTCATTAATGTTTTACCTCGAACGAGGAAAGGGAACGAAGGCATTTAGGTTATCATAGATCGATTAACTAAAAGTGCACACTTCATTCCAATTAAGCCAACAAGGACCGCTGCAAGCCTGGAAGATATATATATGAAGGGGATAGTACAATTGCATGGAGTTCCGAGCAATATGGTAAGTGATCGGGATCCAATCTTTAATAGTCAGTTTTGGGAAGCATTACAGACATCTTTGGGAACAAGGTTGAATATAAGCATTGCCTATCACCCCTAAACTAATGGACAGACGGAGAGAGTTAACCGCGTTTTGGAAGATCTTCTTAGGGAATGTATTCTAGACTTTGGAGGCTCTTGGGAAAATCATCTGCATTTAGTAGAGTTCTCTTATAACAACAGTTATCAAGTTAGTATTGGCATGGCACCGTATGAAGCTCTATATGGTCGTCTGTGCAGGTCACCAACATGTTGGATCAATACTGGAGATCGGTTAGTACTTGGTCCTGATATGATACGAGAAGCTTCAGAGAAAGTCGACGTAATTAGAAAGAAGGTAAAGGAAGCCCAGAGCATACAGAAAAGTTATGCGGACCAAAGGCATAGAAATATGGAATTCTCAGTTGGAGATTCAATCTTTTTAAAAGTCTCTCTGATGAGAGGAGTAGTGAGTTTGGAAGGACGGGTAAGTTAGCACCTCGATATATTGGACCATTTCCCATTCTTGAATGAATTGGCCCACTAGCTTGTTGAGTGCAATTGCTAGAAAGGTTGGCAGAAGTGCACAATGTTTTCATGAATCTCATTTAAGGAAACATGTGCATGACCCAAAGCAAATCATAGAAACAACTGCTCAGGAAGACTTGGAGGTGGAACCGAATTTAGCAATTATCAGACGTCCTATTTGAATCGTTGATTGTGATGAAAAACGATTAAGGAGGAAGGTGGTAAGGTTAGTCAAAGTTCAATGGAGTGGAGATGTTGAGGATTGCACTTGGGAAACGGAGGATAGAATAAAAAAGGCATATCCCGAGTTTAGAATTGAAGAATGAACTGTATCATTATAGTGTACTCACCGCCTATGGTGTAGTCACTTATTCATACTTTTGTATATGTTCCATCATATCGAATATATTTCCTTTTGACCTATTTTCTTCTTATCTTAATTTCGAGGATGAAATTCTTTTAAGGAAGGGATTCTGTAACGACCCGTAAATATATCGCTTTAAATAAATGATCGTATAGTCTTATCGATATAACAACAATTTGTTAAACAATTATTATTATTAATTTATATGGTTTTATAAATAAAATATGTTCGTTTTTATTAGTAAAGAATGATAGAAAAAATTATTTTCAAAATTTGTTTACAAAAATAGGCATATTAATTTGAAAGAGAAAATATGACCGAAAATGGGAGTCAGGATTTGTAATGATACAACGTGTGGAAGTTGTGCAACGGTGTAGGAGTATGTTACCTACACATATACATGTACATATGCATACATGCACATAATTATATATACCAAAAAATATAAATATAAAGTATAATATAAAATATATAAGATATTTTAAGAAAACTTACTCCTTAAGCTTTTATAAGTCAACATATGTACACATGAGAAGATGGAAGTGATATGCACAAGGGGGGCCTTCTTGCCGTGCTTTGGAGGAGGGAAGGTGTGTAGGAGAAGCCTTGAAATGGTGATGCAAAGGTGATGTGTACATGTCTTCCTTTATACTCTTCTTTCCTCCTATAAATACCCTACCCTCTTCTCTTCTTTTTCATTCATTTTCTTCTTCATATTCTCAAGCTTTTGCTTCCTCTTTAATGGCTTCCATCCTAAGGGAAATTGATGCAGCAGCGGATAACAAAAATGGTGAAACGGTGAAAGTAGGAATCGGTGGATTGAAAAATACCAAAGGCCCAAATCCGTTAATCCAAGGATGCCGGATTCTAGCTATCTCAAACACGTTGATCACTCACGATACCGTGTTTAAAGATCTACAATTCTTCAGACGGTGATCAAGCGCACTTGATACCGTGAATTGGCTTCTACGATCGTTGATCCGAGCGCACTCGAATGTCGAAAGAGGAGATAGGAGATTACACTCAACTACCAATTTAAGAAGTGGCACAAAGCACACAAACAAGTTTTATTCAAAATCAACTAACTATTACAAATGACCAACACTCCCTATTTATAGGGTTACAACTCACGCACTTCCATGACACAACACTTAGGTCGTAAACGACCTAACAGACGCGACCTACGACTTATATACAAAGCGACATAAGAAATCATGTTACAACACATTACAACGACATAAGAAATACGACATAATGACCTAAAATACAACACACACACGGCAGCAGCGACCTAAGCTCCTCCAGCGACTTAAGTCTTGCGACCTATACTTGAGCGACTTAAAAAATGGATGGCAGTGACCTAACTTCGCAGCAGCATAAGGTCGAATGACCTAAAAACATTGCTTCAGGAAATCTTCGCGACCTAAGGCCTCGCGACCTATAGTGAGCGACCTAAAGTGAGCGACCTATAGTGAGCGACCTAAAGTGAGCGACCTATCTTCCCTTATCTTCTCGCGACCTAACTTAGGTCGTATCTCTTCTCCGCGACCTAACATATGTCGTAATTCATTCTCGCGACCTAGCTTAGGTCGTAACTCGTTAGGTCGTTTGAGTAACTCGGAGTGGCCTAAAGGAATGAGTAACTTGTTATGTCGTTTGAGCGCCTTATTCTTTAACTCGTTAGCTCATTCCAGCTGGTTATCTTCCTCGTTAGGTCGTACGCGACTTAACAGCACGTTAGGTCGCTCGCGACCTAAGACTGGGTCAGTTTGGGCTGCATCATCCTCCCCCGGTTGGGAAAAATTCGTCCTCAAGTTTGCTCCCTCCTCTTCCACAACAAGCGCATCCCCATGAAACGGAATCAAGTATTTGACGTTAAAAACGTCTGCAGTGTGAATATCTTCTGGCAATTCCAACTGATACGCATTATCATTGACCTTCTTCAAAATTTTCACTGGTCCAATTTTTCGAGCTTTCAACTTGTTGTAAGTTTCAACAGGAAAATGATCTTTTGTCAACACGGCATAAACCAAGTCACCATCTCTGAAATTCACACTCCTTCGCTTTTTATCTGCCAGTTGTTTATATTTTTCATTCGCCTTCTCCAATCGTTCCTGAACGATTTTATTACATTCTGTCAATCCGTCAACAAAATCAACAGCCCGCTTAACTGTCCCCTTCGGTTGTGGCACTATCGTCAAACCCAACGGACCCTTTGGCACGCTTGAATATACAACTTGAAACGGATTGTAACCAGTACTTCGATTAACAGCATGGTTATGTGCAAATTCTGGCTGACACAACTTCATATCCCAACTCTTCAAGTTATCTTTCACAAGACATCTCAATAAATTTCCCAATGATCTATTCACCACTTCCGTTTGCCCATTTGTTTGCGGATGATAGGCGCTACTAAAATTCAGCTTCGTTCCAACCATCTTCCACAAACTCAACCAAAAATGGCTTAGAAATCTAGTATCCCGATCAGAAATAATAGATTCAGGTAGCCCATGCAATCGATACACCTCTTTAAAGAATAACTGAGCAACACAAACGGCATCAGCTATCTTCTTACAAGCTATGAAATGTTCCATCTTCGAAAACCTATCCACTACAACATATATTGAATCATTCCCCCTTTGAGTTCTTGGTAACCCCAAAACAAAATCCATACTGATATCAACCCATGGTCTAGTCGGCATGGGTAAGGGCATATACAATCCCGCATTCGTCGCTGTTCCTTTAAAAACTTGGCAAATATGACATCTCTCCAAAAACTTTTCAACTTCCCGCTTCAACAAAGGCCAATAATAAGATTGAGAAATCAGTTGCAAAGTACGATCTCTACCCACATGACCTTCCTCATCCAACTCCTTAACAATCTTCATTCGTAAGCTGCACTCCGGTATACACAATCGATTCCCTTTAAAAAGAAAACCATCCACCAATACAAACTCATCCGTCTTTCCCTCCTTGACTTCATCTACAAACTTCGCAAAGTAAGGATCATCAACAAATAATTCTGGCAATACATCAAACCCCGTCACTTCAACCTTCATTGTAGTCAACAAATGATTTCTCCTGCTTAATGCATCTGCCACACGGTTCGTAATTCCCGACTTATGCTTCACCACAAATGTAAATTGTTGCAGGTATGCGATCCACGAAGCATGCCTAGCTGCAATTTTGTCCTGTCCCTGCAAATGCTTCAACGCTTCATGATCAGTATATAGAACAAATTCTTTATGGAACAAATAGTGTCTCCAATGTTTTATAGCTTGAACAATTGCATAGAATTCCACATCATAAGTATTATATCTCATCTTGGCTCCCGATAGCTTCTCACTGAAATATGCAATAGGACGTCCCTTCTAACTCAACACCCCTCCAATTCCAACCTTTGATGCATCAGTATGTAATTCAAACAACAACTGAAAATCTGGTAATACTAGAATTGGTGTTGTCGTTAATAATCCCTTGATTCTCTCAAAAACAAATCCTGCTTCCTTTGACCATGAAAACTTCTTCCCCTTCATACAATCAGTAACTGGTGCCATCACGCTACTGAAGTGTGGAATAAACCTTCGGTAGAATGATGCTAAACCATGAAAACTTCTAACTTCTGTTATCGTCCTGGGTTGTGGCCAATTTCTGATTGCTTCAACTTTATTCTGGTCCACCTGTATACCTCCTTCAGATATAATATATCCCAAAAATAAAACACTATGCGTCATGAACACGCATTTCTTCGTTGCAGCATAAAATTGTTCTTGTCGCAGTATCATCAACACTTCTCGCAGATGATGCAAATGTTCTTTTGTGCTTCTACTATATATCAGTATATCATCAAAATACACCACCACGAATTTCCCAATGAATGGTCTAAAAATCTGATTCATTACTCGCATAAATGTACTTGGTGCATTCGAAAGACCAAACGGCATAACCAGCCATTCGTACAACCCTTCTCTCGTCTTGAATGTTGTCTTCCATTCGTCCCCTGGTCTGAGTTGGAATTTGATGATAACCACTCTTCAAATCAATCTTCGAAAAGATAGTAGCTCCGCTCAACTGATCTAACAAATCATCCAATCTAGGCATAGGAAATCTGTATCTCACTGTAATCTTGTTTAGGGCTCGACTATCAGTACACATCCTTCACGTTCCATCCTTCTTTGGCACTAACAAAGCTGGTACAGCACAAGGACTTAAACTTTCCTACACATGCCCTTGTTCAAGCAACTCTTCCACTTGCCTTCTCAACTCCTCATGTTCCTTTGGACTCATTCTATAATGTGGTCTATGAGGTAACACAGCTCCTGGAACAAGATCAATTTGATGTTGAATGTCTCTCAACGGCGGTAACTCCGTTGGTAGCTCCTCAGGTAATACATCGTCAAATTCTTCCAGCATTGGTTTTACTTCGTCAGGAATCTCAACCACTTCATTACTCTCACGTCCAATCAACAAAAATACTTCAGGCTCCTCTTCTACTTCCTTAACAAACTCCTTCAAAGATAGCAAAGTTTTAAGTTCTTCAATCTCCTCCAACTTGCTTTCTTCTTGTTGTCGCTTCTTAGGAATTAAAGTAATTTTTGTACCTTCAAACATGAAACTATAACTGTTAGTGCGACCATCATGTTGCACCGCTCTATCATACTGCCATGGTCTCCCCAACAACAGATGGCATACGTCCATATCCACAACATCACACCAAATTTCATCTTTGTATTTCTTCCCAATTGAAAAATTAACACAATCTCTTCGTCCAACCTTCACCTCCCCACCTTTCCTCAACCAAGCTAACTTGTAAGGCTTCGGATGCTTCTCAGTCTTTAATGCTAACTTCTTCACAGCTTCTGTAGATATGATATTATCACAGCTTCCCGCATCAATGACAAACTTGCAAACCCTTCCCAAGATAGTGCATGTTGATTGAAAGATGTTACTCTGCAACCAGCTAATCTCTTCCTCTTGCTTTGGTGTTAAACAAGATCTCTTCATCATCAATGAATACCCTTCATCTCCCTACACATTTTCTTCCGCCTCATCATGTAGTGAATTAGAACATTCAGCTTCTACTTCCTCATCCTCTGCCTCAGCAATCATCGCTCGTTTCTTTGGCTTTGGACATTCATTGCTTTTGTGACCAATCTCCTGACAATTGAAACATTTGATACCACTATTGATCCTGGTCTTAGCAACTTCATTAACAACCGGTTTTGCAATAGCCTTCGAAACATTCGCATTACTACTAGCCCCTTTCATTGGATTGTTAGAATTTGTAAACACACCACCTCCTCATCTCCCTTGTTTCTCCCAAGCAAGTGCTTTCTGATGTGCTTCAGCAATAGATTTGGGATCAAACATATTCACCATGTCTTGAATCTGCATTCTCAACCCTCCAACAAATCTAGCTATTAACTGTTCCTCCGTCTCCATGATATCATTCCTCGCAATTAATTGATAAAATTCATCAGCATAATCATTAACAGTCTTTGTTCCCTGTCTCAAGTTCTGCAAACGTTGATACATAAGAGATAGATAATTGTAAGGTAAGAAAGTAGCTTTCATCAATTTCTTCATCTTCTCCCATGATTCAATCTTTGACTTTCTCATTCTCTCCCGTGCTAATTTAGTTTGTTGTCACCATGCCATAGCTCTTCCTTTCAAACGAGTAGCAACCAACTTCACTCTACGATGCTCGGGAACTTCTTTAAAGTCAAAAATCTCTTCAACATTAGACAACCAATCAAGGAATTCTTCAGCTTGCATACTACCCTTGAATTCTGGAATTTCAGTTTTCATCCCCGACTCCCATCTACGATCATCTTCAACATCCCGATATGCATTTCGTACTTGGTCTCGATCTCGATAATGAATATTACTTCTTTCACTCTCTTCGTCATAATCACGAGTACTACGGTATCGATCTCGACCATCAACATCTCTTCGATCATGCATGTCTCTTCTACTATGTCTTTCATCATCCTGATATGGCTCATCTCCAAACTCACGTTTGGTTCTTCTCTCTTCATGTCTATATTCATGGCGATCTCTTCTCATCGAAACTAATGATTCTCTTCTACCTCGATCAAATTGTGGCGACACCCTCCTCGCTTCCGTAACCGATGGCGAAACTCTGTTTCCTCCATGGTTCGAGACTGGCGACCTTCTCCTTTGACCTTGATTCATGTCCATCATCAATTTCTCTAATCTCCCAATACCTTCATCCAACTTCTCATTGAATTTGTAACTAATGTGTTGTTCCATTTGTTCGGCATCTTCTCTTTTGTACAAATCTACAACATTTTGATGACGATTAGCTCTTCTCGGCGGCATTGTTAATCTTCAAACACACTTCAATTCTCGGCCTAGGTCTACAAAATTGAACTTCAACACTTTAACTCGGTTCGACTCAACTCTCGGCCTTGAACAAACAAAATGATCAAATGATGCACGGCTTCAAACTCTTCTCCTCAAATTCTTCAATAAGAATTGGCTCCAAGACTCGGCTTAGCTATGATTGGCTAAGTCTAGCTCCGATACCATGCAGCAGCGGATAACAAAAATGATGAAACGGTGAAAGTAGGAATCAGTGGATTGAAGAATACCACAAGCCCAAATCCGTTGATCCAAGGATGCCGGATTCTAGCTATCTCAAACACGTTGATCATGCATGATACCGTGTTTAAAGATCTACAATTCTTCAGACGTTGATCAAGCGCACTTGATACCGTGAATTGGCTTCTACGATCGTCGATCCGAGCGCATTCGAATGCCGAAAGAGGAGATAGGAGATTACACTCAACTACCAATTTAAGAAGTGGCACAAAGCACACAAACAAGTTTTATTCAAAATCAACTAACTATTACAAATGACCAACACTCCCTATTTATAGGGTTACAACTCACGCACTTCCATGACACAACACATAGGTCGTAAACGACCTAACAATACAACACACGCGACCTAACAGACACGACCTACGACTTATATACAAAGCGACATAAGAAATCATGTTACAACACATTACAACGACATAAGAAATACGACATAACGACCTAAAATATAACACACACACGGCAGCAGCGACCTAAGCTCCTCCAGCGACTTAAGTCTTGCGACCTATACTTGAGCGACTTAAAAAATGGATGGCAGTGACCTAACTTCACAGCAGCATAAGGTCGAACGACCTAAAAACATTGCTTCAGGAAATCTTCGCGACCTAAGGCCTCGCGACCTATAGTGAGCGACCTAAAGTTAGCGACCTATCTTCCCGTGACCTAACTTAGGTCGTATCTCTTCTCCACGACCTAACATATGTCGTAATTCATTCTCGCGACATAGCTTAGGTCGTAACTCGTTAGGTCGTTTGAGTAACTCGGAGCGGCCTAAAGGAATGAGTAACTTGTTAGGTCGTTTGAGCGCCTTATTCTTTAACTCGTTAGCTCGTTCCAGCTGGTTATCTTCCTCGTTAGGTCGCACGCGACTTAACAGCACGTTAGGTCGCTCGCGACCTAAGACTTGGTCAGACTGGGCTGCATCAGAAATAATGTCAAAAATTATTTCAGAAAGAACTAAAATTTGTAGTATATAGTTATATATAGTAAAAATCCTCAAAACGATTCCAAAACTCCTCATTTCTCTTTGTTCTTCATAATCTCTACTTCACTCCACCCTAGGCCGAGCCCACTCATCGCTACACCCTAGGTCGTACACCCCCTAGCCTCCTCAAGACTTGGTCAAGGCATTTAGGAGCTAAAATCCGAAGAATAGTGAGCTTCGGAACTTGAATAGCGAAGCTATAGCGAATTTTTAAGTAAATCGTTTAAAACCCAAGGTGGGAACTCCTAAACTGTTATATAATATGTTGGATGATGATATGATATTGCAAATGGATGTTTATTATGCTTTGATCATCAAGTTCAGATGTTTTCATATGAATGTTGAATATATATACAAGTCACGAATATACACGTCGATAAAGACAAAGGAAATCACTTTCCTTGAACTAATGAAATGGTGTATATGGAATTGTTAAATCTCTCAAAAATGGGTTAAAATGTATTTGAAATGTTTTATAAACATTTAAAAGTTTTTTGGTGAAGTTTGAAAAGAAATATAAAATTTAGTCAAAAATAGTCGCGTAACAGTAGTTCGCGATTTCGAGTTATAAAAGTCAAATGAGTGTAAAAGTTGGAATATAGCTCAGAATTCTTCGAGATAAGAATTCTCTGAACTATTATATCCATAGTTTTCCAACGAAGAAATAAAATCGAGATTCCGATAAGTAGATTTTGAAATATGAGAAAAAGAATTTTTGGAAAAATACCGATTTTGCAGTTCGGGATCCAAAACTGGATTTCTTTGAAAACGATGTTTGAAATTTTTAAAAATATAGAATAAATCTTATAAATTTTTTAAAAGTGATTTGAGTAATAAAAATTGATTTTCAAATAATAAAAAGCCGTTTTGATTAATATAGTTGAAAAGGCACTTTCCACAGCACTTTTCAGCAGCACTTTCCTATAACTTTTCATTTATAGCTTTAAACTTAACAATTCTGTTACAAATCTTTAAGAAATGTTTTTAAATGGTTTATGAAGTGTTTTAAAGATGATTTTATTGGAGTGATTAAATATTTAGAATCGATCAAATAACTTGACCGCTTTATGGGTGTCAAAGGGATAGTGTCTAGGCTTGAGTTTGAAAAACCAGTTTCTTGCTCTCTCTGGCTATTCGGACTGGCCCAACGGAGGGGATGGTGAATTTGGTTTACTCGGATCAATATCTTCCTAAATAAAAATGAAACGATTTCAAATTAATTCCTAGTAAAAAGAAGTTTAGAAGGATATCAAGGGATTTTATAAGAGAGGTTTCATATTTCCGTATATACCGGAAAGAATGTTTTATAAATGTATATCTCCAAAAGAAATTTCAATAAAAGAATTTAATCAATTAAATAATGATTCCCTATTCACTTGACCTCTTTTATCGATGATTGGTTCAGAGAAACCGGGGTCGGATTTGGATAATTCCTGTCCGAAGACCACTTCGAACCAATTTACGTATTAGAAGTGAAGATATGAAGATAATTATGGAAGATGGAATGTAGGGCTACTTGTCACTGACCCTCGGGGTAAATTTCCCATATTATATTATGTGGCAATAGTTCTTCATTTAAGATCTTCGACCCAAGGACTTCTCGCCACTAATCCTAGGGATAATTCCCGATGAGATGTGGTAGGAGAGTGCCTTCGGTTTCGTTCAGTCCCAGAATGAACTTGTATGGATGGATGTGTGATAATGCATTCTGAGATTTCATTATTGACTTTTATAAACGTACATCTGTTTGATGGCGGAGAAGGCAACTTCTCTTAGCTTAACTCCTTTCTTTGAGACGAATGAGCTCAGGGGTTGTATGTTTGTGAAAGTCAATAGAGATCAAAGGAACGGCAGCGTGGCATTCAAAGGAAGATGATGTGCTATGTGAAAGGTAATCGTTACCTCGAGCCTCACACCCGGAAATGGCCAAAACATGGTAGATGCAGCATGGCTATGTGGTTCGCAACCATTAGGGTATGATCTTCCCCTTCAAGATAAATTTCTACCCGCTATGACGTTCGTGTTTAAATTATTATAGTGTATGCTAAAATACGTCTTGGATAGGTCGTTAACGACTGGGGTGATGACATATTCGGTACTATCTAGTGAGAAAGGTAGGTCGGTCTTGTGTTGGTAGAGGTGCAGATGTTCTATTGACCTCTGTAAATTCCTCTAGAGATGTACTGCCAGAAGGTAGTCCCTTCACCTGGTCATTTGTATGGAATCCATTCTCCAATAAGTGCCTGCCATTTTGTTTGTAGAGCCTAGCATGTTGGAATTTAATAATGGTAACAATTTCAGCTAAGATTAATAAGTTTATTTGTAAATGTTCTCAAAGATATGTCATTAAAAATAATATCAAGTATTTTGACGTAAAATGTTTTGGTTATCATAAGGTAAAACCAATTCCGTTTTTATGTGCGGCGTGGTCTTATGAGATACCTTTTTGTTTTCAAAACGCGTATTTTGGGTTCTCACACCAGTTCCATGACTGACCTAGAGTTTATTTTTTTTCCTTTTAAACCTTGGGTGCCCTATTTTCCCACGTAGCCAAGTAGTCAGGTTTCTGTTTAGCGTATTCTGGGGAGGAGGATGCCAGAAGATATTTTTGGAGCATGAAGCTGGAGCACCCGATGGGGATATCTATCTATCTATTTTTGTATTCCGCTGTTTCTAAGTTACTCAGTACCAGCAAGTGTTGGAGCAGGCAGTTATAACTGTTCCAGGCTGGGTTAGAGCATAAAAAACTCTGATGTACCCTAGTGATGGTGATTGTATGTACTATTTATCTATTTAACGTAATGTGAGAATTTGTGTTTCTATCTTTTACTTTGCCTTACCCCTTAAAATCTGCTTCACCGGAACTTGGATTTACGGCATGTGAATAACGTAGATGTATTAGTGTCGATTTCTGAGAGTCGAGGAAATGGGTCTTCACATGGCGAAGTGAGCCGCTAAAAATTCATGGCGAGGAATCATCAATATATTTTTATGATAGAATTTTGATTGTTTGATATGTGATGTTGTGATGATATATTCTCTATGATGAATGATTATTTGTAATTTGGACGAATTATGTAAACAAATTATGTTATGATATATTATGTTATACATAATTTGTGTATGAAAACTCTTAATTTAAAAATGGTTTTATTTTTACCAATAAAGTATAAAGAAAGAGTATAAGATTTAAGGAAATTTATTTTATGATTAACAAGTGTTTTGAGAAAGGTTTTTAGGAATGAATTGAAATATTTTCCTAATTATGTTAATTTGTTTTAAATTGTATTGATAAATATTGAAGTGTAAAACTTGATATCTTGCTCTACTGCTATTCATTCGTCTAGGAAGTAGATTCAATCGACTGAATCTTTAGAAAATTTATTCCTAAAAGTAAATTTTAAATTAATCATCTTCTACTATTTTTCAGTCAACAGATTCATTCGACCGATGAGTATATTCAGTCAACTGAACCTGTGTGTTCTCTGATTTTCTGAATGTTTCCTTACATTTTCTTATATATTTGATTATATTTCTATTTTATTTAAAAATCACGATGCTTGGTGTTTTTCGCTCTTGTATGTTATATTGTGAATTTTCCAAAGAATAATTATAATGGTTGTAAATGGATTATAATGTTAAATGTTAAATGTAAATGGATTAAATCCAAAGAATAATTATAATGGTTATAAAATGAAAATGTTAATACAGTTTAATCCATTTTCATTTTAGTAATCTATTTTCTTAATATAAATTTATTTGAAGCTAACTTATGACTTGGAAAATTTATACTTGGGATTTGTAGTAATTTTTCATAAATATTTAAAGTTTTGAATTGAACCAAGAAATAAATATTTTGAGAAAATGGAATTTGATTTTAAGAACTATTCAAAGAATATTTATGTATAATGTTTTCAATAACTAATAATGACTTTCATTTTTTTAGTAAAGCTAGTCGGCTTTATAGTGGGTCATGCCACTGTATATAAATGATAAACAGGTGTTCTGCACATGCACAGAACATCTATCATGGTTTTATAGTGGCCATTCCACTGCATAAACAAAAATTAGACGGCCTCAAAAGAGGGGGGACCACTGTCAACTACAACGGGACTAGGCCCCATTACATGGAGAAAATCTAAGAAATGAGCCGTAATATCTGGATCAAACCCGGAAGAATCTGAGGAGTAAATATAATTTTGATCCCATGTGCCATCCTCGAAAATAAGCTTATTGTCATCACCATCCTCACCATCACATGATAGAGAAAGGCCATTACCAACAACATGATAAAATAACCTCCTTATCTCTCCATTTCCACCTACTAACATATAATAACAATCAACTCCGGACTATATCGCATCTGAGATCTCAATGAACCCAAGTCTTCTCTCTGGAGTTCCACTCAATCACAGGAGACGGGATGACAGCAGCAACAGAAGGAATACCAGGAACAATAGAAGACTCACTAATGACAGGAGAAGGAGCAGCATCAATGTTACAATCAGGGACTTGACGGATCTCGACAAGGACATCAGGAGGGGGACTGGGGTCCTCTAGTAAAGTGGGGCGCGACTTAGGAACCCACTTACTGACCGAAGGCCTAGGAAGGGGGATCTTAGCCGGGATAGGAAGAGGAGGGTCACTAGAAGAATCAAGAGGAGGGATGTGCTTGCATGAGAGCGCCACATGATCAAAACAGTGACAAATCTCGTAGATATCAGGTTTCCATCCATAGTGAACATCAATTTCTGCTACCTGACCATCAGGCGGACATACTCTGAGCTTGAAAGGAAGAGGCCTGGAAGGGGAAATTTCAATCAGAGCTTTCGCATATACAATCCTACCTCTAGCCACTGTGTTCGAATCTAAACACTTAAGATCTTCAACCAAGCTAGCAATCCAATTCAATCCAAGCGACGATTGAAGAACAGTGGGAATATGAAAGAAGTGCGCCCAAACAGGATTATGGATTATGTAAAATGAATTTAGAAATATTTTCATTATTGTTGGTTTTTATTAAAAATAAATTTTACTTGAAAAGATACTTATAAACATATATTATGGATAATTAAATTTGAATAAAGGTATAAATTAATATTTTGAATAGAAAATTGGATTTTTAATCATAATAAGTCTTATTGAAATTGTTCTATGTTTGAAAGAGTAAACACTATTTTGATAAGAATTGAGTTCTAAAAAATTAATAATTTAGAAATTGTGTGAAAATAAATGTAATTAAATTTTTGTAAATAAAGACATATTTGGGGAATTTGATTTTTGAAGTAAATGATTGGTTAGAGAATGTTTTGTATATATGTTTGTGAAGATCTTTTGTAAATTTAGGTCTAAAGTTATTGATTATAAATTTAAAGTCGAGCTATGTTTTGATAAATTATTACTTTAGAAAGGTTTTGGAAAGAAGATATAAATTTTTAATTTGAGAAAGTAAGATTAAATTTAAGGATTTGTTTTATAAAGATAAAATTTTCAGAATTTGAAATTTTGAGTTTATAAATATTTTGAGTCTTTTACATTATGTATGTGCATTGGAAATTTTTTTGAAAAGTTTTATACAATGAAAAAAGTTTTGAAGAAGATAAACTTATAGACTATTATATTCCATTATTTTGAGAATTGTAAATAATAATAAAATGTTTAAGTACTTGGAAATGTATTAAGATGTTTGTACCATAAAGATTTGTATGTTGAAGTAATGATATGGATTTATAAAAGATATATCTGTGATTTTATTTGAGTGTTATGAATTTTTAGAAATTATCGTACCATAGAGTTTACTCCGTAATTTTCTGGGAATTTCAATATTTGAATTATTTTTTATTGTGATTCATGGTTACTGTCCCAAATGAGTTGTTCAACTCATAGCCCATGACCACAAAGTTGGGCAGGGGAAGATAAGCCATTATCTTCTTGAGACCACTGAGGAATTTGTTAATTAATGATATTTTATATGAGTTTGTATTATTTTGATATCTATATATAAAGTTTTAAATTAAAAAAAGGTGGAGTAAAGCTAATTATTTTAGCTTGTTATACATATTCCCTACGGGAAATTACGAAGATGCAATTTTCTTAAGGGGGAGTCTGTAATAACCTGGTGTTGAGAAATAATTAATTAAAGATAATGTTGCTGATTTAATTAGCTAAGGTGGATTTTCAAAGATTTAATAAAAAAGATTTGGATTTATTTGTGTAAATATGAATTTAAAATGATTTATAATATGACAAAAATAATTCTATATTTTACAAAATCTATCAAATATAGTATTATTAGAAAATGTGGTTAGTAATCTATTTTAAAAATAAAAGAAGTATTATTTAATTTAAAAAAATAGTTTTGGAAAATTATTTATTTAATATGTTTTAAAATAAAACAAGTTATAATATGAAAATAATATTTTATAAATTTATATATGAATAAGAAATGAAGATTTGTGTAGTAATATTTTCTAGGTAAAGATTTAATTTAGTTTTGATTAATAAATAGAATTTTATTAAGTAGGCTAAAGATAATAGTTTTGATGCTCTTAAATAAGATAAAGAAATTTACGAAATATAAAATTCTATGAAAATTCTATAATGTTTAGTAAACACTTTAATAACATAAATAAGAATTTTGCATGAAGTTTTATAGTGTTTTGTGTTGATTGAAAAATGGTTTATAAATGAAGGATTAAAACAAAATAAAATAGGCTATGGTTTGCGTAAAACCCAAAACCAAACATTATTTCATGAAATAAGAGTCTAGACTTTTCTTGTGCAGAGAATTCTTTCCTCATTTCCCAAATTAAATTCATGTTTAAAATTTCTAGAGGATTCATTCATTTTCTTTTGGCTTCATGAAACCATAGTAAAAGAAAAACCCTCCTCTTCAATTAATTAAAATAAAATCATATAAAATCCAATAAATTCCAAATAAAATATATATTGCTCTCAACACCATGCTACACCTTTGTTCAGGAAGAAGTTGGAGTTTTGATCAGTTTTTAAAGCTATGGATCTTCTTTTTTGGGATAGAGTTGAAGTCAAAAGAGTGAAATTTAGTTTTGAGCTTCATTTGGATAAGGTGAGTGATTCTTCACTCACATCTATGTTTATATCATTAAACATTATTTTATATACACGTTGTTCATGAATTTCATATATAATCACCTCCTAAATAATATATATGGGTTGCTTTGATCGCATTTGAACATTATTGTGTTTAATTGGATTTTAAGTTTATTGCAATTGGTAACTTTCTATGCATTAGGAATTCAGTAGACTGAACAAGAGATTCATTGAGTGTACTAGTGTAATTTGAATTGTTTTTCCCTACTCCAGAAATTAAATCGACTAAGAAATTTATTCAGTCGACTGAACTTGTAACGACCCGTAATTTAATCACTTTGAATTTTAATATTTAAAATATTTTTAAATACTTAAATAATGGATTTTATTACTTAAACAAACCTCCTTTAAGTAATAACTAATGATGTGATGTTTTAAAAAAAATTTAGCAAGGCTAGCCAGCTTTATAGTGGGCAATGCCACCATATAAAAATGGGAAAACAAGTGCTCTGTACATGCACAGAACAACTAAAAAGGTTTAGAGACAAAACCACAGAAAATAAAAGCACAGGAGCTAGATAGAAGTGTCTAGACTACAAAATAGAAAATGACTAAGCACCCCCAAAAGAGGAGGAACTGCCACCTCTTACCTCCAACGGTGGACCAAAAATGTGCACGAAACCGGAGAAAAGAGTAGCTAGAATTGAATCATAGCCCACAGAATCTGGGGAGTAAATAAATTTCCTATCCCAGCTGACATCTTAGAAATGACTTTTTTTCGCCTTATTGATCTCGCCAACCCTATTCAGGGCAGACCCTCACCCTCAATGTGATATGTAAGACTACGACCCTCTCCCTTAGTATCGCTGATAAAAGCGTAGAAGGTGTCAGACTCAGGAGAGTAACACATATCAGAAGGAACATGCAGCCATGCCCGGGTGAAAAATTGGTGTTTTAAAATTTAGTTTATAAAAATAATTAGTTTGGAGAAAAATTGAAAATGTGACCGGAAATTATTTTTTGGATTTTTGACTTTTCATCATCTAAAAGTTATCGGAATATGTTGTGTGCACAAGTGTACATGCATACATATTTATATAAATCACATATGAAATGGTTATAAAATTAGGTTAAATATTTACCAAAACTAAATATGGTAAAGTTGACTTTTATTTTGAAAATTTTAAAAGAACAAAAATGTAAAAAAGGAACATCTTTTCAAGCGAAGTGGTGAAGTGATGGAATGTGGTGGAGTGTTCTTATTGGTGACATGTAGAGCAAGGCAAGGGAGAGGATAGTGATATGGCAAAAGGAATGTGGATGGTAGTGTACTTTGAAAATCATTAAAGGTAGAAAGGTAATTTCCTTAATAAATTTTATATAAATTTTTTTTCCCTTTTTCCTTTTTCATTTTTAAAAACACTCATCCTCTTTCCTAAGTTTTCCAAGCTCTTCCATGGCTTCCAAAAAGTCTTAAAATTTTAAAAACCACATCTTTTTCCCTTTTTCCTTAAGAAAAATAGTTAAAACCCCTTGTTTTCCTCTCTATACCTCATATACTCCATATCCAAGCCCAATACCACTCAAACCGTACATGGCCAAGCCCATATTGACCATGGTCGAACCCAATTAGCCTTTTTAAGCTCCAAAAATTCAATCTTTCACAAAGGAAATCCAAGTTCGAATGTCGATTCAAGACATGGTGTTAGTTTGACTTGATTTGATTGCTTTTTGGTGAGCAAAATCTCACCATTATTGTGACGCCCCACCCCGAGACCCACATTAACAAAGAGTATTACTAGGTAATACTGTCTGCTAATGCGGAGAATACGACTGGTTAGGTTCGACCATCTATAACTTTGTCTTAAAAATCTATTGAATACGTCGATAAAAGCTCTAATTTTTTTTCCTCTATCTCAAGTAGATCGACATATCCAATAAACGCTTAATACAAAACTATAGGTGGCTACGGATCTATCAGAACAAAACACAACAACTAAATGCATATTACATCATAGAACAACAAACAACAGATATATACATATATATACAGATACATCCCCAGTGTAATACAAAATGATACACATAAGTGGTATGACGATCACACAATATACAACGAGTCAAAAATATACATATCAAAGTCGACACAAAAAGCTACATAAAAAAGGCGATAGCAAAATATCCAAGCAGAAGAAGAAAGGCTAAGTCCAACGGGTACCCAACCTAAAACACCTCGGTCTGACCCAAGTATAAAATACACAGGTCAGTCTAGCTAAAACAATCAGTTAATATGGATAAACGATAATATGAGTATAACGGTAAGGGTGATATTCTTCTCAAATGAGAAGAAACTATTTTAAGTATAAGTACGGTTACTACAAATGATATAGTATCACTAGCATGAGTATATAACCTCAAAGAGATAAATCAATATCCACAAAACGCTAAATATAGCAAGCCTCGTACCATCGGCATATCACAAATCATCAAAATGGTATAGGGAAAATCATAACTCCTAAAAAGGAGAAATCCCAACCTGCCATATCGGCAAACTCAAAAGCATTTCCAAGAAATCACCACCTCAAAATACGCGATAAAGGCAATACATATATCTCCAAATTGGAGAATATAAATCCAAAATAAATGCCAAAAGGAAAACCTCAAATAACGCCAGTGTAGGCAGCCCAAATCCCAAAGATAAAACTCAAAAGAGTTCAAATTCCCATAAGGTAATCGCCATATATATATATATATATATATATATTATATATCCAATGGCTCGAATGGCCAACTATGAAAAAGGCGATACACTTCGAAAATCACAATAATCAATGAAATCATCTCAAAAATTTGCACGTGCATGTGGCCGAAGCCGGCCAAGTACCGATCTCTCAAGTAAGGTGCCACGCCCGAAGGCAAATACGTCACAATGACAAATACGCTGCAATGGCAAAAGTCTCAAGGACAAATACGCCGCAATGGCAAATGCCGCAATGGCAATGACCCGAAGGTCCAGTACTGGCAATACGTCGCAATGGCAAATGTGTCACAAACTCTCAGATAGGAACACGAAAAGTGTTAACGTGCGTCCAATACCACACGTTCGCACTAAACGGTTTACTAACCGCTAGTAAATGTCACACTCAAAAGCAGTAAAATGTTTACCTCATCTCAACGGTAAACATGACCCGAAGGTCAAAACGATCAAACGGACAAGTCAGGAATTAACCGATAAGATAAACACACATGTCCCATACCACGTGTTTTACCAAATCATTTAATTCTCCTTCTCACTCGCTCGAATAGTGCAGAAACGTGTATTTTATATATAAAATAATTTATTTGAGAAAAAAAGCTTTTAAAACCATTTTCAGAAATCAATTTTGAAAACAATATCTGAAAATTCCCTTATTATAGAGAATAAATATATTTTATGGCTTATAATAATTTTAAAATATTATATAATAATTATTTTAAATGCCAATTTATTTTAAAAATTATTTCAAAATTGTTTGGAAAAATCCGTGCTCGAAATCAAATAAAAATCAACGAAAAACACCAAAACTGACATTCGAAAACATCTTAAAAAATTGATTCATTTTGAATCACAAATTTAAAATTCTAGCTCGCCTATTGATAGGCTTTGTGGTTTTCAAAACAGTTCAGAAATATCACAAAAACAAGACGCAGAAGTCAGAAAACGGATTAGATAACAAGACAGAACACAAAAATGCACACGCCAAAAACAATACCCAGGTCAGAAATCTTCTCCGGGTTCAACGTTTGGACATAATTTGAAAGATTTAATGACCTCGGAATAGTCTAAAATTTGATACACACAAAGTAGAACAATTTATCTATGAACTGAAAAAGGATTCACTGAATTCCAATATGAAATGCTAATGATATGAAATCTCAAACATGGACTGAGGACATGTTGAATTCTTCCCAGGTCTAAAACCCTCTCGGGTTCAACTTACAGACATGGAACAGGTGGCAAAAAGACCTCTAATTGAACTGAAAATTGGTGCGCACATAGTAGAAAACTTCAGCTTTCAAATATACAAAGAATCAATGAATTCCAACTAGAAATGTAAAGGTTACGCTGTCTCGAACATGGACTCAGGCCATGTTTGCAACAGTTCAAAAAAACTAAAATGTGCCCAGGCCTGAAAATCATCTTGGGTTCAACTTGCAGGCTTGAAACAGAGGACCAAACTACCTCATATTGAGCTGAAAATTGGTATGCATATACTAGAAAACTTCAGATTTCAAACAAAAAAAAGAATCAATGAATTCCAACTGAAAATGAAAAAGTTACGCTATCTAAAACATGGACTCAGGCCATGTTTGCAAAACTTCACCTTTCAAACAAAATAAAGATATGATGTCTCTAACATGGACTCAGGCCATGTTTGCAGCAACTCAGAAAACAATGTGTACAGACAAATATCTGGATTTGTATTGATTTTGCAGCAAAGTTTTTAGGTATCAAACGAAAGAGTTTTGCTATGAAAATTTTGCACACTTATACTACAACACATGAACTATCAACAGAAGAAAAGCTGGCAGCATTTCATTGCTGGAAATTAGAGAAAAAGACATGCAAAACAACACCAAAACTAGTTTCACAGAAAACTAAAACATCAACAAAAAAATGCTATTTTTCAATGATTTTTGGCAATTCCAAGCTTTTGCTTCAGCTAGCATTATGTGAGCAGCAACTCACCTACTGTAGTTGTGTAAAAACTTGGATATTGGCAGAAACGTTGAAACTTTGGAGTGTTTTCTTGCCTTCAAGAACCTGTAGAGTAAAGATATAGTACATGCAAGAAGGAAACTGCAGTAAATTTTTGATGAAACTATAGAGTTTGGAGTGTTATTACCTTTAGATTTACACTCTAGATTGAAAAAAAATTCAGTTGCTTCAATTAATTTGGAGAAATAAGCTTGGATTTTAAATTTGTACAGTGGGTTTACTGTTTTCTGCCTTTGAGGAAGAAGAAGGTGAGAAAACAAAATGAAAGTACAGGTAATTGTGTTTTCTCACTTCCTTCTTTCAGACTTAGGCTAAGTGGGCTTGGAACCAACAATTAAAAGAAAAATCAAATGGCTAAGTTTTAATTCATGTACATACGCAATTATGCATAAGTTACACTATTTTACAAAACAATTTACATTTCTCTTAAGTTTTTAAACCAAACAAAATATGTGAACATACATACAAATAAAATAAAGTATTTTACACTATACAAAATGATAAATTTTAATTTTTAAGACATTTTTATTATTAAAGTCTCTTATTTTACAAAAATGCACTATTTTCACCAATAAATGCACAAAAACTTATTTTTAACTTCTAAAATTCCACAAAAATTATTTTCTTGCTGGGAAAAATATTATAAACCATTTCCAACTCAAATTTATAATTAAAACTCATTTTTACACCAAATTCCATCTTTTTATTTAATTAATCAACCTTTAAAAAAATAAAAGACTTCCTTTAAAAATTATTAGAAGTACTTGGCAATAATTATTAAAATTATTTCATTTTCTCTAAATAAATAAAAAACTATTTTCCATTCATTATTAACCCAAACAAATACGAAGGTGGCTTAGGAGTAATTAATTTGCGTAATATGAATTTGTCCTTACTAGGTAAATGGTTATGGAAGTTTAAGGATATTAATGATAATGCTACTTGGAAAGAGTTCATTTCAAAATATTACTATAATGGTTGTATTAATTTGTATCAAATTTCTTCTCCAGTCACTCAAAATCTATCTAATCTTTGGAAATTCATTTTGAAATGTCATGAGATTTTTAACCTTGGTATTAATATGATAGTTCATTCGGGTAATTGTACTTCTTTCTGGCATGACCGTTGGATTTCTGTTTTACCTCTTAAGATAGAATTTAAAGAGCTTTATGAAATCTGTAATTTTAAGTTTGCTCTAATTATTGAAGTTTTCTCCCCTGAAAACGACCCTCCTTGGAATTTAAGTTTTAACAGAATTTTAGTAGGTTCTACTCTTAGGAAACTTTCTTTACTTTATGCTAAATTAAATCTTTATAATATTGATATTGATAATGATATTATTAGTTGGGAATGGGATAAGAGTAAGAAATATTCTTCTAATTCTTTTTACAAATTTATCAATTTTCCGGGCATAACAAACAACTCTTTTAAATTTATTTAGTAACCTAATGCTCCTCCTAAATCCAAAATTCATATGTGGTTAATATTACATGGAAAACTTAATACTATAGAATTTTTAAAGAAAAAAACATCCAAAATGATAATAAATGTTATTTTTTTAATTTGCATTTAGAAGATATCAAACATATATACTATGATTGTATGGATTCTTATTACATTCTAAATAATACTCTTAAAATTTTTATTTTTAATATAATAACTAAAATTTCTGACTGTGACTTCTACTAGAATAATTTTAGATTTAGGTTCAAAAAGAATATTCGGCTCTTACTTGACACTTTATTCATTATTATTTGTTGGTATATTTGGTTTGTAAGAAATCAAAGAATTTTTAATAATAATAATAGTCATTTAAGTAAATTAATTTATGCAATTTCTTCATTTTGTTTTAGTTGGATATCTAATCCCAAATATAAATTAGCTAAAAATAAACTATTTAAAGGGTATCTCAATAAGGTTAGTTATATTAATCTTCTTAAACGCAATAATAATATGTTCAAAAATAACATTGGTAGTATTAATATTTTTTCAAACTTATATGACGATTACACTGTTAATCATAACTTACTTATGATAAAAGGTCCATAAGAATATTTTAAGCTTTGTTTCAATTTTTGTTCTAGTCATTGTTGATATTAGTTTTTGAATTTTCTAATTCTTTAGTATTTTTACAGATAGTACTATTTAGATATTTTATTTTCCACCTCTTTCATACATAGTCCAATTAGTATTATTTAGATATTTTATTTCCCATCTCTTCCATACATATATATGTATATAAATTAAATAAATACACATATATATGTATTACTCTAACTCTTTTTCTTAGTCATTCTTCTGATGCAGGTATGGGTCTTAGATTCACTTTGCAAGTACTCATGACTTCAGATTTCAGGACTTTGGATTACAGAGAGGTCAAGAGATCCTCTCAGATCCACCAGCAGTTTCACCTCAGATCTGGGACTCCTTCATCTTCACTATGGCGTTCTATTTCCAGGAGGATATACTCTTTTGCTTGGTACTTCTTTCATTTGTTCAGAGTCTTCAGAGCGGATTTTCCATTCAGTAACATTTTCAGTTCCACTTCAGAGTAGTTGCTTTTCCATTCCTTCCAAACTAGAAGCATGGAGCTTCTTTCTTAGCTTGTGATGACATCCATTTTTATTGGCTTTTCTTTAGGTTTTTTTTAGGTACTTCTAACACCTTAATATTGGGTGGTGGCCATGCCGAAGCTCGATATTAGCGTGTGATGGGTGGTGGCCTTGTCGAAACTCATCTTAGGGGTACCTGAGTATTATTGTTTCTTGTATCTATTTCTATTACCTGCCACGCATGTTGGCAGCGCCTTGTTCTGTGATATATATAGTTGCATGTGTGCTGTCCTTTATTTATATAGGATCACACATTTTTCTCAAAAAAATAAAATAAAATAAAGCTTTTAAACCTTATTTTCACATTTTATTTCCCAAGATTCATTGTTTATTCCAAATAAGCAATTTAAAATCTCCAATTTTATTTTAATTCAAAATATTAAATCATAACTACCGTTATAATTTAATATTTACAGTTAATCTCCAAAACCAGGGTTGTTACAAACTCCCCCTTAACAAAATTGCGTCCATGCAATTTCTAAAGAAGAGTTTGTATTCAACTTATTAATTTCATCAATCCAAAGAAAAGAAATAAGCTTGAGATAAAAAGATTCTCACCATCACTATGCGAAGAAAGAAAACCAGGGTAGGATCGCTCAATAAACTCTTTGGTTTTCCATGTGTAATCATTGGGATTAGCGGACCATTGAACTTTAACGAGCGGCACGCCCTTGTTTCGAAGGCCTCTCACCTCCGAAGCAAGTACGTGAATAGGCTGCTGCACAATATATAATTTTTGTGAGATCTCAAGCTCTTGCAAATCAGGAGAATCGATAATAGAATCCAACTCTCGAAGACACTTTCGAAGCTGAGAGACGTGAAACATGTCGCAGATGCCAGATAGATAAGCTGGAAGTGAAACTTTATAAGCCACGGGGCCAATACGTTCAGTAATAGGAAATGGTCCTATAAAGTGAGGAGCCAATTTCCCAGTCATACTGAAACGCATAACCCCCTTCAAAGGAGAAACACGAATAAAGATGGGATCATCAATAGAGAACTCGAGAGGCTTCCTACGGTTGTCCACGTAGGATTTTTGGTGGCTCTGTGCCTCTTTCATTCTCTGTCGAATAAGAATAATCTTCTCAGAAGAATCACGAACAGAATCGGGGCCTAGAATAAGCTTCTCCTCGGATTCCAACCAACACGAAGGTGATCGGCACGGCCTTCCGTATAAGGCTTCTAAAGGAGCCATACCGATACTAGACTGATAGTTATTATTGTAGGAGAACTCCACAAGCGGTAGGTGTTCCTCCCAACTACTACCAAAATCCAGAATGCAAGCACGAAGAAGATCCTCTAAGATACGATTCACCCGTTCAGTCTATCCATTAGACTGCAAATGATATGCTGTGCTGAAATTAAGCTTTGTTCCCAAAGCTTGCTCAAGACTCTGCCAGAAATGACTCGTGAAAAGCGGATCACGGTCACAAACAATCGAACTAGGAATACCGTGAAGTCTCACGATTTCCTTGATATAAAGCTTGGCAAGATGAGTAGTAGTTCTATTAGTCTTAATGGAAATGAAGTGAGCAGACTTAGTGAGGCGATCAACAATAACCCAAATACTGCAATGGCCCGATCTCGAACAAGGTAGGCCATAAATGAAATCTAAGCCCATTTCCACAATGGGACCTCTAAAGGATAAAGAAGACTAGAAGGGCGCTAATGCTCGGCTTTGATGAGTTAACAAGTCATGAAATTACTCACATAACTTGCCACATCACGCTTCATGTCTTCCCAATAATAAAGGCAACTCATATCGGCATACATCTTACTACTGCCATGATGGATGGTATACTTAGAACGGTGACAATCATCGAGAATGTCATGCCTAAGTGCAGAATCAGAAGGCACGACTAGACGGTTCTTCTTACGAAGACACCCACGAGAATCAATGTTGAAATCCCTTAAATCCTCGTCACGGGACTCAGACTCACAAATCTGGATAATGTGCATAATATCGGGATCACGCCGCTGAGCATCGGCAACAATAAGCTGGGTCAAGCTTCCAAATTGAATAATAGAATAGGCAAATCAAAAGATGGTGCTCGATGACGAATATCACAAAGAGATAAGGTCTCAAGAACATCCCACTCGGCTAGCATCATAGAAACGACAGCCGAATGTTTGCGACTAAGCGCATTAGCAACACGATTACTCTTTCAGGGGTATACTGGATATCGAAGTCATAGGAGGCAAGGAACTCGATCCAACGTTGTTGCTTCATATTGAGCTCCTTCTAAGTGAACTGATACTTCAAAGATTTGTGATCGGTATAGAGAATGAAGCGCTCGCCTAATAGATAATATTGCTAAATCTTTAAAGCATAGACTATGATGGCTAACTCGAGGTCGTGAGTGGCATAGCGTACTTCATTCGGTCGCAGTTGCCTAAAAGCATAAGCAACTACTCGATCTCTCTAAGCACGGCACCGAGGCCACAATGACTAGCATCGGTATAGACAACAAGATCTTGATTCCCTTCGAGAACCACTAGAATAGGAGCATTAGTGAGAAGCTCCTTCAACTGCTGAAAAGAAGCTTCACACTTGTCGGACCAAATAAATCGAACGCCTTTCCGAGTAAGGCTGGTGAGAGGAAGCACAATGCGAGAGAAATCTTTAATGAACCGACAGTAATAACCGCGAATCCAAGGAAACTGCGAATCTCATGAACATTCTCAGGCTTCTTCCAATTCTGGATAGCTTTGATCTTCGAGGGATTGACCGAAATGCCTTCGGAAGAAACTATGTGGCCTAAGAATTTAACCTTATTCTCCCAAAAGTGGCACTTGGAGAATTTGGCTTTGAGCTGATGCTGACGAAGAGTATCCAAGACAATCCTCAAATGGTGAGCATGCTCGGCTTCAGACTTGGAATAGATAAGGATGTCATCAATAAACACAAGGACGAACTTATCGAGATATTCTTGGAATACTCGATTCATAAGATCGACAAAGAAAGTAGGAGCGTTCGTCAAACCGAATGGCATAACGAGCCACTCGAAAGATCCATAACGAGTGCGAAAAGAAATGAGGGGAATGCTATCCTCCACAACTCGAAGCTGATGAAAACCAGTGTCAAGGTCGAGCTGAGAAAAGACCTTAGCACCACTCAATTGATCGAATATATCATCGATCCTAGGCAACGGATACTTATTCTTGATAGTTAACTTGTTAAGCTTGCGATAGTCAACGCAAAGCCTAAGAGTTCCATCGGACTTCTTCACGAATACCACCGCAGCACCCCACGGTGATGAACTAGATTGGATGAACTGCTTAGCGTCAACTCTAAAAGCTGCTTCCTGAGTTCATCATTTTCCTTGGTAGACATCCTCGTGGGAGGACGACTAACTGGCTATGCGCTTGGAATGAGATCAATGCGGAACTTGATAGTCCGCTTGGGTGGAAAACCCGAAACTGCTCAAAGACATAGGGGAAATCACAAACAACGGGAATACGAGATACATCATCTCGTGAGTCTAGAGAATATAAAGCTGCTTTGGAATTATCCACATTCCGAAGAACAAGTGATAGCTGAGCAGAAGAATTAGGATGTCGAAGGTATAAAATCCTCTGAGAACAAATAATCCTGGCATCGTATCGCACTAGCCAGTCCATACCCAAAATCATATCAAATCCCAAATAAGAAATAACATGCAGATTCGCACGAAAAGAAAAGACACATAAAACAATCTCAACATCATCACAAAGCATTCTAAGGGTTGCGGATCCCCCGATAGGATTCGCAATCTTCAATGAAGTAACCACACAAGAAACATCCAAAGAAACAACGTCGACGAGCTCCTTCGATGTGAATGAATGTGATGAACCCGTATCGAAGAGGACTCGAATAGAACGGTCATGAAACAATAAGGAACCTTCAAGGATAGAAGGAGATGTACCTCTGCGCTGAAAAGACCCTCCAGAAGCATCCATAACATGCATCTTGCCAGATTTGGCATTACTAGGAGCAATGGGACAAGTGGAAATACAATGGCCTTCCTTCTTGCAATAGCGACAGAAGAGAGGCTTAGGACAATCTCGAATCATATGGTCGGGAGAGCCACAGTTGAAACACCCCTTCTGAGTAGGAGGTGCTCCATGAGGCTGAGAACTAGAACCAGAACCAAAAGATTTCTTCAAACACTTCTTCAAACCAGATACAAATTTCAAATTCTTCTTGTAAAAGGTGTTAATATATTTGAGACCATATTTGGATAAGGCCTCGAAGGAAGATACATAATCAGAAACGGAAGATTTCCCTTGCTTTAACTCGAGGAAGCGACGGGATAATAAGGCTTTCTCTGATTCGGGGATGAACTTGAGCTTGAATCGTTCCCTAAACTGTGTCCAAGTGAGAGTGGACTCATCGAGCTCGGCAATGAGAAGCTCATACCAGTCGAGGGCACGCTCTTGCAACATACTCGATGCTACAAGAACTCTATTGTGGTCGGAAAGATCCATGTGAGAGAAGATCTACTCGCAGGTGAATCCAAGCTTGGACCTCTAGAATGGACTCGGAGCCTTTGAATGGCTTTCCTTCGAGATGAGAGAAATCGCTGCACATGCGTGCAAAGGCAGACTTGCACGGAGAAGATGCTCGAGTAGGAGCTGGAGGTTGAGTGCTCCTAAATAACTCAATGAACTGATCGGTAGACATGTATGCGCCATCCGTATGCGAGCCGCTGGATTGCCCAGCATCCGAGCGTCGTCCTCTGCCACTTCCAGTCATTAGCTGAAAGTTAAGATAAGATAGAGATTATTCACAGGGTAGATATCAATAATTCAATTATGGAATACTACGGAATTTAAAAATTGCATTCCTAGGCGTATACCCTACTTATCTACCCCAAGGACACGAAAAAGGGATTCGTAAAACTTGTATTATACTTGGATGTACTGTAATATATGTTTCTATTCTGTGTTTATCATATTTTGTTCTGAACTTAGCCCTGATATCAAGCTGTGACGCCCCACCCCGAGACACACATTAACAAAGAGTATTACTAGGTAATACTGTCTGCTATTGCGGAAAATAGGGCTGGTTAGAAGCGACCATCTATAGCTTTGTCTTAAACATCTATTGAATACATCGATAAATGCTCTAATTTTTTTCCTCTATCTCAAGTAGACCAACCTATCCAATAAACACTTAATACAAAACTATAGGTGGCTACAGATCTATCAGAACAAAACACAACAACTAAATGCATATCACATCATAGAACAGCAAACAGTAGATATACACATATATATACAGATACATCCCAGTGTAATACAAAATGATACACATAAGTGGTATGACGACCACACAATATACAACGAGTCAAAAATATACATATCAGAGTCTACACAAAAAGCTACATCAAAAAGGCGATAGCAAAATATCCAAGCGGAAGTAGAAAGGCTAAGTCCAACGGGTACCTAACCTGAAACACCTCGCTCTAACCCAAGTATAAAATACACAGGTCAGTCTAGCTAAAACAATCAGTTAATATGGATAAATGATAATAAGAGTATAAGGATAAGGGTGATATTCTTCTCAAACGAGAAGAAACTATTTTAAGTATAAGTATGGTTACTACAAATGACATAGTATCACTAGCATGAGTATATAATCTCAAAGAGATAAATCAATATCCACAAAACATTAAATATAGCAGGCCTTATATCATCGGCATATCACAAGTCATCAAAAATGGTTTAGGGAAAATCATAACTCCTATAAAGGAGAAATCCCAAACCCGCCATATCGGCAAACTCAAAGGCATTTCCAAAGAACTCAGCATCTCAAAATACGCCATAAAGGAAATACATATATCTCCAAATAGGAGAATATAAATCTCAAATAAACGCCAAAAGGCAAATCTCAAATAACGCTAGTGTAGGCAACCCAAATCTCAAAGATAAAACTCAAAAGAGTTCAAATTCCCATAAGGTAATCACTATATATATATATATATATATATATATATATATATCCAACGGCTCGAATGGCCAACCATGAAAAAGGCGATACACTTCGGAAATCACAATAATCAATGTAATCATCTCCGAAATTTGCACGTGCATGTGGCCGAAGCCTGCCGAGTACTTATCTCTCAAATAAGGCGCTACGCCCGAAGGCAAATACATCATGTAACGACCTGAAATTTTCAACCATTCGCATCCATACATGACGGATTTGATTTTCTTAAAATTTCAGATTGTTAATTAAAAATTTGGCAAAACTCAGCATATATAGTAAATAAATAAATAATCGCAGAATCACAGACACAGAGTAATATAAAATAATGCAGCGAAAACAAAAGAATAGTAGTTCATAAAGCTGCCGTATATATATAACAGAGTTAAACAAGATACAACAGAGTCACGAGTACATAGATGTCTCAATACAATAATCAAATACAAGATCTGAATACATCATTGGAATCAACTGAATAACTGATAGTAGAATCGATAGATAGCTGGGTCTCCAAGCGAAGCTCCAACTCCAAAGGTGAGTCTCTAATGCTGTATCACTCAGTCTGACCCGAGCGTAAAGAAAAACACAAAACACGCGAGTCAAGATTAACATTCTTATATAAATAATTCCAACTCAAGTGAAATATCAACTAAAATACAAGTAACTCAAAGGATGTTTGGGATAACCATCGTCTAAGGATCCGTTAAACTATCTACTATGTAGTAATATACGCTATTATAATAATGTCTAATAATAAAATAAACTTACTTTTTAATAGCGTCAAGGGGTTACCCATATAGCCCTTAACACGTAATAGTCCCAGTAGTCTATCCAGTATTAGCATACTCCCAGATCGGGGGCTACCCTCAATACTCCACAGGCTACGGCATAAATCCAAACTCATAGTAAAGCTCGATATGGTAGGTGACACAGCACAACTAGGCAATGCCAGGGTAGATATACCAATTACGCATCCGGGCTGGTGGTAACGCATAGCAGCCATTACCGCCCACCTTGGAACACACTCCAATCAAAATTGAAGGGTGGCCACCAAATCAATCACAAAGTAATAGAATGGTATCGAAGAAATGCGTCCGATCAGATGTGCTACCTCATTGGCCCATCAATCGCTCCTAATTTAGTCACCTTATGCCAACTCACGGGAGTTGGGTCCACGTATATACCTCAATAGGAATCGTCGCCACCATCCTACTTCATTCTGGAATCTCCACCGCATACACGGTTGTTAAAGTGGTTTTCAGTATCGACAGAGAGTATGCCCATATTCGATCCCGGTCTCTTTAACAACCAAACGTTATTATAACACCGCGGTCATTTCAAAATAGTTTATACTTCAAAACCAAAATATTATTTCAAATTCAAAACCCAAATCAATACGATATCATTTTCACTTCAAATATATATCCATTTCCAAAAATCATATCACTTTCAAAGTTATAACACTTTCGAAACCAACAATTTGAAATAATAATACTTTGGAAATCATAATACTTTGAAATTCATAAGTTTGGAAATCATAACACTTCGAAATCATAACACTTTACTTCAAACAGTTTAGATATTAATAATAGTATATAAAATAAAATAGTTTATAAAATAAAATAATTTATATAAAATAGTTATAAGTTATAACAATTTATATTAAAATAATTTATATTGAAAATGATTTATATTAAAATAGTTTATATTAAAATAATTTATAAAGTAAAATATAAATAGTTTTAGATATAGTTTAAAATTACTTTATATAAAATAGCTTCCTCAATTTCACAAATCGATTCAAATCAACTCGAATTCCAAAAAAATCCAAATTTAATCAAATCTCAAATCATCAATTTCAATTCGATTCAGTTTCTCAATAAACCATTTCAATTTATCAATTTCAAATAAATATTTGAACCATAAGATAAGCCATTTCAATTTCAATATATTTCAAAGCTTCAAATATTCCACATTTCAAAACTAAATTCGATAATCTTATATATATATATATCAATTCACTTTTCTATTATTTAGTTTTGAGATATTTACTTAATTATTTCAATATCATTGAACACAACTTCAATTTACAAAATATCCCATTTAAATTTATATAAGTTTGAAATATCCATTTAAGTCACCTTTAATCAAATTTCAAGTTGTAAAACACTTCTTTAAAATTTCAAATTCAATAAATTTCAAATCAAACTTATTTAAGTATAATTCCTAAATAAATAAAATTTCAAATCAATTTCAAATTTATCTTTCCAACCCGAGTCATTATAAACTCTATATTTGAAAATATAAATTTCAAATAAATACTTAACATATTATATATCAACTTTATTAAATCAACTTTAATAAATCTTTAGAATCAATATTTATCAAAACTATATATTTCTTTTCAAAACCATAGAAATCATTTTCAAAAATATATAAATAGACCAACGGTGTCTGTATATAATTTTCTATCCTATAGTCAAGTGATACAGATATTTATCATTTCAATCCACAATTTAAAACATATTCGGGTATATATCTTTTCAACCCGAAATCCCAAGTTCAATTTAATGAAAATCGCTTGGGTTTATCATTTCAACCCATAACAATTTTTCATATTCTACAGATCGTTCGGGTATGTATCATTTCAACCCATAGTGATTCTATACTAACAGGGAACTTGCAAAGTGATAACATATATGATAATAAAATAACAACAGTAACAGTCATATATCATCAATATAAATAACAGATAATGGTGTCAGATGTCATAGGTGAACAGATACAGATAATGGCATATATATAACAATGTAATAACTAGCAGCAGCATATTTCAATTGTCGTTTCAATTGAAATCAAAACTAATAAATATATATGAACATTAATCATGAGTGATTGCTCACCTTTCGAGGCTAGAGAAATAGACAATGAATTGAGTTACGGATCCAAGCACGAATTCCAAAACGAAGCACGATTGAACGCGAATTTGACGACAAAGCTAATAAAAAGGAGTAGGCGAAATAAATCAGACTGGACTGATGAAGATATTTGATATAAGTGAACTTATATATAACTATATATAATTATATACATAATCTATATTCAAACACATATTAAATTTTTAAATATATATATTTCAAAATACAAACATATATAGAAAATCAAACATATATATTATATATTTAAATTCATTACTTATATAGACAGATAGATATATAGACGAGTATGTAATACCTATATTTTATACAATAGCAAACTGTAACAACATATTAAAACATAAGATAATTATTTAATTAAGGGTATTATGTAAAAGTACACACATATATATATACTGTTTTGAAACCAAATGTTGATATATATCCAAAATCCCACATAATAACTTATACATACTAACAGCAACTATATGTATATAGCTAACATACATAGTAATATCATATACATAAAAAAATATACTTACAGTCGAACTGTTCTATCCATATACCTAAAACATAACAGACTAATATATTATATATACTATAATACAAATATATATATATATACATCAGTTTAAAACCATAAAAAAATTATATGGTGTATATATATATACTTAAACTAACTCATATAAACAATATATGGACAAATATGAACCTAAATATGTAGTTGAACTTATATATATAACCACATGAACATACACTTACAAAATCAATATACAATAAACTTAATAACTTACTATAGCTACACTACATCACACTATATTATAGTACATATAAAGAGACGAAAGTAGGTATATATACTTAAAGACGGGACCTACTTTGTACATATATATATAATATATATCAAACTTACTTTATTAATATCAATATTTAATTTAAATCTATATACATAAATAAACCAGTATGTATATACTTAAAAATCAAACATATATACGTATGTTTTAAACATAAATACTATCACAATATATATAAGCTAACCTATTCAATATACGAGCCATATACAATAACATATATAGTAACTTATATAAATTCAAATATAAACAATAAATATATACCTAACGAACCAAGGCCAATAATCTAGACTTGCCGGAAACTTGGGCATTGACAGGCGAACGGCAGGGAGGCCAAAGGTGATGAGGGACGTGCAGGAGGGCGGTTGTGTGCATGGCTGTTGATGGGTGTTTGGGCTTGCGGAAGGCTGTGATTGGCTTTGGTGAAAGAAGGCAGAGGTTTGGAGCTCAGTAAGGCCTGATATTGGTCAGAGGGTCGGTGACTGGGTGCGAGGCAGAGAGGGAGGGTGCGGGTCTGGTTGCAAACAAAGTGGAGGTGATCAGTGAAAGGTGGAGTGGTTGTCGACGTTGCTCGTGTCAAGAAGTGGGAAGGCCGTGAAAAGAAAAATGGAAGAAGAAGAAGGAATGGCTACAGTACCTAATTATATAATATAAAAAAAAATTGAAGAATATAGAACAATCAGAAGGGAAAAATATGAACCGGTAATTGAACATTGGAACGACACAAATAAAATAAAAATAGGGAAGGCTGAAAGTCAAGAGATGAAATAAAATTGTTAACTGACTGTTTGATTTCACGTAAATATATGGAAAGTCACCGACTCCAAAAGTGTTTTAAAACGAGTACCGTTACAAAAATCGTTTTATTGATTTCGCTCAGTACAGGAAACCAAAACACAGAAATGAATATACTTCAGAGATCATCACGATTAGACGATCGCGATGGTATACATATATCAGTGGTACGATCATCCGATCAAAAGTCGATATCGGTACCGAAATTCTGTTGAAATGCTGAAAATAAGATAAACGGAGCAACAGAAGTCCAAATTTGATAAAACAAAATAAGACGTCTCACTCAGAAGATGATTTACAAATTTTCAATAGAAAAATATTCAGGTTTGGAAAACATTTTATTATCATCAAATATTAACAGATTTGAATTGGAATAGAATTACATGAGAATATAAACTTCAATAATATCTGATAAAATTTTACCACTTGCTATGTTGAATTAGACGTATTCCAAACATTAAATTTTTATTTCAAAATTCAATCATTTTAAAATTCATAAAATTTCAATTAAATACGTCATCAAAACCAGTTAAATTTACGGGTCGTTACACTCTCCCCCACTCAAAACTTAAGTTAAATCAATCTATCTATTTCTAAATTCATTATCTTATTATCTAGTCATCCTCAATTAACAATTTCTAGATCATCAATTTGTATAATCATTTATTATACTCATATTTATTCAACAAATTTAATTCTTTTATTCCGAATTATTATTAATTTTATTCCACTTAATATCTTATTACATATATTTAAACCATATAAATTAATTTAAACTATATAAATTTCAATTTAAATTAATTTATATTCGATAATTGATTTTAAATTCAAGGTATCCCTAGGTTAATCTAATTTCAATTTATTAATTCCTTCAAAACAAATGCATTTGTTTCATCTATTATTCAATTAACTTATTATTCTATTTATCTCTATTAACATCTTTATACTAAAATTTAAGTGTATAACATTTATTATAAACACTCAATTTTCTTTATAAGATCATCTTATATTGTATATTATCCAATTACATATTCAACTTCTGAGTAATTTAGGTAAGTTGTATTAGAATGAAATTGGGTATTATACAAGTAAATTTTCTCAATTTAATTATTCCAGTTTAATATTTATTCAAAATTTTGGCTTCATTTTATAATTAAAATCACCTTTAATCAAAAATTTAAGAATTAAATTTCCGTTTAATTCCAAACCCTTCAGAGATAATTAAGTATCTACTGTATATAACAAATCAAATTAAATTTAAAATAATATACCTATATATATATATATATATCAAATCATACTTAAGAAATTCAAATCAATTTATTTTTCCAAAACAAAACCGTAGCAAAGCTACAGAATGGTCTCTCCACCCTGAAACTCGAAAATGAATGTTGATAATGCTGTAATCATCACCGAAATTATTTTCCAGCGGCAAAAGAGGAGAGTACAAATTTAAAACTTTTAAAATTCTTTGGAAATGATTTCTATTTGAAAATACTTTAGAGAATATACACTTTAAAACTTTAAAACCAAAGTTTAAAATCATCGGAAATTATATTCTCAAATTCTTGATTTAAATTCATTTCAATTCCAAATAAATTTATAAACTACTATTTATAAATTCATTTATAGAACAATAAATGATAATCAAATATTATCATTTCAAACAACTAATTCAGTTAACTATCAAAATTCAGAAAATTATACTTATATAAAAATATAATTATACAAAATTTATCTCATTTACCAAGTTTGAAAACAATACGGTGTCAGTTTGCTCTGTTCAAGTGTTTTGGGGATGCTATCGATAGCGTTGATCAGACGAATCGATCGAAAACCCAAATCAACATCAACAACTCAAATAACACAATATATATTAAAACATTTTTAAATATTAGTTTACAAATACACTTCAAGAATGATTTGAAGATAAGTTGTAAACAAAAGACAAGATGATTAAATAACAGAATAAGAAGATGGATAAGCTTATATAAATCTCGGGCAACCTTAACCGGTCGACCGTGACTTCAAGAATAAGATCGATGTAGAGTTCTGGGACAAACCTACATCTGATCTCAAGAGATAGAATTCGGGATAACAAGAGATAGATAGCATTGTAAACCGAGAATGCAGAAATCTTCGGTGAATCAATGCTTCTTGTCAAGGAGTTTCACCCCTTTACAATCATTCAAAGATCGACGAGATTGCCAATTTAATGTAACGATAACGGATTTTGTCCGCTCGAAAATCAACATCCGTACTTCACATTGTACTAGAATGCCGCAGATTCGACCGTTCAAATCCGATTCGCCGGAGCTATAACACAATTAAGTAAACAACACAGCGGAAAAGAAAAAGAATATAGATATACAACATCTGATACAATATCCAGATACAATGATGATACAATGCATATCTATATGCATCAGAGATATGATACAAGAAATAGCAGCGGAAAAGAAAACGATAACATCAGCAGCGGATAGAATACCTCCAATAGAATGCTCCAACCCATAGCTAGCGGAAAGCAAGGTCAGTCGACCAAGGACTGACTAGCTCCAGATAATCTACTTATCCTGAATATCTTAAAAGAAACCCAACTCTAGACTGCTCGTGTAGGAAATTATGAGCACCCAGAGTTTAGGAAAGGAACAATAAACTCCGAGTCAGTCGTGGGACTAGTGTAAGCAACAAAAACAGTTTATCTTTAAAACAAACACAATAGAACTTTAAACATTGAAAACCGCAATGCTTTTGGAAAATGAAACTACCATAAGACCTCCCACCACACACACAATGCAAACGCAGACTTGGAGGAGATTGCTTCTTATGTTAGTCAAATATGCTTACTACGCAAAATAAAACTCTTTTGATATTATTACTAGTGCATAGTGTAGAAAACATTTCGAAAGTACAATATTAATCTTAGCCAGCATAGGTACCATTATATTATGCCTGCTATAGCTGCCTCCTGAGGAGACAGGTTCTACAATTGCAATCGTAAAGGTTCGTATTGTTTCTTTGGATTTTTCCAATAAATGGTCAGGCTAAGGAACTTCCTTTCCTCCTGTCGAATGGGATCGCCTCTGGCTGGACGTCCCGAGAGACAAACTGCTCTCTGCCAAACAAGGCCGGGTTACCCCTGTAACAGGTAACTCATGAATATGCCATCCCCCGGTCCTTTGGGACCTTTATCCGAGCGCTCGGTATCCAACATCACACATCATAAATAAAGTGTGTCAACATGAGTAAGTATCTGGGCTCCATACCCTAATACCACCCTTTTCCAGAAGGAAATGACATACCCTAAAGGGCGCGACCCTCATAACCTTGCCGCAACATTCCTGTTTCGACCATTTTCGGGTTGTGAGGCCCTGATGAAGTCTCGTCCACAAAGCTACGCTTTTTCAAAAAGCCACGCTTTGGGTCAACAGATGATCAACCTATGATCACAAAGATAAATGATCAAACAAATGATCATATCACAAATGATCAAACACTGATCATCACACAGCAACACTCAGCATGTCACATTACCAAATTGGGATATATCGCTGATAAATTTCAACTACATAACCTCTGAGCTCGTACGTCTCAGAGAAGGGTGTTAAGCTAAGAGAATAAATTCTCCGCCACCAAGCAGAAATGTATTTGAAAGAAATCAGCTTTATATCTCAATTTGTAATGTCAGACATGTAACCATACAAGTCTGTTCCAGGATCGAACAGAACCGAAGGCACTTCTTACGAAGCCCTTGCACATCCGGATAATTTCCAATCACGTCCGGACTTCACATCACAAAAGAGTGATATAAATCTCTATACCGGAGCAACTCGGTGCAGAGACATTCGATAGGTTGTCCTTTCATTTTCGAAAATATCCGGTCTTCAACACCGGTCTTCAAATGCCATCCATATACGACGTATCACTATTCGGAATGGGTTATATGACACAGAAGTCCTCTCCCGGCTATACCGAATAGTGAGCGTAATATTTAAAAATATATGGATAATGGGATTTCAATTAAGTCACAACTTATTACCCAAAATCTTTCTTCAAATGGTTTAACAAATTCCCATTTTCGAATCTTTAAACAGAAAGATTCATTTTAAACAACCTTCAACGGTTTAAATAATTTCCACACTTTAATCTTTTAAACAAAAGATTCATTCATAGATTTTCCGAATTAATTCTCATTTCGATTTGATTAACTCGTTAAATCTTTAAATCAAAGATTTAACTTATAGCTTTCAAAACAATTTTATTTCGAATGGTTTTAAACAAATCATCATTTTAAATCTGTTAAAAATAAACAGATTTAATTCATAGCTTTCAAAAAGAATTCATTCATAACTTGAAAAATCATTTTTCAATTCAATCTTGAAATTCCCTTAATTAAACTGGAATTTCTTTTCTTATCTAAAAGCTTTTATTCCTTTAAAACAAACAGTTTTCATTTTGGAAATCTGATTCATTTACACGAGTTAAAGTTCTTTGGGTTAAATCCAAATTCTCAAACAATACTTTTAAATGGTTTAGATTCGAACAAACACATTTATATCATCTTTAATCCCTAGTTTCAAATCATAGGATTCAGTTTCAAACTTGAATTCAAATTTAAATCAAATTATTTAAATTTTCAAAACTTAATTTAGTTATTCAAAATAACTTATCCTTGAAATTCTATTTCAAAAGCTTTTCACTTTAAACCCAAATTTCCAATTTCAAAATCAATTGAAATTAAAATTTAAATTTCAAAAAACATCAAATTTAAATCATCTGTGACTTAACCGATGTCCACGTGAAATCCATATTTGTGTGTGTAAAGGTGTAGTCCAGGGGTTTCACACATAATAGAGCAACACAATGAATCATCACAGATCAAAATACAGGATATGGTTGATAAGCGATATAACTATAACGCTTAACGTACAGATCACAGATATATAAATATCACAGATAATAAATTACATCACAAATAATTAACTACATTACAGATCATACACATAATCGTAATATATCACGAAGCATCACAATCCAAAGATATCAAACAATTCAATCATTCAATAAAATCCAAACATGCATAAGTAAGATTAATTAAATTATCTGATTAATTAAATCAGATTAATTACTTATGAATAAATTACTAATCCTGGTTAATTAACATTAATTAATTACAAATCATTTTGACAAATTACTCTTTAATCAATTATTAATTAACCATTAATTATAAATTAATTAACCTTTAATTATAATTCTCAAATTAATTACCTTAATCAATTAATCACCTTATTAATTATTCTTTAAAGTGATTACCCTTAATTACATAGTTAATCCATCTTTGATCATTAATTTCCCATTCCTAGTTACTTTTACTAAGTAATTATTTTTAATTAAATCTCAATCACTTCATAAATTAATTATTCCATAATTTATTATCTTAATTAATTAACCCTTAATTGTTAATTAATTGACTCTCAATTACTTTTATTAATTACTCCTCAATTGTTAAATAATCAATAACAAATTAATTTACCTTAATTTATTTGTTAAATTAACCTTTAATTTTAAGTAATTAATTAGGTAATTATTCTTTAATTAAACAAATCATTAATTACTTAATAGATTAAAAGACTATATCTTTCTATTTTTATTAATTGCTAAAAAAATGTCTTACTAAGTCCTTAATAAATCCAAACTTTAATCAAAGTCGTCAATTTAAAACATGAATTTAAAATGTTTAAAAGTTTGAATTTTATTTAAAGTAAAAACTGTTTATACAACAGACCCGAGACCCGCTTCGAGTCACACCCGAGAAAAACACCCCCTTGCTTCGAGACCTAGCCAAAATCTACCCGTGGCACATTTTTTTACAAATTTTGTTTAAGTCTCTAAAGCTGACCCGATTCAAAGTTAAAACAACTCGAGCTCGCCTTCGCGTTTTTCTCCCCGATCCCCCGAGTGAGACTTCGAGTCGCACTGCCTCCTTTCCCAAAATATTGCAACTGACACCCCACTCCTCCACGTGCACGTGCACGGCACCGGAGGCGACTCCGACCACTGGCGAACATCCCCGCACCTCAACCACCAACCCAGCAACCATCCCCAGCCATCCAATCATCTTAACATGACTCGAATCAAAATCGAGCTACCCGCCTCGAACTGGAAACCAACTGCTCGACTAAAACCACCTCGACCACGCAACGCCGACCACCTGGCCTCGCACCACCACGACCTCATCACCTCCGATCATCCACGAAGCTATCCCCAGAACCTCTTCTAACTCGATGCACCCGAGAATCATCAGCGACCTATTTTTTCCCATGAACGAACATGGGTTCTTAAACCCTACTTTGATCTCAAATCACAAATTTACGAATTTAGAATTTATACTTGCATTTTTCTAATGATCCCGTACCTCCAATCTTGCTACCACAACGAACTCGAGACCTATAATTTCATAGATCACCAGAAATTGACGAAATGGCATTTTTCTGATCAACCCCAAATCCTCAGTGAAAATTCAATGAAAAATTTTGATTTTAGTTTCAAAAACTATCATTTTTAGAGTGGATTCACATGGTATTATTGAAGTTAAAGTTTATGAAGTTCGAATTTCTTGAAAGTTTAAATTGTGGCTGTGTTTCATTGTTTTACAGGAAGAAAGAACTATGTATACTTGTTTTAACTCATTACTGAAGTAAAATACAGATTCAAAACTTTGCTCTGATTTAATTACTGAAACCTGGTGCAAATTTAAACACAAATTCCATCTTGTTTATTCATTTATTTATTTTCAACAGAAAATAGAAACAGAGGGAAAGAAGGGGTTTGACAGGTTTTGTTTTCCTGAAGCTAAACAGTGATTAGCATTTTGTAGAATCAACACGCACAAGCCAAAGATTCATTCATATACTCAAGATTCTTGCATGCAAACTAAGTTTAAACTTTCCTAATCATTCAAGCATTTATGCAGCAACAAATGATTTAGAGGAAACAGGGTTCTACTCTCTTTGGGGTATGTATACAGGCATACATTCCTATATCTACATCTAATTACTGGCATGCAGGGATATTCATCAACAATTCAAGAAATTTTCTTTCCATCACACATCAATATCATCACAAATCAGAACATGGGGCAAAATTTATGGGTGTTTGCTCACCAGAGATTGAAACAGAGAAGAAGAACAGAACTCTTTTTGATGAAACAGGCTTGAAGTCTTCTTCCTGCCTTCACTTCTCTTGTTGAATTTATTTAAGTTGTTGTTGTTTAAGGTTGAGATGATATTACTTCTTTCATTTTTTTTTCTTTTAATTATGATGGTGCTCGAACTAAAATGAGGGGGAGAAGGCTGATATAAAAGAAAGCTTATAGGGAATAGTTTTGTACTGGTGATAAAATCTATTTTGTACAAAGCAGGACAAGGATATTTACTTTGGTTGGAGGCTGATATGAACCAATTCGTGCTGCATTTATTTGTTTGTACCACTTCTCTCTTTTATTACTTGATCAGATTTTTATTTCGGCTGAGAAGATATTGGTAAGTACTTTTGTTTCTTCCTTTTTATTTGCTTACAACTTATGCAGGCTGGTACACTTGCTTTTGTGTGCTTGCATTAATTAACTTAGCTTGTTTGATAAGCCTTCATAGATATTTATGTTTGCATTTGTTCAACTTGACTATATCTTTTGCAGCCTATATACTTATCTATTTATTTCTTTGTATATTTATTTCCTTTGTTTGTTTATTTGTTTTTCAAGTCTACACTTAATTACCTTTTATTTGTTCATATTTTATTTTGTTTGTTGTCTGGTTTGTTGTTTATATGTGAATTTATTCTATTTGCTATGCTTTTGTTTATGTCATACTTCATTAATCTTACATTATTAAATACTCAATTTTCTCAAAATTATTTCAAACTTATGTACATTTTATAAGATTTATTTTATATTTACAATCATAGTTTTCCCAAGCACATACACATAAACAATTCCTATACATATTAAAACCCATTAGTAAAGATATTTTATTATAATTAAAACTCATTATCAAATTAAAATAATTTATAAAGAAATAAATTACTTATTTATCAACTATATTAAAAATAAGAACAAAACAACTTTTGTTAAATTCAAATTCAAGCTAAAATCATTTATTTACAATTTAAATTCAAATCAAATATATATCTATATATATTATTTCAAATTTGCTTACGTATGCTCAAATACAGATATATATTCTCATATATACAATAATTTTAAATTTTTAAACGATTTATACAAATATACTTGGATATCGGGGAAACTCGCAATCCATTTATCGTTTAATTATACAATTTTAATTCAAAAATTAATTAATTATTAATTTAAATATATATAAAATTCGGGGTCGTTACATTTAATATAAAGATCATTCGAAGTGGAGTTATGGGATACTCCAGAATCAAAAGAAGACAAATAGGGAGAGACAAGAATGAATCTGGAACCGCAGGGAACATTCCAAAATTCAAAAGAAATTGAGTCAAAAGGAAGAGATTCAAGCTCGAACGAAAGTGATTCTGTAAATAAATTTACCATATATGCTAAGTTTGCCTAGAGCCAAAGCTCTGATACCACATGTAACGACCTGAAATTTTCAACCATTCGCATCCATACATGATGGATTTGAATTGTTCAAAATATTAGATTTTTAATTAAAAATTTGGCAAAACTCAGCATATATAGTAAATAAATAATTAATCATAGAATCACAGACACAAAGTAATATAAAATAAGGCAGCAGAAACAAAAGAATAGTAGTTCATGAAGCTACCATATATATATAACATAGTTAAACAAGATACAACAGAAGTCACGAGTACATAGATGTCTCAATACAATAATCAAATACAAGATCTGAATACATCACTGGAATCAACTGAATAACTAATATCAGAATCGATAGATAGCTGGGTCTCCAAGCGAAGCTCCAACTCCAAAGGTGAGTCTCAAATGTTGTATCACTCAGTCTGACTCGAGCGTAAAGAAAAACAAAAAACACTCAAGTCAGGATTAACATTCTTATATAAATAAATCCAACTCAAGTGAAATATCAACTTAAATACAAGTAACTCAAAGGATGTTTGGGATAACCATCCTCTAAGGATCCGTTAAACTATCTACTATGTAGTAATATACGTTATTATAATAATGTCTAAAAATAAAATAAACTTACTTTTTAATAGCGTCAAGGGGTTACCCATATAGCCCTTAACACGTAATAGTCCCAGTAGTCTATCCAGTATTAGCATACTCCCAGATCGGGGGCTACCCTCAACACTCCACAGGCTACGACACAAATCCAAACTCGTAGTAAAGCTCGATATGGTAGGTGACACGACACAACTAGGCAATGCCAGGGTAGATATACCAATTACGCATCCGGGCTGGTGGAAACGCATAGCAGCCACTACCGCCCACCTCGGAACACACTCCCAAACAAAATCGAAGGGTGGCCACCAAATCAATCACAAAGTAATAGAATGGTATCGAAGAAATGCGTCCGATCAGATGTGCTACCTCATTGGCCCGTCAATCGCTCCTGTTTTAGCCACCTTATGCCAACTCACGGGAGTCGGGTCCACGTATATACCTCAATAGGAATCGTCGCCACCATCCTACTTCATTCTGGAATCTCCACCGCGTACAAGGTTGTTAAAGTGGTTTTCGGTATCGACAGAGAGTATGCCCATATCTGATCCTGGTCTCTTTAACAACCAAACGTTATTATAACACCGCGGTCATTTCAAAATAGTTTATACTTCAAAACCAAAATATTATTTCCAATTCAAAAACCAAATCAATACAATATCATTTTCACTTCAAATATATATCCATTTCCAAAAATCATATCACTTTCAAAGTTATAATACTTTTGAAACCAACAATTTGAAATAATAATACTTTGGAAATCATAATACTTTGAAATTCATAACTTTGGAAATCATAACACTTCCAAATCATAACACTTTCCTTCAAACAGTTTAGATATTAATATTAGTATATAAAATAAAATAGTTTATAAAATAAAATAATTTATATAAAATAGTTATAAGTTAAAACAACTTATATTAAAATAATTTATATTGAAAATGATTTATATTTAAATAGTTTATATTAAAATAATTTATAAAGTAAAATATAAATAGTTTTAGATATAGTTTAAAATTACTTTATATAAAATAGCTTCCTCAATTTCACAAATCGATTCAAATCAACTCGAATTCCAAAAAAATCAAAATTTAATCAAATCTCAAATCATCAATTTCAATTCGATTCAATTTCTCAATAAACCATTTCAATTTATCAATTTAAAATAAATATTTGAACCATAAGATAAGCCATTTCAATTTCAATATATATTTCAAAGCTTCAAATATTCCACATTTCAAAACTAAATTCGATAATCTTATATATATATATATATCAATTCACTTTTCTATTATTTAGTTTTGATATATTTACTTAATTATTTCAATATCATTTGAATACAACTTCAATTTACAAAATATCCCATTTAAATTTATATAAGTTTGAAATATCCGTTTAAGTCACCTTTAATCAAATTTCAAGTTGTAAAACACTTCTTTAAAATTTCAAATTCAATAAATTTTAAATCAAACTTATTTAAGTATAATTCTTAAATAAATAAAATTTCAAATCAATTTCAAATTTATCTTTCCAACCCAAGTTATTATAAACTCTATATTTGAAAATATAAATTTCAAATAAATAATTAACATATTATATATCAACTTTATTAAATCTTTAAAATCAATATTTATCAAAACCATATATTTCTTTTCAAAACCATAGAAATCATTTTCAAAAATATATAAATAGACCAATGGTGTCTGTATATAATTTTCTATCCTATAGTCAAGTGATACAGATATTTATCATTTCAATCCGCAATTTAAAATATATTCGGGTATATATCTTTTCAACCCGAAATCCTAAGTTCAATTTAATGAAAATCGCTTGGGTTTATCATTTCAAACCATAACGATTTTCTCCTATTCTACAGATCGTTCGGGTATGTATCATTTCAACCCATAGTGATTCTATACTAACAGGGAACTTGCAGAGTGATAACCGATATGATAATAAAATAACAACAGTAACAGGCATATATCATCAATATAAATCACAGATAATGGTGTCAGATGTCATAGGTGAACAGATACAGATAATGGCATATATATAACAATGTAAATATCTAGCAGCATCATATTTCAATTGTCGTTTCAATTGAAATCAAATTTAATAAATATAGGAACATTAATCGTGAGTGGTTGCTCACCTTTCGAGGCTAGAGAAATAGACAATGAATTGAGTTACGGATCCAAGCACGAATTCCAAAACGAAGCACTATTGAACGTGAATTTGACGACAAAGTTGATAAAAAGGAGGAGGCGAAATAAATCAGACTGGATTGATGAAGATAATTGATATAAGTGAACTTATATATAACTATATATAATTATATACATATTCTATATTCAAACACATATTAAATTTTTAAATATATATATATATTTCAAAATACATTGTTTCAAATTAAAACATATATAGAAAATCAAACATATATATTATATATTTAAATTCATTACTTATATAGACAGATAGATATATAGACGAGTATGTAATACCTATATTTTATATAATAGCAAACTGTAACAGCATATTAAAACATATAATAATTATTTAATTAAGGCTATTATGTAAAAGTACACACATATATATATTGTTTTGAAACCAAATGTTGATATATATCCAAAATCCCACATACTAACTTATACATACTAACAGCAACTATATGTATATAGCTAACATACATAGTAATATCATATACAGAAACAAATATACTTACAGTCGAACTGTTCTATCCATATACCTAAAACATGACAGACTAATATAAACTTTATATATACTATAATACAAATATATATATACATCAGTTTAAAACCATAAAAAAATTATATGGTATATATATATATACTTAAACCAACTCATATAAATAATATATGGACAAATATGAACCTAAATATGTAGCTGAACTTATATATATAACCACAGAATGAACATACACTTACAAAACCGATATACAATAAACTTAATAACTTACTATAGCTACACCACAGCACACTATATTATAGTACATATAAAGAGACGAAAGTAGGTATATATACTTAAGGACAGGACCTACTTTGTACATATATATATAATATATATCAAACTTACTTTATTAATATCAATATTTAATTTAAATCTATATACAGAAATAAACCAATATGTATATACTTAATAATCAAACATATATACGTATGTTTTAAACATAAATACTATCTCAATATATATAAGCTAACCTATTCAATGTATGACCCATATACAATAACATATATAGCAACTTATATAAATTAAAATATAAACAATAAATATATACCTAACGAACCGAGGCCAAAAATCTAGACTTGCCGAAAACTTGGGCATTAACAGGCGAACGAGGGACGTGCAGGAGGGCGGTTGTGTAAATGGTTCTTGATGGGTGTTTGGGCTTGCGGAAGGCTGTGCTTGGCTTTGGTGAAAGATGGCAGAGGTTTGGAGCTCGGTAAGGCCCGATATTGGTCAGAGGGTTGGTGACTGGGTGCGAGGCAGAGAGGGAGGGTGCGGGTCTGGTTGCAAACAAAGTGGAGGTGATCGGTGAAAGGTGGAGTGGTTGTCGACGTTGCTCGTGTCAAGAAGTGGGGAGGCCGTGAAAAGAAAAATGGAAGAAAAAGAAGGAATGGCTACAGTACCTAATTATATAATATAAAAAAAAATTGAAGAATATAGAACAATCAGAAGGGAAAAATATGAACCGGTAATTGAACATTGGAACGACACAAATAAAATAAAAATAGGGAAGGCTGAAAGTCAAGAGATGAAATAAAATTGTTAACTGACTGTTTGATTTCACATGAATAACTGGAAAGTCACCAAATCCAAAAGTGTTTTAAAATGAGTACCGTTACAAAATTCGTTTTATTGATTTCGCTCCGTACAGGAAACCAAAACACAAGAATGAATCTACTTCATAGATCGTCACGATTAGACGATCGCGACGGTATACATATATCAGTGGTACGATCATCCGATCAAAAGTCGATATCGGAACCGAAATGTTGTTAAAATGCTGAAAATAAGATAAACGGAGCAATAGAAGTCCAAATTTGATGAAACGAAATACGATGTCTCACTCAGAAGATGATTTACAAATTTTCTATAGAAAAATATTCAGGTTTGGAAAATTTTTTATTATCATCAAATATTAACAGATTTGAATTTGGAATAGAATTACATGAGAATATAAACTTCAATTTTATCTGATAAAATTTTACCATTTGCTATGTTGAATTAGACATATTCCAAACATTAAATTTTATTTCAAAATTCAATCATTTTAAAATTCATAAAATTTCAATTAGATACGTCATCAAAACTAGTTAAATTTACGGGTTGTTACACGTCAAAATGACAAATACGTCGCAATGGCAAACGTCTCTAGGACAAATATGTTGGAATGGCAAATATGCCGCAATGGAAAACGCCGCAATGGCAACTACCCGAAGGTCCAGTACTGGCAATATGTCGCAATGGCAAATGTGTCACAAATTCTCAGATAGGAACCCGAAAAGTGTTAATGTGCATCCCATACCACACGTTCGCACTAAACGGTTTACTAACCGCAAGTAAATGTCACACTCAAAAGCAGTAAATGTTTACCTCATCTCATCGGTAAACATGACCCGAAGGTCAAAACGATCAAACGGACAAGTCAAGAATTAACCGATAGATAAACGAACGTGTCTCATATCACGTATTTTACCAAATCGTTTAATTCTCCTTCTCATTCGCTCTAATAGTGAAAAAATGTGTATTTTATATATAAAATAATTTATTTGAGAAAACAAGCTTTTAAAACCATTTTCTAATATCAATTTTGAAAACAATATTTGGAAATTCCCTTATTATAGAGAATAAATAGATTTTATAGCTTAAAATAATTTTAAAATATTATATAATAATTATTTTAAATGCCAATTTTTTTTAAAATTATTTCAAAAATTTTTGGAAAAATCCGTGCTCGAAATCAAATAAAAATCATTGAAAAACACCAAAACTAACATTCGAAAACATCTCAAAAAATCGATTCGTTTTGAATCATAAATTAAAAATTCTGCCTCGCCTATTGATAGGCTTTATGGTCTTTAAAACCGTTCAGAAATATCACAAAAACAAGACGCAGAAGTCGGAAAACGGATTAGAAAACAAGACAGAACACAAAAATGGACACGCCCAAAACAATACCCAGGTCTGAAATCTTCTCCGGGTTCAACTTTCGGACATAATTTGAAAGATTTAATGACCTGGGAATAGTCTAAAATTTGATACACACAAATTAGAATAATTTATCTATGAACTAAAAAAGGATTCAGTGAATTTTAATATGAAATGCTAAAGATATGAAATCTCAAACAAGGACTCTAAGACATGTTGAATTCTGCCAGGTCTAAAACCCTCTCGGGTTCAACATACAGACATGGAAAAGGTGGCAAAATGACCTCTGATTGAACTGAAAATTGGTGTGCACATAGTAGAAAACTTCACCTTTCAAATAAAAAAAGAATCAATGAATTACGACAGGAAATGAAAAAGTTACGCTATCTCAAACATGGACTCAGGCCATGTTTGCAACAATTCAAAAAAACAAAAATGTGCCCAGGCTTGAAAATCATCTTGGGTTCAACTTACAGGCCTGAAACAGAGGACCAAACTACCTTATACTGAGCTGAAAATTGTTATGCACATACAAGAAAACTTCAGCTTTCAAACAAAAAAAGAATCAATGAATTCCGACTGAAAATGAAAAAGTTACGATGTCTCAAACATGGACTCAGGCCATGTTTGCAAAACTTCATCTTTCAAACAAAAAAGAGATGTTGTCTCAAACAAGGACTCGGGCCATGTTTGCAGCAACTCAGAAAACAATGCGTACAGGCAAAAATCTGGGTTTGTATTGATTTTGCAGCAAAGTTTTTAGGTATCAAATGAAAGAGTTTTGCTATGAAATTTTGCACACTTATACTACAACACATGCTATCAATAGAAGAAAATCCGATAGCATTTCATTGTCGGAAATTAGAGAAAAAGACATACAAAACAGCACCCAGATTTAGCTTCACAGAAAACTAATACATCAACAAAAAAATTCTATTTTTCAATGATTTTTGGCAATTTGAAGCTTTTGCTTCAGCTAGGAATCTCTCAGATTGGGATTTCTTGCCTTCAAGAACCTGTAAAGGAAAGATATAGTACATACAAGAAGGAAATTACAGTAAATTAGAAAACCAATATCTCAGATTTGGATTTTGATGAAACTATAGGGTTTGGAGTTTGATTACTTTTAGATTTACACTCTAGATTGAAAAAGATTTCAGTTGCTTGAATTAATTTGGAGAAATAAGCTTGGATTTGAAATTTGTGAAGTGGGTTTAATGTTTTCTGCCTTTGAGGAAGAAGAAGGTGAGAAAACAAAATGAACGTACACGCAATTGTGTTTTCTCACTTCCTTCTTTCATACTTAGGATAAGTAGGCTTGGACCCAACAATTAAAAGAAAAATCAAATGGTCTAAGTTTTAATTCATGTACATACACAATTATGCATAAGTTACATAACAATTTACATTTCTCTCAAGTTTTTAAACCAAACAAAATATGTGAACTTACATACAAATAAAATAAAGTATTTTACACTATATAAAAAGATAAATTTTAATTTTTAAAACATTTTTATTATTAAAATCTCTTATTTTACAAAAATGCACTATTTTCACCAATAAATGCACAAAAACTTATTTTTAACTTCTACAATTCCACAAAAATTATTTTCTTACTTGGAAAAATATTATAAACCATTTCCAACTCAAATTTATAATTAAAACTCATTTTTACACCAAATTCCATCTTTTTATTTAATTAAACAACCTTTAAAAAAATAAAATACTTCCTTTAAAAATTATTAAAAGAAGTAGTTGGCAATAATTATTAAAATTATTTCATTTTTTCTAAATAAAAAAACTATTTTCCATTCATTACTAATCCAAACAAATAAAATAAAGCTTTTAAACCTTATTTTTTACATTTTATTTCCCAAAATTCATTGTTTATTTCAAATAAGCAATTTAAAATCTCCAATTTTATTTTAATTCACAATATTAAATCATAACTACCGTTATAATTTAATATTTACAGGTAATCTTCAAAACCAGGGTTGTTACATTTATAAACTAAAGTTTTAAAATTTGTCAGTGTTGATAATAATGGTTGTTAATTACTTCTGTTATATGTGTTAGAAAGTGATTTATCATTGGTTTGGTTAGTGTTTTAAAAAGTTGACACCTTTGGTAGTTAGTAAGTGACTTGAGATTAGTTGAAAAAGTTTTAAGTAAATGATATAAGTGGTGCTCTCTATATGTTATATAGTTGTTATTTGTCTTTGTATATATGCACATACTTGAGTTATGTGATGCTTAGATAAAATGACGTCGAAAAGTGTTTAAGGAATTGTCTGTATAGCGACTATCGTTATATCGCCACTTTTGAAAAAGACCATCTCTTTTGAAATATTTTGGTTTTGATTAATTATTCTACTAATGATGTGATTAAATTTAATTGATCATTTTAATAATGACATTTAAAATTAATTAATCATTTTAAGTAATGATAATTAAGGTTAATTAATTATTTAATTAATAATGATTAATTAATCATTTTATTAATGATGTTTAAAATATATTAATCATTTTAACTAATGATATTTAAGGTCAATTAATCATTTAAATAATGATGTTTTAAAGTTAATTAATCATTTTATTAATGATGTTTTAAGATTTATTAATCACTAATAATGATATTTTAAGGATAATTAATCAATTTAATAATGATGGTTTAAATTTAATTAATCATTTTTATAATGATGTTTTAACATTAATTAATCATTTTAATAATGATGTTTTAAGGTTAATTAATCATTTTAATAATGGTGTTTTAAAGTTGATTAATCACCCCAACAATGATGATTAAGGTAAATTAACTATTCCAAATAATGATATTAGAAGTAATTAATCATGTTTAAAGTTAATCAATCATTTTAAAAAATGATAATTAAAGTAATTAATCATGGTTAAAGTAAATTAACCAATTTCAATAATGTTGTCTAAGTTTAATTTTTGAAATGTGAAATCCGAGCACAAGTTTGGCTTTTAAACTTAAAAAGTATGATTCGGTTATGGAAAGGATAAGAAATTTAATTTTTCATAATCTAATATCACTTATATGGAAATGACTTAGTCATACACTTAGCACTAAACGTCGAGGTATGGAAACTCATCCCTATCTCGAAAGTTAAAAATTTTGTCAAGGCAGTGCCTAGAGGTAATGCTATCTTAACTTGCCCGACTTCATTTTCAACTAAGAAATATTATAAGTATGAAATCGATGAGTAGTGATAAGAATATGATATTTAATTTCCATATACGATCACTTTAAATATTCCTGATAGTTGATGTATTGACTATCGATTCAGCTTCCTTCTTTAAGTATCGTCAACTTAAGATGATTTTGTGCTCATTTGAGCTTTGAATATCCTTTGTCGAAAATGACTAAAACCAAAGTGTGAGTGGACGTCAAGCTATGTGGGGTTGCTCCCATTAGGGTATTATCACATCTACTCTAGATTATTTTTGATTATGTGCGCACTAAGATATGAAATACTTGGATTCTCGGTAAGGTTGGCGAGGTCCGGCTTGAACATTTTCGAGAGAGTCATAAAGAAAATGACCATCTCAAGTATACTGTCTAGAGGTATACTTTCGGTAAGGGAGGCGCACCCTCCTAGTCATTATAGGAAAATTTACCTTTTCTTGCCTTTGATTCAAACCTTTGAATATTTTTTCTTAATTGCATCGAGAAGTGCTTGGAGCTCTTCTTGATGTTTAATTATTTGTGTCCATTCTCTAAGTTTGGATTTTGATCTTGTTTAGACCCATTCTTTCAAGTTTAGGTTTTATCCTAAATTGTTTCTATTACTTGTTGTTGGATGTTGTTATTGTGAAGGAAAGCCCGTTCCGCGGATGCTGGCGTGGTCTCACATATTGTTATTTATTTCCACAATTTGTTTAGAGCTTTACTCATACCAAACTTATTGTCTGACCCAAGTTGTTTGTTTTCCCTAAACTCTCGGGTACTCAATTATTTTTTAGTAGTCTAAGAGTAATAGGTTACTTTAGGATCTTGTGAAGATGATGGACAAGCAAGAGGATCCTTATCTATTTAGTTATCTATTTCCGCTGTTATAATAATTATGTGTATATTTTCGATCAGCAAGTGTAAAGGTAGGGTGTATAAATGCCTAGGCTAATAGCAGTAGTACTTTTGTGCAACCCTGATAACTCCATGTTAAGGAGTAACCTTATGTACTATATTATTGTTGTATTATATTTATCCGTTCCATCGTGAGATTTTTTCTTTTCTGTTCTTTTATTTTACCCCACAACAACTCGTATTTCGGATGCTTGGACAATGGCACATGAACACGGTGGATGTGTTAAGTGTTATTCTTAGGGGTTGGAAAGGTGAGTCATCACAGTTGGTATCAAAGCTTTGGTTGTGCGAACACCTTGACCTAATTGGGGTACAACTCATTAGATATAACATAGTGATTCCCTAGAATGAGTTAATCTAGAGAGAGTGTTTGTAATATTTTTATAATAATAATAGATACTCAAAAGCCTCACTTTAGATCCATTGGTGGTGTTTCCATGAAACATATTAATCCCATTCATATATTCTAAAGATACATGTTTTTCGGGTGATAGAAAATGGATACAATAAGAGGAGGAAGGAGAGGATCCGGAACTAGCACGACTACCAATGGCAGGGTACTTAGAAATGCTACTATGCCAGTTATAGACCTGCTAGAGGAAGTGGTAGTGCAAGTTCATCCCCTATGAACTTTACGGTTTTGTGCAAGAATTATGCCACTTTAGGTAGGAAACCATTTTATGGAACAGATGATATTCTTGGAGTGCAGATATGGCTTCGTTCGTTTGAAAGGATATTTGGAGATCTTTAATTGGTGGATACGGAGAAACGGCTGTTGGCATCGCGACAACTTAAGAAGTCGACAATGGATTGGTGGGATTCAGTAACAGCTAATACTTCGGAGGAGGAGTTTACTTGGGAACGATTTAAGGAAGTTTTTGAAGCATAGTTTATCACAGAAGCCGGAAGGACTCAATTGTGTAGAATTTCCTTGGATTTGAAGCAAGGTGATATGACGATGGAGCAGCATGAGCATAAGTTTAATGCATTGTCTTTTTTCAGACTTGAATTGATAGCACGCTGCTTAAAAAGAATGAAATGTTTATGAATGGATGGGACTGGAGTTCCAGCAAGAAATGACTAATCATCTTATGGGTACATTTACCAACATTATCTGCATTGCTTTAAGGTTTGAAGCCCTGGATATTAAGGAAGGAGTATAGAAGGGAGTAGCGCCAGTAATTAGTGCCAAGCCTTTGATAGTGATACATGTTGGAGACAAGCCGAATTTCAAGCGCAAAGGAAAGAAGAAGTGGTCTGGAAAGAAACCTGGAGGTGTGGCTCCAGCACAGGAGAAGTAGTGTGACTTCACCAACATTCTTTGTCATAAGTGAAACAAAGTGGGTCACTTTGCAAATCAATGTCCGGACAACACTGGTGGACCAATCTATTTCAATTTTCACAATCAAGGACACATGAAGAATGAGTGTCCTTTTCCAAAGAAGGAGTTGCAAGGACAGGCTTTTGCTATTGAGGAGATACCATCCAATTCTTTAGGACAGAAAGGGGAGCAGGTAAACTACATTATCTATCTATGACATTCCTATTAGAGTATTATTCGATATGGGTGCTTCTCATAGTTTATTTCAGTTGATCTTATTGATAGACTTAACCTTAAACCCATCCTTTTGAGTAATCCTCTCTGTGTGTCAAACCCTATTGGGGGTCTGACAAATCTTGACACTATGTGGCTAAATGTGCCTATTTCTTATCGAAATCATCCCTTTCTCTCTGATTTGTTTGTTCTTGGGTTCATGGTTTTGGAGTGTTATTGGGAATGGACTAGTTATCTGAGTTTAATGCTATCTTTGATTATGGTAAAAGGAAGGTCATGGTAAAGAATGTGGTAGGAAGAAGCATTGATATGTATTATGAAGAGCCTAAAGAGTTGATGAGTAGTTTCCTTTATTCACTCAAAGTAGGTAAAGAAGAGCTTAGGGATATACTAGTTGTTTGGGATTTCACGGATATTTTTTATGAAGTGCAAGGTTTACCTCCCCACCGTGAGTGGAGTCCTGTAATGATTTGATTCCATGAACCAAATTTGTTGAACACCCCCATCGAAGGTTGGCTCTGAAAACGAAGAGGGAGTTGGAAAGCCGGACATTTAACTTGTTGTAGAAGGGACTAATAGGACATAGTACCTCAAGTTGGGGATCGCCAATCGTCTTTGTTACAAAGGTTGATGGTTCTTTAAGGTTATGTGTAAATTATTGGGAGTTGAATAAAAGAACTATCAAGAATACGTATCCTTCACGATGGATTAACAACATGTTTGATCAACTCCATGGTGCTTGGGTATTTTCTCAATTAGATCTTACCACAGGATTTCATCAATTAATGATAGCAGAGGAGAGTGTTCCCTTAATAGCTTTTAGAACTCTGGATAGTTTCTACGAGTGGTTAGTTATGCCGTTTGGGCTGACTAATGCACATGCTTACTTTGTGGACTTAATGAATCAAGTATTTCGAGACATTCTTAATAAATCTATTCTTGTCTTTATTGATGACATTCTTATCTATTCGAAAATGGAGGAGGAGCACTGGTATCATCTTCGAGTCGTACTCAATACTTTAAGAAGCCATGTGTTGAAGCCTAAGTTTGCTAAGTGCCATTTTTTGAAATCCAAAGTGGGAGCAGATCTCTATAGACTTTATTGTTGGAATTCCTAGGTCAAGAAGAGGGAATGAAGGCATTTTGATTATAGTCGATCAGCTAGCCAAGAGTACTCATTTCATTCTGGTTAAGCCAACTAGGACTGCTGCAAGGCTGGCGAGTTTGTATGTGAAAGAAATTGTGAGGCACCATGGTATTCCTTGTAGTATTTTAAGTGCCCAATACCCGATATTCACCAGTATATTCCGAAAGGGATTGCAAACTGCCTCAGGGAGAGAACTGAGTTTGAGTACAGCTTACCATCCCTAGAAAGAAGGGCAGATGGAGAGAGTGAACTAGATCTTGAACGATTTGTTGTGAGCATGCATTCTCAACATCTGAGGTTCTTGGGAAGATCATTTACCCTTAGTCGAATTCACTTACAACAACAGCTACTAGGAAAGCATTGGTATGGCCACTTTCGAAGCTCTATATGGTTGTTCCTACCATTCTCCTTCATGTTGGATTAAGTCTGGTAATATAATTGTTCTTGGGCCTGACATGATCTTAGACACCAACAAGAAGGTAACCTACATCAAAATGAAAATAAAGGAAGTGCAGGATTGGCAGAAGGGTTATGCAGGTTGAAGGTGCAAGGATTTTGAGTTCTCAGTTCAAGATTTAGTGTTTATAAGGGTCTCTCCGTTGAGAAGTTTTTTGAAGTTTGAGAAATCAAGGAAGCTAGCCCCTCGATTTATTTACCCCTTTCTCATAGTAGACCGAATTGGTAGACATGCATATAGAGTGAAGTTACCAGATCAACTATCAGATGTGCATAACATATTTTACGTATCTCATTTACATAAGTACGTACACGACCCTTCAACGATAGCGGAACCGGAACAACAAGTGGATTTGGAAGTTCAGTCTAACCTGACCATTCTTAGGTGGCCTCCTCCTATCATCGCTCAACATATAAGCAATTAAGGACGAAGGATGTGAATCTTGTTAAGGTTCAATGGAGTGGAGGTGATATAAATTGTACTAGGGAAACCGAGGACTATATTAGGGATTCTTATCCCGGGTTATTTTCATAGTTGTTCTTTCCTTGTTGTATCTATTTAGTGTGCTCACTTGTTCTGGTGGAGTCACTTTCTTTGTACCCGTTTGATTGAATGATATCATTTGGGTTTCTTTTGATATCTTTTGTTGTGTGATAAATTTCAGGGACAAAATTCCCTATAAGAAGAGGAGGATGTAACGACCCATAATTTAATCGCTTTGAATTGGAATATTTAAAATATTTTTAAATAGTTGAATAATGGATTTTATAACTCAAAAAATCCTCCTTTAAGTAATAACTAATGATGGTGATGTTGTTTTAATTACAAAACTAATTACTTCAAAGAAAATCGAAAATGTGACCAGAAATCGTTTTTTGGATTTTCGACAAGTTATCAGAATATGTTGTGTGCATAAGTGTACATATATACACATTTATATAAATCACATATGAAATGGTTAGAGATAAAATGAGGTTAAGTATTTACCATAAGTAAATAAGGTACAATTGAATTTTATTTTAAAATTTTAAAAGGAAAAAAATGTAAAAAGAAAACATCTTTCCAATTGAAGTGGTGAAGTGATGGACTGTGGTGGAGCGTGCTTGTTGGTGACATGTAGAACAAAGCAAGGAAGTGGATGGTGGCAAAAGGAATGTTGTGGCAAAAGGAATATGGAGGGTAGTGTACTTTGAAAATCATTAAGGGTAGAAAGGTAATTTTTTAATCAATTTTATATAAAAACAATTTTTCTTTTTCTATTTTCATTTTCATTCTCTCATTTTAAAAAACATTCATCCTCTTTTCTAAGCTTTCCAAGCTCTTTCATGGCTTCCAGAAAGTCTTAAAAAATTAAAAATCACATCTTTTTCCCTTTTTTCTTAAGAAAAATAGTTAAAACTCCTTGTTTTCCTCTCAACGCCTCATATACTTCGCATCAAAGCCCAATACCACTCAAACCATACATGGTCAAGCCTATATTGACCGTGGTTGAACCCAACTAGCTTTTTAGGCTCCAAAAATTCAAGATTTCATGAAGAGAAACCAAGTTCGAGTGTCAATTCAAGGTGTAGTGTTAGTTTGACTTGATTTGGTTGCTTTTTGGTGTTCACCTTTATAAACTAAAGTTTTAAACTTTGTTAGGGTTGTTAATTACTTGTGTTACATGTGTTAGAAAGTGATTGATTGTTGGCTTGGTTACCACTTTAAAAACTTGACATCTTTGGTAGTTAGTAAGTGACTTGAGATTAGTCCAAAAAGTTCAAGTAAATGATATAAGTGAAGCACTCTATATGTTGTATAGTTGTTATTTATCTTTTTATATATGCCCATACTTGGGTTATGTGATGCTTAGATAAATAAATGACATAGGAAAGTATTTACGGAAGTGTCCATATAGCGACTATCGCTATATTAGCATTTCTGAAAAAACACCATCTCTTTTGAAATCTTTTGGTTTGACCTTGTGCTTGGGTTTTACAAAGTTAATTAATTATTCTAATAATGACTTTTGAAAAAGTTTAATTCATTTATTAAAAATATTTAGTTTTATACAAAGCACTAAATGTTGAAGAAACTCTTGCTATTCTTAAAGATAAAAATGTTGTTGTGACAAGGTGGGAAGCAACACTGTAACAACCCGCATATTTTACAATTATCTATTTAAATGTTTTATTTAAATATGGTATCGTTAGTCGGATTTTAGTCCGAAAAGTTACTTTTTGCAAACAGTCAAATTGGGACTCGGGGCCCCTTCCATTGAGTTCAAAATGCCTTTTTGAGTATAAACATTGATATGTTTGGAGCTAGCTAAAAATTTGACCTTTTTCACTTTGGGTTTGGGTTTGGGTTCAGCCCACTAGCCAACTTAATACCCAAAACTGAACCACCTCTCTTCATTCATCCCCTCTTCCTTATCTTTTTAGTTCTAAAGAGAATAATGGGGGAAGAGAAAGAGAATTAAAAATCCTAAGCCCTAGTTTCCATTTGCAAATCAAGTTCTAGCTCCAAATTCAAAGAGAAGCATTGGTAAGCATCATCTCCTTCTTCTCCAACTCATTCTCTATTTGATTTCAGAAATTTCCTAAACCTAACTTAGGAAATGTTCTTCTTTTGAGCTTAGATTCAAGCTTCTAGAGTTGAAGTGGTTGTTTGGTTGATCTTCCTTTGCTTTCAAGCTTCTCATTCATTATTTTTGTGTTAAAAGGTGAGATTTTTATCTCACATCTATGTTCATAATTATCTTTGGTTGTTAGGTATGAATTCCTAACACTTCTTCATGTGCATTTGCTCTTGATTTGGATTGGTTTTGTGAATATTTCAATTTTTGGTTTTTGAAGTCAAATTTGTGTGTAAATCCTTTTATGGATGTTTGATCATGGTTTGGTAATGCATCGAAGAGCTTATAGGGTCGGGTTGTCGATTGGCATAAACCCCTAGCCCCCATTGCTCGTCCGGTTGCATTTGCGAAGAGATTGCCTCTTCATTTTTAGGCTGAAAATACTGGAAATCCCAGTTCAGTCAACTGACTCAGAGCGTTCAGTCGACTGAGCTGAAGCCAAGAAATTTCCTAAGGCCAGTATCAGTCGACTGAAATCTCTGTTTAGTCGACTGAACCTGGAACCCGAAAGTTCCCAGGCATGATTCAGTCGACTGAAAACTCTGAGTCAGTCGACTGAACCTGGAAACAGAAAGTTTCCAAGACCTGAGTCAATCGACTGAAATCTCTGAGTCAGTCGACTGAATTTGTTATTTCTTCCCAATTTGCCTTTTTGGGATTGAATTTCCAATTTAAATCGATTCATGAATCCTATTTGTTGTTATCATTTATTATGATTTTGATGACTTCTTTTTTGGGATTTTTGTGGATATCCATTTTGATGGATTCGGCATCGATTTACCTGGATTTGATTCACGTCTTCGTATGTGAATTTTTGATGGTTGATTGTTTCTATAATCATTTCCGTGACTTGTCACTTTAAATTACAAAGGTTTTTATACTAATAGTAAATATTCAAACTCTTTTAATAAAATGATTTCAACTCTATTTTTAATACAAGCTCATTTTCAAAACCATTTTCCAATCTATTAGTATATATACAAACCTTTACCTCATTCGTATGAGAAAATCTAATTAAACGGCTTAGTAAAACAAGTGGTATGAAACGCTTGCATTTACTTCGTCGGTTAAGTTATGGACTTGTTCGATTGAAAATCTTGTGACAATTTTCGAGTGGAAATCTACAATTTGTTCGTAAATATTTAAGTTAAGCTAGTGGTTATGGGACATGAAGCTAAACTCTTATATTTACTGGCTTAGTGTAATTCACAATTTTTATTGATCGATGATGATCATTTTGTGATTTAGACTAGCTATGTGCGTTGTCTATTTGTCTGCGATGGAGACTAAACCCCGTTTCTGTGGAACTTCAGTTCAATTTGGCGGGGTAGCGACCTGTGGTCTTCGGACCGTTTGTGGAGCTTCGGCTCAATATTTATGGTTAGCGACCATGGAATAGCGTTTCGTTTGTGATACACGTGTTGGTGAGTTTTCATGCTCCCATTTGTGATAGGCCTCCCCCCTTTGTGATTTCTGGATTTCTAATTGATGATTTCTAGAATTTGTGTTTCACCTCTTTATGTGATTGGCAACGATATGTTTGTCAATATTTGTAGTTTGGTGAATAAAATAAAGAATATGATATTCTTTTTGGTGCTTTGAGATTTTTGAGATATTGTATGATGTTGATGTTGTTTAAATCATATTTGTTCTAGTATGACATTATTGTTATCATACGTTCTTATTATATCTCTGCTTATATCTCATTCCTTTACCTGATATTTATAGCTAGACTGATCCGTTTATTATTTTCTTATTAAATAATACTCGGGTCAGACCGAGATGTTGTAGGTGCTTCTACTTGACTCCTTATCTAGGATCATCTTCTGACTTTTGTCTAACTACATTACATTTGTAGTTTTTGTTGTTATACATTCGTGATATAGACTCCATGATGTATACTTATTCTTTTGTCTAGCACATGTATCTATTCTTTTGTGATATTGTGGATCTTTTATGACCACCACTCTGATGTACACTTTTATGTGTTATATTCATATCTGTTTCCGCCTTTGTGATATGAACGTCTGTGACTGATTTGTGTTACGTTTATTTCTATATTTGTTTCCGAAGGCCTCATAGCAACTGTGTGGTAGCTTTGAGTTTGTATCGGTATGTCAGATTTCCTTTTGAAATGAAATGTAAGTTATTTTATCTGACATATCGGTACTCGCCCAAAGCAACTACACAGATGGTCGCGCCTCAACAGCCTTATTCTTCGTGCTAGTCGACAGCATTAACCAGTAGTGTTCTTGGCTAGCGTGAGCATAGAGGTGGGGCGTCACAAACACCACCCTTACTTGTCTGTCTTATTGTTTTCCATGAGGTAGTGCTAGTGCAGAATTAACGAGTTATGATAAGTGTAAGAGATTTAATTTTCATATACAAACATTTGGTTATCCCCGATAGTTGATTTCTTGACTATCGATTTCGATACCTTTTTTTGTGTTTCATCGATTCAAGATGATTTTGTTGCTCGTTTGGTGCATTTAAACTTTTTCTATTCTTAAAGTTATGAATGGTGTCGAGTCAAGATAGGAAGCAACAATGCCCTAACTTTTCCGGCTTTATTGTTTTCCCCGGGGTAGTACTAGTTTTTTCCAATAGTTGATTTATCGATTATCGATTCTAATATCCTTCTTTGTGCTTCGTTAATTTATGATGATCTGTAGCTCATTTTGAGCATTGGCATCCAACACCATGGATAACCAAAACCAAAGAGCGAGTGGGAGCCAAGCCATATGGGTCGTACTTATTAGGGTATATTCACAATTATATAGAGATTTGTTGGTAGTATGCATGCGGTGTTGTGAGTATACTCTAATGCCCGCAAAAAGTTTAACAGGGTCTGGCTCGGAAGTTCCCGGGAGTGTTGCATGTTTGGTGTGGGCTAACAAGTATATTTTATCTAGAGGTATACTTTCGGTGTAGGGGGTTTAGCATCCTAGTCATGTTGGATAACTTCATTCTCCTTGTTTCGATTCGAACCTTGGAATTGATCTTTTTTTAGTTACATCGAGAAGTACCTTGTGCTCTCCTCTATGTTTAATTATTTTTGTGCATTCTTTAAGTTTGGATTTTTATCTTAATTGTGCCCATTCTTTCAAGTCTTATTTTGTCCCGACTTATTTCCCTTCTTTCATCTATGGATGTTGTTCTAGTGAGGTAAAACCTGTTCCATGTTTAGTGGCATGGTCTCACATATTTTTATATGTTTACCATATTTCTTGAGTTTTCTCATATTGGTTTTCCAGACTGATCCGTGTGTTATTTTATTATAATGCTCGGGTCAAACCGAGTTTGTTCCATGTTGTCATTGGTGGGACATGGAGCTCATGGAGTAGAGATAGAAGTTCAGCTACCATAGTATTTTTATTTTCCGCTGTATTATTATATATACTCATCGATAATTGTAAGATCTGGAGGTTCTAACTATCCAAGCTGATGAGGTTTGTTTTTAACTCTGATATACCATGTATCTTAAAGAGACAACTTTTACAGTCTTTGTTATATTATATATTATCGTTCCACTGTGAGATTATATTTTCCCTATTCTTTTTTTACTCTAACAATCTACCTTTCTGGCACTTGGATGCTCAACATTTGAATACCGTGGATGTATTAAGTGTCGACTTTCGAGGGTCATAAAGACAGGTCGTTAGATTTGGTATCAGAGCTAAATGTTAAGCGAGAATCTTGGCTTTGGTGTGTAAACTCATTTGAAATAGGGTAAGTGACACCCTAAAATGAGTTGGGAGTATTATATATACAAGAGCGTATTTTTTATAGCTATAAAAACATATTATATTAATTGGTTTATTAAGTGGTTTATGAATTCTGGTCGAGACGTGAGATGTCATAGTGTCGATAGGAATTTCTAAACACTCGAACAAGACAAATGGACACAATATTGATTTTTGAAAATTTGGTAAATGAAATATTTTATCTAGGATTATATTATATAAATAAGAAACAACTTTCAAATTTGTATAGTTATTTATGATGTGTTTTGTTTGTTAAAGATAATATTTCTTTATTACCATTGTTGTTCAATTTGTCATTCTCGAGTGGTTTAGGAGCATTGTCTGTCATTTGTTGATTGTTAATTTATGCTCGATCAGTTAATGACTTTGTTTGATAATTGTGAGTACATTAAAATGAACCCCCCTGTGAATTAAGTTTCACAATCTGACTCTAAGGTGTTCGGTGAAAATATTAAGTTAAAGGTCATCTTTTAATAAAATTGTTTAATATAATCTAAATGGGAAGATAAGACATTTAGATGATAAATATTTGTGAAAAGTTTATTATAATAAAGGAAAGTTATTATAATATGAGATAAATTTAAAGGTGCATTTTATATGAGTACGGTATATATAAAATGATTTATAAGATTTATAAATAGTTTTTTATAAGTAAGAAGGGTTTTTGAGAATTTAAATCCCAGTATTGCTTGAAGTGATTTCAAAAAGGATTTTGAGAAAAGTAATGGTAGTATTACTTGGAAATATTAATAAGTATAAATATTTCAAAGAGAATTTTTAAGAAAGATATATTTTATATTAACAGTTCCGGAAAACATCTCGATTAGTTTTGTGGTAATCTAAATAATCTTCTAAGTGAAGATCGAACGTTTTATTAGGCGGACGTTGTAGTGCACTTAATAAATTATTCTCTTTATCATGGTGCGATCGAAATAAGTTCAAATCCGAACGAACCCAAAGCGAGTCTTAGTGAATAAATTGTTAAAGTTATTTTATATTTAGAAATATATGTAGTATGATTCAAAAAGGATTTTGGAATAAAAACCGGGTATTTAGTTCTCAAGTTTCCTTAAAGGAAATTGATCTAAAATAAAATTGTATTTTGATAAATAAATGGTTAGAAAAATGAAATTTGTAACTCTTGGATAGAGAAGAGATAATTTAACTCAAGGTTTTTGTAATGATCTGCCTTTCATACATATAAAGATGACACTTCATACATCATCGGTATTCGTGTGCTAATCCTTTAAGTGTCTATAAGATAGGTCATTTTGGGTTAAAGAGAGAAAAGACAGAATAGAATCTCACATCTTGATGAGAAAAGTATATAATATACACAAGATCTTTACAAAAAGAAATCATCTTTATTATATACACAACATCAAAGTACACTAACCTATTATCATCCTGGACAGTTATAATAGCATGTTCTTACAATTACAAATAAATACAAACAGAAATCAAGAAAAACAAAATAGCAGAAGAATATAAGACAGGTGCATATGTCTTGGAGGCATCCAGCTCATCTTCTGAAGCTCCAAAGCATGCAGCTAAATCCGAAAAATATGCTCGGGCTAACCCGAGCATTATAATAAAAATAACGCCCGAATTAGTCTGGTAAACCAACATGAGAAACTCACCTCATACTGATTTTAATGTTATAAAACCTTTTTAAAATAAAGGTATCTCGTAAGATTACGCCAAAAATAAACAGGGGTGGTTTTTACCTTACGATAACCAAACCATTTCATAGGAAATCTTATGATATTATAATAAATGACTTGGGTTTAAAATAAATATTGAATCATAGCATAATTGTTACGTTAATTAAATTCCAGCATAATAAACATACAATCAAGTCCGAAGGCTCGTATTGGAAAATGGATTACAACTATGAAAAGGTAAGGTTCTACCTTCTGAATCAATACACTCTGACGCAGCCACGAAAGCGAATTGGACGATGTAAATCGAATCCGTCCAGGATCTCACACGATTAGCGGAAATAACCGGTGAATCGATGATAAATCGGTGAATTTAAGAATACCCAAGTGCCCAAATCCATTGATCACGAAGATACCGGATTCTAGCAATCTTCGACACGTTGATCGCGCACGATACCGTGAGAGAAGATCTACAATTCTTCGAACGTTGATCAAGCGCACTTGATTTTGTGAATTAGCTTCAACAATCGTTGATTCGAGCGCACTCGAATGCCGAAAGTGGAGATAGGAGATAACACTCAACTACCAATTTTAATGGAGGCAAGAAGCACAAACCAAATTTTACTTCAAATTCTACAACTTTTTACAAATGACCTCACATCCCTATTTATAGAGATTTACAACTCAACACACGACTTAAGAAAATTACAACATAAGAAAACAATAACAACATAACAACAAATGACTTAACAAATACATCACAAAACACAATACAGGTCATTCACGACCTAGCAACAACGACTTAACAAACATGAGTTACAACATACGACAAAAGAAATGCGGTACAGCGACCTAAGGAACATCGGCATCAGCGACATAGGAAGGCTTGCGACCTAAGAAGTTCGCGACTTAAGAAATGCTCGCGTCATAAGAAACTGAAAACGGCCTAAGAATCGCCGCGACCTAAGGCAGAGTATCACGTGCGCGACCTTAGGAGGAGTATCACGCGCGCGACCTAAGGAAGAGGGGCGATTTCACGACTTAGCTGGAGATGGCATAGGTCGATTTCGCGACTTAGCTGGAGATGGCATAGGTTGTTCGTGACCTTCTTCCTTCTGCTCTCGCGACCTAGGGTTTCTGGCGCATCTTCTTCCTCGCGACATACCATGGTGGAGCGACCTATGGTGGAGCGACCTAAGGTAAGGTGGCCTCTATGTGTATGCGCTGCATCATCCTCCCCTTTTTGGAAAGAATTCGACCTCGAATTCATGCTCTCCTCTTCAAGCATCTCCCCATAATACGAAATTAAGTGTTTGACGTTGAAAACGTCAGCAGTATGGATATGATCCGGCAATCTCAACTGATAAGCATTCTCATTAATCTTCTTTACGATTTCCAAAGGACCAATCTTTCTAGCAGCTAGTTTGTTGTAAGTGCCAACAGGAAATCGATCCTTGGTCAATACTGCATATACAAAATATCCTTCTTTGTCGTTGTTTAATATCTGCGGATTGCTCATATTTCTCATTCTCCTTAAGCAATCGCTCATGCACAACCTTGTGACACTCTTGCAATTCATTCACAAAATCACTAGCCCATTTGATCACTCCTTTCTGCTGTGGAACTACAAATAAATCCAACGGTCCTTTAGGAATTGTTGAGTATACAACCTGGAATGGACTGAACCCGGTGCTACGATTAACTGCATGGTTGTGTGCAAACTCAGCTTGACATAGCTTCGAATCCCCACTCTTCAAATTATCATTCACAAGGCATCGCAATAGATTACCCAGGGATATGTTCACAACTTCAGTCTGTCCATCTGTCTGTGGATGATAAGCACTACTGAATTTCGGCTTCGTCCCAACCATTCTCCATAGGCTCATCCAAAAATGACTTAGAAAACGAGTATCTCTATTCGAAACAATCGATTCAGGCAACCCATGAAGACGATATATTTCTCTGAAATATAACTGTGCTACATTAACTGCATCTGCTGTCTTCTTACATGCAATAAAATGTACCATCTTCGAGAAACGGTCCACCACAACATATATAGAGTCATTTCCCCATTGATTCCTCGGCAAGCCCAACACAAAATCCATGCTTACATCAACCCATGGTTTTGTAGGAACATGTAAAGGCATATACAAACCCGCATTTGTTGCTCTCCCTTTCGAAACTTGACAAACATGACATCTCCGAACAAACTTTTCAACTTCCCGCTTTATCGAGGGCCAATAATAAGACTGAGAAATCAACTGCAATGTGCGATCCCGACCAACATGTCCTTCTTCATGCAACTCTTTTACAATTTTCATTCTCAAGCTGCAATCTGGTACGCACAATCGATTCCCCTTGAATAAGAATCCATCTACCAACACAAACTCATCAGTACTCCCATCCTTGACTTTCTCAACAACCTTCGCAAAGTAAGGATCTTCCTCAAACAACTTTGGCAATAGTTCAAATCCTGTCACTTCAACCTTCATCGTTGTCAACAAATGATTCCTCCTGCTCAAGGCATCGGCTACACGATTCGTCACCCCTGATTTGTAATTTACAACAAAAGTAAACTGCTGTAGGTACGCAACCCATGAAGCGTGTCTAGCTGAAATTTTGTCCTGCCCTTGCAAATGTTTCAAAGCTTCATGATCCGTATAAAGAACAGACTCCTTCTGAAACAGATAATGTCTCCAGTTCTTCACAGCTTGAACAATTGCGTAAAACTCCACGTCATAAGTGTTATATCTCAACTTGGCTCCAGACAACTTCTCACTGAAATAAGCAACTGGTCTTCCATTCTGACTCAATACTCCACCAGTCCCAACCTTCGAAGCATCAGTGTGTAATTCAAACAATATCTGAAAATCCGGCAGTACCAGAATGGGTGCTGTCGTCAAAAGTGTCTTGATCTTCTCAAAAGCTAACTCTGCTTCCTCTGTCCACACGAACTTCTTCCCTTTCGTGCAATCGGCTAGAGGTGCCATCACACTACTAAAATGTGGAATGAATCTTCGATAAAAAGATACCAACCCATGAAAACTCCTCACTTCAGTAATTGTCTTGGGTTGTGGCCAACTCCTGACAGCTTCCACTTTGCTTTCATCCACTTGAATACCTTCCTTTGACAGAACATATCCCAGAAACAAAACACTGTCCATCATGAACACGCACTTCTTCGTTGCTGCATAGAATTGCTCCTGCCATAGAATCAACAGCACTTCTCGCAAATGCTGGATATGCTCTTCCATACTCCCACTATAGATCAAAATATCGTCAAAGTAAACTACTACGAACTTCCTAATAAATGGTCTGAAAATCTGGTTCATCACTCTCATAAAAGTACTAGGAGCATTTGACAAGCCAAACGGCATAACCAACCATTCGTATAGACCTTCCCTAGTTTTAAAAGCAGTCTTCCACTCATCACCCGGTCTAATACGAATCTGATGGTATCCACTCTTCAAGTCAATCTTTGAGAACACAACAGCCCCACTCAACTGATCAATCAAATCATCGAACCTCGGCATAGGAAACCTGTATCTCACAGTGATCTTGTTAGAGCCCGACTGTCCGTACACATCCGCCAAGTCTTATCCTTCTTCGATACCAATAAGGCTGGCACTGCACAAGGACTCAAGCTCTCCTGAACACGCCCTTGTTCTAACAACTCCTCCACCTGCCTTCTCAGTTCCTCATGCTCCTTAGGACTCATCTTGTAATGTGGCCTGTGAGGTAATGCCGCCCCTGGCACAAGATCAATCTGATACTGAATATCTCTCAACGGTGGTAACTCCTTTGGCAATTCTTCAGGAAACACATCACTGAATTCTTCGAACACTGGCTTTACTTCCTCTGGAACTTCAACAGATTCAGTAGCTTCATGTCCAATCAACAGGAACACCTCTGGACTCTCCTCTACTTCTTCAACAAACTCCTTCAAAGTCAACAAAGTCTTCAGCTCCTCAATCTCTTCTGACTTGCTCTCTCCTTGCTGTCTCTTCTTCGGAACTTAAATGATCTTAGTACCCTCAAACATAAAGCTGTAGCTATTGGTTCGACCATCATGCTACACTGCTCGGTCATACTGCCATGGTCTTCCCAAAAGCAAGTGACAAACATCCATCTCCACCACATCATACCAGATCTCATCTTTATACTTCTTCCCAATAGAAAATGGAACATGAACTCGCCTGTCCACCTTCACCTCTCCTCCTTTCCTTAACCACGCTAACTTTTAAGGATTTGGATGCTTCTCCGTCTTCAACTTCAACTTTCTCACAGCTTCGGTAGAAATGATATTGTCACAACTTCCCGCGTCAATCACAAATTTACACACCTTCCCCAGTATAGTGCATGTCGACTGAAAGATATTACTCCTCAACCAGCTAGCCTCCTCTTCCTGCTTCGGTGTCAAACATGATCTCCTCAACATTAGATTACATCCTTCATCTCCCGACGCAATATCCTGTTCATCCTCCTCAACTGGACTAGAATAACCTTCATCAACATCCTCACCTTCCACTTCAGCAATCATAGCTCGCCTCTTCGATTTTGGGCATTCATTACTCTTGTGACCCATTTCCTGGCAATTATAACACTTGAAACTGTTGTTGACCTTTGCCTTCGCAACATCATTCACAACTGGTTTACTGATAGCTTTAGAAACATTGGAACTCCCACTAGCACCCTTGCTTTGAGTATTGGAACTTGGAAACACACCACCTCCTCGTCTTCCCTGCTTCTCCCAAGCCAATGCCTTCTGGTGCACTTTAGCCACAGATCTATGGTCAAACATATTTACCATATCCTGGATCTGGATCCTCAACCCCCCAACAAACCTAGCCGTCAATTGTTCCTTTGTCTCCATAATGTCATTTCGAGCAATCAGTTGATAAAACTCATCAGCATAATCATTAACAGTCTTCGTCCCTTGCCTCAGATTCTGCAACCTCTGATACATGAGTGATTGATAATTGTAAGGCAAGAATGTAGCCTTCATCATCTTCTTCATTTTCTCCCAAGCAACAATGTTCGACTTCCCCATCCGTTCTCGTGTAAGTTTGGTTTGCTGCCACCACGCCATAGCTCTTCCTCTCAACCTAGTAGCAACCAACTTCACTCGACGATCATCCGGAACCTCCTTGAATTCAAAGATCTCTTCAACATTAGATAACCAATCTAGAAATTCTTCAACCTGCATACCACCCTTAAACTCTGGAATTTCAATTTTCATTCCGGCCTCCCATTTGTGATCATACTCTGAATGATTTCTTCCTTGGCTTCGATTTCGACCATGAACACTACCACCATCAAACTCCTCATTAAAATCTGATGCATATCGATGTCGATCATGACCACCAACATCTCTACCACCACCATTTCTACCACCAACATCCCTTCCGTCTACATTCCTCCGATCACGATCATCAACATTCCTATCACGATCGTCAACATTTCCACGATCATGATCTTCTCTTCTCTCCCGATCTGAATGTGGTGAAACTCTATTTCCCCCATGGCTCGATTCAGGTGAAACCCTTCTTCTACTTTGATTCATTTCAAGCATCATTCTCTCTAATCGACCAATTCCCTCATCAAACTTCTCATTGAATTTATCACTAATTAGTTGCTCCATTTGTTCAGCACCTTCTCTTCCATACAAAGCATCAACATTGCGATGACGTTGAGCTCATCTCGGTGGCATGATTGAACTTCAAACAAATCTTCAAAAATTAAAACACTTTCTGAACTTTGATCCAAAATGATATGGATCGAAACTCCCAACTTGTTGCAACTTCACGATGAACACGATGAACACCAAACTTCTCAACAATGCAAATCCGATCTCCAAACTTCAAATTCTCGAAATGATGCAAACTTCTTGCGATCTCGCTCTGATACCAATCTGACGCAGCCACGAAAGCGAATTCGACGATGTAAATCGAATCCGTCCAGGATCTCACACGATTAGCGGAAAGAATCGGTGAATCGATGATAAATCGGTGAATTTAAGAATACCCAAGTGCCCAAATCCGTTGATCACGAAGATACCGGATTCTAGCAATCTTCGACACGTTGATCGTGCACGATACCGTGAGAGAAGATCTACAATTCTTCGAACGTTGATCAAGCGCACTTGATTCCGTGAATTGGCTTCAACGATCATTGATTCGAGCGCACTCGAATGCCGAAAGTGGAGATAGGAGATAACACTCAACTACCAATTTTAATGGAGGTAAGAAGCACAAACCAAATTTTATTTCAAATTCAGCAACTTTTTACAAATGACCTCACATCCCTATTTATAGAGATTTACAACTCAACTTAAGAAAATTACAACATAAGAAAACAATAACGACATAACAACAAATGACTTAACAAATACATCACAAAACACAATACAGGTCATTCACGACCTAGCAACAACGACTTAACAAACATGAGTTACAACATACGACAAAAGAAATGCGGTACAACGACTTAAGGAACATCGGCATCAGCGACATAGGAAGGCTTGCGACCTAAGAAGTTCGCGACTTAAGAAATGCTCGCGTCATAAGAAACTGAAAATGACCTAAGAATCGCCGCGACCTAAGGCAGAGTATCACGCGTGCGACCTTAGGAGGAGTATCACGTGCGCGACCTAAAGAAGAGGGGTGATTTCGCGACTTAGTTGGAGATGGCATAGGTTGATTTCGCGACTTAGCTGGAGATGGCATAGGTCGTTCACGACCTTCTTCCTTCTGCTCTCGCGACCTAGGGTTTCTGGCGCATCTTCTTCCTCGCGACATACCATGGTGGAGCGACCTATGGTGGAGCGACCTAAGGTAAGGCGGCCTCTATGTGTATGCGCTGCATCACACTCCAGATAAAATGGACTAGAGGCTACAACACATTGCACCTCTGCTACTCAGGACCAGCCCTACCCATTAATGGATAGTACCGAATATGATCGTCCATTGGTTGTGATCAAAAAACTATACCAGGCATGTAGCATACAGTAAATCATAGATATCGCTCTAGATTAGGTGATGATCATACCCTAATGGGAGTGACCCATATAGCCCAACTGCATGTCCCTGCTTTAGTCATTTACCGGGTGTGAGGACTGCAAGGAAACAATTACTTTATTCCTCCTAGCAATTCCCACTTGGAATGCTAATACTGATCCACGTAAAAATGAAATGCCAGCATTCATCCGTACAAGTTTGTTCTGAGTCTGAATGAAATCGAAGGCACTACTTCTACTACATCCAGTTTAGAATCACTCTCAGGATTAGTAGCAAGTAGCCCTTGCACTTCAAAGAACTCCATCTTCAATCATCTTCAATATATCTCCAATTCGAACGCTTATGCTGGTTCGAAGTGGTATTCGGATAATATATCTAATCCCTGTCTCTTCGAACCGACAACGATGGTTTTAAAAACTGGCCAAGATTTGATAGTCAGTTAGTTAACAATCAAATGATCAAACAATTCAACATAGATTTTATTCCATAAGGAAAATAACACTGGTTATGCACAAAGCAACCTTATGCCTCTTAAATTAATCTTTTCACTAATTTAAAACTACTTTGTAAGTACTTAATTAATATTTTTACAAAGATATATTTCACCAACCCTTCTCTAAAGTTTTCCATACTTTGAAAATATTCATTTACTTATCTCAACTACATAAGTATATTCATAAACCATTTTCATTTTAAAAACTTAGGAAAACTTTCCTGTATACTTATCTTAACAATATAAGTATATTCACAGAACACTGCATTTTCAATACTTAGAAAATGTACTCATATACTTATCTCAACGATATACGTTTACTCCCAAATATTAAGAAAGATTTTCATTTCAAAACCACACTTAAATTTGGGTTAAACCATATCATTTTAAACACAGATAATAATAATCCAAACACTATTCCTTCGGTGTCAAGTAGGGAAAAGAATATTCTATACCACCTTGATTAATGTAACACCCCTAATTTTTAATAACATTATTCAGGAGATTTAATTAGAATAAATTAAATAGAATAATGTAGATAAGGAGTTTGAGGTTGATTAATAATTATGTAGTGTCTGTGCTTATTTAAATTAAATTAACTTATAAATGGTTAAGTATTAAGTAATTAACATGAGGGCATTAGGGTAAATAGCCGCCCATATTTCCCACCCTTATACTATTCCCCTTATCCATACACGTTCATTTTATCACAAACAAATTATAACCGTAAGAAGAAGAGCAAGGCGGGCCATTAGGAAGAATGAAAAGAAGAGAAAATCAAAATAAAGCTAAGGATTCAAGCTAGAAGGAATCAATCTCAACCAATCTTCAATTTCCTTATCCAGTCTAACTTGAATAATAATCACTACATCTCTATTTTGGTTTTATAATCATATGGTTTCGCATTTGAGGGATAAATTTGTTTTTATGATATATTGAATGATGATATGCTTGGTTTATAATTTATATGGTTTAAACAAGGATATTTAAAGGAGATATGCACTGTTTTATGGTAAAACCGAGATCAAATGGTTTTTAAATGCCATGGGAAAATTTTATGTTTTGGAAAACATGATTTTGGAGTTGGGTTTCAATTTTTACAAATTTCCAAGCCGTGGAGAATTAGTTATTAATTTTTGAAGGAAAATATGGTTATTTGGGTTTATAAATTTATTTGGAAAATATATTAAGAATTTAGGTTTGAAATTTTGATATGTTAGATAACATGATTAAAGTGAATTTCTGGAATTTTTGAGGATTTTTACAAAGTGATTTAGTTGGAAATTAAATTATTTTGAAAGGAGGACCTAAATGATATAATTGTTTTGTTAATAGGAAGGGCCTAATTGTTAAAAGTTATCATGTTTTTAGATCTGAGAAAATGCAGAAAATATTATCCAAATTATTTAAAAGTTTATAAAAGCCAATAAAATGTTTTCAAGTAGGCAAGTTTGTTACAAAAAATTTACTTTATTTGGTAAAAATAGCCTTTTTCTAAGAAAAAGGGGTTCCGCCTTCTTTGGAAGGTCCTTTCGACCAAGACCTTCCGCCTCCAACCTGGTCGAAACCTTCTAGGTCGAAACCAGTAAACCAATACACATGGTATAATTTAAATGGTACGTAGTGGATTGGAGAAAGGTAGGGTGTCGAAAGGTAGCTTTCACAGGGGTTGGTTCCTTTGTTTTACTTGGTTTTGAAAGAAAAGCGCTTGCCTGTTATAAAGGGTTTTCGGCATAGTCGAAACCTATGGTTGCGAAAGGAATTTTCAAAAGAGGCTTTCGAAAGAGAGTTGCCGCCTATGTTTTAAAGAAGTAGCTTCCAAAGGAGTTACCCAGATTTTGTTTAAAGCTTTTGGAAGGGGTAATTTCGACCAAGTCGAAACCCTTCTGTGGATTGATGACCTTCCGATGGCTTTGAAGACAACAATGTTGTTGAAAGGTTCAGTGTTTTTATAAATACAAGCCACTTCCTAATGCTTTCGAAAGGGGTTAGGGGTTTCGAAGGTAATGCTTTCGAAAGGGGTTTCGAAGCCAACCTTCAAAGGGTTTTACCCAGATGTTTTATTGCTTTCGAAAGGATGGTTTTGACACCATCAAACTTCCCCAACACTTTTTGAATTAAAGAATGGTTTCGAAAGAGGTGTTTTCGCTTATGTTCACTTTGACCCAAAATTACGTTTTAAGTATAAACCCAATGCTTTCGAAAGGGGGGACTTTAAATGGTTTTGAAAGAGTAGTTTCTAATGGTTTTGAAGCTATGCTTCTATACTTATATGATAATACTTTAACATGGTCGAAAGTTTTCAAAAGAGATGTTTTAAAGTATTCGAAAGGCAGGAGCCTAATGTTTTGAAGATGGATTTTTATGTTTTCGAAGGAGGTCATCCTATGTGGTCGAAAGCAAGGTTTCAAAGTTGATGAAAGGCTTTTAAAACCCAAATTCAAATTTTAAAGGAAAAACCCATGGTCAAATAAAGGAGTTTTGAAAGGACTTTAACTATGTAAATCTGAAGAAGTATTGCCTTGATAAAAATATAAGTTAAAGGGATTAACTATGTTTTATATGAAATGTAATTCAAGGACCTTAAACCCACAGGAGTGGTATTGTTAAATTTTTTTGTTTTCTTCTTCAAATATGAATATATTCACTTGATGAAGAACCCGTAACTGTATTTTGGGGATAAAGGGGTAGAAGAACCAGCTAGGTTAACCCAGTAGTGAATATAAATTGATTAAACTCCTGAATGAGTAAAATTGCATCCAAGGAGTCAGGGAAACAAAAATATAGGATTTCTAAACCTTGAAGTTGTCCGGGAGATAGGTTCATAGTTGATGCAGCTCAGGATGAAGGTCTAAGTCGTACACGACTTAAGCGACTTAAGGGACTAAGTCGCACACGACTTAAAGAAGTAACTATAGGTCGTCTTCGACCTAAGGAAGCATGTGAGCAGGAGCTACGACTTAACTGGAGACCAGGGGAAGGAGTTAACTCGAGTTTACGACCTAAGGAGAAGGTTCTGGGTTGTCTACGACCTAACGAGATACTGGAACGACCTAACTTGTTTTTAGGTCGCATACGAGCTAACGAGTTAAGGTATAGGTCGTGGGAACGACTTAACATATCACCAGGGAAAAAACTACGACCTAACGGGTTTGAGGATGCCGAGTTAGAACAAGGAGATAGGTCGCTGGAACGAGCTGAGAAGGTGCTACGACCTAACAAATCACGACCTATGATAGGTCGCAAGGAAATGGAACGAGCTAAGTTAGGACGCGAAGGCTTAGGTCGCAAAGTCTTGGGTCGTGGAGACTTAGGTCGCGAGGCCTTAGGTCGCGAAGAATTTCTGAAGCCGCTTCTGTTAGGTCGCAAACGAAAGGATGCCGTTCATTCTTAGGTCGCAAAGCTCTGGATGCCATCGATTTCCTTAAGTCATTTATCTGGAATGCCGCATATTTTTAAGTCGCTGAAGCTTGTGGACGTTGATTCTTCTACCGAGTTAATCTCTGCCGCTGATGAAAGCTTGTGTCTTGTGTACACTGTTAAGTCATCAAGTCAGTGTGTTGTAACTGTTTGATGTTAGGTCGTTGCCGACCTATGCTAAGTCGCGTATATTCTTAGGTCGATCCATTATAGGTCGTAGGTCGCTCACGACCTAAGTACTTGTAAAATTTTTGAAATTTTCTGTTGTGTTGAGTTGTAGCCTATAAATAGGCATGTATGGTCATTTGTAAAAGGTTGTTGAATATTGAATAAAATTCTCTTTTGATTGCTTTGTGCTTTCATTTAAATTGGTAGTTGAGTGTAATCTCCTATCTCCTCTCTCGGATAATCGAGTGCGCTCGATTCAACGATTGTAGAAGCCGATTCGCGGAATCAAGTGCGCTTGATCAACGCTTGAAGAATTGAAGATCTTTGAACCCGGTATCGTGCGCGATCAACGAGTTCGAGATAGCTAGAGTTCGGTATCTTCGGATCAACGAATTCGGGCATTCCAGTATTCTTCCAATCCACCGATTACTACTTTCAACGATCTACATTGTTTTTGTAATATCCGCTGCGTCAGTTTTGGTATCGGAGCTTGTTCTAACCAATCATAGTTAGATCGAGACTTGGAGCCTAATCATTTGAAGTTTGAAGTTTGAGCCGTGATCAAGAGTGAAGAGTTCATCATTGTTCGAAGTTGTTTGATCGAATTTGTATTGGAAGCCGAAACTTTGTCCATCGTGTTCAACGCGATTTGCTACAAAGTGGAAGTTTTCGATCCGTTTCATTTTGGATAAAAATCTGAAAAGTGTTTGAATTTTGAAGTGTTGAAGAGTTGTGAAGTTTTCAAGTATGCCGCCAAGGAGAGCTAATCGTCACCAAAACGTAGAAGCTTTGTATCGAAGAGAAGAGGCTGATGAGATGGAGCAAAGAATCAATGAAAATTTTAGTGAAAAACTTAACGAAGGAATTGGTCGGTTAGAGAAGCTTATGATGGAGATGAATCAAAATCGGAGAAGGGTTTCACCTGAATCTAACCATGGGGGTAGTAGAGTCTCGCCACATTCCAATCGAGACCGAAGTGTTGAAAATGATCAAGGGCGTGGAAGGAACGTGAATGATCGTGAACGGAGGAATGTAGATAGAAGGGATGATGGTGGAAGGCGTAATGGTAGTAGAGATGTGGGTGGACGAGATAGACAACGATATACATCTGATTTTGAAGAGGAGTATGATGGTGGTAGTGTTCGAGGACAAGGAAGAAATCACTCTGAGTATGATCACAAGTGGGAGTCGGGGATGAAGACTGAAATTCCTGAATTCAAAGGTGGTATGCAAGCAGAGGAGTTTTTAGATTGGGTGGCTAATGTTGAAGAGATTTTTGACTTTAAAGAAGTTCCAGAACATCGTAGAGTGAAGTTGGTTGCTACGAGGCTGAGGGGTAGAGCTTTGGCATGGTGGCAGCAGACCAAACTTACACGTGATCGGATGGGAAAGTCAAAAGTTGAATCTTGGGAGAAGATGAAGAAATTGATGAAAGCAACGTTCTTACCATACAATTATCAGTCTTTGATGTATCAACGTTTGCAAAACTTGAGACAAGGGACGAAATCTGTGAATGACTATGCTGATGAATTCTATCAACTTATTGCAAGGAATGATATTATGGAAACAGAAGAGCAGCTGACATCTAGATTCATTGGGGGATTGAGAATGCAGATCCAGGATATGGTTAACATGTTTGATCCTAGATCTGTAGCGGAAGCACATCAGAAAGCGTTGGCTTGGGAGAAACAGGGACGACGAGGAAGTGGTGTGTTTACTAATTCTAACAATCCAGTGAAGGGGGTTGGTGGAAGTTCTAATGTTACTAAACCTATCAGTAGACCAGTAGTGAAGGAGGCTGAGAAGACAAAGGTTAACAATGGTTTCAAATGTTACAATTGTCAGGAATTTGGTCACAAAAGTAGCGAATGTCCAAAGCCAAAGAAGAGAGCTATGATAGTAGAAGTTGAGGATGAGGATGAAGAAGCTGAATGTTCCAATTCACCACCTGATGAGGAGGAAGAAGAAGTGATGGGAGACGAAGGTTACAATCTAATGATGAAGAGGTCCTGTTTAACACCAAAGCAAGAGGAGAATTGTAGTTGGTTGAGGAGCAATATTTTTCAGTCAACATGTACCATTCTGGGGAAAGTTTGCAAATTTGTTATTGATGCTGGAAGCTGTGATAATATAATTTCGTCAGAAGCTGTGAGGAAGTTGGCATTGAAGACTGAGATACATCCGAAACCGTACAAGCTAGCTTGGTTGAGGAAAGGCGGAGAGGTGAAGGTTGGACGAAGGGCTCGTGTGAAGTTTTCAATTGGGAAGAAATACAAAGATGAAATCTGGTGCGATGTGGTAGATATGGACGTTTGTCATTTGTTGCTGGGGAGACCGTGGCAGTATGATAGGGCGGTGCAACATGATGGGCGTACCAACAGTTACAGTTTCATGTTTGAAGGCATAAAGATTACTCTAGTTCCAAAGAAGAGACAACAGGAGGAAAACAAGTTGGAGGAGATTGAAGAGCTCAAAACTTTGTTATCTTTAAAAGAGTTTGTGAAGGAAGTAGAGGAGGAGCCTGAGGTGTTCTTATTGATCGGACGGGAGAGTCAGGAAGTGGTTGAAATTCCAGAAGAAGTTAAACCAGTTTTGAAAGAATTTGACGATGTATTTCCAGAGGAGTTACCAACGGAGTTGCCACCGTTGAGGGATATACAACATCAGATAGATCTTGTTCCAGGTGCTGTGTTGCCACACAGACCACATTATCGAATGAGTCCGAAGGAACATGAAGAGTTGCGGAGGCAATTGGAAGAATTGCTTGAGCAGGGGCGTGTGCAGGAGAGTTTAAGTCCTTGTGCTGTACCGGCTTTATTGGTACCCAAAAGGGATGGAACGTGGAGGATGTGCACTGACAGTCGAGCATTGAATAAGATTACTGTGAGATATAGATTTCCAATGCCGAGGTTGGATGACTTGTTAGATCAAATAAGCGGAGCTACTATCTTTTCGAAGATTGATTTGAAGAGCGGATATCATCAAATTCGTATCAGACCAGGCGATGAGTGGAAAACTGCTTTTAAAACCAGGGAGGGTCTATACGAATGGTTGGTCATGCCATTTGGTTTATCCAATGCACCAAGTACTTTTATGAGGGTGATGAATCAGATTTTTCGACCGTTCATTGGGAAATTTGTGGTGGTATATTTCGATGATATTCTGATTTACAGTGGAAATCCAGAGGAACATTTGAATCATCTTAGAGAAGTGCTGATGGTATTGCGACAAGAACAATTCTATGCTGCAACGAAGAAATGCGTGTTCATGACGCGTAGTGTTTTATTTCTGGGATATGTTGTATCGGAAGAAGGAATACAGGTTGACCAAAGTAAAGTCGAAGCAATTAGAGATTGGCCGCAGCCCAAGACGATAATGGAAGTTCGTAGTTTTCACGGGTTGGCTTCATTCTATCGAAGGTTTATACCACACTTTAGTAGTGTGATGGCACCTATTACTGATTGCATGAAGGGTAAACAGTTTGCATGGACGGAGGAAGCCGGGGTTGCTTTTGAGCGAATCAAAGAACTTTGACGTCTGCACCAATTCTAATATTACTAGATTTTCAGTTAGTGTTTGAACTACATACTGATGCATCCAAGGTTGGAATTGGAGGAGTGTTGAGTCAGAAGGGACGTCCAATTGCATATTTTAGTGAGAAGTTGTCAGGAGCGAAGATGAGGTACAGTACGTATGATGTGGAATTCTATGCTGTTGTACAATCTATTAAACACTGGAGACACTATCTCTTTCAGAAGGAGTTTGTTCTGTATACTGATCATGAAGCATTAAAGCATTTGCAAGGGCAAGACAAGATTTCAGCGAGACATGCATCGTGGATTGCATATCTGCAACAATTTACATTCGTTGTGAAACACAAGTCGGGAGTGACGAATCGTGTTGCGGATGCGTTGAGTAGAAGAAATCACTTGTTAACTACATTGAAGGTTGAAGTGACGGGGTTTGAAATATTGCCAGAATTATTTACTGATGATCCTTACTTTGCAAAGTTTGTTGATAAAGTCAAGGATGGGGAGACGGATGAGTTCATAATGACAGATGGTTTTCTGTTCAAAGGAAATCGATTGTGCATACCGGAGGGTAGTCTGAGAATGAAGATTATCAAGGAGTTACACGAAGAGGGACATGTTGGGAGAGATCGTACCTTACAGTTGATTTCACAGTCCTACTTTTGGCCATCAATGAGGAAAGAAGTGGAGAGGTTTGTTGAGAGATGTCATATCTGTCAAGTTTCGAAAGGAACTGCGACTAATGCTGGTTTATATATGTCGTTACCAGTACCAATTAAACCATGGGTTGATGTGAGTATGGACTTCGTGTTGGGATTACCGAGGACACAGCGTGGTAACGACTCCATATATGTGGTGGTGGACAGATTTTCGAAAATGGCACATTTTATTGCTTGTAAGAAGACGGCGGATGTTGTTCATGTTGCTTAATTGTTTTTCAAGGAGATCTATCGACTTCATGGATTGCCAGAATCTATTGTGTCGGATAGAGATACTCAATTTCTGAGTCATTTTTGGTTGAGTTTGTGGAAAATGGTGGGAACGAAGCTAAAATTTAGTAGTGCTTATCATCCACAAACTGATGGACAAACGGAGGTGGTTAATCGATCGTTGGGAAACTTGTTGAGGTGTCTTGTTCAAGATAATCTGAAGAGTTGGGATGTGAAGTTATGCCAGGCAGAATTTTCTCATAATCATGCTGTGAATCGAAGTACTGGGTTCAGTCCATTTCAGATAGTTTATTCGAGCTTACCGAAGGGACCGTTGGATTTAACGGTAGTGCCACAAACAAAGAAGACAGTTAAGTAAGCTGCTGATTTTGTTGAGGGGTTAGCGGAATGTCATAAAATCGTTCAAGAACGATTGGAGAAAACAAATGAGAAATATAAACGATCTGCAGACTTGAAGCGAAGGAATGTTGAGTTTAACGAAGGAGATATGGTTTATGCAGTGTTAACAAAAGATCGTTTTCCAGTAGGTGTGTACAATAAATTGAAAGCACGAAAAATTGGTCCGGTGGAAGTTGTGAAACGAATCAATGAAAATGCTTATAAATTGAAGCTGTCAGATGATGTGTATACGTCTGACATATTCAATGTTAAGCATCTCGTACCATATCATGGGGATGAGTTTGTTGTGGTGAATGCAGAAAGTGCAAATTCGAGGTCGAATTTTTCTCAACCTGGGGAGGATGATGCAGCTCAGGATGAAGGTCTAAGTCATACACGACTTAAGCGACTTAAGGGACTAAGTCGCACACAACTTAAAGAAGTAACTATAGGTCGTCTTCGACCTAAGGAAGCATGTGAGCAGGAGCTACGACTTAACTGGAGACCAGGGGAAGGAGTTAACTCGAGTTTACGACCTAAGGAGAAGGTTCTGGGTTGTCTACGACCTAACGAGATACTGGAACGACCTAACTTGTTTTTAGGTCGCATACGAGCTAACGAGTTAAGGTATAGGTCGTGGGAACTACTTAACATATCACCAGGGAAAAAACTACGACCTAACGGGTTTGAGGATGCCGAGTTAGAACAAGGAGATAGGTCGCTGGAACGAGCTGAGAAGGTGCTACGACCTAACAAATCACGACCTATGATAGGTCGCAAGGAAATGGAACGAGCTAAGTTAGGACGCGAAGGCTTAGGTCGCAAAGTCTTGGGTCGTGGAGACTTAGGTCGCGAGGCCTTAGGTCGCGAAGAATTTCTGAAGCCGCTTCTGTTAGGTCGCAAACGAAAGGATGCCGTTCATTCTTAGGTCGCAAAGCTCTGGATGCCATCGATTTCCTTAAGTCATTTATCTGGAATGCCGCATATTTTTAAGTCGCTGAAGCTTGTGGACGTTGATTCTTCTACCGAGTTAATCTCTGCCGTTGATGAAAGCTTGTGTCTTGTGTACACTGTTAAGTCGTCAAGTCAGTGTGTTGTAACTGTTTGATGTTAGGTCGCTGCCGACCTATGCTAAGTCGCGTATATTCTTAGGTCGATCCATTATAGGTCGTAGGTCGCTCACGACCTAAGTACTTGTAAAATTTTTGAAATTTTCTGTTGTGTTGAGTTGTAGCCTATAAATAGGCATGTATGGTCATTTGTAAAAGGTTGTTGAATATTGAATAAAATTCTCTTTTGATTGCTTTGTGCTTTCATTTAAATTGGTAGTTGAGTGTAATCTCCTATCTCCTCTCTCGGATAATCGAGTGTGCTCGATTCAACGATTGTAGAAGCCGATTCGCGGAATCAAGTGCGCTTGATCAACGCTTGAAGAATTGAAGATCTTTGAACCCGGTATCGTGCGCGATCAACGAGTTCGAGATAGCTAGAGTTCGGTATCTTTGGATCAACGAATTCGGGCATTCCAGTATTCTTCCAATCCACCGATTACTACTTTCAACGATCTACATTGTTTTTGTAATATCCGTTGCGTCAATAGTAAACCCATGAAAACTATGATTATTTAGCTATTGGGGGTAACTAACAGGTTCATAGTAAACCCATGAAAACTATGTATTAAGGTAGGTCGGCAGGGTCTAATTGGTTTGTAGTGAACCCATGAAAACTATATCCGGATTAAGAATTGACATCAGTCAATAGGTTCCTAGTCAACCCATGAAAACTAGGATGAAAAGTGAGTTACTGGATAAATCCATAGGTTCCTAGTTTACCCATGAAAACTAGGATAAGGGGATTAATTAAGTTAATTGGCAGGGACCTACAGGTTCTTAGTGATCCCATGAAAACTATGAAATAGGACAGGGTGTCCATGTATAATTAAAAATGTTATTGGTAAACCCATGAACTAATAGGTTAATAATGACCCTAGAAACTATAACTATGACAAGGTGTCAATCTAAACTGGGGATGGGAAATCCTAAATGTTCTTATATATACATATCATCATAATATTTTGAAATGTATGTTTTAACCATTGTGGATGCAGGAGCACAATATATGGTTTTATAAAGGTTTTAGGATACTGGTGAGGGGAAAACCCGTTCCGCCAAGTGGCGTGGTCTCACTGGATATCTAAAAGGATTGAGATGTTAGATTATTATTCATACTAGGCTTTATGTCTGACTCGAAGTTTTTGTTTTCCCCCTAAACTCTCGGGTACTCAATTAATTATCAAACTCTTGGGGCCTCCAAGTAGAGGGATGTTACAATTAAGAAGGTCAATTTTAAGAAATCAAATCTCTATTAAAAAATAACTCTAAATTCATTTTCAACATTGTTTACATAAAATATTATTATAAATTCCTTTATAAATGTATAATATAATTACAGCCCCCTTTTATAAATTTCCAAATTTATTTAAATAACTCCTTTTCTTGCATTCTTTATATTATTTATAAAACTCTTTGTAAACTTCTTGGATAAAATATCGCTTATAGAACTCATTTTATAAATTTCTAACTTTATTGCAACTCTTTTTATAAACCTCCAATTTCATTTATAAACCTCCAATTTCATTTATAAACCCTTTTTACAAATTTCTATAGACAATTCACAAAACTACTTTTATGACCAAATCTTTAATATACATCCAAACATCAATATCCATTATAACACTCATTTACTTTTCACAACATGATCTTTATATATATATATATATATATATATAATAAATTCACAACTGTGATTTATTTCTCCAGTTTGACCAAATGATAATACTTTCCTTTATAAAATACCATTTACACACATATTCCTTTATTTATAAAAATTCCTATTTTATATCTCTTTTTTAAATTTATAAAATTTCCTTTTTATAAATCTATTATTTTAGTTCGACATTTAATAAAAATGTCTCACAAATATTTATTGCCAAAATACTTCTATGTTCTTTAAATCACAAAATCACTTAATAAAAGATAACTCGTTTTATTTTCCTTTTGAAAATAAACATCTATTATTATAAAAAATTTCCATAATATCAATACTTCTTAATAATTATTTAAAACATTTATGTGTATATATATATAATTTAAAAAGAATAAATAGGGAAGTTGAATTAGAATAGGAAAGTTCAAAAACTCATTTTTAAAATAAAATATCACAGAAACCCCAAAAGATAAAATTTAAATCATTTTCCAAATCGAAAATCATTTCCATAGTCAAACATCAGAGTTTCCAAAATACTATATCGAGGCCAATAGTTACTATAGCACTTAACAAATGCTATTACTTCCTTTTTCACTAAAAAGGTTTAACTTTTCACATGTATCAGTGTCACATCCAATATGGTCAAACAGTCAAATTTCAGCATTTAACAATCTATCTAACAGGAATATAATAGAAATAATTAATAGGTAAATAATTGGAAATTTAAAATCACTATGATGAGAAATCTGGATTTCTCAACAAATTTCCATGTATTTCAATCATAAATGCCTATTGCTTTTCAAAAGTAGATATTTTAACCAGTCAGCCATTAATTCAACCAAACACAAATAGTAAAAAATAATTTACTATATATCTTACTGATTTACCAAAAAGGTGAGTTTAACTCTTTAAACTAAAATCGAACGACGCACGATTTTAGCCTAACTTTTCACTTGCTCTAAATTCAACCAAACCAGTTCCATCTCGTAGCTTACGCCATTTCGAGCGCAATGCAAAAAGTTTGGTCTCAATTGAACCTTTTACGAACAAGTTATCGATTATATAAGTTTTGAGATAAATAAATATAATTTATTTACAAATTTCATCATTAAATCCCTAATTACCCACCCTTAATCACGTTTATCCTGATCCCTCAATCACAACCAAGGCTGCACTATCCAACTCCGTTCAACCTCGCCTAGACGCTGCCATGGGCCACCACCAGATGTCGCACCATCACCAAAAAATCCCCAGACCAACAGGAATCCTATGTCGTCGAGTTCAACCACCCTCGACGACCGACGCTCCCCATTGAACTCCCTTAAGTCGATGCCATTCAACTCGACGTCACCACGCTACAAGCGACCAAAGATCGTTGTGCCACCACCAAACGACAGCCTTCGCCCATGTCGACCTAAATCCGCCGCCCTTGACCCCTAACTTAGCATCGACGAAGAGAACGGACCCAAAAATCGTACCATGTTCGTTGTTAGATCTGCGATGCCATGCCACCATCCACGGGGATCCAACCGTCCATTGCCTTCATCTCCCCATCGCGAACAACTATCATGTTGGGGTAGAGACCTAATTCGGCCTCTAGCTCTCCAATCAACCACGACCATTACATGGAGCTATACTTAGGGTTAGGATTTTCTAAGGTTGGGCCAAATAAGAAAGGGCAAGGGTCTTGTTTAGATATTCCCTCCGACTCTATTCACGCCCCAAAATACACGAACTTTAATCGAGGCATGCTCACTGGCATTCCTAGCCAAATACCCTTATTCCAAACTAAATGGAGCTATATTCGAGGCTTAATTCCATCGTATACAAAAGTTAGCTTTTAGGTTATTATTATTACTATTAAAAATTTGGTTCTGTAAAATCACCAAAAACACCGTTGTTTGCCGAAAAATTCATCAACGATAATTTAAATAGTTTCCAAATTAAAAATAATGGAAAAATCCAATAAATTAAATTAAAAATATGTTAGTAAAAATCGAGTCATAAAAATAAAAATAAATTTTTGATTATTTATTCAAATCATTTACTATTGCAAATAAATTTACAAAATGAATTTACCATTATTATTTATTAATTAAAAGTAGTTAAATAAGGCCATTAACCCATTTAATCAATATTCAATCAAAAATCCTGATTTTTAAATCACTATTCAAATATTAAATTCACTATTCAAATATTTAAAACAGTCTCTATATTTGAATTCCAGTTATTAAAACCTTTAAAAACCAATTATTTAATATTTAAAATTAATTAAATATCCAAAATCCAACGACCAAAATTTTGGGTCGTTATATTCTTCCCCCTTAAAAATAATTTTGTCCCTGAAATTCCAAGGGTAAGAAAAATGCCTCCAAACCCATTAACTTTTCAAAATCAATTAATTAAAAGGGGCTATTAAATCTCTAAGTCTTTAAAAGTTATGGAAAATTTCGACAGCACCTCCTTTGCACAGATAGATCCAAAAAACTACAACTCACCACAACTGGCCCCAAATTAACAAAAAAACAACATCCCAAAAGCGGCCTTCCATATCTGGGGCATAAAACCATCGTACAAGGACAATAATATAAACGTGTACCTATTAGTCGGGCAACCAAACTTTACTCATGAAACCAAAAGCATCATTGCTTCCACGAACCTGCATCTTACTTACAATTGATATCCAACTATAGATATCCAAACATATATAGCTTACATTTATAAATGTCAAAATCATATAATCATATTAAAGCTCGTACGATTCATATATATCATCCATATGCAATATCCAATCCCATCACTTGCTCAATCACACAAATTTCATTTCCGAACTAGTATTGCTCACTCGACTCCCTAGTACGGACCCTGATCCGGTTACTTGATTAGAAACCTCCTTTCTCCTTGCATAGCTGTATACTATGATAAAAAAATTCAAAAAAATCAAAAATCTATATCAAAGGTTCGCCGTCAAGAATCGGGTGAAAAATCCTTGTTCGGATCGATGTAAATCACCTCGAAATCGTGTACCCAAATCTGGATCAAAAACAGTTATGGGAATAAAATGACCTACGTACAACTTACATATTTATTCCAATTGTTTATTTATTTTCACCAAATTACCTTTAATTCACATTCATTCTAAATCGCGATTTATTACACCAATATTATTTTCATTTTATACTAAAACCATTTATGAATCATTTCATAAAACAATTTCATTTAACTTTAGTTAAGTTAAATTTCATTCCATAACTCAAGTCCATATTAGTATAATACTCTTCTATTTGCAAAGAATATATATACAAAAGTCCAGCTTTGTTTTACTTAGCCAGGATATTCCACAAATATAAAAACTTTTTCAACTTACCATCTTCTCAGATTTATAAGTTACAATACTTATTTTATTATATTTCACAAAAACACTTAACTTCAATTTATATCAACTAAGAAGTTTTTTACTGTCCAAAATTGTCGAAAATTCCATTTTATTCACATAAATGAAAATTACCAAACAACACCTCAAAACGAGATGCACAAACCAAATTATCCAATAGATAAGATACACAAGCCTATAATATCACTCAATTGCAAATTTAAGAACTAAACACCCGGTTTTATTTCAAATCATTTTGAAATAACAATAGTATACATATTCCCTTCATATTATCGAATCATACCTTTAGGAATCTAAAACAAAAAATTTTTACCCAAAACAAAACTTCTATCATACTAATCCGTCAGTTAGAAACTCGTAAATGAATATCACTGATGTTGTAGTCATCACCGGAATTATTTTCCAGCAACGTAAGTGAGTTCGGTGCTTTCTACCTCTTTTTAAAAATCTTTATAAAATATTTCTAGTAAAAAATACTTCCAAAGTAATACCATTATTACTTTCCTAAAACTTTGAAAACAATATTCCTTAATCACTAAGATTTAAGTTTTCAAATTTTCAATTTAAATCCATTTAATTATAAACAACATTTTATAATTCACTTTTTTTTAATTCACTTTCTTATATAAACTCATTTCACAAATGTTTATCCTTGTTTAGATTATTATAAAGAACTTTATTAACATTAAACTTTGAACCCAACCAAACAATAAATGCTCTTAAATTAGCTAAGCACAATTAATCAACAATAAATGATATTGATTGGATATTATCATTCTTATAACCAATCACACCATATATAACTATATAATTCATTTAGGAATTTATTCTTTTCATATGAAATATAATCTAGGTAAAATTATTTCATTTACCCATTTTCAAACGATGTTGTGTCGGTTTGCCTTGTTTAAGAGTTTAGGAACCCCTATCGATACAATTGTTACTTCTGTATCAAACAGAATTCATAATCTACTTAACCAATAAATCAACACAATATAAAAAAATTATATCACTAACAAATACACGCTCATATATCTAATACATTCAAACTCATCTTAGGGTCTCACTTACCCTATCTCAAATGAGTTAACCCCACTAAAGCCTAGGTGTTCGCTCAACCTGGCTCTGATACCATGTGTAACGATCTGTCATTCTTGCACCTAAAGATGATGCTTGATACATCCTCGGTTTTCATATGTCGATCATTTAAATGTCCAAAAGACAGGTCATTTCGAGTTAAAGAAAGAAAAGACAGAAAATATTCTCATATCGTGACGAGAAAAATATATAATATACAAAAGATCCTTACGAAAAGAAATCATCTTTATTATATACACAACATCAAAGTACATTATACTATTTTCATCCTAGGCAGTTATGATAACCTGCCTTTACAATTGCTGATAAATACAGACAGAAATCAAGAACAACAAAACAGCGGAAAATATAAGATACGTGTTATGTCTTGGAGGCATCCAGCTTGTCACTTGAAACTCCAAAGCATCCAGCTAAATCTAGAAAATATGCTCGGGCTGACTCAGGCATTATAAGAAAAATAACGCCTGGATCGGTCTACTAAACCAGCGTGAGAAACACACCTCATATTGATTTTAATGTTATAAAACCCTTTTAAAATAAAGGTATCTCATAAGACCACGTCGCACATAAACATGGATGGGTTTTTACCTTACGATAACTAAACCATTTCATATGAAATCTTCCGATATTATAATAATGTCTAGGATTTAAAATGAATATTGAGTTATTATCGAAATTGTTACATTAATTAAATTCCAGCATAATAAATATACAATTAAGTCCGAAGGCTCGTATTGGAAAATGGATATCAACTATGAAAAGGTAAGGTTCTACCTTTCGAATCAGTACACCTCTAGATAAAATGTACTAGAGGCTACAACATGTTGCACCTTTGCTACTCAGGACCGGCCCTACCCATTACTGGATAGCGCCAAATATGATCGTCCCTTGATTGTGATCAAACACCATACCGAGCCCGAAGCATACATAAAATCATAGATATCGCTCTAGATTAGGCGATGATCATACCCTAATGGGAGCTTTCCACATAGCCCTTCCATATGTCTCTACTTCAGTCATATACTGGTGTATGGCCTATGAGGTAACAATTACCTCATTCTCTTAGCAATTCCCACTTGGAATGCTGACACCACCCTCCAAGCAGAAATGCAATGCCAACATTCATCCATAGAAGTTCGTTCTAGGTCTAAACGAAACTGAAAGTGCTGCTTCTACTACATCCATTTTGGAATCACCCTCTGGAATAGTAGCAAGTAGCCCTTACACTTTCAAGAACTCCATCTTCGATCATCTTTAAAATATCTCCCATTCAAACGCTTATGCCGGTTCGAAGTGGTTTTTGGATAATATATTTGATCTCGGTCTCTTTGAATAGATAATAATGGTTTTAAAAACTGGCCAAGATTTGATAGTCGGTTATTTAACTATCAAATGATCAAACAATTCAACCAAAGATTTTATTCCAAAAGTAAAATAACACTGGTTAAGCACAAAGCAACCCTAAGCCTCTTAAATTAATCTTTTCATTAATTTAAAACTACTTTGTAAATACTTATATTAAAACACTTTTAAAAAGATATATTTCACCAATCCTTCTCTATACTTTTCCGTACTTTGAAAATAGTGGAAATTAACTACAAGGGCCTCTTTAGTAAGTGAAATTAGTTTCTAGGACACACAATTAAATAATTACTTTCAACGACAAAACGTAAAATAATTAGTTTCTAGGGCCTAAAAACCTATGAAATTATGTCCTTGAAAGTAATTGGACTGCTGATTTTGTCCTTGAAAGTAATTATTCTGCTGACATTGGCCTTGAAAGTAATTTCTTTGAATGTGTGTCCTAGAAACTAATTGGACTGCAAAGTTTGTCCTTCTGGTGAAATGCCCCTTGAAAATATTCATATACTTATCTCAACTACATAAGTATATTCACAAACCATTTCATTTAAAAACTTAGACAAACTTTCCCATATACTTATCTTTATAGTACAAGCATATTCAAACAAAACGCTGCATTTTCAATACCTAGAAAATGTACTCATATACTTATCTCAATGGTATAAGTATATTCACAAAGCTTAAGAAAGATTTTCATTTCAAAATCACAGTTAAATTTGGGTTAAACCATGTCATCTTAAGCAGAGATAATAATGACCCAAACACTATTCCTTCGGTGTTAAGTAGGGAAAAGAATATTCCATACCACCATGATTAAGAAGGTCAATTTTAGGAAATCAAATATCTATCATAAAACAACCCTTCTACAAAAGTCTCTTTAATAACTATAAGCTCTAAATTCATTTTAAGCATTCCTTTCATAAAATATTATTATAAATTCCTTCATAAATATATAATATAATTATAGCCTCCTTTTATAAATTTCCAAATTTATTTAAATAACTCCTTTTCTAGCATTCTTTATATTATTTATAAAACTCTTTATAAACTTGTTTTATAAAATATCGCTAATAGAACTCATTTTATAAATTCCTAACTTTATTGCAACATTTTTATAAACCTCCAATTTCATTTATAACCCTTTTTACAAATTTCTATAGATAATTCACAAAACTACTTTTATAACCAAATCTCCAATATAAATTCAAACTCAAATTTCTATTACAAAACTCATTTACTATTCATAATATGATCCTTCTATATATACAATAAATTCACAACTTTGATTTATTTCTTCAGTTTTGACCAAATGATAATATTTCCCTTTATAAAATACCATTTATACATATTACTTTATTTATAAAGTTTTTGCTTATATATCTCTCTTTTAAATTTATAAAATTTCCATTTTATAAATCTATTCTTTTATTTCAACATTTTTTACAAAGTGTCTTATAATTATTTATTGCCAAAATACTTCTACTTCCTTTAAATCACAAAATTACTTTAAATATAAGATAACCCTTTTATTTTCCTTTTAAAAATATAAGCATCTATTATTTTATTTCCATAATACCAATACTTCTAAATAATTATTTAAAACATTTACGTACATACATACATACATACATACATACATACATATATATATATACAATTTAAAAAGAATAAATAAAGAAGTTGAATTAAAATAGGAAATTTCAAAAACTCATTTTTAGAATAAAATATCACAAAATCCCAAAAGATCATATTCAATCATTTTCCAAATTGGAAATCATTTTCAAAGTCAAACATCACTTAACAGTATTTCCAAAATACTATATCGAGACCAATAGTTACTATAACACTTAACAAATGCTATTACTTTCTTTTTCACTAAAAAGGTTTAACTTTTCACAAGTGTCATTGTCACGTCCAATATGGTCAAACTATCAAATTTTAGCATTTAACAATCTATCTAATAGTAATATAACAGAAATTATCAACAGGTAAATAACTGGAAATTTAAAATCACTACGATGAGAAATCCAGATTTCTTAACAAATTTCCCTGTATTTCAATTTTAAATGCTAATCCCTTTTCAAAAGCTGATATTTTAACCAATCGGCCAATAATTTCAACCAAACACAAACAGTATAATTTAATTTAATGTATATCTTATTGGTTAACCAAAAAGGTGAGTTATACTCACCGAAATTCCAATTGGAGCCAAAGCATTACGGTTTGAACTAGAATGGAACGATGTCCGATTTTAGCCTAAAATATTTACTTGCTCCAAATTAAACCAAACCTATTCCATCGCGTAGCTTTCACCATTTTGAGTGCAACGCAAAAAGCTTCATCTCAATTGGACCTCGTACAAACGAGTTATCGATTATATAAGTTTTAAGATAAATAAATATAATTTATTTACAAATTTCATCATAAAATCCCTAATTGCCTACCCTTAATCACGCTTAGTCTAATCCCCCAATCACAACCCAGGCCGCACTATCTGACTCCATTAAACCTCGCCTGGACGCCGTAGTGTGCCACCACCAACCGCCGCACCATCACCAGAAAATCCCCATAACACCATGAACCCTACACCGTCGAGTTCAACCACACTCGACGACCAACGCTCCTCGCCGAACTCCCCAAATTCAACGTCATTCAGCCCGACGTCGCCATCGCTACAGGCAATCAAAGATTGCCGCGCCACGACCAAGCGACAGCCCTCACCCATGCCGACCTAATGCCACCAACCTCGACCCTTAACTGGTCGCCAACAAAGAAAACGAACCCAAAACTATACCATGTTCGTTGTAAGATCTGCGCCGCCATGCCACCTTCCACTGTGATCCAACCGTCCATTGCCTTCATCTTCCGACCATGAACAACTTTCATATTGGGGTCGAGGCCCAATTCGGCCTCTAGCTCTCCGACCAACCACAGCTTTTGGATGGAGCTATAATTAGAGTTAGAGTTTTTTGAGGTTGGGCCAAATGAGAAAGGGCAAGGGTCCTTATATAGATATTCCTTCTGACACTATTCATGCCCCAAAATACACGTACTCCAACTGAGGCATGCTCGCTGACGTTTCTAGCCAAATAGCCATTCCAAAATTAATGGAACTATTTTTGGAGCATAATTCCAGCGTATACAAAAGTTAGCTTTTAGGTTACTATTAAAATTTCAGTTCTATAAAATCACCAAAAACACTATCGTTTGCTGAAAAAATCGTCAACGATAGTTCAAATAATTTTCAAATTAAAAATTATGGAGAAATCCAATAAATTAAATTAAAAATACAACAATAAAAATCGATTCGTGAAAATAAAAATAAAATTTCTAATCATTTATTCAGACCATTTACTATTGCAAATAAATTTGCAAAATGAATTTATCGTTATTATTTATTAATTAAAAATAGTTAAATTAGGCCATTAACCCACTTAATCAATATTCAATTAAAAATCTTGATTTTTAAATCACTATTCGAATATTAAATTCACAATTCAAATATTGAAAACGGTCTCTATATTTGAATTCCAGTTACTGAAACAATTAAAAACCAATTATTCAATATTTAAAATTAATTAAATATCCAAAATCCAACAACCAAAATTTCGGGTCATTAGAGTTTTAAATGGATTAAATTGGATATGAAGGTTTTAATATGCATTCTTTTGTTAAACTGTAGTTTTTTGTTTAAACATCTAAGTCGGATAAACTATTTGATGTTATTGGGCCGACTAATAAATATCTTTACCTTAGCGATGTCTAAGGAAAGTAGATTCTAGGATTGAGTTTGCATACCAGCATCCTACTCTTTTTAGCTACTTACCGGACTAGATAGGTAAAGTGGTCGGAGTAGTTGACTCGATTTTAAGACCCATGTTTTATTTGGGCCTCCATTTAAATTTTAGAAAAATAAAATAATAATAATAATAAATAAAATAAAATAAAATTGACATTTTGTATACACTCTTAATATGTAGAAGAGTATATACAAGTAAATAAAAGTGGTGTAATTTTTAATTTAATGTTTTATAAAGATGTGTCTTTATAAAATGTTTATAAACCTACGTGAAAAATTATGAAGTAATTTATAAATAATTTTCATATTGAATGAAATACTATAAGTGAAAATGAAAGTGATTCTGAAAGAGATTGGTGTATTTAAGAAACTAATAAAATTAAGTATGTAAGTTGTATGTAGATCATTTTATTCACATGATTCTTGATCTAAGATTTGAGTACATAACTTCAGGATGATTCACACCAGTCCAGAAAAGGATTTTTCACTTGATTCTTGACAACGGACACTTGATTTAGATTCTTGATAGAATACTAAGGTTTTCTATCATAGCATATGGCTATGTAAGGAGAACGGAGGTTTCTAATCAAGGAATCCGATCAGAATCCGCACTAGGGAGGTCAAGTGAGTGATGCTAGTTTGGATGTAAAGTCTATGTATTCGAGTAAGTGGTCAGATCCAATATTGCATACTGATGATTTAAGTACCTCGTACGGGCTTAAGTATATTTGTATGATTTGATTGTGTGGCTTAGGGATGTTCAGGAGTGACTTTCAATTTTGTTCTAAGGTAGCTTAGATAATCTTCTAAGCAATAACCAAAGGCTGATGAATGTAATGGTACGCTTAGGAAATTATTTATATTATTGGATGATCGAGAAAGTTGTGAATCTAAGCAAAATTCTAAATTTTGTTTGTTAGTCATTTAACATTTTAAATAATGTTAAGTGATATTTTATTCCTTAATGGAATTTGATTTGATTAATAGTGTGATTTTATATATTATAGTTTATAAAGCCTGAATTTATAAATAAAGGATTTTTAAATTGTTGTTTGTTAGGACTCAAATCCCCGTGCTTTTGAAAAGTGATTTGGAAAGAATTTGTGAAGGAAACAATAATATTATTATTTTGAAAGTATTGATGAAGTATTATTATCTCGAGATAAAAAAAGTATTTGTGAAGTGGTTTTTTAAAATATTTTGTTATGACTAAAGTTGGTCGATTGGGAGTTTTTCGATTTGAAAAACTCGTTAGGTATATTTGTTTAATCTAGTTATTGTTTTAGGAGGAACCGAAGTACCACTGGATGGTCCATGTTGTTTTGGTTCTAGAGTTGTACCATGCTCTAGGATTTTTAAATCACTATTCGAATATTAAATTCACAATTCAAATATTGAAAACGGTCTCTATATTTGAATTCCAGTTATTGAAACAATTAAAAACCAATTATTCAATATTTAAAATTAATTAAATATCCAAAATCCGACGACCAAAATTCCGGGTCATTAGAGTTTTAAATGGATTAAATTGGATATGAAGGTTTTAATATGCATTCTTTTGTTAAACTGTAGTTTTTTGTTTAAACATCTAAGTCGGATAAACTATTTGATGTTATTGGGCAGACTAATAAATATCTTTACCTTAGCGATGTCTAAGGAAAGTAGATTCTAGGATTGAGTTTGCATACCAGCATCCTACTCTTTTTAGCTACTTACCAGACTGGATAGGTAAAGTGGTCGGAGTAGTTGACTCAGTTTTAAGACCCATATTTTATTTGGGCCTCCATTTAAATTTTAGAAAAATAAAATAATAATAATAATAATAATAAATAAAATAAAATAAAATTGACATTTTGTATACACTCTTAATATGTTGAAGAGTGTATACAAGTAAATAAAAGTGGTGTAAGTTTTTAATTTAATGTTTTATAAAGATGTGTCTTTATAAAATGTTTATAAACCTACGTGAAAATTTATGAAGTAATTTATAAATAATTTTCATATTGAATGAAATACTATAAGTGAAAATGAAAGTGATTCTGAAAGAGATTGGTGTATTTAAGAAACTAATAAAATTAAGTACGTAAGTTGTATGTAGATCATTTTATTCACATGATTCTTGATCTAAGATTCGAGTACATAACTTCAGGATGATTCACACCAGTCCAGAAAAGGATTTTTCACTTGATTCTTGACAACGGACACTTGATTTAGATTCTTGATAGAATACTAAGGTTTTCTATCATAGCATATGGCTATGTAAGGAGAACGGAGGTTTTTAATCAAGGAATCTGATCAGAATCCGCACTAGGGAGGTCAAGTGAGTGATGCTAGTTTGGATGTAAAGTCTATGTATTCGAGTAAGTGGTCAGATCAAATATTGTGTACAGATGATGTAAGTACCTCGTATGGGCTTAACTATATTTGTATGATTTGATTGTGTGGCTTAGGGATGTTCAGGAGTGACTTTCAATTTTGTTCTAAGGTAGCTTAGATAATCTTCTAAACAATAACCAAAGGCTGATGAATGTAATGGTACGCTTAGGAAATTATTTATATTATTGGATGATCGAGAAAGTTGTGAATCTAAGCAAAATTCTAAATATTGTTTGTTAGTCATTTAACATTTTAAATAATGTTAAGTGATATTTTATTCCTTTATGGAATTTGATTTGATTGATAGTGTGATTTTATATATTATAGTTTATAAAGCCTGAATTTATAAATAAAGGATTTTTAAATTGTTGTTTGTTAGGACTCAAATCCCCGTGCTTTTGAAAAGTGATTTGGAAAGAATTTGTGAAGGAAACAATAATATTATTATTTTGAAAGTATTGATGAAGTATTATTATCTCGAGATAAAAAAAGTATTTGTGAAGTGGTTTTTTAAAATATTTTGTTATGACTAAAGTTGGTCGATTGGGAGTTTTTCGTTTTGAAAAACTCGTTAGGTATATTTGTTTACTCTAGTTATTGTTTTAGGAGGAACCGAAGTACGACTGGATGGTCCATGTTGTTTTGGTTCTAGAGTTGTACCATGCTTTAGTAAGGGGAGCCCCTCCTTGTCATAATTGATTTTGGTTTTGATATATTTCTCTTTGGAGGAATTTGAAAATATATTTTGAATATAAAAAACCGGGCATTTAGTTCTAAATTTTTCTTTTGAAAAGATTGGATGCATAGTATTTTATTACAGAGTATTCTCTGTACTTTTGTTGCATATGGTTGTTATATTGTTTTTGGTTGCACGTGGCTTTATGTCACACTAGAGTTGCATCATTATTATTAGTTACATCATATTGCCTTGTCACGTATGATTGTTATATTATTTATATTGTTAGTGTATTGCTCTTTTGTCAGCATGATTTTTTTGGATTATCTAAGTACAAGATAGGTACTAGGAAGCAAGAGATCGCTATTTGATAGCTTATGCACCTGCATTCGCATTGAGATAGTAAGTTACTTGCCAAAAATCAAACATAAAAAATGTATGTAGTAGATTTAGAGAATGGTGGTAGATTGATGATATGCCCCTGATATACGAAGCCACTTTTGGGCTTTTGTTTTCTTTGTTGATTTGGGCCAGTTGTGGCGAGTTGAAGTTTTTCCGGATCTAGCCGCACAATGGAGGTGCTATCAAAAAATTTCATAATATAAGAAACCTTATAAGCCTAAGGGTGAGTGGACATTTTTGAAACTGACTATAAAAGGAAATAGTAAAGTAAAAATGACACCAGAGATTTTTATACTGGTTCGAACTTCCCATTCTACGTCCAGTCCCAGACTCCTTCTGGAATTTAAACTAGCAGCCCTCACTTAACCCGAAGGAATAGGTTTACACTGCCTGAGTAACCGAACAGGTCTTGACTGCCTGAGCAACCAAATAACTATAAAAGGAAATAGTAAAGTAAAAAAATGACACCAGAGATTTTTATACTGGTTCGAACTTCTCATTCTACGTCCAGTCCTAGACTCCTTCTGGAATTTAAACTAGCAGCCCTCACTTAACCCAGAGGAATAGATTTACACTGCCTGAGTAACCGAACAGGACTTAACCGCCTGAGAAACCGAACAGGACTTGACCGCCTAAGCAACCGAACAGGACTTGGCCGCCTGAGCAACCGAACAGGACTTGAATACATAGTAGATTGATTGTCTTGCCCTTTTGTGTTCTTTTAACAACATAGATTTGTCAAGTGCAGTACACCCTTCCTATAATATATTCCTCAAATATGATGTGTGTAGTTGTGTGTGTATGAAGATTAGGAAGTTTCAGATTGCTTTTAGAAATATAGAATTATGTTCGTAAGCAATAGATATTTGAATTCAAGAGAGCGGTAAATTCAGAAAAGATGATTCAAGTAAAAGCAAGAAAGTTAAGTAAGTTGATCTTGAAATTCATGCATATATATACTAGACAGAGAGTTACAACTTCTGGTAAAAAGTTTTATCGAATAGCAATGGACATAACTCACAAAGAAGAAGAAAATTGTTCATGAAGAGAAGCGTCTATTCATGAAAATGGCAGTTAGAACCAGGTCAGTCGACTGATTAGGAATTCAGTCGACTGAATTTGAATTTGTATACGTGCATTCATATTTGCATAGATTCAGTCGACTAACTGGGTGCGTTCATTCGACTGATCTGTGCATTTTATAAAAAATATTTGCACAGGTTCAGTTGACTGAGTGCATGAGTTCAGTCGACTGAACTGAGTATTATTTGAAAACAAGTTTGAAAATATATTGAAAGGTTAATTTCAATAAGGTCGTGAAAACTTTAGTATATAGGGAGTGAACTACTTGAGGAAAGATTTTAACATACTAGACTTAGACTCTAAAACGAAATTTATACTTGATATATGATCTTCGAGTCTTGTTGCATCATCAAGTCTAGGAGTCTTGTTGCCTCATCGAGTCTAGTCACCTTCGTAGTTTGTATTGTAGATTTTGTCGAATATTCAATTATTCTTCTATCGTCTTGATCGTCTCGGCATGAATCAAAACCTAAGATCTAACATTCTCCCCCTTTTTGATTGATGACAACTCTTTGTAATTGTAACGATCCCGGATTTAATTAAGTTTAAATTGGGAATTAATTTAATTTTGGAATAAAAATTTTGAAATTAATGGGTAAATTGATTTGAGTTTCTTCCAATTCAAATAAAAATATGTTATTTATTAATAAAGAGATAGTTTCTTTTATAAATTATTTTAATTTAATAATGAGTTATTTTTAAACAGTGTTAATAATGCAATGTCTTTAGCCACCAGCAATATATATATATATAGAGAGAGAGAGAGAGAGAAATGCAACTGTACGTATGAACAAAGAGATAAGTATGGACAAATATATATTCATGTACAAGCCTAATTAATGCAGCCACCATAAATCATTTCAGCCTCCAAACCAAAGAAAAAAATCTCTGCTATTTGTACAAAGGCAATATAATAACCTGTACAAATACATCACCCAGTAATCTCCTTTCTAGATATCAAACTTCTTCATTTCAGTTTCGTAAATCATAAGCTAAGGAAAATCTGAAAATACGCACCATCTAAAACTCAAATAAAATCTCAACTTGATCAACATACAACTTCATATAACCAGAGATTAAAGATGAGAATTTCAGCTTGCATTTTCAAAAGCCTGTTTCATCAAAGGAAGAACTCTGTTCCTTTTCTCTGGAAATCTGTGAGTAACTTCATTTTTCTTTTAAAACTTTAAGTATCTGAAATTTTTGCAAGTTTAAGTTTGGAAATATGTATGTTGAACTTTGTTTTTGAGCATGTATGTGAGTATATATGCCTATACAATGTGAGGCATCCCTGTTTTTTTTGTTTTTGTTTTCTTTTTAGACCAGACATGCAAATAAATTCGTTTCTCTCGATCTAACAACTATTAGCACTTGGAATATAAACAAAAACTGTTTGTTATAGCATTTATTAAAGTTTAAAATTTTGTTTGAGTTAAAACAATTTGTAAATATCCCTGAAAACTAAAGAAATCTGAGTAAACTTTAAACTGGTCGAATTTCAAACATTTTAATTCATGAATTCAAGTATATAAATTGAATTCTCATACCTAAACATGATTTTTAAAACAAAAATCATAATTTTTAGAGCTAAGTTTAGAGAGCAGTTCGTGGATGAGCGGGAAACGATTTTCGACCAATTGCCGGCAATAAGTTGAACTGGAAGGGTCGGGCTTGCTCATGGTGATGGAGGAGCCTAGGGTGGTGATAGGAAAAATGGTCGGAGGCGACCTCGACCACTGTGGCGACAGCGGCGAGCAATTTCTTTTTGTAAACCTAGTTTGGATGTTCGTGGGTATCTCGATTCGTTCGTCCTCCCCAGTTGATCGAGTGCAGCGAAACTTAGGGAGGTGGTAGTGGTTGAGGTGATGAAGTGATGACCAGAGTTTTGAGTTGTCTGATGCTTGGAATTTTGCGAGCGAGGCGTTTCCAGGTTTGGAATGGTGATGCCAGTGTTGTTCCAGGTTCGATAGGAACACTCGAATTTGATTTCGAGTGGATGGAGAGGCTTTGATGATCGTGATGGGTTTTAAGGTAGTTCATCATCGTGCTTGAAGTTTGGGTGGTGACCGGAGGTGGTCACAACCACCGTGCATATGCACGGTGCATTTTTGAGCCTGATGAAGTCTGGGTTGAGCAGTGGATTTGTACTCGAGTTTTTACTCGAGTTGTTTAGGGGATAGCTCGAAGATATAGGGAGTTCGACTCGAAGTATTTTTTTTGGGTGGCTCGGGTCATTTGCAGTTACAGGTTTAAACCTGTTTTAGAAATTTAAAATGGTTTTAAAAATTTGAAAGCAAATTTAAAACAGGGTTTTAAATCAAGTTTAAGTATGGATTCAAATTGAAATTTGTATCCTAGTTTTGAGATAAATTAAAGTTTTATAAAAATCAAATATTTAAACAAGTTAGGGTTTAAAGTTTGTTAAAGTTAAAATTGTAATTATTTGAAATCTTTGAATTGAAATGAAAATGGTTTTCTGAGTTATGAATAAATCTTTGTGAAAGATTGTTGAACTTTGTTTTGAAATTTGAAAGGTGTACCTTTTGTATAAAAAGTCGAAATGGAATTGTTTTGAAAGCTATGAGTTAAATCTTTGATTTAATGAGTTAATCCAATGGAAATGGAAATCGATTAGAAAATCTATGAATGGATCTTTGTGAAACTGGGTGAACTTTGTGAATTGAATCATTTTGTTTAAAAAGATTAAAATGGTGATTTGTTTAAACCATTTAAAGAGGAAATTTGGATAATAAGTTGTGACTTAATTGAAATTCCATTATCCATATGTTTTTAAATATTGCGCTCATTATTCAGTTTAGCCGGGAGAGGACCTTTGCGTCAGATAACCCATTTCGAATAATGATACGTCGTATATGGATTGCATTTGAAGACCGGTGGTGAAGACCGGATATTTTCAAAAACGAACGGATAACCCGTCGATTGTCTCTGCATTGAGTCGCGCCAGTATAGAGATTCCCTAAGTGATGGGAAATCCGATCGGGATTGTGAATACCCGGATTGCAAGGGCTTCTTCGGAAGTGCCTTCAGTTATGTTCGAACCCGGAAAAGACTTGTATGGCCGTATGTCTGACATTACACTTTGAGATATAAAGCTTATTTCTTTCAAATACATTTCTGTTTGGTGGCGGAGATTTATTCTCTTAGCTTAACACCCTTCTCTGAGACGTACGAGCTCAGAGGTTATGTAATTGAAGGTTATCAGTGATATACTCCCAATTTGGTAATGTGGCATTCTAAGTGTTGCTATGTATTGCTGATCATTTGTTAATCAAAGCATGGCTTTCATGTAAAGCGTAGCTTTGTGGACGAGACCTCATCGGACCTCATACCCCGGAAATGGTCGAAACAGGAAAGATTCGGCAAGGTTTCAGGGGTAGCTCCCCTAGGGTATGTCCATTCCTTCTGGAAAAAGGTGATATCATGGTATGGAGCCCAGATATTTTACCTGTGTGGTTGCTCCAATCTCATTTACTGTGTGATTGTTGCTTTGTGATCGAGGCGCCTCGGATAAAGGTCGCAAACGACCGGGGGTGGCATATCTCAGGTTAACTACCCGGGAAGGGGGTAACCAGCCTTATGTTGGCAGAGAGCTAGTTAGTTCTCGAGGCGTCACTCCAGAGGCGTTCCCATATGGCATAGGAAGTTCTTTAGCCTGACCATTTGTTGGAAAATCCAAAGAAACAATACGAGCCCTGTACGGTTTTAGTTGTAGAACCTGCCATTTAAAATGGTAGCTATAGTAGGCATAGTATAATGGTACCTATGTTGGCTAAGATTAATATTATATTTTCGAAATGCTTTCACACTATGCACTAGTGATAATATCAAAGAGTTTTCTCATAGAAAGCATGTTTGACTATCATAAGGAGAAATCTCCCCCATGTGTGCGATTGCATTGTGTGTGTGCCAGGAGGCCTTATGGTAGTTTCATTTTCCAAAAAGCATTGCGGATTTCAATGTTTAAAATCCTTTTGTTGTTTGTTTTAAAGATAAACTATTTTTGTTACTCATACCAGTCCCATGACTGACTCGGAGTTTATTGTTCCCTTCCTAAACTCTGGGTGCCCACAATTTCCAACACGGGCAGTCTAGAGTTGGGTTTTTCAGATAGTCAGGTTTAGTGGATTATCGGGAGCTAGTTCAGTTTTTGGAGATCACGACTGACCTTGCTTATCTTTGTGAAACGTGATGGTGGTTCGAGCTTGATGTTGGAGTTGTTGAACTCATTCTCTTTTAAAGATCGTTTGGAGTTATCACTTCTGTTGTTTCCGCTGTAACATTATTATTTTTCTCTGATATTCTTGTATCATATAGATATCATTGTTGTATATCATATTCTGGATATTGTATCATTTGTGATGTATATGATATCATTCATTTCTTTCTTCCGCTGTGTTGTTATACTTACTGTGTTATAAGCTCCGGCGTGCCAGATTCGGTGTTTGAATCTGCGGCATTCGAGTACAAGTGAAGTATGGGTGCCGATTTTAGAAGGCCGAGTCAGGATCGTTACAGTAATATATTGAAATATGAGCGAAATCACGACAAAAATCATTATATAACTCTCCTTTAATCTGAGACAAAATTTTCTTAAACCTGCATGAAAATTGTTAGTACTACACTTCTTCTCCCTCTTTGTCATCGACAAAAAGGAGATATGTATATATAAATATATAGGTAATATAATGGCATTTATAGCATAAACATAAAAACTTGTAACTATCGTGTAGAACATAGATAATCTTAGGAACATGAATGAAAATACAACATTGTTACATAGAACATTGTGACAGAACCATATGAAAATAAAACACCATACCATACAATCATAGAGCATACTACATAAAGCACGACATTGTTTCAAAATAAAAACCATACCATTTTACAAAATATTGAGAACAAAAACTAAGTAAGCTAATCACCCATTATTATTTCCATCATCACCAGAACTTTCCTCCCCCTCTTCATCATCTCCTTCGCTTTGTTCTTCATCGTCTCCACTAGAGTCACCTTCTTGACCACCTACTTCTTCACCCTCTTCTTCTCCTTCTCGACCTTCCTCTGAAGTTGACCAAGTGAAGTGTGGTTGAGGATGCTTTCTCAGAGCCGTAGGTACATGTACAGATGTGGAAGAGGATTGTCCACGAGAAAGCACATCCCAAATAATATTCAAGAACCCTGTAATGTGATTGAGTTTTTTATTTACCTTGGTGACGGTTTTCTCGACATGGGAAACGTTTGTCTCGACACGGGATAGCCGCTTATCCAAGAGCTTTTGATTTCTTCAGACAATTGATAAAGCGTCTCGTGGTTGAACTTGTGGTCCAATTTCTTGGATTTCATTGAATTCCCATGGAGGTTGTGGTTGTAAAGAGGTTGTTGCTTCGACTAGGGGGCTTATTGTCTAGAAGGTGGTTGAGGTTGATCGGACACTTGATTCTCTATCCAATGTTCGAAAGTGATAATAGTATGACCTCGATATTGCTTTGGGAGTCCCATTAAGGTTAGAGTTTTGGTGTTTAGGGAACCAATTGTGGAATAGTCCGAGTTGGGGAGAGGAATTTCAAAATGCCGGATAATTCTCCTAATATAAGCGTCATAGTGAATAGTCTTCATACGACCTTGGTTAACAGTTTGAAATTCATCAACACTTACCTTACCCCAATTTACGGGACGTTGTCCCCAAATAGCATACAGCGATTGAAAATCACGTCTGTAGACCTTCTCATAGTTACCGGTTCGGGGATTAATGGTGTGAGTTAGAGCACGATGCATAATTCTAGCTTTGTGTCGAAGGGCTATTGCTTTGAGTTTCGTTAAGTCGTCAGAGAGAAAAAGATGGCTAACTTTATCTCGAGAATCCATGTTTACTTCAATGTTGCTTAATTCTTCTCCTTCGAACGGGCATTGGAGAATCCTTCCAAGTCGAGCGAGAGGCAAGAAAACTTCACGTCGCAAATGAGGGTCGAAACACAATCATCGGGATTTTGGATATTATGATGATCCAAGTCGAGGTTTGCGTAAAAGAGTTTAATAAGAAGATGATTTATCTTTATACTATTGGCGGTGAAATCAAGCAAGGATTCCAAGCCACTCCTTCGAGCTAGGTCTTGGATAGTATATGAGGCAAAATTAGAATATTTTATGAAAGAGCCTTCGAAGATTCTTGAATTTTTCATTTTGTTGAATCGTTAAACTACTTTGTCATTGTGAAGCCAACTTCTAATCTAAGATTCAGATGGTCCAGCAGTGGATGATGAAGGCCTTGCTCTATTTGGAGGAATTATTGGGTTTAGGGTTTGGAGAGGGATTTTGCAAATTGATGTAGAAATTTAGGGGTTTTGGTGAAATAGTTTCAGAGGGAATGAAATAATAGTTTTAAGAATGAAAAGTTGTTTGATATTATATGTTTATATGAAAAATGAAATGACCTATTGCACAAAACATACTCGTTTACTAGTTTCTGTCGATTGGAAATTCAATAGCAATCGACAGAATGACTTAATAAAAATGAGGGATAGTAGGTTCAGTCGACTGAGCTTATGATTCAGTCGACTGAATCATTCCCGAAAGTTTTTAGTTTATTTTTGGGGATTTAAGTCGACTGAATTCTATAGTCAGTCGACTGAATTACAGGAAAAATTTATGTTGGAAAGCAGCATTCAACCGATTGATGTTATTATTTAGTCGACTGAATTTATTGAAAATGTAGACATAAAATTTTATTAAGCAAGGAAATAACATATACAAACATATATTGAAAAAATAACACTAAAAATAGAAATAAGTAGGAGAATCATTTTGAGGACTCAGAAGACTTGGGAGTCGTACATTCCTCCGGTTTAATTTTGGTAATTTCTCACGCCGGTTGAATGGTAGAACGATCCCATGAATTCGAAGAACAAGGAGGCCTCTGGGGAGATGGTTGATGCACATAGTTGTTTGACGGAGGGGAACCACAAAATTTCATAGCAAATTTCTTAAGTAAGCTCAGCCTCCTACCATGATTCTTCTGTTCATAGTACATTTCTCTTTGTATACTTAATGATTCCCGTTGATAGTGATGCATATCATCTATTTTTCGAGCAATAGATGAAGAGCCGAAACCAAGATTTATATGAACTTGTTTCGATTAAGGTGTATACCCAGTGTGATAACCAGTAGGAAATTGGAGCAGGTTCATAAATCGGTGTAGGGGTGGGTAAATTAATTGAGCCGGAACTAGGAGAAAAATAATCAATGGAGGAAAAATCTGATGTTTCTTGTGAAGACATGATTTTGAGAGCTTTAAAGATTAGTTAAAGAATGATATGAAGAAATTAACAAATGAAGGTATTTATAAGGGCTAAGTTTACATAAATGGAAATTAATTTAGTGGTAAAGTAAATTTCAACCAGAAAATAAATGATTGGTCAAGAGTAAAAACTAATATAGGGTTGCAGTTTGAGATAAGAATAGATAAAAATATACAGAGAATTGAAAGGAAGGTTCAGATGTGAAACAATATGTAGTAGAATGGAAATGCATGAGACTTGTAAGTGAGAGACCAGAGATCGAGTCTTGCTAGATCCATTTTTGAAAAAAAGAATTTATTTTTGAAAAAAAAATCTTAAATAAAATAGAGAAGTTAGTTATAAATATTTTAACGATAAAATTCCTAGTTCTCTTCTTAATTTTATAAAAATATTTTATTTAATGGTTTTGAAAATATATTAGCCAGCTGGTTTTCAGAAGACACAAATTATAATCTGACTATATCCTTTTCAATATTATTACGAAGGAAATGGTGTGAATGTCAATATGTTTTGTTCGTGAATGATTTATAGGATTTTTAGATAAGTTTATAGCACTTGTATTATCACAAAAAATAGTTGATTGAGATAAATTAATTCCAAAACCTTGAAGTGTTTGTTGCATGTAAATGACTTGAGCACATGCTAAATCAGCTAACATATATTCTGCTTCACAAGTCGAGAGGGAATCACAATTTTGTTTCTTGCTAAACCAAGATACTAGAGATTGTCCAATAAAATGACAAGTTCCACTCGTACTTTTTCTATCTGGCTGAAATCCTCCAAATCTGCATCACTGTATGATACTAACTTGAAAGGACATTCTTTCGGATAGAAAAATCCGAAATCTTTGGTTTTGCTTGGATAACATAATATTTGTTTCACCGCTCGCATATGTGATTCTTTAGGATTTGCTTGAAATCGAGCACATAAACAAACACACATCGTTATGTCAGGTCTACTAGCAGTTAGATAAAGTAATGACCCAATTATGCTTCGATATAATTTTTGGTTAACACTCTTGCCATCTTCATCTCTATCGAGATGTATTGTTGTACTCATTGGAGTTGGTTTGGCAGAAGTATTTTCCATACCAAAGCGTTTAATTAGATTATTACAATATTTTTCTTGATTAATAAAAATTCCATTATCTAATTGTTTAATTTGTAATCCAAGAAAATACGATAATTCTCTCATATGTGACATTTCAAATTCTTTGGTAATTATGTTAGAAAATTCCTGACATAACTTATCATTTGTAAAACCAAAAATAATATCATCAGCATAAATTTGAATAACTAAAATATCCTTTTTAGTTCGTTTAATAAAAAAGAGTTTGATCAACCTTTCCAATTTCAAAACCGGAGTCTATAAGATAGGTTTTAAGACGTTCATACCAAGCACGATGTGCTTGTTTTAGACTGTATAAAGCTTTCTTGAGTTTATAGACATAGTCTGGAAATTTTTCATGTCAAAATAGAGGAGGTTGTTCAACATAAACATTTTCTTTTATATATCCATTTAAAATGCACTTTTAACATCCATTTGATAGAGTTTAAAATTATGAAAACATGCAAATGCCATTAAGATACATATTGCTTCTAGTTGTGCGACTGGAGCAAACGTTTCTTCATAGTCAATTCCTTCTTCTTGATTATATCCTTGTGCAACTAATCTAGCTTTATTCCTAGTTATATTTCCTTGTTCATCTGCTTTATTTTTGAAAACCCACTTAGTACCGATGACTGTTTGATCACTCGGTCTAGAAACTAATTCTCAAACTTCGTTTCGTTCGAATTGGTTTAGCTCTTCTTGCATAGCTATAATCCAATAGTCATCAGTACATGCTTCTTTAGCATTTTTAGGTTCAATATTAGAAAGGAACGCTACATGGCCCATTTGATTAAGTTGATTTCTAGTTCTGACATGTGAATTAATTTCTCCTATGACATATTCTACTAGGTGATCTCGTAAAATCCTAGGAGGAGATCTTAATTCATTTTCATTATGAACAATGTTTTCATCTTCTTCAAAATTATGAACAATGTTTTCATCTTCTTCAAAATTATTCTGAGTAACTGTATTTGTGACCATCTTAGTTATTATCTCATCATCTTCAAGATTCTTATTAATTTTAAAATTTTCATCGAAGGAAACATGAAGTGTTTCTTCGATTGTTTTAGTTCTTTTATTAAATATTCGATAAGCCTTACTTCGTTCCGAATATTCTATGAAAATTCCTTCATCGGATTTTGGATCGAATTTTCCAAGCTGATCTTTTTTGTTTAAAATGAAACATTTTGAACTAAAAACTTTAAAATATGAAATATTTGGTTTTCTTTTATGAAAAAGTTCAAATGGAGTGTGTTTTTTTAGTGGTCGGATGTAAACACGATTTAGAACATAACAAGCAGTCGCTACAGCTTCTACCCAAAAATGTTTTGATAGAGTGCTTCCATTTAATAAAGTTCTTACACATTCTTGTAAGGTTCTATTTTTCCTTTCTACAACTCCATTTTGTTGTGGTGTTCTAGGAAAAGAAAATTTATTTTTAATTCCCATTTTATTACAAAAATGTTCCAAAGCTTCATTTCGAATTCACCTCCATGATCACTTCTAATGTTTTTAATATTTAAAATTTTGAGCTTTTGAATTCATTTAGCAAAGATTTTGAAATTTTCAAAAGTATCACTTTTATTTTTCATAAAAATAGTCCAAGTATATCTTGAAAAAGATATACTATAACAAACACATATTTGCTATGGTTTATGGATTGAACTTGATTGGGCCAAAAAGATCCAAATGCAATAGTTCAAGTGGTTGTAAAGTAGAAATATTTTTCTCTTATTTGAAAGATGATTTTGATAATTTTCCTAATTAACGAGCATCACAAATATTGTTTACTGTAAAATTCATTTTTGGTAAACCTTTTACTAATTCATTTTTAGATAATTTGTTTGTAGCTTTGAAATTAATATGACAAAATATTTTGTGCCATAACCAAAGATCATTTTCTTTGGCTATTAGACACATGTTAGTATTGTGATTTATATTCATATTCAATACATATATTTTTTTTTCTCTAAAACCTTCAAAAATGAGATTTTTATTTTGATAAAAAATGCTACACTTATCTTCAGTAAAAGATATACTGAATCCTTTGTCACACAGTTGGCTGATGCTAAGTAAATTGTGTTTTAAATTTTTAACTAGCAAAACATTTGTAATAAGAGGTAAATTAGGTATACCGTTATTGCTCACATCGCCTTTGCCGATGATATATCCTTTGGAGTTGTCTCCAAAAGTGACAGAGCCTTCATTTGAGTAGATAATGTTTGTTAGCATCTCTTTGTTTCCTATCATGTGTTTCGAGCAACCACTGTCCAATATCCATTTTCCTCTCTTTTTAAGTGGTACTTGCAAAATATAGAATTAACATTGGTACCCACCTTTTTATTAGGGTCCTAAAAAGTTAGGTCTTTGGAAACCAAATCCAAGAGGGTTCCGAATTCCTTTTAAAAATAAAATTTCTATTTTTGTGAACAGTTTCTATAAAAGACTTTATATATTTGTTTCTAATCAAAAAATTATTTGTTTTAGGAACCCAAATCTTAATTGATTTATAATAATTTGGAACTTTTGAAATTGATTTTTCAATTGTATTATTATTCCTTTTGAAATTGTTATATAAAGAACCCTTTTTCTTTGGAATATCTTTTGAAACTTGCAAATATCATTGTCCCCTTTTGTTTGAAACTGTTTGAGAATTTTCAATAATTTTAGAAAGATTTTCTCTTCCTTTGTTAAACTTAGAGACATTTTTAGTAATATCATCTAATTTTGTATTAAGACTAGAAATATCTAGTTTCAATATTTTAATATTAGCTTTAGTTCATGATTTTCAACTAAAAGAGCATCATTCTTTTCCTTTTGAGTTTCTATTTTTCACTTAACATAGAGAGTTGAGATATCGTATTAGAATAAGATTCTTGAGTAGTTTAAAGTTCTTCTTCTAAAATTTGTTTCTCATCTCTAAACATGTCTACCTCAATTTCAGTCCTATTTAATTTTTCAAGAGTTTCTTTATATTTTCTTTTGATGTTTCTTAGTTTCTCAAGTAATCCAGAGTTTATTTCCAATAAATCATCAAAAGTTAGATCACTTACCTTATCATTTATGGAAATAAATGATGAGGTTGGCTTGTTCAAAATCGATGTATGTGTCACTGTCTGATGATGAAGATGATTCGGAATCATCCCATGTAATAGAGAAAGCTTTCTTTTTGAATCTATCTTTATTGTTCTTAAATTTGTCTCTCTTTCGATCAGGATAGTCTTTCTTGATGACCTTTCTTGTGACATTCATAACATTCTAGAGCAGAAGATGATGGCTTGTTGTTATTATTGCTGCTGAAGCTGGTCTTGTTGTTTCTGAATTTGTTGCTCTTTTTGAATTTCAAAAACTTTTTGAAATTTTTAGCAATGAACGCTATATCTTTTTCATCTGAATCTGATTCATCCTTTTTTTCTTGAAATGTTATATTCTTCTTATCTTGCGCCTATACTCGTTTTGCTTGGAGATTAACTTCATAAGACATTAGATTTCCTACCAACTCCACTAGTTAATGGTTGAAATGTCATTAGCTTCTTCGATCGCTAAGACCTTTCCTTCCCACTCATCCGTTAAGGAATTGAGGATTTTTGTAACAATATCAAAGTCTGTATATTTTTCTCCTAATGCTAAGAGAGAATGATATATGTCTTAGAATCTAGAGTACATTTCATTTATTGTTTCATCTTGCTTCATTTTGAAATTCTGGAACTGATTTTTGAGCATAGAAATCTTATTCTGCTTTACTTTATTAGTACCTTCATGTGTAATTTTAGGTTTCCACCAAATTTCATAAGTTGCAGTACACATGCTTACTTTATTAAATTCATTTTTTGTCTTTGCACAGTATAACATATTCATGGCTTTGGCATTTGCAGTAGCATCCAGTTTTTGTGTGTTAGACCATTGTGAATATTATGTAGTAGATATGGTATGTTTTGCTTGAGTAATATTCCAAGTTTCATAACTATTAGCTTGCATATAAATTCTCATTCTAGTGGACTAATAGTTATAGTTCAAGCCATTAAATAGTGGTGGTCGTGCAGTAGATTGACCTTCAAGGAAACCTGTGCTAGTGCTAGTGTTGTTTTCCATATTAAAATACCAGATAACTGTGTTACGGTTATAAGAGGACTAGCTCTGATACCAAATGAAAGTGACTGTGCAATAGGATCGAGTAATATGGAATATATATTAAACTTACTAGTGCATAAAATAACTATAAAAAGAAATAGAAAAGTAAAAAAAATGACACCAGAGATTTTTATACTGGTTCGAACTTCCCGTTCTACGTCCAATCCCAGACTCCTTCTAGAATTTAAACTAGCAACCCTTAGTTAACCCGGAGGAATAGGTTTACACTGCCTGAGCAACCGAACAGGACTTGACCGCCTGAGCAACCGAACAGGGGTTGAATACAAAGTAGATTGATTGTTTTGACCTTTTGTGTTCTTTTAACAACACGAATTTGTCAATTGCAGTACACCCTTCGTATAATATATTCCTCAAGTATGATGTGTGTAGTTGTGTGTATATGAAGATTAGGATGTTTCAGATTGCGTTTAGAAATATAGAATTATGTTCGTAAGCAGTAGATATTTTTAATTCAAGAGAGCGGTAAATTCAGAAAAGATGATTCAAGTAAAAGCAAGAAAGTTAAGTAAGTTGATCTTGAAATTTATGCATATATATAGTAGACGGAGAGTTACAACTTCTGGTAAAAAGTTTTATCGAATAGCAATGGACATAACTCTCTGCGAAGAAGAAAAACGTTCATGAAGAGAAGTGTCTATTCATAAAAATGGCAGTTAGAACCAGGTCAGTTGACTGATTATGAAATTAAGTCGATTGAATTGGAATTTGTATACGTGCATTCATATTTGCACAGATTCAGCTGACTGACTGAGTGCATTCAGTCGACTGATCTGTGCATTTTAAAAAAAAGTATTTGCACAGGTTCAGTCGACTGAGTGCATGAGTCCAGTCGACTGAACTAAGTATTTTCTGAAAACAATTTTGAAAATATGTTGAAAATTAATTTCAATAAGGTCATGAAAACTTTAGTATATAGGGAGTGAACTACTTGAGGAAAGATTTTAACATACTAGACTTAGACTCTACAATGAAATTTTTACTTGATATATGATCTTCGAGTCTTGTTGCCTCGTCGAGTCTAGTAGTCTTGTTGCCTCATCGAGTCTAGTCGCCTTCGTAGTTTGTAGTCGTAGATTTTGTCAAATATTCAATTATTCTTCTGTCGTCTTGATCATCTTGGCATGAATCAAAGCCTAAGATCTAACAATTTTCTCCCTTTGGGAATTTTTGGGATAAAATTTTTTTAAGGGCGGAGAATGTAACATCCCGGAAAATACAAATAACTTATATTCAAATATAGGGATTATTTAAATATTTGATTTGTTAATTACATATTGATTAAATGGATTTAATATTCTTATTTAACTCTTTTAATTAATCAATAATAACAGTGAACTCATTTTGTAAATTTATTTGCAATAACAAATAGTTCGAATTAATAACCAGAAAATCAATTGTTAATAAAAATGACTTGATTTTTTTGATGTATTTTTAAACGAATTTATAGGATTTTTCCATTATTTTTAATTTGAAAAATATTTAAATCACCATTTGACATATTTTTTGGAAAACAATGGCATATTGTAAATTTCATAGAATAAGGTAACCGACGTATTTTATTGATGTTTTATGATCATGTCGCATTATTGTATGCGATCGTATTTTTATTTCTATCGTTCGCGGTTCATACGCGAACGAAATGTTGTGTAGCGAGATACCAAAATTTTAGAAATATTATAACCTAATAACTTAACCCAGTTTCATTTTCATCTCCCTCCATCAATTTTCTTTTTCGACAGTGAAGGAAACCCAACCGCCTATTGTATTGAATTTTTCCCAAAGATAGAAACATCGGTGATCTTGATTTTGGGTCCATTGAACTAGTACGGTAAAAGGCTTCAAATTCGTGTGTTCGATGTTAGGTGAAGTCAAAGTTGATGGAACTCGACTTGTTCACATCAAACTAGGGTTCACCTTAGATGGAGCTAGAAGAGGAGATAGCTAAAACTAAGGGCTTCATTGCACTCCCCTCGATGAAGTGCACCTTCATATACCAATGCTTCGAAGTCCGATCATGGTGCGACCATTTACTACAGGGACGAAGATGCCTAGGTCACGATAGAGAGGGGTTGCTCGAGCTTTTATGTCGAAAGCGGAGTTCCTGTATAGAGGAGCGCACTGGACTAGACGGTTCTTCAAATCGTTGGTCGTGGAGGGAGATAAGGAGGAGAGATGGTTTACGGCTGTTGGGTTGTGTGTGTCTGGTATCACTATGCATGAATTTTGGATTTGGGGTAGATGAATTAATATTGGTAATCAAAACTAACTAAGCAATTAGCTGATTTAGTTGATTTTAATTATCTCAAAATCTTATAAAATCGATATCTTAACCATACAAGGTCGTATTTTGGACACGATCTTTTACGTTGGACTTGTATCGGTATTATGTATGCACTGGAATTGATTTCGTCCAGTTTGGAGCAAGTGAAATTTTGAGCTAAAATCGAATATTGTTCGATTTTAGATCCAATCGGAATGCAAAAGCATCAATTGGAATTTTAGTGATTTTACTCGCATATAATTAAATTATGTTATATTTGTGTTGCTATGGATTATTATTGAATGCTTGGATGATAGTTTATATATTATTGTTTGATAGTTTTTTTTGGATTTAACTCCCACTTGGAAGTGGATGACATAAATAACCATTATTTTGCAAGGAACAAAAGCAAGAGGAAGTCGAAGTGTACGTAGCGAATAGGTCGCTATGGAACAGTTCAAAATACACATACATATATGTGATTTACAGGGGACTTTTGTACATAGACCCATAGGGTTTCTCGCCAATAATGATGTATTTATATTCTTATGTTGCTTATATTTGTAAACGTACATATATATATATTTTGGTCCATGATTTCTAATGGGTATGTGGTTACGAAGGCTGAGTATTCATGTTCCCTCTTTATTCATTTTCCAGCGGATCATGGTTTATGGTTAACAGCCCAATAGCCCATTTAGTTTTGTTTGTAATGTTTCATCACTTTCCAGATTTACCTCTCTCGTTTTCTCTCTTATAAATAACGAGATTATGTAATGTGTGATACTGAGAATAATAAGAAATATGGCATCTAAATATTTGTTTTCTATCTTAATTTCTTTCTTCATTTAACATGGTATCAGAGCCTCCGATCTAGGGTTTGTTAATATTTCAATCTTCTGTATCTCCCGTGTTCGATCTGTTCCTCTCTTCCTTAAATCATGGCGGAAACCAAAAGTATAGATGTGTTGTCGATGATGCCTAAAATTACTGATCGAAAGTTAAATAATTCAAACTACCATGATTGGAATAAAACAATCCGCTTGTATCTCCGTAGCATGGACAAAATAGATCATCTAACCAAGGATCCACCTTCACCTGATTCGAAGGAAGCTGATGACCAGATCTGGCTCAGAGATGATGCTCGTATATTTTTACAAATCCGAAACTCTGTTGAAAATGATGTAATTGGATTAGTGAATCATTGCCAAACTGTGAAAGAGTTGATGGAATATTTGGAATTTCTATATTCAGGCAAAGGCAATTTAAACAAAATGTATGATGTGTGTCAAGCTTTTTACAGAGCCGAAAAGAAGGACATGAATCTCATGAGTTACTTCATGTCATTCAAACAAACTTACAAGGAATTTAATCTCCTCTTACCTATGAGCAGTGATATCAAAATTCAACAAAAACAGCGAGAACAAATGGCCATAATGAGTTTTTTGGCGAGCCTTCCTTCAGAATTTGAAAGTGCAAAAGCGCAAATCCTTGCTAATACTGATATAACTTCTTTACATGAAGTATATAGTCGACTTCTGCAAACTGAAACAGTTTCAAACAACTCAAATACTAGTAATAGTGCTCTTGTAGGTGCACAGCCTAGTGCACAGGTGCACCAACCAGTAGACAATTGGAGACCACATGCCCCTGCAACAGGCCAAAGCTGGAGACCACCTACTGCCCAACCATGGAAGCCATCAAATCAACCATGGAGATCACCGAATCCTAACAAAGTATGTAAGTACTGCAAGAAAATTGGTCATTTGGTGAATGAGTGTAGAAAATTGCAATACAAAACTCAAGGAAATGTCTCCAACCCAAATACCAAGGCTGTGTTAATGACTGCAGAAGAATTCGACAATTACTCAAAGTTTCAAAGTTCCATGAACAAAAATCCATCTGAAACCACTGCCGCAACGACAGTAGCTTCTATGGCAAATACAAGCAAAGCTACCTCTAACTGGATAATTGATTCAGGGGCCACGGACCACATGACAGGTAACCAACAATTGTTTTCAAATCTAACAGCAATCAGATCATCACACAGAGTTACATTGGCGGATGGTTCTCAATCATCGGTTAAAGGAATGGGTGAAGTTAACCCGAACTCATCCATATCTATGAAATCTGTTCTATACATACCCTCACTATCTTTTAATTTGCTCTCTGTGAGTCAAATTACGAATAATCTCAGGTGTAGCATTACTTTCTTTCCTAACTACTGTGTATTCCAGGATCTTGTGACGAACCAGATTATTGGTAGAGGACGTGAGTCTGGTGGCTTATACACTCTTGACGAAGTTTCTATTAACCCTACAGCTTGTTCAATAATGGACCAAACATTCAAACTCCATTGTCAACTTGGTCATCCATCTCTTCCATTATTCAAACAATTATATCCGCAGCATAACAACTTGTCCTCAATAAACTGTGAAGCGTGTCAATACGCAAAGCATCAAAGAAGCACTTCTTATCCTAGAGTTAATAAACGTGCAAGTAAACCTTTTACTTTAGTTCATTCTGATATTTGGGGACCAGCATCAATTGTATCAAAACCTGGTTTTAAGTATTTTGTAACCTTTGTTGACGATTATACCCGTGTTACATGGCTTTTTCTTATGAAAAGTAGATTTGAATTATTTTCTATTTTCTGCAAATTCAACACTGAAATAAAAACTCAATTCAACACCACTATACAAACATTGCGCAGTGATAATGCAAAGGAATATGTGTCTAATGAATTTAATAATTACCTTGCTCAAAATGGCATTTTACATGAAACTTCATGTGTTGATACTCCATCACAAAATGGCGTAGCAGAAAGAAAAAACAGACATTTGTTGGAAACTGCTAGGGCACTGTTGTTCCACATGAATGTGCCAAAGACATTTTGGGCTGATGCGGTCTCTACTGCTTGCTTTCTTATTAATAGAATGCCTTCAACTGTCCTAAATAATGAAATTCCGTACCAATGTCTCCTACCAAACAAGAGTTTGTTCCCTGTGAAACCACGTATATTCGGATGTACTTGCTTCGTTCGAAATGTTGACCAACAGTTAAGCAAGCTTGATCATAAGTCCCTAAAATGTATTTTTGTTGGATATTCAAGACTTCAAAAAGGGTATAGGTGTTATTGCCCAAGCCTACAAAAGTATATTGTGTCAATTGATGTATCATTTATGGAAGATATACCTTTTTATCAAACCAATACTCCGTCTCATGATCATGAAGAGAATGAAGAATTCCTGGTATATTCAACCATACCCATTGCTACCACTCAAGCAGATATCACAAATGAAGAAACTCACTCTGATGAAGATCCAAGCCTGAATTTACCAATAGCCATCAGAAAAGGAAAGAGACAATGTACGTTTCCCATTTCCTCATTTGTGTCCTACAAGAAATTATCACCTTCATCACAGGCATTTGTTTCCAAACTAGATTCTATATCAATCCCGAATACGGTTGCTGAGGCCATTGCATCACCAGAGTGGTGTGAAGCAATGAAAGATGAAATGAAGGCGTTAGAACAAAATAAAACATGGAAGTTGGTAAGATTACCACCAAACAAAAAGGCAATAGGGTGTAAGTGGATTTTTTCTATAAAAATGAATGCTGATGGGACTGTGGCAAGATTAAAGGCTCGTTTAGTTTCAAAAGGGTATGCTCAATCATATGGAATTGATTATTTAGAAACATTTTCACCGGTAGCAAAAATGACGTCAATAAGACTCTTCATTTCATTAGCAGCACACCACAATTGGAGACTTCATCAATTAGACATTAAAAATGCATTTCTACATGGGGATCTCTCCGAAGAAATATATATGGAGCAACCACCTGGGTTTGTTGCTCAGGGGGGGACAAGCATGGTGTGTCAACTTCACAAGACGCTGTATGGACTCAAGCAGAGTCCACGTGCTTGGTTCAGCAAGTTCAGCATTGCTTTAGAAAAGTATGGTATTCAAAGATGTAAAACTGATCATTCAGTTTTTTACAATCAAACTAATGATGGGATTATATTGCTAGTCGTTTATGTTGATGATATTGTGATCACTGGTAGTGATGAGGGTGGTATTCACGCCTTAAAATTGTTTATTCAAACGCAGTTCAATACCAAAGATCTTGGGGAGCTTAAATACTTCCTCGGGGTTGAGATTATACGAAATAATGATAGTATACTACTGTCTCAAAGAAAATACGTACTTGATCTACTCAAAGAAACTGGAAAACTCGGTGCTAAGCCATGCACTACTCCCATGATGCCTAACCATAACTTGAGTGAAGAAGGTGAACTATTTGATAATCCAGAGAGATATCGGCGTCTTGTTGGCAAACTTAACTATTTATGTGTTACCAGGCCTGACATTGCGTATTCTGTCAGTATAGTAAGTCAATTCTTGGCTAAACCAATGGTTCATCACTATAATGCACTGGAATAGATTTTATGTTATCTCAAAGGCACGGTGGGACAAGGACTCATCTACTCAAATCATGGTCATATGAATGTTGAGTGTTTTAGTGATGCTGACTGGGCTGGCTCTAAAATAGATAGAAGATCAACGTCTGGGTTTTGTGTGTTCGTAGGAGGAAACTTGATTGCATGGAAAAGCAAGAAACAACCTATTGTGTCTCGGTCTAGTGCTGAATCCGAATATCGAGCAATTGCTATCGCTGTATGTGAAATTATGTGGGTGTTTCATCTGATGAAAGAAGTGGGTATGGAACTATGTCAACCAGCAAAAGTGTGGTGTGACAATCAAGCAGCAATTCATATTGCATCGAATCCTGTTTATCACGAAAGAACAAAACATATTGAAGTGGATTGCCACTTTATTAGAGAGAAGATTATGCAAGGCATTGTTGAGACTCAATTCATTTGTACTGGAGAACAGTTAGCTGATATATTCACTAAAGCTCTGAATGGTTCTCGCATGCAATATCTTTGCAGCAAGTTGGGTATGGCTAATGCATACTTGCCAACTTGAGGGGGAGTGTAAACGTACATATATATATATATATTTTGGTCCATGATTTCTAATGGGTACGTGGTTACGAAGGCTGAGTATGCATGTTCCCTCTTTATTCATTTTCCAGCGGATCATGGTTTATGGTTAACAGCCCAATAGCCCATTTAGTTTTGTTTGTAATGTTTCATCACTTTCCAGATTTACCTCTCTCGTTTTCTCTCTTATAAATAACGAGATTATGTAATGTGTGATATTGAGAATAATAAGAAATATGGCGTCTAAATATTTGTTTTCTATCTTAATTTCTTTCTTCATTTAACAATATTGATGTTTGGTTGATATATTATTTGGTTTGTATAAGTGTCATTATAGCAATCATCATTACACCGGCACTTATGAAATATCATTCCCTGAAACATGTGTATGTGTTAAACTTGTGCATGTATTTTTATAAAATAAATATTTGGTCAAGTTTTTGCACTTTGAAAGTTGTTTAAACTATATTTTCAAGTATTTTTGAGAATTTTGAAATAAAGGAGGTGTTGTTTTAGAATTTACAAAAGGAGTTATAAATTTGTTTAATTATCCTTTGGGATAATTAATGTCGTTTTAAATTTATAAAAAGATTATAAATTTGATTAATTCTCTTTCGAGATAATTAATGTTGTTCTAAATTTACAAAAAGATTATAAATTTGATTAATTTTCTTTTGGGATAATTAATGTGGTTTTAAATTTATAAAAGAGTTATATCAATCATTTTTCGAAATAGTTAACATAGTTTTGAATTTATAAAAGTATTTTAAATTGATTTATTATCTTCCAGGATAATAAATGTTGTTTAAATTTATAAATGATAGTTTATAAACAAGAAAATCTTTTAAAAAAGGAATGTTTTAAAAATAAAGCTAAGTTAAATTGGTTTTGGGTTTATAGTAAACAATGTTTAAATGACATTTGTTTTTTATCCTTCTTTTGTAATACACTTAGAAATATAAATTGTTTTTTTTTAAAAGGAATATTATAAAATAGTGTTTTTATAGTGTTTTTACAAATATTTGTGATGTGACAATTAAGAATAAGTGTAAGGATGTTTTAAAAGTTTGATTCATTTATTGAAAATATTTATTCTTACACTTAGAACTAAATGTTGATGGAACTCTTACTATACTTAAAGTTAAAAATGTTGTCATGACAAGGTGGGAAGCAATATCACCCTTTCTTTTCCAGCTTTATTGTTTTTCCCGGGGTAGTTCTAGTTTGGGATCGACGAGTTATTATAAGTGTAAGAGAATTAATTTTCATATACGAACATTTGGTTATCCCTGATAGTTGATTTCTTGATTATCGATTTCAATGCCTTTCTTTGTGTTTCGTCGATTCAAGATGATTTTGTTACTCGTTTGGGACATTTAAACTCTTGTTATTTTTAAAGTTAAAAATTTTATCGAGTCAAGATAGGAAGCAACACTGTCCTAACTTGTCCGGCTTCATTGTTTTCCCCGAGGTAGTACTAGTTTGTTTTCGATAGTTGATTTATCGACTATTGATCCTAATATCCTTCTTTTTTCTTTGTCAATCAAAGACGATTTGTAGCTCATTTTGAGCATGGATAATTAAAACCAAAGAGCGGGTGGGAGCCAAGCCATATTAGTCGCACCCAATAGGGTATATTCATTTATCTAGAGATTTGTTGGTAGCAAGTATGCGGTGATGTAAGTATATTTAGATGCCCGTAAAAAGTTTAACGGGGTCCATCTTGGAAGTTCTCGGGAGTGTTGCATGTTTGGCATGGGCTCTCAAGTATATTTTATCTACAGGTATACTTTTGGTGTAGGGGGCGCACCCTCCTAGTCATGTTGGATAAATTCATTCTCCTTGTTTCGATTCGAACCTTCGAATTAATTCTTTCTTAGTTACATCAAGAAGTGCCTTGTGCTCTCCTCTATATTTAATTATTTTGTCCATTCTTTAAGTTCGGATTTTTATCTTAATTGTGTTCATTCGTTCATGTTTGATTTTGTTTATTTCCACTCTTTTATCCATGGATGTTGTTCTTATAAGGTAAAATCCTTTCTTTGTTTAGCGGCTTGATTTCACATATTTTTATATGTTCACCATATTTATTATGTTTTCTCATGCTAGTTTTCCAGACTGATTCGGGTGTTATTTTATTACAATGCTTAGGTCAGACAAAGTTTTTTCAGGTTGTCTTTGGTGGGACATGGAGCTCGTAGAGTAGAGTTGGATGTTCACCTGCCATAGTATTTTTATTTTCACTGTATTATTATATATACTCATCATAATTTGTAAGGTCGAGAAGTTATAACTATCCAAGATGATGAGGTTTGTTTTTAACTCTGATATACCATGTATATTGGAGAGAAAGCTTTTACTGTCTTTGTTATATTATATATTGTCGTTCTGCTATGAGATTCTATTTTCCCTATTCTTTTTTTCTTTTAACCCTAACAATCTGCCTTTTCAGCACTTCAATGCTCATCATTTGAATACCGTGGATGTATTATATGCTGAATTTCGAGGGTGGAAAAGGTGGGTCGTTACATAAGAGATAGGGGTAAGTTGTACTAAAGAAATTCCTATAGCATTCAACCACTCCTTGATGAGGGGATGAGGGGTAAATACAAACTCCATCTAATATGCTTCAAAGTCAAAGAAATGTACCCTTCTAGTAGATGATTTATGTGTCTAGAAGGAGTCAAGATCCTAAAGTCGCGATTAGTAATCCCAAAGTGAGCTGGAATAAGCTCAGTCCATTTATTGCTACAAGTAGTTAATATAAGTTCATAGAAAGCAAAAAATTCTTGGTTAGAAGAACAAGGAAGATCATCAGCGCCTATAATCAACTAACAAATATGTGTATACCATGACTAATTCAAGTAAGAAATGACGAGGGAAAGAGAGAGAATTAATACGGTGAAAATTCAATAGATCGATGAGGTAATAAACAAGAGAAATCACTTCAAACATTTAGTCGAATAACTTGAGTGCATATATGCACATATACAAATGAGAAGAAGAAAGAAACTCAAATACATATATGTAAAAAATACAGGTAGAAGATTTGCTTACAAGAAATGCTATTATTTCCAAAGGATGATAGGATTAACAGCGTAAACAATAATCAAACTTGAAGGAGATGATATAATGTAAAGAGAAATCCAATATTAGGTAAAAGAGTGAAGAAAAGAAGATTTAGAAATATATAGTTTTCTAAAAACAATCTCAACTGCTAAATTCAAATGATAAAAAATGGATCGTCGGATGTTAATAATTATAAAAAGCGTCCACAAACAACAAGGTGGATTTTGTAAATCATGAAATGAATTGTCTTACAACGATAAGAAAAATTTTCCAACCCCATTTTGCAACGTATAGGGAACATTAATTGTGAAAGATAGTTGATAAGACTACTTTAAAAAAATTGGATATAAAATGACAAGTCAACCCTGGCATGCTTCAGCACAGATTTGTGTGGAAAGTGTTACATCTATTTTTTTGCTTTAACAATACCTTTGAAAGCAAAATCAAATGATAAAAACCAATAGGCGCATAGAGTAACAAAGGGGTTGAATAGGCCACTCTCACATTATGAAGAAACTACACAAGTCCTACGATTCAACACTCAATGCCCAAGGAAAGCTCATCCTTAAAACTACACAAGTTAAAGGTTCATACACAACTGTCAGTGCTGTGAAGTTTCTAAGTAATAATATAGCAAAGAATGCCGCCACACAACAAAATAAACTGCAACAATAACAGATCAGCACGGCTTAAAACATACAATGAGAGCTACAAAGACGAACTACATTGTCACTCTAAAGACAAAAGATGTCATCATTATTAATATGGACTGCGCCGTCTTTATTAGTATGAACTGAGCCACCCTCTTGAAGGAAACAAAACCGTTATATTGAAGGGGAACCACATTGCCTTCTTGAAGGCAAGTTGCACCGCTGCCATTGATAAGACTGCTTCAGCACCACAACATCCTACCTTGACTATGATGCTACATATAAACAATATAGAGATAACCAAGCAAGCAAGTGCATGACAGTTCACAAATCCAGCCCTAAAAATCCACAAATCGAAACCTAAAGTTCCCACCTAAAACCAAATTCAAAGTTGCCTATAGCAACTTTTCCCGACTAAAGCAAATCCTCCTGCTTGTATCCACACCAGTCATTCGTGCACATATAATCAAATCAAAAGATGAATAACCTGTTGCAAGATCTAATGGAAAAGGAGGAATGTGAGTTATTATGTCAACGATCCACATGATGTCATGATACTATAAACAGGAAGACACTATAAAAGAAAACGGGGGTGACATTTTTTCTTAGTTTTTTCAAAATCGTATATTGTGAAAAAGTTGTACTTTCGACCATTAAAACCCAAAAGGATTGTACTAAGAAGAATATAAGAGATAAAAAATTGATCCATGTACGTAGAATTTCTTAACATTTGAACCACGCAAATCTTTATATTATTTACTTTTCAACATTTATTATCTTGTTTTCTTGTACTGGATTTTATTTTAAATCTGAATTGAATTAATAGCTAAATTGAGCTTAACATTTTAACAAATAGTTAAACTACATCTACATAATCATGTAAGCTTAAGTAACATAATTACTTTATTTTAAAACGAACTTGATATCAATTGAATTTGTTAGTTTCTAATTACAAAAGTATTCATCCTCAACTATACATCTCAGATATAAAAAGTCCTAATGGCTAAGATGAGATAAACTAAAAATCCAAAGGTATATCTCCTAGCTAGCCCAATCATCCTAAGGTCAACCTGTAACCTGAAAAAGTCTCGGCCTGACTCGAGCAACAAGTAACACTCAGGTCAAACTATCTCTAAATATCAAAGGTGAGATACTAATAACAAGAACATATGACTTAACCATATCAAAATAAGTAATATCAAATAGGTATGTTCAAACAATTTATATGCATGTTAACAAAATATATGACTTTTAATCAGTCTCAATATTAGATATAAAGTCTTAATGGCGACAGTTACTTCAATGGCGATTTTTCCCTTTCGTATTCTTAGCTTTCTCCCCTAATCTCGCCGCCCCTCTCTTTCTATGGCCAAGAATCAAAAGCAAAAGCACCGTTCTTCTGCATCATTACAATCGTTATCGCTCACGAGATCTGGCCGTATGTTCTCCTCCTCTGAGTTGCTTCCTGGTACTCCTACTAGCCAAGTCGTAGCTACCAACTCAGTGTTGCCTTTTAATCAGTCTTCTCCCCTGCCTGTTCCTACGGCAGTTTCTAGCTCGACTTCCTCTTTCTTAAAATTGGCTGATGATTTTGCTCGCACTTCACCAGTCGTAGTCCCACTGTCAGGTATCTCAGTTGTTAACCCATCTTCGCCTATTATAAAATTGGTTCGCTCAGTTGGCAATTGGGATAGATCTGATAACCTAGGGTATGTTCATAATGTTGTGTTGAATGGAGATGCTAATACGGTATTGATTGATGAGATGGGAATTTAGTAGGGAACTCTTTGTTGAAGGAATCGGTATGTTGTGTTGTGCCTTCCGGGCAGCAGAATGCAACTGCCTCTAATTCCCCTCTTTCTGTTCCTGGTATTGTTCAAAACCCGCTTACTGTTGTCTTTAACCCTGTCGTTTCTCGTGACAACGCTGTTAAGCCAGCTTGGGCTTCTTTGTTTAAATCTTTGCCGCGTAATGCTGGTATATTCACTCCTCAGAAATTTAACACTCAAGTAATTGATGGGTATAACGTGCTTCCACCTTCAGTGCTTTAGGAGGCTGTGAGCCAGTGGTATGAACACCTGGTAGGATTTTTTCTAGATGCTTCATCTTCTTATTCGGTTGTTCGTGAACAATGTAGACGTGCATGGAAATTAAATGGTACCCTTCATGTCCAAGTTATAAATTCTTTTTTCTACTTTAAATTTGGGAACAATGAAGACAGACTTGTAGCGCTTGAGACAAGCCCTCTCATTATTGAGGGGATACCTTTTATTGTTACTTCTTGGAGTGTTGGCATTGATAGAGCTAGAGAGCAAATTCTCTCGATTCTGGTTTGGGCCACGTTCTCTAATATTCTGTCTGTCCTTCAACCACTTATTAGCCTGAACTGGCTAGCAAGCCTTATTGGTGACTTCAAATGTTTTGATGCAAATACTATTGCTCGTAAGAATTTACTTTATGTTAGGGCTTTGATAGAAATATCCCCTCTGAAGCCGCTACCGTCGATATTGAAGGTTAGAACAATGGAAGGTCACGAGATAGAGATAAAAGTTAATTACAGCTGGAAACTCGATATTTGCTCAAACTGTCAGTCGTTTGGATATATTGCTGAGAAGTGTTCTAGGAATGCTCCTCTTCCTCCTACTGATAGAGTCCCCTCCCTAGATTGGAAATGAAATGGGTCCCCAAGGTTATTTCATCGCCTGTCTCTGTATGTGCAGTACATGTACCTCCCTCTGTTGAGTTTATTTCGGCTTCAGCAGCTAGTGACTCTGATGATGAGATTAAATTCTGGCGATCTGACGAGAGTTCTTGGGTTTACATGGCCACGGAAATGAGGTATGACCCGCAGATGCATAGTTATCACATGTTTTTAGGAGGGGATGAAGAGACTAGAAGGCTTAAGTATCATGTTGAGGGTGATGGGCTTTCTCTTACGACCTCTGGTTTAGATGGTGCACGCAATTGGTGATAATTCTTGGATCCTACATAGGACCGGATTTACCTTTACACTTCTCTCTCGCGTTCTTATGTCCGTTATTGGCTACGTACTTTTCTGTTGGTCAGCATGTTATAGGTCTTGGTATTGATGTTGATATCAGTAATGATAGGGAGACTTTCGTCCTTTCGAGTAGTTTAGACTCTTTGTCTATCCCTTGTTTTCTTTCTTTTTTGTATTTAGTGGACTGTCCACTATAAAATCAGATTTAGCTTTTTGGTGAATGTGCAAAACACCTGTTCCAATCTTATATTCACAGTGGCACGGCTCACTATAAAGCCAACTAGCTTTGCTAAAAAAATATGACTTAACCATAACAAAATAAGTCATATCGAATAAACATACCCAAGCAACATATATATGCCAAATTCAACTTAACAATAATAAGGCACAACAAAAAAATTCACCATTTCATAAATTCATCTCAAGTCATAATTGGCTATCATCTAAAATATGGTGGCAGCAATCAAAATTCTTCAGAGCTCAAATGATAATAAAATATCCAACTATAAAATCTTTGAAGAAACATTTCAATAATGAATTAATATGGTAGTCCTCTTTAGTTCGATACAGTACGACATAAAAGTCTACCCAGAACAATATAGACTTGCATATTTATATAGGAGCTACCGAGAACAATGTAGAAATATCTATCCAGAACAATATAGATATTATCTCCTATGTAAACTCTATCCAGAACAATATAGATTAAGCGAATTTATCTATCCAGAACAACATACATAATACATCATCACAAACCTATCCAGAACAATATAGGTTTGCCTACCCAAATTTAAGAATGTATCGACATTCAGGTCGATAAAAAAATTAGTTGTAGTCTCTCAGGAATCTATCGACACATCAACAAAATCCGAATAACCCAAGATAATACAACTCTAAGTGTTAATTACTATTACTCAAGTAATCACAAGAGTTTAGCTAATTGTCCCATACCATAAAGTAAATTCAAGTATTTACTAAAAGCTAGTAATTTTCACTTTAAACTCTATTCAACAAATTATAGAAATAAACGAAAGAATTGTATGAAATGTCTCATACCAATACAACAATTCAATTGTTTATTTAAATTTTTTGTTTCATAGAAAAGCACGAAATTCAATAGAATATAAATCAATCAAATTTTATTTATCTGAAAATTTAAAAGAAAAGGAATTAAAAGATGGATGCTAATATATATGTAGAAAACAAGCTAATTCTTTAAAATGGATGTTAAACAAGTTCTCAAGCTTTTTAAAACTACTTATTCTTCAAATTAGATAATAACATTTCTAAAAAAAATTCTAGGATTCACAAAGCAAAGTAATGCCTACTTAACAATTTGTATTGAAAATCATTGTATGGTATAAAGAACCATACATATACAAACAACGTACATAGAGGGAATAAACTATAATTGCACGATTGAAATGAGAAGAGCATTCAACTAAAAATAAGCATCAACGTGATTTAATTAACCAAGTGCTCAAAATTCTAGTTAGAAAACCAAGTTTGTTGTATATAACCATCTTAATTATAACTTATCAAAACTAAAACCATAAGTGCTTATAACCAAATTATAATATATAACAAATCACACTTTAGAGTTTTAGAAATCTGCAGTTTCAATCCTTTAAAGTTCAAAATCTTGGAAAACTCAAATAAAGAAAGTTGTAGATAAAAGTCTAAACTTTCAAACAAGAAAAGGATCATCAAATTTAGACATACGGTTCAAAAGTTATTATCGAAATAAGTTTCGGATTTAAATTTATCAACTTTGTCTTTCATTGATAAGACAGCGATAAGGAAACAAGTTTTTGGACCATCTAAACTTAAAAGGTATGCAAAACTCAAAGCATGAAAGTTGTACCATAGAGTCTAAGCTTTCAAAAACTTCTAGAATTATCGAATTCTAATAAGTAACGAAAAAGTTATGGCCAAAACAATTTATGTGTTTCAAAGTATATTTTAAAAACACAGGACAGAGAGGTTATCTTGTAACAACCCGCATATTTTATGATTTGTATATTTAAATACTTTATTTAAATATAGAATCGTTAATCGGATTAAAGTCCAAAAAGCTACTTTTTGTAAACAGTCTAATTGGGACTCGAGACCACCTCCATTGAGTCCAAAATAGCATTTACAACTTTTTTGAGTATAAACATCGATATGTTTGGAGTAAGTTGAATTTTGCTATTTTCTAAGTGGGCTTTTGGGTTTGGGTTTCACCCAATAAATCCTATTACCCTAACTCAGCCTTCTCTTCATCCATTCACTTATTTCATTTTTACAAACACTCAAGCAAAACTGAAAATGGGGGAAGAGTATAGGAATTAGAAATTCCAAGCCCTAGATTCCATTTGCAAACTCAAGTCTTGCTCCAAACTCTTGGAAAAGCTTTGGTAAGCCTCCTCTTCATCTTCTCCAACTCATTCTCTCTTTAATTTCAGAAATTTCCTAAACCTAATTTAGGAAATGTTCTTCTTTTGAGCTTAGATTCAAGCTTCTAGAGTTGAAGTTGAAGAGTGGTTGATCTTCCTTTGCTTTTAAGCTTCTCCTTCATCGTTTTTGGGTTTAAAGGTGAGTTCTTTAACTCACATCTATATCTATAGCTATCTTTGTTGTTAGGTATGAATTCATAACATTTGTGCATATTCATTTGCTTTTGATTTGAATTGATTTGGTGAACATTTCAATTTTTGGTGTTTTGAAGTCAAAACTTTGAAAATCCTAACTTTGATTTGTGAACATGTCTTGGTGGTGAATCGGAGAGCCTATAGGGCTGGGTTGTCGATTGGCAAAAGCCCCTAAAGCCCATTGCTCGACCGGTTGCAAATGGTGAGAGTTTGCTCTTCCATTTGATAGGCTGGAAAACAGTTTTAGCTACAGCTAGTCGACTGACCCCCTGCAGTCAGTCGACTGACTACAGGGTCTGAAAACTGAAAACTCTCGGGTTCTGGTTCAGTCGACTGACTGCAGAAGGCCAGTCGACTGACCTGCTCTATTTTGCTTGTTTTGCCTATTTAGCTCGAGATTCCAATTTTTATCGATTCGTGAATATCCGATTTATTGTTATCATTTATTATTGACTTTGATGACTTCTTTTTCGGGATTTTTGACAATATCCATTTTGATGGATTCGGTATCGATTTCTTTGGATTTAATTCACATCTTCGAATGTGGATTTTGTGATTGATTGTTTCTACAATCATTTTGTGATTTGTCACTTCTAAATGCAAAGGTTTCTATACTAGTAGTAAATATTCAAACTCTTTTACAAAGATGATTTCAACTCTATTTTTATTATAAAGTTCGTTTACAAAACCGTTTTCCAACCTATTAGTATACACAAACCTTTACCTCATTCATTTGAGAAAATATAATTAAACGGCTTAGCAAAATAAGTGGTATGAAACGCTTGTGTTTACTTCGTCGGTTAATTTTTGGACTTGTTCGATTGAAATTCTTGTGACAATTTTCGAGTGGGAATCTACAATTTGTTCGTAAATATTTAAGTTAAGCTAGTGGTTATGGGACATGAAGCTAAACTCATATATTTACTAGCTTAGTGTAATCGACACTTTTATGGATCGATGATGATCATTTTGTGATTTAGACTAGCGATGTGCGATGTCTATTTGTCTGCGATGGAGACTAAACCCCATTTCTATGGAACTTCGGTTCAATTTGGCGGGGTAGCGACCCGTGGTCTTCGGGCTGTTTGTGGAGCTTCGGCTAAAAATTTATGGTTAGCGACCATGGAATAGCATTCCGTTTGTGATACACGTGTTGGTGAGTTTTCATGCTCCCGTTTGTGATCGGCCTCCCCCTTTGTGATTTCTGGATTTCTAATTAATGATTTCTAGAATTTGTGTTTCACCTCTTTATGTGATTGGCAACGATATGTTTGTCAATATTTGTGGTTTGGTGAATAAAATAAATAATATGATATTCTTTTTGGTGCATTGAGATTCTTGAGATAATTGTATGATTTTGTTGTTGTTTAAATCATACTTGTCATAGTATGACATTATTGTTATCATACGTTCTTATTATATCTCTACATTTATCTCATTTCTTTAATGATAATTATAGCTAGACTGATCTGTTTATTATTTTCTTATCAAATAATACTCGGGTCGGACCGAGATGTTACAGGTGCTTCTGCTTGACTCCTTATCTGGGATCACCTTCTGACTTTTGTCTAACTACCTTACAATTGTAGTTTTTGTTGTTATACATTTGAGATATAGACTCCTTGATGTATACATATTCTTTTGTCTTGCACTTGTATCTATTCTTTTGTGATATTGTGGATCTTATTTGACCACTACTCTGATGTACACTTTTATGTGTTATATTCATATATGTTTCCGCCTTTGAGATATGAACATCTGTGACTGATTTATGTTATGTTTATTTCTATATTTGTTTCCGAGGTCCACTTAGCCACTGTGTGGTAGCTTTGAGTTTGTATTTGATATGTTGGATTTCCTCTTGAAATGAAATGCATGTTATACTATCTGACATATCGGTACTCGCACAAGGCAATTACACGGATGGTCGCTCCTCAACAGCCTTATTCTTCGCGCTAGTTGATGGCATTACTCCGTAGTGTCCTTGGCTAGCGTGAGTATAGAGGTGGGGCGTCACAGCTTGGTATCAGAGCCAAACTTCGGAACAATGTAGAATAATCTATCAAGGATCATTGTCCTAAGTCTTCCTTAGGAATCGTGCCATAGGGTTTAATTCGAGTCTTCGTACCGTTCTTATCCTATTTCTTTTTATGATGCCTTGTTTTAGCAATCAACTTTGTTTGATATTCATTCTGAGATTAACCTTTTTCTCTTTTCTTTCTTTCTTAAAGAAGAGAAATGGTTAGACCTGGCCATCCCAGCGCCGGTCAATCTAGTGCTACCCCCCAGGACGGAGTATTTATGTCTGCTCAGCAACTTCTTGATCTTGTAAGAAATGCTCAAGCTGCCGGACCTATTCCTGAGCCCACACATCCAAAATCTGGGTTTGCACGCTTGTGTAGTGATTACACCATCTTAGGTGGAAAGCCATTCAAAGGTTCCGAGAGCGTTATAGAAGTCCAAGCTTGGCTTCGAACATGCGACCGCATCTTTTCTCGCATGAATCTCATTGGTCTCCATCGAGTCCAAGTAGCTTCTAGCATGCTCCAAGAAAGAGCATTAGACTGGTACGAGCTTTTGATCTTTGAAATTGGTGAAGTGGATCTTACTTGGGAGCAATTCCGGAAAAGATTCGAATTGAAATTTGTGCCGGAAGCTGAGAAAGTATCTCTAGCTCGACGCTTTATCGACCTTGTTCAAGGTGAATCTTCCGTGACCGACTACGTCGCATCTTTTGAATCTCTCTCTAAGTATGGGGTTGAATACATTAATACCCCATTGAAGAAAAATCAGAGATTTGTGTATGGCTTGAACAAGAGCCTCAAAAAGCCATTACTTCTGAAATTAGAAGTTTCTTTTGACCAACTTGTTGATATTGCTCTTCGACTCGAAGAGGCTGATAAAGATAGTGATGCTGAGGTCAAACCAAACATCAACAAGAAGAGACCTTTTAAATTCAAGCCTAATCCCAACAAGAAGGGAAAGCAAGAAACACCGGTAGCAAGTACTCCTAACCCTCGTCGTGGAGAATGTTACAATTGTGGTTCTAAGGACCACTATGAAAAAAAGTGCCCGAAGTCTATTTCTTGTCGTTATTGCAAGAGTTCGGGTCATACTATATCTTCGTGTCCCAAACTTCAAGACAAGAAGGAGGGCAAGCTAAATGTTGTACAAACCCCTTCTAACACTTCTCATGGTCAAGGTATTTCTCATTCTATCCTTGATGGTATTATTATATTTCGTGATCTTCCTATTCGAGTTCTTTTTGATACGGGTGCATCTCACTCTTTTATATCAAAAAACTTGTTGATGCTTTGTCTTTGAATGTTATTGGCTTGATGAATTCATTAAGGATTGCAAATTCGGTTGGTGGATCCGCAACACTTAGTTTACTTTGTAAAGATGTCGAAATTATTTTATGTGATTATTCTTTCCATGCCGATTTGCATGTTATGCGTTACCTTGGTTTCGGAATGATTTTGGGAATGGATTGGCTTAACCGTTATGAAGCCCATATTCTATGTCCTGAACGGACTATATATCTTCGGCCTCCTCAATTTGTTAAGCATATTTCTCTCATTCTGAAAGATTCAGATTCCAATTCGAAAGCATCCTTGTATTCTCTAAATCCTCATGATGACGATGACGATGATGAGGAAGATGTCATTTCTCTTATTCACATTGTTCGTGAATTTCCTGACATATTCGAGCCCGTTCTAGGATTACCACCTAAGCGAGCAATTGAGTTCCGAATTAATCTAGTCCCTGGAGCTCTACCTATTACTCGTCCTCCTTATCGTATGTCCAATAAGGAAAATGAGGAGATGCGCAAACAATTATCCGAATTTGAAGCGAAGCAATTTATTCAATCTAGTTCCTCTCCATGGGGGGCTTCAGCTATTTTTGTGAAGAAATCTGATGGTACACTTAGGCTTTGCGTTGACTACCGCAAGCTTAATGACCTCACCATCAAGAATAAATATCCCTTACCTCGGATCGATGATTTATTCGATCAGCTTAGTGGTGCTAAAACTTTTCACAGATAGACTTAGCAACTGGTTTTCATCAGCTCCGTATTGCAGAGGATAGCATTCCTTTGACATCGTTCCGTACATGTTATGGATCTTATGAATGGCTTGTTATGCCATTTGGTTTAAAGAATGCTCCAGCATATTTCGTTGACCTTATGAATCGAGTTTTCAAAGACTTCCTCGATCGGTTTGTTCTCATCTTTATCAATGATATTCTTATTTATTCTAAAACCGAGGAAGAGCATGAAAATCATCTTCGAATTATGTTGGAAACTCTTAGGAGCAACCAATTGAAAGCAAAATTTTCTAAATGCCACTTTTGGCAATCTCGTGTGAAATTTTTGGGGCATATTATTTCTGAATTCGGAATATCCATGGATCCTTCAAAGATTGAAGCGATCAAAATTGGAAGAGACCGGAGAGTGTGACGGAAATTCGTAGCTTTCTCGGATTGGCGGGCTATTACCGTCGGTTCATAAAAGACTTTTCGAAAATTTCCATGCATCTTACTAGTTTGACAAAGAAGGGAGTTAAATACATTTGGTCAGACAAATGTGAAGCTTCATTTCAAAAATTAAAAGAACTCCTTTCCGATGCTCCTATTCTTGTAATTCCCGATGGGAACCAAGATTTTATTGTCTATACCGATGCTAGTCATGTTGGTTTGGGAGTCGTTCTCATGCAAAAGGAACGTGTTATTGCATATGCTTCTAGGCAATTAAAGCCAGCCGAGACTAGATATGCCACTCATGATTTAGAGCTCACGGCTATTGTTTTCGCCCTTAGAATTTGGCGTCATTATCTTTTGGAAGAGAAATTTGTTCTCTACACCGATCATAAATCTTTGAAGTATTTATTTTATCAAAAGGAACTTAATTTGCGTCAACAACGTTGGCTCGAATTCCTTGCATCTTATGATCTTGATATTCTTTATACACCCGGAAAAGGAAATCATGTTGCCGATGCCCTTAGTCATAAGCAACAGGCGGTTGTTTTCATGATGGTATCCGAATGGAATGATCTTGAGACTTTGTCCTCTTGTGAGATTCGAGATCGTGAATCCGATTTATGTTCATCTCTTGTTTTATGTAGCCTTGAGGCTCATCCTTCTCTTTTAGACCGCATTCTTGAAGCTCAAAAGCATGATCCCGAATTGGTTCTTCTTAGCCAAAGTTGTAGGGATAAAATTGATATTAAAGGTTTGAAAGACTTTGATATTGATGCTCGCGGCGGTATTCGAAGATTTGGTAGACTTATTGTGCCAAATATTATTGACCTTCGTAAAGATATATTAGAAGATTCTCATCGTTCTAAATTTACCATTCATCCCGGTAGTAGTAAAATGTAAGCGGACATGAAGCGGCTTTATTATTGGGAGGGAATGAAATCCGATATTGCTATCTTTGTTAAGCGTTGCATGACTTGCCAACTTGTTAAGGCCGAGCATCAAAGGCCCGGTGGGTTATTGCAACCTTTGGAAATTCCAATATGGAAGTGGGATCAAATTTCCATGGACTTTATTGACGGTCTTCCCCGTTCTCGTTCGGGCCATGATAGTCTATGGGTGATAGTAGATAGACTTACAAAATCCACCCATTTTATTCCCGTTCGGTCCAATCGGACCATACCTATTTTGGCTAAAATTTTTTGTCAAGGAAATTGATAGATTGCATGGAGTTCCTACTTCTATTGTCAGCGATCGTGATCCATTGTTTACTAGTGGATTCTGGAAAGGTCTTCAAAAAGCTTTGGGAATGAAGCTTAATTTTAGCACCGCTTATCATCCTCAGTCTGATGGACAACCGAGCGTGTGAATCAAACTCTTGAAGATCTTCTTCGCGCATGTGTTCTTGATTTTGGTGGAAGTTGGGAAGATCATATTTCTCTTGTTGAATTTTCCTATAATAATAGCTTCCAATCTAGTATTGGTATGACACCTTTCGAGGCACTATACGGAAGGCCATGCCGATCTCCTTCGTGTTGGCTTGAAGCCGGTGAGAAGTTGGATTTAGGTCCTGATTTTATCCATGATGCCACAGAAAAGATTGACCTTATTCGTCATAGGATGACAGAAGCTCAGAGTAGGCAAAAATCCTATGCCGATAATCGAAGAAGGAAAATTAGAATTTTCTGTGGGAGATTTCGTGTTCATTCGTGTTTCAACTATGAAGGGTGTTGTGCGTTTCAGTCGATCGGGAAAATTAGCACCTCGATATATTGGCCTGTTTCCCATCACCGAACGCATTGGTTCCGTGGCTTATCGCCTTTTACTACCAGCTCAATTTTCTGCTATTCTTGACGTATTCCACGTCTCTCAACTACGGAAATGCCTTCGAGATTCCGATTCTATTCTTGAGCCCGGTGTTATTGAAGAAATCGAAGTTTCGCCTAATTTGACTTATGAGCAACATCCTATTCGTATCATTGCTTCAGAAGTTAAACACCTTCGAAATAAAGATGTTCCTCTTGTGAAAGTTCAATGGTCCTCAAATCCGAAGGATTGCTCTTGGGAATCTAGAGAATTCATCGAGCGAACACATCCGGACTTGCTCTCTCGTGCTCCTGAAGGTGAACTTTTTATTACAAATTTCTTCTTTTTGCGTTGATATGCTTTTGTTGTTGTTACTTCTTGTTTATTTCTTAAAGATTGCGAGGACGCAATTTCTTTAAGGAGAGGAGTCTGTAACAACCCGCATATTTTACGATTTGTATATTTAAATACTTTATTTAAATATAGAATCGTTAATCGGATTAAAGTCCAAAAAGCTACTTTTTGTAAACAGTCGAATTGGGACTTGAGACCACCTCCATTGAGTCTAAAATGGCGTTTACAACTTTTTTGAGTATAAGCATCGATATGTTTGGAGTAAGTTGAATTTTGCTATTTTCTAAGTGGGCTTTTGGGTTTGGGTTTCACCCAACAAATTCTATTACCCTAACTCAGCCCTCTCTTCATCCATTCACTTATTTCATTTTTACAAACACTCAAGCAAAACTGAAAATGGGGGAAGAGTATAGGAATTAGACATTCCAAGCCCTAGATTCCATTTGCAAACTCAAGTCTTGCTCCAAACTCTTGGAAAAGCTTTGGTAAGCCTCCTCTTCATCTTCTCCAACTCATTCTCTCTTTAATTTCAGAAATTTCCTAAACCTAACTTAGGAAATGTTATTCTTTTGAGCTTAGATTCAAGCTTCTAGAGTTGAAGTTGAAGAGTGGTTGATCTTCCTTTGCTTTTAAGCTTCTCCTTCATCGTTTTTGGATTTAAAGGTGAGTTCTTTAACTCACATCTATATCTATAGCTATCTTTGTTGTTAGGTATGAATTCCTAACATTTGTGCATATTCATTTGCTTTTGATTTGAATTGATTTGGTGAACATTTCAATTTTTGGTGTTTTGAAGTCAAAACTTTGAAAATCCTAACTTTGATTTGTGAACATGTCTTGGTGGTGAATCGGAGAGCCTATAGGGCTGGGTTGTCGATTGGCAAAAGCCCCTAAAATCCATTGCTCGACCGGTTGCAAATGGTGAGAGTTTGCCTTCCATTTGATAGGCTGGAAAACAGTTTTAGCTACAGCCAGTCGACTGACCCCCAACAGTCAGTCGACTGACTACAAGGTCTGAAAACTCTCGGGTTCTGGTTCAGTCGACTGACTGCAGAAGGCCATTCGACTGACCTGCTCTATTTTGCATGTTTTGCCTATTTAGCTCGAGATTCCAATTTTTATCGATTCGTGAATTTCTGATTTATTGTTATCATTTATATTGACTTTGATGACTTCTTTTTCGAGAATTTTGAGAATATCCATTTTGATGGATTCGGTATCGATTTCTTTGGATTTAATTCACATATTCGAATGTGGATTTTTTGATTGATTGTTTCTACAATCATTTTGTGATTTGTCACTTCTAAATGCAAAGGTTTCTATACTAGTAGTAAATATTCAAACTCTTTTACAAAGATGATTTCAACTCTATTTTTATTACAAAGTTCGTTTACAAAACCGTTTTCCAACCTATTAGTATACACAAACCTTTACCTCATTCGTATGAGAAAATATAATTAAACGGCTTAGCAAAACAAGTGGTATGAAACGCTTGTGTTTACTTCGTCGGTTAATTTTTGGACTTGTTCGATTGAATTCTTGTGACAATTTTCTAGTGGGAATCTATAATTTTTTCGTAAATATTTAAGTTAAGCTAGTGGTTATGGGACATGAAGCTAAACTCATATATTTACTAGCTTAGTGTAATCGACACTTTTATGGATCGATGATGATCATTTGTGATTTAGACTAGCGATGTGCGATGTCTATTTGTCTATAAGGGAGACTAAACCCCGTTTCTGTGGAACTTCGGTTCAATTTGGCGGGGTAGCGACCCGTGATCTTCGGGCCATTTGTGGAGCTTCGGCTCAAAATTTATGGTTAGCGACCATGTAATAGCGTTCCGTTTGTGATACACGTGTTGGTGAGTTTTCATGCTCCCGTTTGTGATAGGCCTCCCCCTTTTTGATTTCTGGATTTCTAATTAATAATTTCTAGAATTTGTGTTTCACCTCTTTATGTGATTGGCAACGATATGTTTGTCAATATTTGTGGTTTGGTGAATAAAATAAAGAATATGATATTCTTTTTGGTGCATTGAGATTCTTGAGATAATTGTATGATTTTGTTGTTTTTTAAATCATACTTGTCATAGTATGACATTATTGTTATCATATGTTCTTATTATATCTCTGCTTTTATCTTATTTCTTTAATGATAATTATAGCTAGACTGATCCGTTTATTATTTTCTTATCAAATAATACTTGGGTCAGACCGAGATGTTACAGGTGCTTTTGCTTGACTCCTTATCTGGGATCACCTTCTGACTTTTGTCTAACTACCTTACAATTGTAGTTTTTTTTGTTATACATTTGAGATATAGACTCCTTGATGTATACATATTCTTTTGTCTTGCACTTGTATCTATTCTTTTGTGATATTATGGATCTTGTTTGACCACTACTCTGATGTACACTTTTATGTGTTATATTCATATATGTTTCCGCCTTTGAGATATGAACATCTGTGACTGATTTATGTTATGTTTATTTCTATATTCGTTTCCGAGGTCCACTTAGCCACTATGTGGTAGCATTGACTTTGTATTTGATATGTCGGATTTCCTCTTGAAATGAAATGCATGTTATACTATCTAACATATCGGTATTCGCACAAGGCAATTACACGGATGGTCGCTCCTTAACAGCCTTATTCTTCGTGCTAGTTGACGGCAGTACTCCGTAGTGTCCTTGGCTAGCGTGAGTATAGAGGTGGGGCGTCACATATCTCTTCTTCAAACCCAAATTACTCTTAGTAAACTGTAGATTCACAAAGTGATAAACATAAAAGGTTGTTCCTTATAAAAATTCCTTTCAACTGAAAAAAGCCTTACTCAATTTCGATCTACCAATCAAATGTTATGGTGATTTTAACATCAGATCTCAATTAAGAAAATTGCACAGAGTAGAGCTACACCATCAGTTTCAAACTCAATTTCGACCCCCTAAACAGAAGAATTTTGGAAAGTATGAACAAAGAATTTGTCGCTAACTGAAAGTACTTTCTTCCATAAAAAGATTGAGCCATTTGAGATTATTTTACATCATGATATCACTGATTTACTACAGCAATTCTTACATCAAATTTCCAGCAAACAACAATTAAACAATCACCCAAGTTCACAACCATATTGCAAGCAATTCAATCAACAAATTATTCAAACAATTATGTGCAGCAAACAAAGATTTAGAATTAGATATGTGAGTGATTAACTCACCTCTTTTGGCTTAAAATGATGCTAGAAACCTAACAACTCCTAGGTTAGCTTCTCTCATCAATTACTCCTAGTTTATTTCAGAAATCTGAAAGACCACAACCCTAAACAAAAACTGAAATTAATTAACCTAATAATTACATTAGATGATGAAAAAGATTACCTGTGATAATTTCTCTAATTATTAGACAAAAGCCCTATAATTTGCACTTGAATTTGGGGATAATTGAAACTAGGATTTTTGAAGCAAGGAGGAGATGAGTTTTCATATTTTTGGTTTAGTGCTGAAATGAGAAAGAGGTAAGGAGAAGGAACGTATGCTTTATGCTTTCTCATAATTAACATAACAACATGGGCCTAAGTGGATCCCTATATCTAATAAGCAAGTTGTTAAAAAATCCTAAGTGTTACTAATTTATTAGATTACTTAATAGAAAACACTATTTTACACTTACCAAATGTTTCACAAAATCACAAATTATTTTCTCAATTTTACCAAAACCAATCAACTTATTGAAATTCTGATTTTAAAAGAATACATCTCAATATTAACATTTATTTATATTTAAAACATTTTCCAAAATTATCTTAAGATTATTTAAGATAAATCAAATAAATTATTCACAAAACTAGATTTAATTTCACAGTTAAATTTCATAAATCACAATTAAAAATTAATTATCCATAATTAAACTTAATTAATTAGGTAATTAACAACAAGGTTGTTACAAACTTCTTCCCTTAAAGAAATTGCGTCCTCATAATTTCCTTAATAAAAGAAATCTGTAAATTTAAATTTCCAAATAACTCTTTCCAAAATTTACATCTTTCTAGATTATTTTTCCTAAATTTTCAATTTTCACAAATAATAATATCAAGTATTCAAATTATTAACTTTATATTATTATCAACTCTAGTTAATATTTTCTTTCCAAATCATTATATAACTCAAAAATAATTCCTTCTCAAATATTATTTATTAAGATATACATATAACAATTTCCAATTAACTTTCATTCAATCTTATTATAATCATATCCCAAAAAATTTACATTCTCCTTAACTTATCACATTATATAAAATAATATCAAGCCATAAAATTTTAGTAATTCATTTCGTCACTTGGCTGCAAAGTTGATTATCTAGAATATCAACATTGCCTTACCAGGCACTCCACTTTTCACAATTTATTCGATGGTTAAAGTATTATTTTAAATTATATTAACTAAAATTTTTCTTTCACTTTCTAAATTAGCTATTTCTCATGTCAAAATGTCCCGTTTGATGTTTAAGAACTACTGTCGATAATATGGCGTCCCACATATCGATCATAATCCTTAAACAATCTCCGGATAAGTTAACACAACAAATAATCCTAAATTTTTCTTACTTGTATTTATTTATCAATAATAACATCTATGCATCCAACTAAATAAACACAACCAAGCAACCAATTCCTATCAACCAATCAACCAAAATTAACTAATAATGGTTTCATACTTAAGACAATTTCAAAATACGACCCAATTAATTACCTCAGTAATCAATTTATATTCCTATACCTAACAGTTAATAAAAATTACTAACTACTACATACCCAAGGGATGGGACTTTTAGATCATCTAGGTCAAGATCTGACTTCTGAATCAATTTACGTAATTACTTCCTACCTATGTTGGTGTTCTAAGACAAAAAATATCAATGGACGCTATAAAAACGATTGTGGGCTTAGTAGCACAAAAGGGATGGAGCCTTTATCAACTCGATGTTATATCCACATTCTTACAAGGAGAACTCGAGAAAGAAGTATATGTAGAACAACCAAGGGGTTAGGAGTTGAAGAGATGTCCTCAAAAGGTATATAAGTCAAAAAGACCTTATGTGGACTAAAACAAGCTCCATGAGCTTGGTTCAGTCATATTGATGCATACTTTATGAGTCAAGATTTTGAAAAGTGCTATGGCGGGCAGACTTTATGTGTCAAGATAAAAGGAAGAGGTAAAATTCACATCGTTAATTTATATGTAGATGATTCAATATTTATCGACAATGACGAATTGATGTTTTTTACGTTTAAGAGTTCTTGTTAAAAGAATTTGAAATGACTAATATAGGAAGAATCAAATTCTTTCATGGTGTTGAAGTAATGTCTTTTGGTCGAAGGGGACTATTTTATAATCTTTTTATTTTTTTAGGACCTACTGTTATATATTTATAAATTGAGGTCTCTTATTTAATAAAAGTACTTTAATACCCTTTTGATAATTTTATAATCATGACAATGCTTAATTTGAAATGGATACATTTATTATGTTAAGAAGATATTTTAAAATTTTAAAATAAATTAAAATCCGCTGTCATATTTCACAAAAAAAAATCAAAATTTTCCATTAGTTATATATCAAAATTGATAAATATATGTATCATTATAGTTATATGCATAATAAGAACCCTTTTGACATTTTGATGATTATGACAATGTTTAATTTTAAACAGATTCTTTTATTATGTTAAGAGGATATTTTTTAACTCATAAAATAAATTAAAATCAGCAATCATATTTCACAAAAAAAATTCCATTAATTATACATCAAAATCGATAAATGTATGTATCATAATAGTTATATACATACATAAGAACCCTTTTGATAGTTTGATGATTATGACAATGCTTAACTTGAAACAGATACACTTATTATGTTAAGAAGGTATTTTTATATATAAAATAATAAATTAAAATCTGCCATCATATTTCACAAAAAATCAATTTTTTCCATTAATTATACATCAAAATTGATAAATATATGTATGATAATAGTTATATGCATACATAAGAACCTTTATATATATATATATATATATATATATATATATGTATATGTATGTATGTATTAAAATTAAAACACACACACGTACGTGTTTGTGTATGCACGCGTGCGCCCACACATACATACATATACATATATGTGTATACACACATATATATACATATATATATATATACATATATATATATACATATATATATATATACATATATTTATATGTATATATATGTGTGTGTATGATTGTATGTATGTATGTACGTACGTACACACATGTATGTACGTACGTACACACATGTATGTATCAAGTGTTATAAATATCGGTATCATAAATGAAAATCTGATTTAAGGCATCAGAAGTCATTTTAAAGCTAAGCATAGTTTTATATTCAAATCAAAATTGCTTACAAGTATCAAAACTTATACACAAATACACACATTCATACATACATGTGTGTGTTTTTTGTTAAAATTAATAAATACACAAACACGCATTCTTATGCACATACATTCGTCAATGTTGATAAGTATAGGTATCATATAAATGAAATTTGAGTTTGGCATATCAAAGTTATTTTGTAACCAAGTATAATCTAATATTCAAGTTAGAAAGCTAGATATGTGTATCAAAACTTATATATATAACTGAAAATACTAATATCACAAGTGAAATTTGGTTCATAGTATCTTATGACATTTTTAAGCGTGAGCGTATTTTTTATTCAAATCGGAATAATTTTTTTACATGTCTTAAATCTGATATATGTCTGTGTAAAGATATATAAAGGTTGAAAAATATCAGTATCATAAATGAAAAATTGGTTTAATCTATAAGTAATTTCAAAGTTGAACATAATTTTATATTCCAATTAAAATTGCTATATAGATGCATGTATCATAACTTATGTATATATGTATACACACACATGCACATGCACACACACACATACATACATCATATATATATATATATATATATATATATATATTCAAAGATGATCTATATAATAAATGAAAATTTGATTTAATGTATCAGAATTTTTACATCAAATTTGATGAATATAAGTATCATAAATGAAATTTGGATTTAATGTGTCAAAAGTTATTGTAAAGAAGAACATAATGTAGTATTCAAATTAGAAATGTAATATACATATATCAAAACTAATACACACATATACACACAAAAATATCGGTATCATAAGTGAACATTTGGTTTGTTGCATCAGATAACATTTTTAAGAATGGGCATAGTTTTATATTTGAATCAAAACTATTTATTATATATCTCAAAACTAATATATATATATATATATACACACACACATGTGTGTGTGCATGTGTTTATGTCCATATACATATACATACTTGTATATATATGTATGTGTATGTGTGTATGTATGTATCAAAATTGATAAATTTTATTATCATACATGAAATTTTAGTTTAACGTATAGGATGTTGTATCAAATGACATTTTTAAGAATGAACATAGTTTTATTATCATGTAGCAGCTCATCAACTCAGGTCACTAAGTCTCTATCAATCGCCGATGTTAGATGAATTTGCATGGGTGTTCGCTCTTGCTTGAATTTTGATTTTGCCAGTAATCACTTAATGTCCATTAAAATTAACTTATATCCGACCTCCTCTGGTAAGCTTCTAGACTGGAAAACTCTATGATTTCGTTCTTGCCATAAGTGCCATACCGTTGTTGTGAGAGTGATGTTCTTCGAATTGTTTTGCAAATTTCTATGCTAATTTGCGTTTGCGAGAACCTCAATTAGATAAGTAAGATCGTAGTTGTTTGTAGTTGTCAGTGGCAGATGAAAATTGAATTGTAACCTGTCCCAAATGGCTTTTTAGTATGAGCAATTAAAAAACAAATGTTTACTCGATTCATGTACTGAGCAGCACAATTTACATTATAATATTTTCTGTGTTTGCCCATTATTGTATTCGATCCTTGGTAGAGAGTCTGTTTTGAATTGCTAAATATGTTGTCAGCGACAACTTTTGGGGCACAACAGTGATTCAATACCTCATTGCACCATTTAATTTGTTTGCCTTTTATGTTGGATAGAGCACACACTGATTTGTATCCATTCCCATTCATTATTGCAAGTGTTGCTATGAATTTTGATCTGTTGTACTGAGTTACAAACATTAGCGTGTAGATTAGATTTTTTGAAATTCCACTCCCCTTAGTTGATAATGCTGCTAACTTCTTTGTTTTGAGAACTAATGAGAGCCACATATGACCATCCAATAATGCTTGATAGGGATTTTCCCTTTTACCAAGGGTCGAACCATAAGCTTGTGTTCTTATCGTTAGCAATCTTCATATTGATCAATTTACTGCAAATTTCACTCGTTTTTAGCATTAGCATCTAAGTAAATGATGCATTGTTGTCAAAATTGGCTATCTAGAAATTTTTCTTCATACAATATCTACAGTGGATTCATTTAGCCCATAAAGAATTTTGATTTAGGTAATTTCGAATCAGTTTAATAGCATAAGCTTGTTCCAGTTCTTTGAAGTTTCGCAAACCTAAACCACCTTCAGTTTTTCGTGTGCAAACTGTGGTCCACTTTACTTTATGGTGTTTTCCTTTCCAATTGAAGTTAGAGCATTGCTGCTCTATTTTTTTAGAATTGATTTTGGAATTTGACATATTTGCATCTAAATTTGGATGATAGGGTAGATTGCGGTCTTCATAAGCTCCAATCTACCACCGGTGTTTAAAAAATATCCAACTCCAAGTGTCAAGTCTACCATTAATCTTATCCAGGAATGCCCCAAAGTCTAAAATCTTTAGTTTATTAGTTTATTTGCTGAAAGGAAAATTCCTAGATATTTAATAGGGAGACTTCCACATGGACCCAAGAGTCTGACCGATATGGTTCTCAACTATTACACCTTTACCAAAAAATAATTTTGTTTTGGAGGTGTTAACAATTAGACCAGCAGATTTATCCATGTCGTCAAGGACTTTTTTGATAGAATTTGAACTATTTATGTTTGCTTTGGAAAAAATTAGCAGATCATCAGCATAGATCAAGCGTATTATCACTGGGTCTATGTTGTATGAAAGGATAAGATTACCTAGCAAAAATTCACTTTTCAAGACAATGGATAAAAATTGCATAGCTATTGCAAAAAGGTATGGGGAAAGAGGGTCATCTAGTCTGAGTTCTCGATTACTCGAAATAAAATCTTGAGTAGTGCCATTGATGATGACAAAGAAAGTTGGTGTAGAAATGCACCAATAAATAAGGGAAGTAAATTGAGTAGGGAAGCCCATTTTTCCATAATTAAAATAATGAACTCCCTATTTGTTTTGTCATATGCCTTTTGTAAGTCCACTTTGAAACATAAATTTTAATTAGTCTTTCTATCAAAGTTTCTGACCATTTCGTATGCTAGCAGTGAACTTTCCGAGATGTTTCATCCTGGAATGTAAGCATTTTGATTAAGCAAAATAAGATCATTCATTAGACCTTTCATCCTGCTACGAATTATATTTGTTTAAATTTTATATAAAACATTGTAGCAAGATATAGGCCTATAATCACATATGCTATTAATATTTTGGAATTTTGGAATAAGTGTAATAAAAGCATGATTTAATTGTTTAGTAAACTTCCCTTTGACAAAGATGTAGTTCATGGCAGCCACGAGCTCCTCCTTAATTTGCTCCCAATGAAATTTGAAAAACTTAGCACTAACTTGTCGAGTCTCTGGCTACTATTATCATCTATCTGAAATTTAGAGCTCCTCGCCTACTCTATAGTAATTGGTAACAGAAGCTTCTTCTGAGTATTTTCAGATATAGTTCTTTTACAAACCAAGTTAGGATTACAGGGTTGTCATTGTTTCCAGCATTGAAACGTTCGGTAAAATAGTTAATGGCTTCCCCCTTAATTTATTAGGATCTGAAATTAGTAGACCATTATCATCAATGAGGCTATTTAAAGACAGTTTGTGTTCCCTTTAAGTCATCTTGGAACGAAAAATTTTGATTGATTGGTCCTCATGTAATAGCCAACCTGTTTTAGCTTTTTGATCATTTTCTAATGCTTCATAACAAAGATTGCAGTAATTGTATGTTGTCCCTATAAGATTGTTGTAGATATGCATTGTGTGGGTTATTTAACAATTGCAAATAAATAGAGTTATTATTTTCTCATCACATTATTATTGTCTAATGCTCTGTTTACTGCTATTCCATTGTTTGAGACAAATTTTAATGAGTTTGAGTCTCCTAATGGTATTGTAAACTCCGCTCTCTTGAAAACAACAATTAAAACAATTATCTATAATGGAATTGTAACCTGTTAAGGTAGTCCATGCATTATAAAATATAAAAGGTTTACACTTGCTCTGATGAAAGTTGTTTGCAAAACTAATGAGCAGAGAAGAGTGATTACTAGTTGAATGATTAAGCACAAAAACATTCAGGTGGGGGAATTTATGTAATAAGTTAAGGTTACCAAGGACCCTGTCTAATCTACTGTGAGTACAAAAATTATTACCCCCTCTCCAAGTGTAAAAATTACCAGTAAATTTCACCTCGCATAACCCCATATTTTTGATGAAGTCTTGAAAATCCATATTTGCATTTAATAGATTATTTGTTGTCACTCTCTCATTAGCATTAAGAATGCAATTGAAGTCACCTGCAAGGACCCAATGCAAGGAGATATTTGCTGCTACATCAGATAAGCTTCTTCAAACTTGTGAGCTTTCGCTAACCGAATGTTTTGCATAAATTAGAGATAGAATGCATTTGAATCCACCCTTATTGGACAACAAGCAACTAATATGTTGATCTGACATATACACATTGTTAACATCCCAAGTAGACTTATCCCAAAGCAATATAATTCTACCTCTACTTTCAAACTCATCGTTGTGAATTACCTCACGTTCACCACTAAAACATTTACAAAGTTTGGTGATATTCTCATTGGACAAGTTGTGTTCAACAATACTCAAAATATTAATGTTGTAGGAAATAAGATGTTGCTTGACATCTTATTTCCTCATGGGGGAATTGAGCCCGTCACATTCCACAGTAATAACAACATTAATCGGTTTTATTTCACCCAACTTCAAAGAAGTTTGGAGCAATAGAACTCTTTTTCTTCTTTTTTAAGTTTTTTAGCCTTAACACTTAGCTGATAAACGTAGATGTCCCAAGCAGGATTAACTATTACATCTTTATCAACTGTAGCATTAAAAGTAAACGAAGTTTTGTGGGTTCTTGTTTTGTGGGATAGCCTTGTTGTAATTCTGCCAATGTCACCCTCTGTTATTGCATGTGAATGACAGGTTTCATAAGGAGTTTTTGTTGAAGCTGTAGTAGAAAGAGTTCCAGTAGTGGACACTGCTGCAACTTGAGAGGTCTCATTTGATGGTGGAATGGCTTGTGACACATTATTGTTCTCCTGAGGGTCATTGTCAATGTCCATATCTTGGGCAATCAAAATTCTGAGGACGGTCTTCCAACAATTCATCTATGAGTGGGGTGCTAGCAGAGTCATGGTCAAGTCTACTGTTGGAAGAAGCAATCGGGTCAACACTGGGATTGGCAGCACTGGGTTTGGCACCAGTTCCTTCATTATCTATTTTGTCCTGAGAGGAGTGTAAAATATCTATGCACTCATCTTGAATAAGAGATTTCTGGGCTTGAATACTATTATAAAGAGGACTATGCATTTGCTGAATTCTTTCTGGCACCTACTATGTATAACACAATTGAGTTAATCCAATTATCCCTAGCTTTGTTCTTCAAGTGCATGTTCATTTTAGGACACTTGAGGTCACTAACAATATGAGGAAAATATAGGATTAGTATGAACGAAGAAACCTCATTTTCACCGATTACTGCACTCCAAGTCTTAGGTCTCCCTACGTGCATTTCAATTGAATTTTGGTTCGAATCAGATCCTCCAGCTCTGGCTAAACTAGCTAGATTAGGAAAATAACGATTGGTACGAAGGTTGAAACGTTGTTTTGTGCTGTTTGAATAGGTTTTGTTAATCCGTGCGTTACTATTTGCTTGAGGGGAGGGACGCTCTGACCACTTCCATCTTCTGGACGTCACAAAGGTGAATCCAGCAAAGTCAACTTTGTCAGGAGGCCTGAGATGATGGCCAGCGTCTTGTTGTTTTAGGGGAGAGGTCGCGTCTCCATCCGGATCTAGCAAAGAGGAAGAAGCAGCAGCCGTCGTGGGAAAAGGTGGCTGCAGGAAACCCTAATTTTTAATTAGTGTGTGTTAATATGCCCTTCTCATGAATTTTCACATTAAAGTATTGCAAAGATAAGATGGAACTTACATGTGCCAAAGAAAGTACGCATTGAAAATACTGAAGAAGTTTAGAATGGAGAAATGTAATTGGTTCACAATTCTATCGTTCGCAAATTATTTAAATACGAAAATGGATTCCAAGTTGATGAGGCTTTGCATAAGTAGATGGTGGGATGTCTTATGTATCTCATAGCTACAAGGCCAAATTTAGTGCATGTTTTGAACTTGATGAGCAGGCACATGTCCAAACCAACTAAACTGCATATGGTGGTGGTAATAAGAACCGTGAGATATTTGAAAGGAATAACAAAGCTCGGTGTCTTTTATAAAAAGAGAGGAGACTAATGTCAGGTAGGATATGAAGACAATAATTATGTAAGGGATTTAGATGATCAAAATAATACGATTTTATGCTAGGCTCACGAGCAACAACTTGGTGTTCGAGGAAATAACAAATTGTCACATTATCGATCACAGAGGCTGAATTTGAAGTTAGAGGTGCATGTGCAAGTCAAGCCCTATGGATGAGGAGGATATTTGACAAGTTGAGTTTAAAGAAGAGCAAGTGTATTACGATCTTTTGTGATAATAGTTTCACTATTATGTTATTTAAGAATATAGCACTTCATGGTGGAAACAAGCATATTGATGTGCACTTTTATTTTCTTCATGATTTAACTCGAGGTGGTATTGTTGAGTTGGTGTGTATTATGGCACACTAAAGAACAATTGGTAAATGTGAAGATAAAACCGCTTTGGATGTTTTTCAAAAGATCAGTAGTAGCTTGGGAGTTTGTCCGGTTCTAAATTAAATTAGTTGAGAACTAGTTTAAGTGAGGGAATGATGAGAAGAAGTCATAATTTATCCTGAAGTTTAGCTAGTTGTTATAAGTCCTATTTTTGGGACATGCTTGTTAGTGTCTTTAAGTTGTTATCACGATGTTGTGAAAAACGTGAGCTGGTATTTTTTATTCTAATAAATTTGTAAAGGCTACTTATAAATCCTAAGTCCGTTCAACAATAAAAACTTATCATTCTTACAATTTTTTGACCTTCTGCATATTTACTTCCGACTCTTAACATATTTGAACTATATGTCTAAACGGCAAATTTGACGAACAAGTTTATGAAATCTAACTTGCACTTTTTGTTATATGTTGGTCGAAAATTAAATTGTATAAGTTTATTAAACCAATTTACTTTTTTAAATAAGCAATAAATTAATGGTAAAATCATAAATTGTATAAGTTTATTAAATTGATTTACTATTTTAAACAACCACCAAATTAATGATATGGGAAGTTAAATAAAACCATAAAATCAAATGCTTTTTGAATTTGTGAATCGAATTAATATGTCTATAATAAATTTCATGATACTAAATGCACAATTATATGTTTTAAAATAAACAACATGCTTCTATTTGCTTCAATTATTGAAGAAATAAAATGATTTTGAACTTTGTGTCAACGGTTTAAAATTGATTGATGTATTCTAGGAATTTTATTGGTAAACACGGCAGAAGAGAAAAAGATAATATAGTCTCAATATGTTGATTATATTTTGAAAAGATCTAATAAATTTGATCCGATATCAACCTTATTTGATCATATATAAAGTTATTTTTTACATCTATTGATTTATGTATCAATTAGGATACACTAGAATTATTGGTAGGTTGATGTATGTTACGATGTTTAGTGATTTGATAATTCTTATGCAGTTTACAATTGAATAGATATTACAGTAGCACAAGTCATATAAATCGGAATGCAATGCAATATAAAAGATTGAAATATTTAAAAGGACATAGTGAGACTAATTCATCCATCCTTACATCCTATGTAATCCATGTACCTGAAATCAACATCGTTTAATCTAGTAAATTAAATAATTGTAGAATTGAGCACAAAAAATTATTAACAAATTTGGGAATGACTTAAGCTTTATTGAAACTTTAACTATCTTTTATATAGTCTTACATATCATAAGTAAAAACAAAATAACAAACCCCATTATACTCTAGAGACGTGGTAGCAAACTAAGAACTAATCAAAAGCAATAGCTAGCCTGAAAAATAGGCTGCTTATTATGACAAAATAAAAGGAACTATGACCACTTCATTCCCTCCCATAAACTAGACCGTCACAACAAACTAGTTTATCCTAGGTGCATCATAAAGTCCAAGTTGCTCTCTCATTCGTTGAAAAGACTCAAATTAATGGCTTGGTGAACCCATCAGCTACTTGATCATGTGTACCATAGTGTCCCAAAAGTACAACTCCATCATTTGCAAGGTTACATAGGAAATGAAACCGCACCTCAATATGTTTGCTTCTTCCATGTTAAAGAGGAATTTTGGCTAGCTTAATGGTTGAACTATTGTAACAAAAAATAATGATGCTCTCATTTCCTTCCTACCCCATCTTCTCCAACACCCTCTATATCAATATTGTTTGAGTTGAACTTACAGCAACAACCACATATTTTGCTTTGGTTGTGTTTAAGGCAATGATCGACTGCTTGCATGAGGACCAAGCTACTATAGCCGAGCTTAAAATAAATGCATAGCCATAGGTGCTTTTTCTATCTTCCACATTAGCAGCGTACACACTGTTGGATCTTTATTGGGCCTATGAAGTCAAATTCAGAACATTTCTAAATATTACTTAAATAAAATCTTTATTTTATTTAAATTTAAAAATTATATAGTTTTATTTAATTTATATAACGTATATAGTATACAAATATATAAATATGTGTGTGCGTGCGCGCGCGCGCGCGTGCGTAAACCTGTCAAATGGGTCGGGTCGGGTCATAATAGGTTGGACCAAAATTGACCCGACCCATTTAATATATTTGTCAAAAAAGATATATGACCCAACCCATTTCATATCAGGGTTGACCCGTTTAACCCACTTAAGAAAACATCCAATATTATATCAAATAAAAAAAAATATAGCTGTGCAACTCAAATTTTTAACATATGAAGAAACATAAGAAAGACACTCAAAAGAGCATTCAAAGAGGCAAACGCAGATCATTTAAAGAGGTAAAAGCAGAGCATTCAAAGAAGAAAATTGAAACCACATTCATCCGAGAGCTCAAATATATAAAAGAACCTAATATAATTGAAATTAATGTGTTGATGAAGCTCACGTATATTTGTGATGCATTTACTCAAAGTCATAAACCTGATATGCTCAAAATTGTTATAGTTAAAATCTAGTGTATATTTGAAAGCCTGACATATCTAACCTTGTACATATATACAATACCATATTCAAAATCATATCAGATATATGTGGAATCTTAAATTTTTGAAGCTTCATTTTCTCGAAATTATCAATTTATGAAACAACTCCTGAAATCTTTAATTTACAAAATTATTAACCTTTTAAAACCGTTAATTACGAAATTAATGTGTATTACCTTGAAGTTATGCAAAAAAAACCCAACTATGAACTACTCTGTTCTTTGAATATTACATTTGTAAAATGAAGCCTACCAATCTTTAAAATGCTATCTGATAGTATTTTGCAGTGGGATGTGGTATTTTTCAATATGAACTCATGTGTCTTTAAGAATGAACTTCAGCAATAAGCCCTGGATTTGGATTCCTCTATTTTGACAGGACGCCCGGTGATTTATGACATTGGTTGAAAGCTAGATTTCCATAGCCTATCAACTTTCGAATTGAATTTCATGGTTCCAGATCTTGAATTCAGATGTGACGATTGAATCCATCGCTTCAGATCTGAAGCATAGTATACTTACTACATCGATCATTTGCAAAATCACCGCGAAATTGTCGATAGATTTTCGTTTCTAGGATTGGAGCTACTTTAAGATGGAACGAATTTCAAAGAAGAAAATTCACAATCGAGAAAATAGATTTAGAGCTAGTATACGTTTTGAAAAAATTGGTCGAAAAAATCACCGTGAAATTCTGAGAAGATGAAAGATTTGGTTTTGAAGGGTTAGCGGGTAATATGGGTCAGTATGTGTTTAATGTTGGACTGAATGGGTCTTGACCCAATTAAGAAATAAAAGAAAATGGGTTTGACCCAGCCTTGTTTAAACAGGGTTATACATGTTGGGTTAAAGGATCAATCTGAAATTTGACAGGCCTACGCATGCGCGTGCATGTGTAACATATCAACTCGTGCAAGCTATAACATGCCTGTGTATAGATGTTAGGATTTACATCGCAATGGACACACTAACTCATCCGATATGTAAATATATGTTGTCCAAATATATGTGTATATATAAACTATTACTTATATATATTATATATATTATATATATGTATGTATGTATGTATATGTATGTATGTATATATATAAATGTACATGTTAGCGCCAAAATTGGTCACTAACCCCCAAATCCAGATGAAAGCACCAAATACCAGTCACAGCTCAGAGATAGAATGTATGTAGAGAGTAATAATGTGAAGAACAGTTAAAACTAAAATGAAAGCAGTAAAGAACAACAGATTTTATAGTGGTTCGGCTAACTCCGGCCTACGTCCACTTAGAAGTTTGCTTTTTATTGCTGTAATAATCGATTACAGTTACAAAATAGCAGAGTTGCCTTAGCCTTAGAAAAGAGAAAGTAAGAGAGCAGAAAGAAGATCCCCTTTTACTGTGCCCCTGCCTCTCTATTTATAGGCAAAGATGGGTTGGACTTCCCTAGTGGGCCTGGTAGCCGAGTACCTCAGCCCAAATGGAGTGGTCTCCATATGCCGAACCATAGATGTCGAACGCTGAATGCCGAACACGGTGTGAATGCCGAACGATCTCCTCATGCCGAACGCTGGGAGGTGCGAGGTACCGAGGTATCGAGGTACGGAGGTGCGAGGTACGAAGGTACCGAGGTGCGAGGTACCGAGGTATGGAGGTGCGAGGTACCAAAATATGGAGGTGCGAGGTACCAAGATATGGAGGTGTGAGGTATAGAGGTATCGAGGTGCGAGGTGCAATGCCGAGCGAGGTGAGGTATGCCGAACGACCCATCCAATGCCGAACGCTCCTTGATGCCGAACGATCCATCCAATGCCGAACGTCTCCAGATGTCGAACGTTGGTTAATGCCGAGCACTCCATCCAATGTCTAACGACGATCTCTCTATGCCGAACGCTCGTCCAGTGCCGAACATTCCTCTATGCCGAACGATCCTTCTAATGCCGAGCACTCATTCAGTGCCGAATGATCCCTCTATGTTGAACGATCCTTCTAATGCCGAGCACTCATTCAGTGCCGAACGATCCCTCTATGTTGAACGATGATCTCTCTATGCCGAACGGCCTCCAACGCCGAACCTTCCCAATGCCGAGCGATATCTGCCAAACTGCCTAGGCCGAGCCATGTAGTTTCTCCACTCCTTTTCCCAACGACATATTCAAGTGAACTTCATCATTTCAAACCGAATCCATCATACTTTAGTCTCGATAGTTTTGAAGTTGTTTAAGTTAAATCCGTCTATCCGCGGCCTTGCCAAAAGGCGGGTTAACACTTGCCCCCCAAAACATGCCTTGCTGTGAAAGGTGTGTTTTGAATAGCCTCAAGTCCAATATCCCAAGTATGTATGTTATCCACATCCATACTTTCCGATTCATAATCCAATCCATTACCAAGCCATCTTATCCGAGTGCCACGTCCATATCCTGATCCATTTCCGTGACTGTTCCAAGTCGATGTCTGATTCTTATCCAGTAACCAAGTCCTTATCCAATTCCACGTCCATCTAAACCCAACTACCGAGTTCCAATCCATCCATATCCGATAACCTATAACCATATCCGTGACCTCTCCGGGTCGATATCCAAATCCGGGACCGCTCCGGGTCCTTGTCCGAATACTTAGCTATTCATAGCCAATATCCAAATCTGTAACCTCTCCGGGTTCTTGCCAAGCGCAATCCACACTTGACGACCTACGTTAAGTAATTCCATGGTGTTCATGGTTCAGTGTCCCTGAACGTCGAATAATGCCGTGGCTTAAGTCCTAAGCCGAATCTTGGTCACTCCGGACCCTTGCCGAGCATAGTCCATACTCGACGACCCAAAATAGTAACCGATAATATATAGCCTAAGTCCTAGGCCGAATCCTGGTCTCTCCGGACCCTTGCCGAGCATAGTCCATACTCGACGACCTTTTAGCCAAAAATCCAGAGAAAATCCAATCAAAATCCAATCCGAAATCCAAATCCAAATAGAAAACCAGAAACCCATATCAAAAATCCATAACAAAAAACAAACATCCAAACCATAATCCAAACCAGAAAATGAGCAAAACAGGGAGTTCAAACCAAACTCCAAAACCAAACCATAAAAAGCAAATGTCCAAGTCAAAGGAAAAAACGGATTTCGCAAACCCGGGCATTTTGGTAAGCCATCATCTCAGAGCATGCCTGAGGGTTATCTCCGACCCCGTACATGAGTAAGTGATTCAACCGTTTTCCCGGAGTTTGTTACTTATTCCAAACCATCAAGATTAGTTGATGACCAATCGACCACCATTCCTGGGCCTCATGGCCTCGTCGTTCAAGGCAAGCGGTGGCTGCTCCTGTTCCACCACCGCATTCCGAGTTCCGACATACTGTCGCAGCTGACCATTCCTTATATGCTCCTCGATTATGTCCTTCAAATGCCGGCAGCTGTTAGTGTCATGCCCGTCCAGGTCATGAAAAAGACAGTGCCTTCCTGACGCCCTTTCTCGTTCTGAAGGTTCCCTCCTTGCTGGCCTTCGATAAGAAAGGCGATCTCGAGTATCTAAGAAAATCCGCTCCAACGTTGCGTTCAATCCTGTGTAAGTGGAGAACTTTGGTTCTCCTCAGCGCTTCCTCTTCCCTTTATCCTTGCCCCCACCTGAGCTTTCGTCGGGTAGTCCTCCATCCTTAGTCATGTTTACTTCCTTTAACCTCATGTCCAAACATGCATCCTCTTGTCGAAGGAATCTTTCAGCTTCATGAAAGAATTCCCCAAGATCCAACGGTGGGTCCCGTATCAACGATACTTTGAAATCCGAATTATCTCTGACTCCTGATACCGCAGCCATCAGAACCATTGATGGATCTGGCCGATCCACCGAAGCAACTGCTGCATTAAATCGAGTTAAGAATGTCCTGAGCGATTCATCTGCCCCCTGTTTGACTGACGTTAGTGTCATCACGTTCTTTGGCCTTTTTATGTGAACTCGAAACTGACTTAAGAACTTGTCTACCAGTTCTGTCCATGTTCCAATGGATCCATCCTCCAGCTGTCTAAACCACATAGCAGCAATTTCAGTCAAGTACAGGGGGAAACATCGAGCCATAACCTCCTCCGTTGTCCCCAGCACTTCCATATGCCTAGTGTACCTCATCAAGTGGTCGGTGGGATCCGTCTTCCCGTTGTATACTTCCAGAGTGGGTAGTTTGAAATCGGACGGATTCCTAGCTGTCCTGATGTTCCGGGTAAACGGACTTTTGTTAACTCCCTCTGAATCCCTGTTTGTCAGACCTCCACAAATAGTCCTCCTGATAATGTCAACCAATCCAGTGTTTCCAACTAATCCAGACTGCCCCCCAAGTCCCCGAGGAAATTCTGGCACATATTCTTCATTACGTACTCCTGTATTCCTATCGATGTCAGGCCGCGTAGCATTATTCGGTATCCCTCCATGAACTGGTCCAGCATCACCTGGTGGTGTGCCCCCGAGTCTAGGTCCATCTAGATTGTTAACTGTTTGTTGATTGGGAGCTGCCCCCTGCTGATTCACTCCATCTGTCCGTTGGTTGAGTTCCTCTGGTCCAGCTCCACGATCTTGAGCACCTGCAGTTCCTGGTTGTCCAAATTGCCTAAGAAGAGCCTGCATCATCTCCTCTTGCCGTTTCATCATCTGCTCTTGCATGGAATTCATCATCACTTGCATCTCGTCCCGAGTTATGTAGATGGATGCATGACCCTCTCCAGCTCCAGAAGATGCCGCTTGACTTCCTTCCTGATTGCTCCTTTCCACTGCTTGCTTCCTCGTTGGTGGTCTTGCCATTGCTTTCTAAGATTCAAGTTCCTAACTCCAAAATTCCTGAAGTTCAGCTCTCAGTGAAAGCACCAAAGTGTTAGCGCCAAAATTGGTCACTAACCCCCAAATCCAGATGAAAGCACCAAATACCAGTCACAGCTCAGAGATAGAATGTATGTAGAGAGTAATAATGTGAAGAACAGTTAAAACTAAAATGAAAGCAGTAAAGAACAATAGATTTTATAGTGGTTCGGCTAACTCCGGCCTACGTCCACTTAGAAGTTTGCTTTTTATTGCTGTAATAATCGATTACAGTTACAAAATAGCAGAGTTGCCTTAGCCTTAGAAAAGAGAAAGTAAGAGAGCAGAAAGAAGATCCCCTTTTACTGTGCCCCTGCCTCTCTATTTATAGGCAAAGATGGGTTGGACTTCCCTAGTGGGCCTGGTAGCCGAGTACCTCAGCCCAAATGGAGTGGTCTCCATATGCCGAACCATAGATGCTGAACGCTGAATGCCGAACACGGTGTGAATGCCAAACGATCTCCTCATGCCGAACGCTGGGAGGTGCGAGGTACCGAGGTATCGAGGTACGGAGGTGCGAGGTACGAAGGTACGGAGGTGCGAGGTACCGAGGTATGGAGGTGCGAGGTACCAAGATATGGAGGTGCGAGGTACCAAGATATGGAGGTGCGAGGTATAGAGGTATCGAGGTGCGAGGTGCAATACCGAGCGAGGTGAGGTATGTCGAACGACCCATCCAATGCCGAACGCTCCTTGATGCCGAACGATCCATCCAATGCCGAACGTCTCCAGATGCCGAACGTTGGTTAATGCCGAGCGCTCCATCCAATGCCGAACGACGATCTCTCTATGCCGAACGCTCGTCCAGTGCCGAACATTCCTCTATGCCGAACGATCCTTCTAATGCCGAGCACTCGTTCAGTGCCGAACGATCCCTCTATGTTGAACGATCCTTCTAATGCCGAGCACTCGTTCAGTGCCGAACGATCCCTCTATGTTGAACGACGATCTCTCTATGCCGAACAGCCTCCAACGCCGAACCTTCCCAATGCCGAGCAATATCTGCCAAACTGCCTAGGCCGAGCCATGTAGTTTCTCCACTCCTTTTCCCAACGACATATTCAAGTGAACTTCATCATTTTAAACCGAATCCATCATACTTTAGTCTCGATAGTTTTGAAGTTGTTTAAGTTAAATCCGTCTGTCCGCGGCCTTGCCAAAAGGCGGGTTAACAGTATATGTTAAGATTGCTTAAATAATTTTATGTAATGTATAATATATATATGTAATTTTATAAATAAAATTATATATATATATGCATATTATTATAATATATCTTTTTAAATGTAAATAAGTTACTTAAATATTAAAATAAATAATATATTGTTGCACCCGTATTTCTCAAGCTAAATTAAAGAGGAATTAAATAAGGCACAGAGCCGAAAGTGTTGCCTCCATAATAAAAATTAAGACGAAAAGAGAAGACATTGAAGTGATCCAACTGATACTACACAAAAACCAGTCTACAATCACTATAATCGATACGACCAAAAGAACTACAATCAAAAGGCAGGAAGTCGCAACAGAAAAAAATACTGTGCTCATCATACGAGCCACAGAGATACCAGATCTGTGCCTATCTCCTGATTTTAAAATTACATTAAGATACTAAAACCAAAATCTGATATAGTCACTAGAAACAGACGATGAAGTACTGCGCCTGCAAGCCATAATAAATGAATGACTGAACAACGCTGCCAACATTCCCAAAACTCATACTTCATTAACGCCCTCAAGACGGATCTGCACTGCGCATACTGAGGGCTACCAAAGCGGAACCACATGGAGTCAAAAGCATCCCAAAGGGCTACACACAGGGCCACTCAAGCAATACTCCACCACAGATCCACACTTATAGGATAATAGCGAAGTTATTAGATCACCATTATTAATGACCCATGCAACAAGGGCAACCCGGATCACAGTCAGCTCAAATCATAGATTACATTCGTACATATGCCGACCAACACCCAAGTTAGGCAAATCACGCACCCAGAACCCCAGAGCAGCTCAGAACGATCACACCTAGGTATCATAAAAACACCGCATCATCAAGCTAATATTACACACCAATTAGCATAGCTTTACTCTAAATGTACCAACAGCATCCCAAAACCAACGAGTAACTCTTATTATTCTCCCAAGGACCCGTATGCAAGGCCAATTCAAATTTGAGGTCTCCCACCATGATTTCAAATATTCCTACCATGATTTTAGGTATTCCTGCTTTCACCTCAAACTTCCCACCAAAAACACATCAGCAATCCGGGTATATCAAATAAGCAACACGGATAGATGACACTTAGCAGGATCCAAGGACTAAACCACAATGGCAAGAGATAGATTGTTGGAATCTGCATATGCCATCAACTATAAATAGAAAAGGCACTGTAGCAAGAAAGGGACTTTTACCTTTTCCACTTTTTGATACTTTTTTATTCTATTCTCTGCCATTAAAACCTGTACCATAAAATACAAAGGAAGAGAGATTTCTTCCGTGGATGTAGGATCCCTTAACATCTGAACCACATAAATTTCTAGTGTCCTTTATGTTGGAACTGGAGTAGCCCATAGCGGAAGTTATGTGTGAATTTCAAAAATTCTACCTTATTGGATCTTTTATTGGGCCTATGAAGTCTAACTGAATTAGAACATTTCTAAATTTCATTTAAATAAAATCATTTATTTTATTTAAATTCAATATATTAAGATATTAAATTAATTTTATTTGATTTAGTTTATACATATATGTATCATATACATATATGTGTGAGTGCATGTGTAACATAATAATCCGTGAAAGGTATAATATGTCCATATGTAGATGTTGGGATTTACATCGCAACAGACATATTAACTCATTTTGTATGTCATGTATGTTGTCCAAATATGTGCATGTATATGTGTTACAAAATACACACACACATATGTGTATGTATAAATATATTATATATAATATATGAACATAAACATTTATATATAGATAAATATATATATATAAAGAGAGAGAACAATTATTAAAAATTATTTATAATTCAAAATTAACTTAGTTTTGCAAACATAATAATTTTATTATTTTAATTGTATATATTATGAATAAAATAATGTTTTCATCCATAAATAATTAACATAAAATAATATATTGATGAAAATTCAAATTTTACAATTTTCAAAAATCTAGGATTATAAAATAGAGCTTAGAAAAATTCTGGAGAAATTTCAAAGTTGAAATATATTTTTTTAAACTAATACATTAATTTCGGCAATAATTATTTAATATAAAATAATATATTATTAAAAATTAAAATTTTAAAACTTTAGAAATTTTATGATCATGAATGAAAGGTTATGAAAAATTTTAAAGAATTTTTCAGTTAAATTATTATTTTTAATAAATCATAAACAGTTTTTTCGAAATAATATTAATTATTAAAAATAATAAAATTTGTTGAAAATTTCCTAAATTTTTTTTATATGTTTCTGAAATGATATAATATTTCGAAAAAATATAAACTTGAATTTATAATGTAATAATCATTTTATATAAAATAAACAATTCAAAATTTTAATAAATGTTAATTTAAAAATATGAATATATGTATGATGATTAATTTTCGAATTTTTAAATTCATATTATATACAATTAAGTGTACTAAAAATTTTAAATCATATATATATATATATATATCTAATATAAGCATATAAGCTATTATGAGAGAGAATATGAGAGAGAAATATACACTAATATATATATATATATGAATTTATTAATAAATATATATAAAACAATTATTAATGACAAAAATTGATATTTTATAGTGAACAACATTTGTCTATACATAAATCAAATGGTATAATAAACAAATTATGCACATAACCAAACTGGTTTGTGACAACCACATCCACTTACAAAAATCTCACCTAACTAAATATAGGGTAGCAATATATTTAAACAAATATGAAATTGCTCATTATAGGATCATATAATATAATTTAATTACTGTAATATGAATTAAAATTACCAATTTAATGATGCCTTAAATCCACGTTGAAGCAATGACATCCCTTCCTTTTACCGTTCTGATTCGTCAGATTGCAAGTTCGGAATCACCGACCTCTAACTATCGAATAGTATTATTTTAATTTGAAATATATTTGAGAATTTTGGAGTGGATTGAGAGCTATGTTTTAACCAGCAATGTAGAAGATAATGGCGGCAAAAAAGGTTTAGTTTTTTATTTTTAGAGATACATACATACATACATATACATACATACATACATACATATACATACATACATACATACATATATATATATATAGGGTTGTATTAGAGAGAAACGAGGAAAACCTTTTTACCCATTCTCACTTGATCTCAACCCATTATCTCCAAGCCAATTCCCTATGCTTTAGCTATCCCTAGACCTTCCCAAAACCAAAATTTTGCAGCCCTAATGATGGGCCTCAAACCCATCTAAGCCCAAGCCAAAATACTATGCAATTAAATCTAATTTAATCGCTTGTCGATATTGTATATCGATCGATATATTTATAATTATTATAAATATATATATAATTATTTATTTCTCAAATCATATTCAAATTTTATAATTAATATTTCATAAATATTAATTAATTTATAACAATTATAAACTAATTAAATCGTTCGGTCTTAAGGGAATTCATCATTTCGGCTGTGTAACTCTTGGGTGTAAATTTGGTCAGCGATTAACATCGAACTATTCTAATGTTAATGTTCGCACATCACTTAGCAGGTGGTGTGACATTATGGCCAAATTTATCGCTTACTCATTTCCGATAAAATCCAATTTTAGTTTAATAAGCGTTACCCGGTTGTGACATTTGTTTACACCAATTCTCTTCGTCAAAACTATATCACTTTGGACTTATGGAATTTAGTAATGGTCAAAATTCCAACCTCATCCACATTCAACTTTATAGTCTAAATACAAAGCCCTTGGTTCAATAATAACAATTATTATTAACCAAAATGCTCTGGCCAAGGACTATGACTTTGAGTTGACTGTGATACTAACCGCATATAACTGAGGAGACGAATCCTCTCTTGAAAAGTGCTTCACTTCCAATACTTCCACTCGACCTAACTATAGTCACTCGATGGACGCCATGCCATGATTTGGCTATAATCAAAGCGGAGCTTTCATTTTGAAGATCCGCAGTATTCTCAAGTCGAGAGAACTGTGTAAATCAGTCACATTGATATTTTCTGTTTGACCTTAGTTATATTAACCAACAGAAAACTATCGAGTGAGTCATTCCATAGTTATCCAATAACTATTAGTACGTAACCCCTAGGTGCCCCCAGTAGTCATGAGTAATACACTGCCCAACATTTGGAGAGATTTACGTACTTCAGTCTCAATGCATACATCGATATCCAGTCTCGATGCATCTTGACTAGGGACATTTAAAATGGTATATTTGTTTTGTTGTGATAAATTACTCACGGTTACAACACTTTGTGACTACTATCACAAAATATACCATTTATGGATTTTTCTATTAAATATAATTTTAATTAAGTTGATTAATTAATATAATCACATTATATCAAGTATATAATAGGAAGAAAATACCTTTCATTTCGAACAAGATTTGTCAACGAGTTAGATATATGTAACAAATTACATAATTGCCCCTAGGGCATACCCGTAACCCTATCAATCTCCCACTTGCACTTGGGGTCAATTATGGAATCTAATTCCAACTTCTCCAATCAGTTTTCTCAAAACCAATTAGGTCGGTCCCTTAGTGAATGAGTATGCTATTATGTTTTAATTATCTACTTTGTCGATTAACTCTCTCTAACACTGATAAACAGCCTTTATCATATGGAACGATTCGAAGTATGTTTTTCGACTTCTAGTGAGCTTTAAGTTCGATCATGACTAATTTCATGACATTATTATCTTATAACAATATTATGGGATTCTCAGTATTTGGAATCACCTTTGGCTCAATTATAAATTTGTGCATTTATATTTATATACATTGGTTTATTGTAGCACTATTCAAGTTAATGTTCTCAATATTTCGTTGAATCGACCATAATCACTTTTATTTTGAAACATTTTCAAATTAAAGATTTTAACTTGAATTTTATCATTGACATGTTATACTCAATATCACTTATAAAAGTTTGTGTCCAAACCTTCCATCATAACGAGTTTGTTGTTTCTATAAACAATTCTCTAGAATTTCATAAATACGTGAGAACACCTCAAACAACCATTTAGTGATATCAATTTGGATTTTATATTTGCTTCATGTATCAAATACATAAACAAAACACAATATCATATACAACATAAACTGTATGATAATTCCTATTGCTAATGCACAAGGAATCCAACTTACACGTTCTCCTTTTAATAGGGTGCTCTTGTATATTGTTTTGGGACAATCCCTATATCTTTTATACTCACCATAAAAGACATCATTTACAATCCAAAATTGAGTATTAAAACAAATAAGGTTGATTTTAATACAAGCATATTGTTAAAATCAATAATGTGTTGTTTACTTATAGTATAGAAATATCAATGTACCTTTTAACGTTCTTTCTTATGAACACACGCTTCCTCTACACTTTGATTGAAAATCAAACTATTTGATATTTCTATCAAAATACTTATTCAATCTTGATGCTTATAAAATGATACATTCGTATCATTTCTTGGATCATATCCAAAGACTCACAAGCCCAATATCGCTCCCACTGACAACGAGGCATTTTTGGTTAATATGTGTAAACGACTTACTCTAAATCATTATTTAGAATTTTCTGTTTTAATACATAAGTACCAAAACACTAAGTCTTATCGAGAAATAATTTTGTGAGCAAATCTGAATTAACTTGAGCATGTTGAATACCGAATCTAATATGCTAATTTCAACAATTGAAATTTGCGATATTATTCTTATCAACATTGTTTATTTAATTCCAACCACATTAGTCTTTCCAATAAAGACACAATCTCAGCCAATGGATCACAAGTCCTTGGTTACGACCACCAAAATCATATTTTGATAGCGTACTTGGAATTCTTTCAGATCTGCGCATCATACCATATATAGTCAAAAATCTTAATGGTTTAATTGAACAACCGAGGGTAATGTATATTTTCGACGTTAATAAGAAACTCATAGTTTCTCTTCGATGTACGAGAATACTTATTAGACATTCTAATGTTATGTGTTCATTTAGGTTAGTTAATTTCACTTCATCTCATATAATCAGTTCTATCTATGGATCAAATCCAATTCAGGTTAACTACCAAAAATTTCTCTAAGAAATTTCTTCACAATGAAGTTGATATATCTTGAAACAACAATTGTTTCATAGTGGAAATAGAATAAGGATTCATAAACGCTTTATGAACCTTTTTATTTATAAAATTGATTTTAGTTTACAAAAATTATGTTCAAAACATCAATATCTCATTTGATGATAGACCTTTCCAAAAAACCTTTTGGAGATTCATACAAGATTCCTCATGAACAATTATTACGTGCAATCTTTCGACTCGCACAACCTGCCAACTCCTTGACCTAGGATATGTTGGGATTTCTAACAAACCCTTATCTTGTACGATTTTGTAAACCGTTGTTTAGATGAAATAATATCAACCTTGTGTACTAATCTTAAGTACATGATCTTATAGAAAGAAACTATCTCAACTTCACTTACAATTAATCGTAAATTGTCCAACAACGTCTGATTACTCCTTATCGATGCATCATTATGTATCACATGGAGGAGTGATTTTGAGATTGAATCTATATTCATTTTAAGGTACATTTGGAACTCTTTCCAATATACTCACTTATTTGACCAAATCAAATCATTTTATTCTTTGCATGTTATTTTATTTACTTTTCTTTTATATTCTATGATTTTTTCATAAACTTACTACATGTGTATGTAATACATATGTTCATGTTGGTAATAAATCATCGATGAATATAACAAAGTATGTGGAACCCTTTTGGTATTAATAGACTTGTGATTGCATACATCAATATGTATTAATTCAAAGAGTTCATCAACTCTTATGATGCTCCCACTGAATGGGTGCATAGCCGTTAATTGTTTGAGATATAATTAACCTGTATCATATGATCCATAATCATATAGTAAAATTATTTCTCAAAACTATGGCTTAGTCTATAATTCCAAAACAACTGTAAATAATATTAGATACATATGTATTTTTGTTGCATCACTTTTACTATGAAAACAAATTCCATAATATAGTTCTATTTCATAATGAATATTCATAATACTTATATTGAAATATAGTTATATCTATTTTTCAGTCAATACCAAAATAAACATTATTTCACAAATAATGTTTCAATACATTTTACGGAAAAAAAATTCGTAATTTGATGCAATCATTAGGTGTTATATGGCATGCTCCCACTATTTCTGCCATTACTATAATAGCGTACTAAATTTAGAGGTCCACCATTCACGTAATATTGTTTACTTATTTCATATGCTGCAACTAGTTTACAAAGGAGAGTTCTTTGATCAAATATCTTGAACTCAAAGAAATAAATGTTATAGAAAACAATTTTCTATATGAAAATACATTTCGGAATAAAAGTCATATTTCATATTCTAATATTAAGTATCAGTTATTATTACAATTCTTGTTTCCAATGTTTCTCTATGAAGTAGAAGTGACTATTCATTCTCTTCATTCCAACTTTACCTTAAATTACATCTATTCTTATACATTCGTTTTTCTTTCAAATGGTTAAACTATTCAAAAGAAAACCTTACTACAATATCATAACAAACCTTTTACAAAAGCGCGTTCGATTATTCTTAACATTTAAGACATCAAATATGTTGCACTTTATGTAAACCGATCAAGATGACATTTCAACGATCGAGTTCTTAGATGTATCTCGTAGTTTATGGTCTTATGTTACATTAACACAATATGATCCTTTTGAAATCATTTGAGTTGAATACATGATCTTAAAATACTGTTTATTGGCTTCTTCGAATGAACTAACTTCATCGAAATATTGTACCCCACAAACTATGAATGTTCACCATATAACATTTATATGTGAAAGTACATGGATCAAATATCCATAGTCTTGAATTGCATTTAGAGTTCAAAAACTCATAAAATGCAATACACGGTCTAAACCAAATAACATATAAGTGACTAACTTATGAATGTATTAAGTAATTGAAATTAGGCACTTGCATGGGTATAGAAACATTATATAACATGCAATTAGAATTATTAGTAAGTATATATTATATTTCTATTTGTCAACTTTCAATTTAGTTTGTTTATATATGTTAATTGACAAACATTTTATCAATCATATTAAATGCACAAATTTATCATTGTGGATAATTATAACATTATATAACATATATTCTTACAATATTAGAAAGGTTAAATGTTACCATTTCATTTTTCTAATAAGGCTCCCACTAGTCTTTTATATTTCTTCAAACCCTAAGATGAAACATAGAAGTCTTACAACTTCACTAGTGGGTGTTAGGACTCGTTTGTTTTGGTATTCTGACCTTGAGTTTGCTCAACAAATCATAGCCCCACAAACGATGGATAACTCCTTATCGGTTGTATCATATACAACTCCTAACCCATTTTTCCTTGTTCTAATCTCATTTCAACCTTGAGTTTTCTCAACAAATCGAAAGAGATTATTCACTCATACCTACCATATCGTGATGGCCAAAGTATAGTATATGTACCTTGAGTTTGCTCAACAAATACATATAGTCATCTTACCTCATATGTTCAATATATTAATAATACTATGCATAACATCCCTAGCTTGAGTTTGCTCAAAAACTAAGAAGTATGTAAGTAATTTATTAATATATATATATATATGGTAGAGGACAACATTATATTGAAGATTCATAACCTTCAATATATATATTGAGTGATATCGACTTATAGAATAATATATTTTTTATGAAATATCTCAGCGATTCAAGTGTCAGACACATCAGAAATCATGGTATATGTATATTTACATATGTATTTATTTCTCAAGTCTATTTGGGTTTCTTTAATGTTCCACATTTAATTTATACACATATCATATAAATTTTATTGTTATGTAACTTTTATATTTCATATTACTTATATGATAGTCTTACGTATAATATATCATTAATTAAATCTTATATAACTAATTTTAATCAATTAACTCTTTAATTAATTTTAAATTATTATTTCAATATAACTTTCATATTGGACATATCTACTATAACATTTATAGTGTATACTATAACCTTTATAGTGTAACACACATATATCATATATGTGTGTATTATAGTTAATTAATTAACCTTTGATTAGTTTATTCAATTATTAAATTTTATTAATTTCAAAATTTATCTTGTATACATACATGTATACTTATGTTATCTTAAACATTTTAAAATAACATAACTTATATCAACATATGTAATAAATGGATATATGCATTAATTAATTAACATATTTAATTAAGGGACAGTTTGGCACAGGTCCCTAATAAGTTTCAAAATTCACAAAAACCCCAGTAAAAAATAGTTTGTAAATTAAGTCCCTAGAATTAAGTTACCGAATAATGGCATACACTTATGCAATTATTCAGTGAATAATTGCAGACATTTATGCAATTATATCAAAAAATTGCAGACATTTCCAAAATTATTCACTGAAAAATTGCGAAAATTTCCGCAATTTTTCAGTTCCGCAATTATTCACCAAAAAATTTGCGGAAAATTCCGTAATTATTCACCAAAAAAGTTACGGAAATTCCGTAATTATTCACCGAAAAAATTGCATAAATTTATGCAACTTTTGGATATAATTGCATAACTAAATGCAATTACTTAGTAACTTAATTCTAGGGACCTAATTTACATACTTTTTTTTACTGGGGTTTTTGTGTATTTTGAAACTTATTAGGGACCTAAGCCTAATATTCACTTTAATTAATTTATTTTATTAATCTTATTAATAAATTTCAAATTTGAAATTATTATATAAATATTTTCAAACATTTTGAAAATATCATTATCCTTTCGAACATTTTGAAAACTTATGCATTATTATAATTTTTATAATAAACATGTTTTATTTTAAATTTAAGTATTAAATTTAAAATCCTTAACATTAATTTCCAAAACGATTTTGAAAATTAGCCCAAGGCCCAAATTAAGTTGGGCCTTTTCTATTAGGAGTAACCTTTGGGCTCACTTCACCTTTCGAGCCAAGCTGGTAACCAGGTAGGACAGGGTACTTGATTACCCAATTACAATCCTAGACATTACCTTTCTAGACACCGTACTAAGTGGGCAAGCTTAATTAGTTAGCCCTAATTAAAATGACTAATTTAGACCGCATAGGCTATTGGGCTCTGATACCATTGTTGGAACTGGAGTAACTCGCAGCGGAAGTTATGGGTGAATTTCAAAAAAATTACCCTATTGGATCTTTTATTGGGCCTACGAAGTCTAACTGAATTAGAACATTTCTAAATTTCATTTAAATAAAATCATTTATTTTATTTAAATTCAAATATATTAAGATATGAAATTAATTTTATTTGATTTAGATTATACATAAATGTATCATATACATATATGTGTGAGTGCATGTGTAATATAATAATCCGTGAAAGGTATAATATGCCCATATGTAAATGTTGGGATTTACATCACAATGGACACATTAGCTCATTTTGTATGTCATGTATGTTGTCCAAATATGTGTATGTATATGTGTTACAATACACACACACATGTATGTATAAATATATTATATATAATATATGAACATAAAACATTTATATATAGATAAATATATATATATATAGAAAGAGAGAGAACAATTATTAAAAATTATTTATAATTCAAAATTAACTTATTTTTGCAAACATAATAATTTTAGTACTTTAATTTGTATATAGTATGAATAAAATAATGTTTCCATCCATAAATAATTAACATAAAATAATATATTGAAGAAAATTCAAATTTTAAAATTTTGAAAATCTAGGATCATAAAATAGAGCTTAGAAAAAATCTGAAGATTTTTTAAAGTTGAAATATTATTTTTTGAAAAACAAATACATTGGTTTCAGCAATAATTATTTAATATAAAATAATATATTATAAAAAAATTTAAATTTTAAATTTTAAAAATTCTAGGATCATGAATGAAAGGTTACGAAAAATTTTAAAGAAATTTTCAATTAATTTATTATTTTTAATAAATCATAAACTGTTTTTGCGAAATAATATTAATTATTAAAAATAATAAACTTTGTTGAAAAATTCCTAATTTTTTTATATGTTTCTAAAATAATATAATATTTTTAAAAAATATAAAATTGAATTTTCAATCTAATAATTATTTTATATATAATAAACAATTCAATAATTCAATAATTTTTAATTTAAAAATATGAATCTATGTATGATAATTAATTTTCGAATTTTTAAATTCATATTATATATAAATAAGTGTACTAAATGTTTTAAATCATATATATATCTTATATATGCATATATGCTATTATGAGAGAGAAATATACACTAATATATATATGAATTTATTAATAAATATATAAAAAACAATTATTAATGACAAAAATTGATTTTGTATTGTAAATAACATTTGTCTATATATAAATCAAATAGTATAATAAACAAATTATGCATATAACCAAACTGATTTGTGACAACCACATCTACTTACAAAAATCCCAACTAACTAAACATATAGTAGCGGTATATTTAAACAGATATGAAATTACTCATTATAGGATCATAAAATATAATTTAATTATTGTAATATGAATTAAAATTACCAATTTAATGATGCATTTGAATCCACGTTGAAGCAATCACTTCCCTTCCTTTTACTGTTCTTGATTCGTCAGATTGCAAGTTCGGAATCACCGACCTCTAACTATCGAATAGTATTATTTTAATTTGAAATATATTTGAGAATTTTGGAGTAGATTGAGAGCTATGTTTTAACCAACAATGTAGAAGGTAATGGCGGCAAAAAAGGTTCATTTTTTTATTTTTAGAGATACATACATACATACATATACATACATATATACATATACATACACACATATATATATATATATATAGGGTTGTATTAGAGAGAAACGAGGAAAACCTTTTTACCCATTCTCAGTTGATATCAACCCATTATCTCCAAGCCAATACCCTATGTTTTAGCCACTCCTAGACCTTCCCAAAACCAAAATTTTGCAGCCCTAATGATGGGCCTTAAACCCATCTAAGCCCTAGCCAAAATACTATGCAATTAAATCTAATTTAATCGCTTGTCGATATTGTATATCGATCGATATATTTATAACTGTTATAAATATATATAACATTATTTATTTCTCAAATCATATTCAAATTTTATAACTAATATTTCATAAATATTAATTAATTTAATAAGTTATAACAAATATAAACTAATTAAATTGTTCGATCTTAAGGGAATTCATCATTTCGGCTGTGTAACTCTTGGGTGTAAATTTGGTCAACGATTAGCTTTGAACTATTCTATTGTTAACGTTCACACGTCACCTATAAGGTGGTGTGACATTATGGCCAAATTTATCTCTTACTCATTTTCGGTAAAATCCGATTTTCGTTTAATAAGCTTTACCCGGTTGTGACATTTGTTTACACCAATTCTCTTCGTCAAAACTATATCACTTTGGACTTATGGAATTTGGTAATAGTCAAAATTCCAACCTCGTCAACATTCAACTTTATAGTCTAAATACAAAGTCTTTGGTTCAATAATAACAATTATTATTAACCGAAATGCTCTGGCCATAGACTTTGACTTTGAGTTGACTTGAGTTGACTGTGATACTAACCGCAAATAACCGAGGAAACGAATCCTCTCTTGAATAGTGCTACACTTCACCCAACTATAGTCACTCGATGGACGCCATGCCATGATATGGCTATACTCAAAACGGAGCTTTCATATTGAAGATCCACAGTATTCTCAAGTCGAGAGAACTGTGTAAATCAGTCACATCGATATTTTCTGTTTGACCTTAATTATATTAACCAACAAAACTATTGAGTGAGTCGTTCCATAGTTATCCAATAACTATTAGTACGCAAACCCTAGGTGCTCCCAGTAGCCATGAGTAATACACTGCCCAACATTTGGAGAGTGTTACGTACTTCAGTCTCAACGGATACATCGATATCCAGTCTCGATGCATCTTGACTAGGAACATTTAAAAAGGTATATTTATTTCGTTGTGATAAATTACTCACGGTTACAACACTTTGTTACTACTACCACAAAATATACCATTTATGGGTTTTTCTATTAAATATACTTTTAATTAATTAATATAATCACATTATATCAAGTATATAATAGGAAGAAAATACCTTTTATTTTGAACAAGATTGGTCAACGAGTTAGATATATGTAACAAATTACATAATTGCCCCTAGGGCATACCCCTAACTCTATCACTTTGCTATTATTTCATTTTATTATTTGCATACCTAGTTTTCAATCCAGATCTTACCTTTTTGTACTAGAATTAAATATTAGTTGGATTTAACAGTTTAACAAATAGTTAAAGTGCACCTACTTAATTATGTAAGCATCCAACGACATAATTATTACTTAATGGAAAATTAAATACTAATTAACTTTGCTAATTCAAAATCATTGAGGTAATTATTACGATAATTACTTCCTCTTCGGTTGGAGTATTGTAAGATGAAAAATCTTACTAACATTTTTGGTGCTAGAAGGAGGGCTTGAACCTCCGTTTATTCTCTACATCCAGTAAAACTTTTTCTATATCTGTTCCATGCAGCATGAATCCCACCGATTCACCCATCCCACCGGTTAAAGAGCACTTACACTTAGCCTCCAAGACTGTCAACAAATAGCTCATAACTTCGAAAGCCCAAAATGAAGCATGAACTTTGATTGAAGTCCCCGTAGATCCCCTCCTGACTGCATTCCAACCTTCACAAACCAAATTAACCAACGGATAAAAGGGCTAGAGAAAATTGTGGCCCAACATACTACCCAAAGACCATCCTCTCCACCTCGGTCCATAACTCATCACCTTCGTTCACCTACTGTGCTGACCATTCAACAAGGAAACGATAATGGCACTCCCAACAATGGGAATGGTGATGGTGGCTTAAGAACCAATATCAAGCTGAAAGGAAAGATCCAACCAAATCCCCAAATTAAGACAAAACTAGCCAATATTAACCCTCTGCTGTGAAAGAAACAAACACGATCTAACCCGGAGAAGGATGAGGTCACTTCACCGTTTAAGGAGGAATCGTCACAGTTAAAGGCCAAAGAATATGAAATTTGTCAATTAAGAGCATGTGTAGAGCAGTTGGCTAAACTATGCCAATAAGGAACTAGGGAGGAGATGATTGAAGGTTCTTCTCCATTCAGCAAGACCATCATCGAAGAAGATTTCTTTAACAACTTCAAGGCCTCGGTAATTGAAAATTTCGATGGAACTACAAATTCAGACGATGCCCTCTGTACGTTTGAATATTACATGGACATTATGAAAGTGGGAAGGATATTTAGATGCAAACTTTTCTCGGTGTTATCATCAAAAAACCACTCCAACTTGATCGAAACCTTAAAGAATATAGAAGGAAGATCCATAAAGAATGATCGTAATAGCAAGACCTTTCGAAAGAGTCGAAGGGATGCTTCTGCAAAAATTGGATGAGTAACGCACTTGCGAAGAGATCAAAAGGGGAATAGAGACACCCAATTGCTTCAATTAATTACCTTTCGAAATGGTTGCTTCCGCATGCATAGAGGTGTTTCGAATGTGTTAAAGGCGCCTTGTGAAGGAAATAGATTACAAGCTTCCGCATCCATGTCATACCTTATGAAACAGTGGGTTTCGACATCATTTACCTTTTGCAGGAGAACATTTATCCAAAACTACCCCTTCGAAAGCATGGATAAGCCTTTCGAATCGGTTGAAACCATCTACAATTATAAAGGAAAGCGTACATGAGTTCAATATAGCCTCCTCAAACACCAAAGGATGTGTTCCACATCAATCAACAAGAATGCATTTAAAAGCCACCTTCCATATTCAAGCCTTCTAACATGCTCCAACTCATTCGAAGGCCAAGAGATATACCTTTCGATAGTATCGAAAGCCTACATCCTTTCCTGCTTGCAACAGCGCATCAACAACAAAGTGAGGGCGCATCTATATCTTTCAATGAAGTCGAAAGCACTCAAGTTCCATTTAGAAGTGAAGTTCGAAAGGCGCCCTGAATTTAACAGCAGCAAAAGAAAATCAAGGCACCCTTTCGACTAAGTCGAAAGGATTGATTCAAAAGGGTCCAACCCGCACCTATAAATAAGACCCTAGGGGTGTTATTTTGGGGATTCGATTTCATTAACTCAACACTTGTTCATTCTTAAATTTGTAAACCCTAATTCTGAAGTCAAGTCAGGGATTTTACTTCTTTGTAATACTTAGGTTTCTGGAATTCAAGAAAATTATTATTAAAGGAAGTATACGACATTTCTGAATATACTGAATGATTTTGACTTCACTATGTTTCTTGCTATAGTTTACTCGCATCTGTGTCAATCGAAAGGTTACCTTTCGAAGGAGTAGAAACCTAGTGGTTCAATTGAAAACCTTAGATCTGATAGGTCCCAACCTTAAGTCCCTTCAACCACCTCAAAAGGGGGTTTTGAAGGGGTTCTAAATCATCGCAAGTAGTTCGAATGGAGGTTTTTCGAAGGGACTAGTCTCACTTTTCTACTTTGGGGTGTTGACAAGTTTTCTTGTTAACATTTTTGGTGCTAGAAGGAGGGGCCCTAGCCTCCGACATTGCTGAATTCCAAGCTTTATTTTCCTCTAACCCTATTCTATTCCAAGCTTACCTACCTTAGACTTTACACCACCATGCTTAGTAAAATTAGGAAGTCCGAGCAAAGATCCTCGGAGCCACACTCAATCGGATTCTCCCATAGAACTATTGAAGATTCTAAACAATATGAAGAGTAAATGTTAAAATTGGAAGCTTTAAGGATCATAAAGAGAAAGAGAGCTGAATCTTACGACCCAAACAAGTGGAGCTTAAACCCCTTTCACATTGGCCCTACATCCATCTTTGGCTTAGGGGGAACAAAAGATAAGAGTGATAACCTGTTTAATCAAATGAAGAAGTGGGTTGCTCCACAAATGAGTTGAGAATTAGCCCAGAATCATAAATAAGAAAGAAACTATGGGAAGCCGTCAGTTCTCCTCCTACTGGTCAAGTGAAACCCTTTACTCGTCGTAAGAATAAAAACCCCGGTATCATACAATTCAAATATATACCTAAGGCACTATCTTTGAAGAAGGGATGATGGCTGATTACTACACCTTTGCACAAAAATGGCATCAAGCAACAAGCGGAACATTACCTACATGTGAGCTTCAAAAGGTTTTGAAAAGAAAATTGGTGGTTGAGGGTGAAGCTTCTGAATCAAGCAATAAAAAATCCAAAAATCATCCTCAAAAGACAAGCTTCAAATCAAGACTCCCTAAGGAATGCAATCTGACTATATCGACTGAGAACATGTATTTACTAACCAGGGAGGAACTCAACTATTGGTCATCCTAGAAGAAAAAGCCTAAATACGAAAGAAATCAGGGAGGGTCCTATTGTCACTATCACATGATGAATGGTCATGAAACAAACCAATGTAGAGCATTTAAAGGAATGGTGATCAACCTTTTTAGATAAGGCAAAATTAGTGGATTTGTGAAGCGATCTTAATCAAATTCAATAAAGGACCACTTTTCCAAGAAAAATCTACATGGTCAAGAGTAGAATTCTCCTTAAACTTAGAAATTACCTTAAATGGTCAAAGCCTTTGTCAGCGCCGAGTTGCCTAGGTCAAAGCGTCTCCTGGAGGGAGGTTAGAGTAAGTCTTTATCTGCGCCACGCTATGGCCAGATTAAAGCATCAACAAGCCCTTGATTGTGCCATGCTATGGCCAGATCAAGGCGCCCCCTAGAGGAGGGATGGAGTAAGCCCTTGGTCCCGCCACGCTATGGCCTGGCCAAGGCACTGAACAAGCCTTCATTCCCGCCACACTATGGCCTGGTTGGAGCACCTCCTTGAAGGAGGACAAAGTAAGCCCTTGGCCCGCCATGCTATGGCCTGGCCAAGGCACCGAACAAGCCTTCAGTCCCACATATAAGGCCTGGCTAGAGTGCCTCCTGGAGGGAGGTTGGGTAAGTCCTTCAGTCCTGCTTGTGGGTAAGCTAACCAAGTGCACCAGACAACAATAGACAAAGACGTCCAAGCCCGAGAAGTGGCATACCAAACAATGACAGCATACGGAGCCTAAAAGATGGCACATGTCAAAGGAATCAAAGCCCAAAGAGTGGTGTAAAATAAAAGGCTCAAATAGGAATCTACAGCCTTCAATTAATTTCCAAAAGAGGATTTTTGAACTTCATTTATTAATTCCCGAATCTGGATTTTGGGTCTCTCACCATTGATTTCTAGACTTCACTCATTAATACCCAAATCTGAGTTTCGAATCTTGTATTATTTCTAGATAAGGATATCTGGACTCGTATTATTTGTTCCCAAAAAGAGGATTCCATGTCTACTATGACTTAGTTCCAAATAATGATCTCTGGACTTTTATTATTAAACGATTATTCTTGGTCTTCAATCAGTTATTTTCAGAAGAGGATTTCTAAACTTCCATTATCAATGCTAGATTTGGATTTTGGGCCTTCCATTATTAATTCCATAGTCAGATTTTTTGTCTTCCCTTATCATTACCAAAGTTGGATCTCAAGACTTTTATTTGTTTCTAACCGTGGAATTTCTCTCCACTTATTATTTTCACATGATGATCTGTTAACTTCCATTACTTAAATTTTTTGAATTAGCAGGATTTCTCATACTACTACCAATAGTATAAAGAATCACCAAATATATTCTTGCATAGATTTCAAATTAATAAGGAATGTTGTCTAATCTGTACTGTTCGGGAAAACAAGATCAATAGAAGACTGAATGGGTCGACAAATGCAAAAACCGTAGTCAAAGTTATCAGGAAGCAAATTCAGAATCAAAATTGTAAGAACAAGCAAAGGCTACAAACCAAATGATATTTACATAATTTACAAAATTTATAAAATTATATACAAAATTATATAGGTGTGTGTTTCATAGATCTTGGACATCCTTATCTAGATTCTCGGCAATTAAAGGATCGACAATATGGTGATTTGCTATACAAAGAATTTCTTTGAGCTTTTTTCCTTTTCTTAATTTCATCAGCATCATCAATGGACTCAATGAGGTTCTTCAAAGCATAGTGGAAAGCTTTGTTGACACCTTTGAGGGTCTTGTTTTGCCTTTCTAAATCAATAATGTGCTTTCGAAGAAGATATTTTTCATGTTCAAGTTCTTGAATTCTAACTGCATATTCATTAATGCGCTGTGAATATCTCACTTTATGTTGGTCATCAAAAGATCTCATCATTTCAAATTTAACCTTCCCGCACTGTTCACCTACCGCCCTCTCATCTAAAGTTGGAGGAGGATTAGTAGCTGGAAATTTTTGGATAGCTAGAAATGAAGACCTTGTCGATTTCACAACAGACATGGCAATTGGAGAAGTTGGTAATTTGATATTTTGAATGTCATCCCCCATGATGAATTCTAGGGATTTGCACTGGGCTTGACCATCTTTTAATTTTATTTCCAAATCTCTTATCTGTTGGAGAAGCTTAGACATTTCTTGATCAATGTTGATCGAAGGGTTTGATTAAATTTGATGTTTTAATTGAGAAATTATTTCATCTTTACTCTGTATGTTTGCTTTGAGACTAGTGATCTAATCGTTAAGGTCCCTAACAGTCGTCTTTTGAAGAAAAAATTTCCTACGCCATTCTAGCAGTGTTGCCTTAAAGACGAGTAGACAGAGGATCTTTAATGATGCTCCTCTTTTCAATATCCGCTACCAACCTATCTCTGATGCTGGTAAAATGAGATGATGAATCTAATGAGAGCGATGTGGTAGATAACTATAACTCCTATTTAAACAAACAAATAACAAAATTAATACTCAAATTACTAATTTTTTTTATTACAATAATAGAGGTTACAACTTAAGAGAAAAGAAAATACAAAATACCATATCATTGTTATAATCAAATACTTGTTTATTTACACTTAAAGTCGGGAAATAGCATTTTTGACTTTGTTCAAAGAATTAGCTGAAAGAGTAATTGTCGAATCAAAGGGGCATTAAATCTTTATGGGGAAATAACTGGGGGATATTTGCTATAATCTCATTCTTCGGCAAGAGGACTATCACGACCGCATATTAATTTGGTATGATATGTTCGAATATCCTTAAGAAGCCTTTCCTTTTCTTCGCCAAGAAAATCAAAACGAAGGCGGGGATGTTGCATATAAAGACTCTACAGATCTCTAAGAAAGCAATATCTAGCCAATTTTGAGGATTTCAAGAGCGAGGCCTTTCCTAAATATTCTTTTCTTAATTTGATATATTTGCCTAAATAATCTCTAGAAACAAGACTGCCTGAGAAACATTTATTCTATAATAACATAATAACATACAACTAAGTATAAATGGAAACTAATATGGAAAATTCACAAATCAATATTATTACTAATTACAAATGTTCATCTGGTTCGTACAAAATTGATATTTTAAATGACTTGGAAATGAATTTATCCTTATAATATTTGAGTTTTTCGGAGGCACGAGGGATTGATTTGACTTGTGGTAAATTCCAGCAAGCCCCGGGATGTGGATCGGATCCAAATTCATCTAAATATCTCCTATGTAGACGTCTAAGTAGACGCCCGCTAAAATCACCCAAGTATGAAAAATCTACGGTTGGGTGTCTGCAATAAGCTTTGTATAGGAAGTCTACTAGGATTCCCTATCTTCAATCAACATCCAAAAGAGTGTTATTAATTCCTGGTTCTCTTCCAAGAGCTTGTCATATCGAAGGTGTACCGTTTTCAGTCGGGGGGCAGCTTCCTGATCTTTAAAGGATGGTAACACTATGGCGCTCTTATTAAGCTTATAATACTTATCAGTGAGTGCATTATGTTTTTTTAATTGTTTATTTAACTCTCTATACAAGCTATTTATTTCCACTTATTTTCTTTCAATCTTTGTTTTATAAAGTTGAATGATTTCTTATTTATCTAAAATAGAAAAATATCAGCTACTGTTGTCTTGGAAGTGACAGCCATTTAGATAAAGAATCCCATACCTGAGAAACGGGAATTAAAGTTTATGGGGTCTACTTTTCCCCCCTTATTCTTGAACATCAATATTGGTGGCCTTTTCGTGGAGATCAGAAGGTTCAGGAAGTTCGGTTTGGCTTGCTTCACGGCCACTTAGATCGAGAATGACCTTTTTTGAAGCCTCGAGAATATCGTCGCCATCCCCTCCATGATAATTGCCATGATCACCTTCGCTACTGCCAAAACCCTAACCTATATCCTTATTGTCAAGGTTATCATCGTCGTTGTCGCCTTCCTCAACGACGACTTCGTCATCCTTATCATCTTCCTCCTCATTCGAGTCAGAATAACCTTCTACAGACGGGACTTCGAAAGATAAGAGTTTAGCGGCATCAATTTCTTATCTCTCGGGAACCACGATCCCTTACTCCATTTCTTTGATTTTATCCATGAATCTTTTGACCAGTGCAGGATCAAGTGAGGGGAAGCTCAAATCTGGACACTTCTCGATATTGTCGGAATAAGCCAGCATAAGAGCGTGCTCATAAGAATTCACAATGATGTCATTAAGAGAAGTGCTCAAAAATTGTGACACTTTTTGTTTGGCTTTAGAAATGGTTTTGATGGCCACGGTTAAAGAATTTTTCTTCTTCTCCAACCTCTTCTTGAAAAGATTGCATTTCTTTTTGAGAGAAGGTTGTTTAGCCGTCATCCGGGCATTTTCTTCCTCTAATTCTTATAGAGTCGTTTTAAAGCCACATTCTCATCAGCTAGGACTTGTTTTGCCTTCCTCTCCTTAGAAATGGTGGATTCTGCTTGAGCAAGGGAAGTGCTCAACCTTTCTTGTTCCATCACTGCTTTATCTTTTGCAACAGAGAGGGAAGTAATATGGTTATTTAGAGTTGAGACTTCTTCTTGGAGCTTAAACATCTCAGCAGAAGACTTCGAAGCACTTTCCTGGAGGGAGTACCAACTTTTAGAAATCTGAAAAGAAAAGTACGACATGAGTCAAAATTCAGTAAGAAAATAGTAACAAGAAGGTTAAGTAATATGAAACGTATCAAACGTTGTAGCTCAATTAGAGATCAACAAAGTTTTGTCGGGTCAGGTACAGAGGAAGGTTGATAAATGGAAGTGAATGACGAAGAATTCATGATTGACTGTACAATCTCCTCGAAATCATTGGAAGGCGCCAGCGATGTAGGTGTAGAAGGATTCAACTCCTGGGGAGGAGTTGGAGTGCCTAAATCCTTTTGCATCTGTTTGATGATGCTAGGATAATCAGACACAACAATGCATGACATAAGGTCGTCCTTTGAAAGAGTTTTTTTGGATTGGTCAATAGGGACCTCAATAATAGGACCCTCTAGAGTTTCGCCCACATTAATAGATTCACCTTCCTTTGGAGGAAGAGAAGACTGGACATCAGAAACTTTAGTTTTCTTGAGAGAAGGACCTGCTGCAGTCATCTCGCTCAATTTTCTTTTAGCAATCATCCTCGACCCAGCAATGGCCTGGGTCAAAGCTGAAGCACTAGATTCAGAAGTTGAAAGGACTGGATCTCTTATGATTAATTCAGCCGGAGGATCAGTTGCTAAAATCCAAAAAGCATAAGTTAATAAAACAATCTAAGGAGTAACACGATGGTAAATTACAAATTCTACATTTAAGCTTACTGGGTTAATCCGGACAAATTGAAGACATAGGAGAAAATTTTTTAGGATCACCCAGGGAGAGGAAGCATTTTCTCTTAAAAGTGTGTCAGACAAGAGGGGGTTGTCCAAGAACTCTCTGACCTGTTGGAAAGAGGGAATGTTTTTGAAGATTGCTTGGCGTCAATAATGTAAGCCTATTCCCAACGCTACCCGAAGCAGTAGTTAACAACTTCACGATTCTCTTCCCTTCATCGTCGAGATCTTTAGGAGCAGGACCTAATAAGAAAACGTAATTTAGAAAAAATGAAGATAATTCAACGAAAATGAAAATAATGATCGACTTATGAGGAGAAGAGAAAACTCCACTAATATTTGGAAAACATTTGATGTAGAAGAATTGTGTCTCCCAATCTCTAAACTTGTTTAACCCCTAAGAAATAAAAAATTTGTTTGGGTTAGCTCTGAAAATCTGGCCATTCAAGTTGCTAAGCTTGACCAGACATACCAGATAATTTAGAACTGTAGCACTTAATGAAGGAAGGCTTGACTCTAAAGCCATGAGCTCTAAAGAGACAAGATATGTGTAAACATTTGGTGACAATTGAATTAGAGCTATGCCAAGGTGTATCAATAATCTTGACAAGAAATCAGCGAATGGAATGAAATTGCCAAGCTAGATGTGGATGGCAGTGTAAGCAAAATAACCCTCAGAAGGACTTTGGATAGTGTCATTTTCACCAGGAGGAATGGATTCAACTCCTGTGATCCCAAAGTCGTTAAGGATCGTGTCAACTTCATCTTGAGTGGCTATAAGAGAATGCCTCGAAACTGCTTCGACCTTCTTTGGAGAAGACTCTAATTATAAAGCTACATCCTTTTCTAGTTTCTTAGAAGTCTTGTTCAAATCCACGATCCTGCTAGGTGAAATAATTTCATTAAAGTTATGGTTTTTATCAATGCCTTTCGAAGGTATCAAATCCTACTACGACGATTTAAATATCCGCCATAATATATGGTTTCATGCCTTCGAAAGGGGATTGAAGTTAATGAAAATTATGAAATACATTGAGCTTTCGATAGTGTCGAAAGGAAAGATGGAATCCAGGCACCTGAACACACCCTTCAACAATGTCGAAAGCCCAGGAAAGAGTTTTTATCATTAATAAGTGAAACTATCTACACATACCAATTTAGGTATATACTTTTTCGAAACATCATATTTCAATTAGGTTGAAAGGATTTGAAAAAAAAAAGTACATTGACAATAATGAAAAAGCATTTAAGATGTTTCGACAATGTTTATATGGAGAAGTGATGATAGTTACACTCCAATTAACTATTGTGAGTTTCGAATAATATTGCAGAACTGTAAAGGCATTAACACTAAGTTGGGAAAATAGAAACAAATATGGTTGTTTAAACTGTGAAGTTTCAACTAAGTCAAAAGGGAAGTTAAGGGTTTCGACAATAACAACAAGTTTATTTTTAATTAAATTTAGAATGAGGGACATTAATTCTCAATCTAAAGTATCCTCCATGGTAAACTAAAACAAGGTAGTATTTGTCTAAAGTAAAGTTCTATAGCAAATTAAATCCACCATTTATATGCGTTGAGTTCTAAACCCTTTCGAAGAGAATTGGGCTTTCGAAGAGATGCACTGTGTAGCCATTAGATTAATCCCCTCAAGATGACTTCTTTGAAAGGTGTTAGAATACATCGAAACATACTATAGCTTTCGAAAATGTTCATCTCATGACAACAACAACAATCCCTTCGAAAGAATCCATTTAAAGTAGATACTTGACTTCCTTTTAACTCCTTCGAAAGGGGTTAGAAAATGAAGTGGAGTTAGCCGCATTAACCCCTTTCGAAAGGGTTGGAAAATTAAGTTGTAATATTATTACATTGATGTACATGAGTCGGCCTTCTCTTCAAAGTTACTAGAAGGGAATTCCTTCCCGATTCATTGTCAACTCAAAACTTCTTAGGAGCTGACAACAATATTGGTTTGAACTTGAATTCGCATCCAACAACAACGAAAACAGTAATTTTAGCAAATTCAAGCTCGGACCATAATTGGCTCCATAGATTAATCAAAATCGAAAAAAAATTCTCTCCAACTAATTAGAATTGAGCGTAATAGAAATCGAACCTGAATTCGCATACAATAATGGAAAATAACCCCAAAGTTAACGAATTCAAGTTCAAACCCAAAATTGATATCATAGACTAATCGAAATCAACATAAAAATGAATTTAAAGGTCATTTATATGAACGATGAACTCAATTCAATTTCAAAAAATTGGAACAGTGACGCAAATTAACCCAAAAAAATTAGAATTACAATTAAATATGAACAATAGATGCATACCTTAAATTTGAACTTGTGTCTGTTGAAATTAGGAATTTAATAAGAAATTAGGAATTCTGATTTTACTGTGAGTTTTTTAATTGCAGGTAAATGAAAAAGAGGAAGAAGGAAGCATGATTTATAAGAAAAGCAAATGCGAAGGACAAACTATTTGATCAAATTTAAATGAACAGCTAAGATCCATGTGAGTATATGAAAAGGCGGGAAATTTCTATACTGATATAAAGGAAGGGTATCGAAACAGTTGACTTGAAAGTCAGCATCCCTTCACTAAGGGGGGGCAAGTGTTATCATCAAAAAACCACTCCAACTTGATCGAAACCTTGAAGAATACAAAAGGAGGATCCATAAGGAATTATAGTAATAGCAAGACCTTTCAAAAGAGTCGAAGGGATGCTTTTGCAAAAATTGGATGAGTAATGCACTTGCAAAGAGGTTGAAAGGGGAATAGGGGCACCCAACCGCTTTAGTTAATTACCTTTCGAAATGGTTGCTTCTGTATGCATAGAGTTGTTTGGAATGTGTTAAAGGCGCCTTTCGAAGGCAATAGATTACAAGCTTCCGCATGTGCACCATAACTTTCGAAATAGTGGGTTTTGACATCATTTGCCTTCTGCAGGGGAACATTTGTCCAAAACTACCCCTTTGAAAGTATAGATAAGCCTTTCGTATCGGTTGAAACTATATACAATTATAAAGGAAAGCGTACATGAGTTCAATATGGCCTCCTCAAACACCAAAGGATGGGGTTTCTGCATCAATCAACAAGAATGCATTCGAAAGCCACCTTCCACATTCAAGCCTTCTACCATACTCCAACTCATTCGAAGCCCAAAAGATATACCTTTCGATGGTATCGAAAGCCCACATCCTTACTTGCTTGCAATAGCGCATCAACAACAAAGTGAGGGCGCATCTATACCTTTTGACGAAGTCGAAAGCACTCAAGTTCTATTTAGAAGTGAAGTTAGAAGGGCGCCTTGAATTTAATAGCAGCGAAAGCACATCATGGCACCCTTTTGACTAAGTTGAAGGACTGATTCGAAAGGGTCCAATCCGCACCTATAAATAAGACTCTAGGGGTGTTGTTTTGGGGATCCGATTTCATTCACTTAACATTTGTTCATTCTTAAATTTGTTAACCCTAATTCTGATTGGGGATTTTACGTCTTTGTAATAGTTAGGTTTCTGGAATTCAAGAAAATTATTATCAAAGGAAGTATACGGCGTTTCTGAATATATTGAACGATCTGTGACTTCACTATGTTTCTTGCTATAGTTTACTTGCATTAGTGTCAATTGAAAGGTTACCTTTCGAAGGAGTAGAAACCTAGTGGTTCAATTAAAAACCTTAGATCTGGTAGGTCCCAACCTTAAGTCGCTTCAACCACCTCGAAAGGGGGTTTCAAAGGGTTCTAAATCATCGCAACTAGTTTGAAAGGAGGTTTCGAAGGAGTTCTAACCGTCCCAACCATTTTGAAAGGTCCTTTCGAAAGAGTTCTGGACTACTTTTACGGAATCGATAGGTGCTTTCATAGGGGCTAGTCTCACTTTTCTACTCTGGGGTGTTGGCATGTTTTCTTGTTAACACCTAATTTACTTAGCCAAAGCTACAACTAGATGGTTTCAGAGATTTAGCTCTGGTAAGGTCCGTTCCTCGCAATAGCTACCTATTGATTTTCTAAGATAGTTCAATTCGGGAAGAGAAACTTCACCTGATGTATACACGATGTCCTACCTTAAGCAAGGCGAGAACGAAATTCTACGCAACTTTATTAAGCCTTTAAAGTTCGAGGCTCTCAGGATTGGAGTAAGTGATGAAGGAGAATTAATGATGGCGACCCATGCCGAGATCGGAAAGGGGACCTTAATATGGTATAAGAATAGTCGAAAGTCAAGCCACAGCATGAAGGCTTTCTATGAAAGACTCAGTGGCTACATCAGGATAGAAGAAGCCGGTTCCATCGCACAGATTCAGAAGTCTTCTTCCCTCGGCTATGATAAGAAAAATGGGCAGAAGGATATCACCCATCGGTAAAGAGACAAAAGGAAGTTAACTTCGTAGCAGAAACCCCACTCACTTACACTCCTAATCAGATATATGAGATGACCATGGCTGGACTTGCTTATAACTTGCCCAACAAAGGGAAGAAACCAGAGCAAAAATGAGGTGGGGAATACTACCACTTCCACCGATCTAATGGCCATCATATCGACAACTGCCAACATCTGAAGAACAAAATAGAAAGGCTGATCGAGAAAGGATACCAAGGAAACTTTTAGAAGAATAATAACAAAGGCGGAATGGGAGATTTGACTCCTGACCCAAATGAAAATCAAGTTGGGAACCCCTCTAACCTGATAGCATCAATCCATGGTGGGCTACATCCTGCAAGTATGAGCAAGAAGGCATAAGAGAGGTATGTGCAAGAGGCGAGGGTCCAGCAGAAGTCAATCTTCCATATCAAATAAAAGCCTATTCCCAAGATAATGTTCACAGCAGTTGACACGGAAGGAATTTTTTTACCTCACCAAGACCCACTCATCATTACATTACAAATATCAAACTGCACTATGTAGAAAGTTTTCGTTGACTCTGGGAGCTCATTCAATGTCATCTTCAAATCTGCATACAATCAAAAAAGACTTCCACCAGAATCCTAAACTAAGTCCTAAATCGATTTTTAGCTTCAATAACATTGCCATCGTCCCAATAGGATCTGCATGCTTGCTCATTACTGCTAGAATTGCCCCACTGCACAAGTCATTCTATGCCAACTTCTTAGTCATTGACCAACCCTCACTGTACAATGCCTTCCTAGGAAGACCTGCTTTGATAGACATGGGAGCTATCATGTCCCAGAAAGATATTCTTATAAAGTTCAACACTCCTACAGGAATAGCATCAATAAGAGGTAAGAAAGTTTTACTAGAGAGTTATATAATGTAAACCTTGCTTCTAACAATAAAATTATTCGAAATTATTCTGGTATCTCTTCTAACATCAAATATGACAATAAAATCAAGGAAGGCGAACCAGTTCATAAAACTATGCCCATACTAAGTGACCAAACTAGCGTAGAAACCGGTAACCCTATGCTACCGAAATCAGCAGAAAAGGAAAAGAGAACATATACGCACATGATCAACACTGATGAGTATAATTCAGTTTATGCACGTATTTCTCCAAAGAAGCCAGAAACAGGCATCCTCGGTAATTCACCACTGGAGGAGGGAACATAAAGTGAAATAGACCCAAGATTAGGGGCATCAAAAGATGAGCTAGTGGCGGTAGATAATCTCAAAGATATACAGATAGATCTAGAAGACCCCACGAATATTCTCAAAATCGAAAAGAACCTCGGTGCATATGCCTGTATTGAGCTGATAGACTTTCTAAAAAAATCAACAGATGTATTCGCCTGGACACACTCAGAGATGATAGGAATAGATCCAGCCATAATATGTCATGCACTTAACATTGACCCGGATGCCCATCTGGTCAAACAAAAGTGCAGAACTCTGGACCAGGAAGGGTACATCGCTCTGCATGAGGAAGTTAAGAAGTTAAGGAGAATGAATTTATTAGGTAAATATACTACCCGAAATGGATTGCCAACTCAGTATTTGTAAGGAAGCCCAAATGAGAAATGGAGAACTTGATTAGACTTCATCAACCTCGACAAAGCTGGCCCAAAGGACAGTTTTTCCTTGCCCATAATTGATAGATAGTAGACGGAACCAGTGGGCATGAACTGCTCTCATTCATGGATGCATATTCAGAATCAGGGTACAATCAAATAGCCATGATTGAGCCAGATCAGGAGTATACTAGTTTCATAACAGATAAAGGGTTACACTACTACAAAGTCATGCTATTCGAGCTCAAGAACGTAGGGGTAACCTACCAAAGGTTGGTTAACATGATGTTCGCAGAACAAATTGAAAAAAACATTAAAGTATATATTGACAACATGCTGGTCAAGTCCAAGGTAGCATCAAGCCACGTCCGAGACTTAGAGCAGACATTTGGTGTCCTAAGGCAATACAATATAAAGTCGAACCCATTGAAGTGCACCTTCACCATCTATTCAGGCAATTTCCTAGGATATATAGTAAGCACACGTGGCATTGAAGCGAATCCTGAGAAGATTGAGGCATAAGAGGAATGGGAATCCCAAAGAAGCCAAAGGATCTGATGAGTCTAAATGGCAGGGAAGTAGCACTAAGTAGATTATATCTAAAGCAAAAGACAAGTGCATCCCATTCTTCGACCAAATGAAGAAAGGGAGAAACTTTGAATGGATTGAGGAACACAAAGCTGCATTTCAAAACCTAAAAGATCATTTGGTCAGTACTCCTATATTATCAAAACCGGTGATAGTTAAGGACCTATACATTTATTTAGAAGTAACTGATAAAGCGGTTAGTGCTGCAGTGATACGAGAAGACAAAGGGACCCAAGACCCATCTACTTCACAAGAAAGCAGCTATCAGGGGCAAAGCTAAACTGCTCGGTCATTAGAAAACTGGCATACAACCTACTCCTTACACTAAGAAAGCTGCGGCCCTATTTCCAGGAATATCCCATCAAAGTCCTCACAGACAAACTCCTAAGGAAGATACTATAGAAGCCAGAGACATCAGGCTGTCTATTGAAATGGGTGATGGGGCTTAGTCGATATGACATCATCTATTGTCCTAGGAAGGCAATCAAAGGCCAGGCGCTTGCAGATTTCATTGTAGAGTGCATGTTACAACCCTGACTTTGAGTAAATTAAATAAAATAAATAATGATTTAATTTGAAATTTTTAAATCATTTGTTTGGAATTTATAATATTTTAATAACTTTTTTTTGGAATGATTAATTCTAAAAATTTGTGGAATAGAGAGATTAGAATTTATATATATATTTATTTGAAAATAATTGGAATTAGAATTTTGGACAAGGATATTTAATTAGCTGGATCTTGAATTTTAAATAAAACATTATTCTAGAGTTTAAAATTATATTAATTGAAAAATCTTTATTGAAGTTTAATAGTGTTCATGGGAAGATTTGATTAGTTGGGCTATGATTATATTTTATAAAGCCTTATGAATGTTAGCATTCATTGGTGTAATTTAGTAATTAATTTTATTTGAAGAGAATTATATTTAAGCCCAAAGCCCAATTGAAATAAAAAGAGAATGAGAAACATAATAACGATTTTGCAGTACGTTTTCTTATTCCTATCTCATTTCTAAAATTACAGTAAAACTTCATAAACTTAGTTTTTCCCTAAAATCCAAAACCTAGAAATCAAATCCCTCAATTTAGTTTGATTCTTTTGCAAAGTTAGATCTTTTCAAAATTAATAATTTCAGGCTTGTTGAATCCTAGAGTGAGCCACTATTTGGGGTTTATACCGCTTATTGCTAAAAGGAAGGTGAGCTAATCCCTCACAAAACCTATCTCTAATTGGTCGTATGTTGGAATTATTGGGCGTTGTGATTTTGTTTGGTTGATTTTTTTTTATGAAATGATTGTCTGTATGTTTTACTGTAAACTGAGTTTAGAAACCCTATAGCTTGTGTTGCCTGTAGCTTAGAGATGGGTTGCACTTCTGCATTTTTAACTTTGAATTTGCACTGCCTTGCCGTGCTTCAATTTGTAGGGTACTTTTTATTATCTTGTCGTGCTGTTGCCTAGACTCTGTATGTTCTTGCTATGCATGTTGCCTATAAAATATGAAACGCACCATGTTTGTACTTTGTTATTATATTATTTTCTTGCAATTTTCTCACCTTGTTTCGTCCTTGTTGTATCTCAAAAGTAGGATATATGAATCACATAAATATAAACTACATAGAAAACGCACCTTGATGCTCATCAATTTCCATTTCGTCCCTTACCTGTTGACTTATTTCTTAAAAAGCTACAAGAGCACATGTCTCCAAGTACACGTCCCATCTATTTTATTGCCTTGCTTTATTTAGTTCATGTTGTGATTTCATTTTATGTTTCACTTTATGAAATTGTAGATAATAGTTTCGTCCTATATGCATATAATTCTTCTCTCTGAATAGTAACAGTAATATATATTTGGCCTTGTACAAAAGGATTTCGTGATATATGTTCAATATTTTCCTATATGTTGCATTCAAAACAAGGTTATACACTCCATATTGTTTCCAAATTGCACACGCACTGCTATTGTTCCATTTTTGTTCTGACGTTCGAAATTCACTTAGTTCTTGTTGTTTCATTTTTTGTTTTGTTGTACGTTCCAGCGTTTGATTGCTTGGAATTTTTTTTGGACATTTTCCAATGGCTAATTTTAAGAATTAAAATACTAATTTAATGGATTCAAATTGATTTGAGTTTTCGGTGTTCTTTTATTTAATAATCATTTGTGTGTGTATTAAAAAAAAGTAAAATTATAAGAGAATGAGCATTATAAACTATAGATTTCATATTTATTTCCAACCAATTTAAATTCTCCTTTATAAATGATTTTTAACAAGCTAGTTTCATGATTTTCTAATATGACTTCTTATTATTCAAAATAAATTAAAAAAATGTATTTTAGGACTTTATACAATTTTTGGACTTTCTTGTGTTACCTTGGATTAAAAAAAATATTTTGAGAACCTTAATTCTATAATTTGAGAAATACTAATAATCGATATAGTGTTGTCGATTGGTTTAAATGCTTTCGAACAACACTTTATTGATTATGGTATAACTCATTGAATAGAATGTTTGAGTGGAATTTACTAACTCATTAGCGAATACATGAATTTCACCGGGTAGTATGGGATGCTTGGGTTAAATTCTTGTGATTGAATTGGGAAAGTACTTAACACTTTAGAGTTGTATTCTCTTCTGCTGTGCGACAAGTGATTGCTAGATCCTTAAGAGAATATGGTTCAGGTTTTCCAATGGTATCAGTAATAAGTGATAATTACTAGCTTTTAGTAAATACTTGAATTTCACCATACGGTATGGGACGTGTTGGATAAATTCTAGTGATTACTATAGGCGGTAGTATTTGGCACTTTAGAGTTTACTCTCTTTTGGTGTGTGGCAAGTGGCTGCTAGATCCTTAAGAAGTTACTCTTGGATTTATTTTCAAGTGTAATAATCTAAAATAAATCTGAAAGATTCGGTCATGGCTTCTATCCTAGAGATCGTCCTGTGATCCTGTGATTCCCGTCCTGTGTACGATCCCCGATATCGGATCGGTTCGTGTGATACCAAATTGTTTGTTTGTTTGCTACGGTTCTGTGTACGATCGTTACGATCGTTTTGAGTAAGATCTCTTGGATTCTGGATATTTGGATTCTGTGACTATTGTGTGTTTGTGAAATTAATATATATTCTTGTGTTTTGTGTTAGTGAAATAAAGATGTGTTCTTGTGTCTTGTGATGGATGTTGAGTTGATTCTGTTATTTTATGTTTAATAGCTAATATGCGTCCGTGACTTAAATGAAATCATGTGCCTTGTGATGAACTCTAAGTTAAATTAATTCCCATTACTTGTTATATCCTGGACATCTGAATTTAGTTATATATTGTTTGTTCTTGTGTTATATTCTATTCTTACCTTATTGGATATTTAGAGATAGTCTGACCCGGGTGTTATTTTGCTCTGGTCAGGCCGAGACTTTTCAGGTTACAGGCAAAGTTGACCTTTGGATTTTTGGGCTAGCAAGGAGATAAACACCTTTGACTTTTTAGTTTATCTCATTTAGGAAATTTGTGAATATGTTTATAAGATGTACAATTGAGATTAAAGAATTATAAAACTGTATAACAATCGAGTTTAGTATTCCACTTTGTATACTCAAAATTTGTATATGAAAATTTTGAGATTTATTCCGCTGTGATCTGCGACTGTTATTTATATGTTGTTTTGATTCTGAGAAATCGGTGTGTCTATTACTTTGTATTAATATTGTACACATCAAATTCAGTTCAGATATTAAGTGAAAAATTGTAAATGACGTGTCAATGTTAGTATAAAGATAAATTCACATTCGATCGCCCTTAACAAGCCGTATTCTCCGGATTAGCAGACGATATTAATTGTAATATTCTTTGCTAATCTGGGTATCGCAGTGGGGTCGTTATAGTGCACCTTACCAGTTGAACCCCAATCAGAAGAAGAAGAAAATATGCCACATGTAGGATCGAATCAACCCTAGAGGGGGTGAATAGGGTTTATTAAAAGTTCATAAAATAATAAAAATTGCAGCACAAATAATAACAAAGTAAATGCAGAAATAAAAGCGACACACAAGTTTACTTAGCTTAGGTAAAACCTTCCTACTGCTGCCCTAAGGTTTCTACTATGAATTAAACAACCTGACACTTACAGACCCTGTAACTCGTGACCCTCGCTAACTTAATTGTTCTAACCCTACGCTCAAAACTCTACCAAAACTCAACCTCGAATTGCGAATTCTCAAACTACATCCCATAGTTCGTACCCAATAAAAATTAGAGTTTTACAAAGTTTAAAAACAAATAACAAACAATTTAAATGAAAAGAAACCCTAAATATAAATAACTTAAGCCCAAACAAATTAAATAAAAAGACTTGGCCCGATTGAATTTAAAATAATTCGTTCTCTTACTTTGTTTTCCTCTTCAGCCCATATCTATTTTCGTTCAAGCTGAAATCCTCTTTTGTCTTTATTCTATAATTAGGGTCCGCCGCTTTGCAATTTGATACTTTGAATCGCTCCTTTACTTCTTCGTTGATTGCGTTCTTTGGCTTGCTGGCGACCGATGGTTGCATATGCTTCCTCGTCAAGTGTTCTTCGATTGATATTTGGTATGATTTCTGCCCCTTTCGATTTTGTATCATTCTCGACTTGGTTTGCCGAAGATGAATTGGATGACATTTATAGGGTTTGATTTGGAAATCGAATCCATTATTTTGGAGTTGAAATTTTCAACCTTGACTTTGTTTTTTAAATTTCGTTTGTTGATCTCTAATTGAACGCCTTTGATGCATTCTAACCATTTCATAGTTGATATATATATATTCGAATATATTTTAAACTATCGATTGATTTTCTTTTTCTTTCTTCACATGCATATACTATTTTGACTCTGGTTGAATATATTGATTTTGCTAGTATGCTATTTAATAAAAAAATGCAATTGCTACAAAAAAAATTCTCTTGGTCCTGGCTCGATTACTTCTTAGTTTCTTGTGTGCACGGAGTTCTACTATTGTATTCGTATATGTGCCTGAGTGCATCTGACCCTCTGTGTGTACTTCATTGTTGTTGTGCGCATCTCTGAGTTCGTTGTGTGAACTGCACTTTCCCTTGTACTTGTTGAACTGTCCACTTTGATAATTGTTTCTTATTTGTATTTACTGGAGATATGCTACCTATGTCATCCTCTGCACCATTGTGTTTGCTGCACCACCTGCGTTAGTGTTTCCTGGTTCCCTCTTATGTGGGTGCATGTACCCTCTTGTTTCTGGTTTTAGTTGATATGCTTGTGCACTTTGTTTCAGTTTGTTTTGCTGGTGCACTTGTTACCTGCATCCTTCTTTGTGCCTGTTAACTATTGTTTCATTGTGATTGCACTTCATTTTTGGTGCATTCTTGCTTTTAAGTGCATGTACATGTTGATATTTGTATTCTTGTGTATTTCTTATTGTGTTCTGAGTTCTTATTTCCGGTGCATAGTTGAGTGTTGTCTTAGTTTGACCTTGTTTCTATACCATTATGTACCATATTATATGCTTCATGTGTGAATTTTCTTTTGTTTAGTGTAAATGTGCCTTGTTGTATTGTTGCTTGAAACTGACTGTTCAAGCTTGTGTTGGTGCATCAGTTTGTTTATGTTTTGTTGGTTCGAGCATCCTTATGCTTAAGTGCATTTGCCTTGAATTTGAATTTGTGCAAATAGCATGTACAGTGATACACTATGCATGTCATATGTTATTCGTGCTCATTAGTTTTTTATTCCAGTTTAAAATATGAAAAAAATAACCTAAATAACTGAGGCAACATTATATTTAATCGCATTCTTATTTTTGTAATTTCAGTTTGTTTCTTTTTGCTTTTTACCACATTGTTGTTTATTTGACAGGTAAAGTAGAAGACTCGAAAAGCAATTGGAGCCAGAGGATAAAAAATCATATTCGAGTGTGTATGAGTGAGTGAAGTGATTGTATTGGAGAGTGAGAAATAGGGTTGTATTTGAAAATGTAAAATAATATTGTATATGAATGTTGTAAAATATGGTGGAAGAAATATTTTAAATGTGTACTATTTGAATTTGAATTGAAATAAAATATTTTTTTGAATGAGATTGTAATTTGTTTATTTCAATCTATGATGATGCAATAGCACTATAACAAACACATTTAAATATATATATATATATATATATATGTTTATTATCATAAAATAAAAATCATAAACTATTGTATTATACACCGTAGTTCTGGCAATTGTTTTTAGATGGAGCATCACATGAATAGAATGTAAAAATTGGGTACATAAAGATTACTCTAGATGGACAAAAGTTGTATAGAGCAGTGCAGCTTGGTTTCAAAGCAAACAACAATGTAGTAGAATATGAGGCTCTCCTCACGGGCCTAGGGATGGCCCAGGTGATGAAGATAACCCACATTTAAATTCACAATGATTCCCAACTATTTGTGAACCAAGTGCTATGCAATTACCAAGCAAAGGAACCAACCTTAGCCAAATACGCGGAACTGTCTAAAGAGTTGCAAGAGTAGTTCGAACAATTTGGGATATAACAAATTCCACATGAAAACAACTCATCCGCCGACTCCTTAGCAAACTTTCTAGTACCAAAGTGTCTAGTGAAATGAAGGCAGTAAAATTGGGCATTTAGCAGAGACAAGTGTAACGAAATCAAATAAAATACTAGTCTTTACTCAAGCCCAGCGGGCCAGCATTCAAGGGACTCGAGATCAGGAAATAGCGGAGAACAAGAAGCAACCCTTAGTTGAACCTTCGCCTCAACAAACCAAGGAGAATAACTGAATGACTCCCATCAAGCAATTTATTCTAAATGGAAAGAACCAGAACGAAAACCAAAAAATAAGATACCAAGCTCTGTACTACCCCTTCTTTGATGGCACATTATATAAGAGAGGATATTCAACCCCTTATCTTAGATGTGTTTCCAAAGAAGAGGGTGCATGTGTTATAAGACAAGTACATGACGGCCAATGCGGAGATCACTCAAGGGGAAAGAAATTAGCAAAGAAAGTATTAAGGCATAGTTATTATTAGCCTACGGCGCTTCAGGACGTAAAATAATTTGTAAGGAGGTGTGACCGATGTCAACGATTTGCAAGCATCCTTAGATAGCCATCCCATGAGCTCATCCCACTTGCAATCCCATGGCCATTCGATATATGGCGCATAGATCTGATAGGACCACTTCCAATGTCAAAGGAAGGAGCTAAATATGCCATAGAGGCAATAAACTACTTCACTAAGTGGGTAAAGCAGAACCCTTGGCCATGATCACTGTGAAGAAGATAGTCACTTTCGTGGTAAGGAATATAATCACTGGATTGGGGATTCCCCATAAGATCATTTTCGATAATGTCACTTGGTTCGAAAGTAATGAGCTTACTGAGTTTTGTGAGAAGAAGGACATAATAAAAAGTTTTCCTTCAGTTGCTGACCCGCATGCAAATGGGCACGTAGAAGCTGCAAACAAAACCATCAAGAAGCTACTAAAGGAAAGGGTATAGAAAGCTAAAGGAAAGTGGGCAGAAGAACTATCTTTAGTACTATGGGCTTACTGAACTTCAACCAGATCCCCAACTGGCAATACCTCATTTTTGCTAACCTATGGATATGAGGCCATGCTTTCTGTCAAGTAGAGATCCCATCATATAGAAGAATATTGTACATGGTTGAAAAGAATAATAAATTGAAGGAAGCTGCCTTAGACCTCATTCAGGAAGGAAGGGATGAAGTAGCAGTGCCTTAGACCTCGTTCAAGAAATAAGGGATGAAGTAGTGGTAGTATAGGCTGCATATCGACAAAGGATGGCAAAAATTTATAATGCCAGGCTGAAAGCTAGAAACTTTTGTAAAGGGGACTTGGTATTGTGAAGAGTACTGGCCAACACAAAGCGTCCAACAGATGGAGCATATGGTCCAAATTGGGAAGGCCTATTAGTCATAGCAGTGGTATTGGCGAATGAGGTATATCAACTATCAAGACCTGATGGCAACCTAGTTCCAAGGACTTGGAACTCAAAGCACCTCAAACTAACTTTGTATGACCTATATTGCTTATGTAATGTACATTGTAATTACTATTATAAAGTAATAATACAATGAACTTGACGTAGGGATATTAGACGGTCCGAACCAGTATAAATTTTTCCTGTTGATATTCTTTGACATAGCTAAATAATTAAGCTGGATGTAAGGATATTATACTGCCCAAAGCAGTTATCAAAACGGAGCCGCTAACAACGTAGCTCGGCTTCTTCAGCCAACTAACTGGATATAAGGATATTGGGTGGCCTAAATTAGTATAAAATCCTCTCTACACCGATGTCATTAACATAGCACACCGGACGCTCAGATACCAGACTGTCGGAACCAGTACAAAACACCATGCGCATTATTTAAAAGGCAGCAAACACACGACCTGGCTTTACAGTCAAAATTTAGTCCTTCCCCAAGTCATGAGGAAGACCGTGCCAAGCGCACGAACAAATAACTTTTCATAACCCACCGCTGTCGCTTGACAACGCAGCATACGAATGCCAATGGCAATCTTAGAAATGAGAATGGTGATGCTAAACTAAAAGAAAATGAAGTTTCATAGCATACCTCCATCGTTTAACAGTTGTATTAACAACACAACATATGAACGTCAACGGTAATCTCAGAAATGAGAACGACAATGCTAAACTAAAATTAACAATTGCTTGTAGGTCACCATCGTCGCTTGATAGTCGTACCGACCACACAGCATATAAAAAAAACAGCCTGTCCCTAAACAGCGGGGCTGACCGCGTCAAATGCACGGTAAAGATTACATGAAAGACAACATCCAGAAAGCAGCTTATAAGATGCAAAGACCAGAAAAAAGCAGAGACAAGTCCACATCAACCTGCGATCGATGTTACACCCGTATTTCTCAAGCTAAATTAAAGGAAGGGATAGAGTTGAAAGTGCTTCCCCCACAATAAAAGTTAAGACGAATTGAGAAGTGATTGAATCCAACTAGTACTGCAAAAAAAGCCGGTTTGCAGTCACTATACTCGATCTGACCAAAAGAATTATAGCCAAAAGGCAGGAAGCCACAACAGAACAAAATACCGGGCTCATCATACGAGCCATAAAGATGCCAGATCTGGGCCCATCTCCTGGTTTTAATGTTACATTATGATACTAAAACCAAGATCTGATATAGTCGCTAGAAACAGACGATGAAGTATTGCGCCTGCAAGCCATAATAAATGAATGATTGAACTGCGGTGCCAATATTCCTAGAACTCATACTTCGTTAACGTCCTCAAGATAGCTCTACACTGCACATACTAAGGGCTACCTAAGCAGAATCACACGGGGTCAAAAGCATCCCAAATGGCTACACACAGGGCCACTTAAGCAATGCCCCACCGCAGATCCACACTTAACAGTAAAATAGCAAAGATATGAGATCACCTTTATCAATAACCCATGCAATAAGGGCAATCCAAATCTCAGTTAGTTTAAATCACAGATCACGTTCGTACATATATCGACCAACTCCTAAGGTAGGAAAATCATGCACCCTGAAGCCCAGAGCAGCTTAGAACGATCGCACCTGGGTATCAGACAAACACCGCTTCATCATGCCAATTTCACACACCAATCAACATAGCCTCACTCTAAATGTACCAACAGCACCCTTAAAAACCAACAAGTAACTCTTATTATCCTCCTAAGAACCTGCATACAAGGCCAATTCAAATTTGAGTTCTCCCGCCATGATTTCAAATATTCCCGCAACGATTTTTTAAACTTCCCGCTAAAAACAAGTCAGTAATGCAGGTATATCAAACAAACAATACAGATAGACGACACCTGGCAGGATCCAAGGACTAAAACACAACGGTAAGAGATGGATTGTGGCGATCTATGTACGCCATCATACTATGAATAGAAAGTGCATTGTAGCAAGAAATGGACTTTTACCTTTTCCACTTACTGATGCTTTTAAGGTTTTATTGTACTCTTAGCCATGAAATCCTGTACTAGAAAATATAAAGGAAGAAAGATTTCTTCGTTGGACGTAGGATTTCTTAACATCCGAACCACGTAAATTCCTTGTGTCCTTTACTATTTCTGCATTTCATTATTTACATACTTAGTTTTCAGCACCAGATCTTACCTTTTCTGTACTAGAATTAAATACTAGTTGGATTTGACATTTTAACAAATAGTTAAAGATCAACTACCTAATTATATAAGCATCTAGCGATATAATTACTACTTAATGGCAAATTTAACACTACTTTGCTAATTCAAAATCATTAAGGTAATTAGTACGATAATTACTTCCTCTTTAATTGGAGTGTTGTAAGTAGAAAAATCTTACTAATATATATATATATATAAACCATGAAAAATATAAGTACTAATATATATATATATAACGATAAAATAATATTTTATTTATGTTTCAATATATGCATCTATATATCTGTAAATGTATTTATAATATATAAATATACGCATTAATTAATAAAATTAAAAAAAATCTTTATTATAAATTCCAAATCGTATGTACAGTACAATTTTTTTCATTATTTTAAAATATATTTTAATTGAATATTCATTCGAAGTTACATAAAATATGAATAAAAATTATTTTTTTAAAACATTTTAAAAATTATAAATTTATAGTAAATTATGAATGAAATTTTGAAGTTTGAAAACTTTTCACCTTTTTTCGTTTAAATTTTATTTTTAATTAATTTATTAATTTTCAACTGATTTGAATAATAATTTTTAAAAATAATAAAATTGATTTTTTAATTTTTTGTTTTTTGATCGAGAGCTTATCTGATGTTAAAATAATTTTATAAAATTTAAAAATTAATTTTCATAACTTATTTGATTTTATATGATTTATTTATGCAAGATATTGATTTAAATAATATTAAATAACAATAAATAATTATAAAAATTATTTTATTACAGTGCAAAATTACTATTACTATAAATTTATGCATATAACTTTATATGATCAATTTTAACTGTGGTATGATGTTGTAATTAAATATAAACCATATATGTATAATTAAATAATAATTATAATATCAAGTATATACATACATATAAACAAACTAACTTGTGCTAATATTAATACAAATCAGAATCATCACTTAACTAATAATAATAATATATGTGTACATAATAAAATATTATTTAAAAATTTATAAACTATAATTAGATAAAATCGTTCCTAATTACCAAAGCCTTGAAGTACACCTTGAAAGGATGTACTATCCCTTTTGAAACCTTTTCAAATTCGGTAGATTGCTAATCCTTGAACGGTTGACCTTATACTTTTGGATAGTAATCAAATATGGGTTGATTTGAACATGATATAATGGAGCACCTATGGTATATTTTTAGCCAATAATGGATGCAAGAAGAGCCAGCAAAAGATATCATCTAATTAGGGTTAGGGATGCTTAAATAGTGGTTAGAAGAGAGAAAAGAGTGGATCTTATCTCATAATAATTCTCCCTCAATCTAACCCATCCAAAATAAAGCCCCTTTATACCATAATCAAGCTTCCTATACCATGTGCTACCGAAATAACAAGCCCTATGATGGGCCATATACCCATTTAAGCCCATATAAAATATTATGCAATTAAATCAAATTAAATCGCTTATCGATATCATATATCAATTGATGTATTTATAACTAATATAAGTATATTTAATATTATTTATTTTCTAAATCATAATCAAATTTTATAATTAATATTTCATAAATATTAAGTAATTTAATTAATTTATACCAGTTATAAACTAATTAAATCGTATGGTCAAAGAGAATTCATCATTTTGCTTGTGTGACTCATCAGGTGTAAAATTTGGTCAAAGATTAATACCGAACTATTTGAATATTAATGTTCATATGTCACTTAGTAGGTGGTGTGACATTTTGGCCAAATTTATTGCTTGCATGGTTTCGGTAAAATCCAATTTTACTTTGTTAAGCGTTACCAGTTTGTGATTTTATTTGTAATCAATTCTCTTCGTCAAAAGTATATCACTTTGGACTTATGGAAATTGGTAATGGTTAAAATTCTAATATCGTCCACATTCAACTCTATAGTCTAAACACAAAGTTCATGGTTCAATAATAATAATTATTATTAATCGAACCGCTCTAGCCAGAGGCTTTAACTTTGAGTTGACTTGAATTGACCGTGATATATACTAACCCCATATAACCGAGGAGATGAAACCTCTCTTGAATAGTGCTTCTCTTCCAATACTTCCACTCGATCTAACTATAGTCACTTGATGGATGCAGTACCATGATTTGACTATAATCAAAGCAGAGCTTTCATATTGAAGATCCACAGTATTCTCAAGTTGAGAGAACTGTGTAAATCATTCAAATCGATATTTTCTATTTGACCTTAGTTATATTAACCAATAGAAAACTATCGAGTGAGTCATTTCATAGCTGTCCAATAACTATCAGTATGTAACCTCTATGTGTTCCCAACAATGATGAGTAATATACTGTCCAACATTTGGAGTGTGTTACGTACTCTGGTCTCAACGGATACATCGACATCCAGTCTCGATGCATCTTGACTAGGAACATTTAAAATGGTATATTTGTATTCACTGCGATAAATTACTCGCGTTGTACTACTATCACAAATTGTACATTTATAGATTTTCTATTAAATATACTTTTAGTTAAATTAATTAATTAATATAATATATTATACCAAGTATATAATAGAAAGAAAACACCTTTTATTTCGAACAAGATTGGTTATCGAGTTAGATATATGTAACAAATTACAATATTGCCCCTAAGGCATACCCTTAACTTTATCAATCTTCCACTTGCACTTGGGGTCGGTTATGGAACCTTATTCCAACTTCTCTAATCGGTTTTCTCAAAACTGATTGGGTCAGTCCTTTACTGAACGGGTATGCTATTATGTTTCAATTATCCACTATGTCAATCAACTCTCTCTGATGTTGATAAACTAACTTTATCATGTGGAACAATTCAAAGTATGTCACTTGACTTTCAGTGGGCTCTAAGTTATGTTATGAACTATACCGTGTCATTGTTATCATATAACAATGTTATAAGATTCTTAACATTTGGAATTACCGTTGGTTCAATTATAAATTTGTGCATTTATATTTATATACACTACTTATTATAGCACTATCCAAGGTGATGTACTTAGCCTTTTCATTGAATCAGCCATAGTCTTTCATTTGAAACATATCCAATTTAAAGATTTTTGAATTGATTTTATTATTGACATAACTTATGAAATTTTGAGTCCAAACACTCCTTCATAAGGAATTTGTTGTTTATGTAGACAATTCTCTACTATTTCAAAAATACATGAGAACACTCCAAACTATCATTTAGTGATATCAATTTAGATTTGATATCTGCTTCATGTATCTAGTACATAAAAAAATCACGATATCATAGACAATATAACATATACGATAATTCCTATTGCCAACGCATAAGGAGTCCATCTTATATGTTCTGTATTAAACATTTTAATAAGGTTTCGTTACATATCATTTGGGACATTCCTAGTATCTTTTTTACTTACTATAAAAGGCATCATTTATGCTAACCATAAAATCCACTTAAGAACAAAGGTATGAAAGAAGGCTTATAAAAGTGCCAGGCTCTACTAAAATTGAAGACATGGGTTTCGTCAAAGTTCAAAGAAGAGCGTTTCGAAGGCATTGAGATGGCTTTCAAAGGATTTGCAAGCACCAGGTGCCATTACAAATGATGAACAGGACAAAAGCTTTCGAAAAGAAGGAAAAAAGAAGGCAAGATTGCCCTTCCACATCATTAAGACCTTTCGATCCAGATGAATTCGCATATAAAAGAAAAGCAGGAGTAGGTTCGAAACACCTTTTGAAGGTATTGAACGAAAGCCTTGCGTACATGAACCAATTCCTTCGAAATAGAAGGTTTCTTAGCTGTCAGTCTACTACTTGAACAGGAGATTCCAATACACACCTTTTGAAAGCAAGAGCAAGCCTTTCGAAATGGTTGGAGCGTTTCGAAAGCATAATGAAAATCCACATGAAGGCCAAGAGTCCTTTCGCTAGGACCTAGTTGTCACTCTCTATTCCTTTCGAAGCAATATGAAAGCTAACTTGCAACAGTATAGCAAGACGGAACGAAGAGTACTTCGGCCACCCTTTCGACAAAGTCGAAAGCAATCTAGTAAAAAGCAAAGAAAAGGAGGCACTCAGACTTTAACAGGTGTTTGCAACCAAATTAACCACAAACACACGAGAATAGATTTGTGTAGCGAAGTAAATGAAGAAAATAAATGAAAACAGAGGAATATATCAAAACAACAAGCAAATCACAGCAGAAAACAAGAACAACAAGATTTATAGTGGTTCGGCATTGATTGCTTACGTCCTCTTTGAATATTCTCTTTATTGATTCACTTTAATCTTGATTACAATAAGAAACGGCAAGAGGTAAGATAATAATGGAGGAAGTTGATTACAATAAAAGTGTTATGTAACTAGCAGCATAAAGATCCTTAGAATGACCCCCTAAGGCTGTATTTATAGGTGAAGGTGACCACCAATCTATCTGGAACTTCGACAACATGACCTCCTCATCCATATGGGCCCACCACAGGGGGCGCTAGGCCCAAATCTCAATGGAGAGGGATCGGTACCGATCCCTCCATTTTTTCAATTTGGGGCAGCGATCCCTATGGTAGTTTCTCTTTGCCAGGATATAATGGTATCTGAAATATCATGACAATTGGATATGTGGAGTTCATGCATTTGCTCAATCTTGGATTCATTTCCATAAAAATATGGCTCCTGCCGAACCCTTCATTTGACGTCATGCCGACCCATACTTACATATCAACATTTCTCCCATGAGATTCATAATGCCGATCTCTATGGTTTCGTGTTGCATTGTCGATCCCTCCTGTCCTGTAAGACTATGTCAATCCATAATGCTTCAGAAAGTTATGCCAACCCCTATTATAACTCTGCATGCCGACCCCCGCTTACTTCGTTGCAATTTGTCGATCCCGCTAAAGACTTAACATACTGAACCCTATTATATGCTATCTATTCATATTCTTCGAACTTCATTACATGATGCTGATCCCTCCTGATCGCCCATAATGTTATATCGATCCTTATTCATCCACGTACATCCCTTAATCCAACATGTCGATCCCTCTGGTTCAACGAGTCTATGCCGAACCCTATACTACAATACACTCTGCCGACCCCTCCGAGAAACATCTATGCCAATCCAAGCACCATCAATTATGTTGATCCCTCCATTATCTCATCTATGTTGACTATCCACTCAAATAATCATGTCGATCCCTAGTGCTTCACCTTGCTATACTGATCCCTTGACTATCCAAACTATTTCCTATATTTCTAACACCTTATGTTGTCTGTCTATCAACTCCGTTCAATCTGCGCTTCGTATAACTATCCGAACTCTATTTCAGGATCCTATATCCATTGCTTCCTGGTCATCCTTCTTGACAGCGGATGAATCTGTCTTACGTAATCAGCCCAATATAGCTGGGTCAGGATACCGGGTAACACTTGCCCTTTAAAGTACGTCTTGTGAGTAACATGACGTGCTTTGAATCGAAAAAGGTCTGAATTGCCGGGAAGATGTCCATCCAGCTTCCTAACTGATTGCTATTCCTTTATGACTCTCAATGCATAAGTCCGATGTCGTATTCTGTTAGTATATATAAATCTGGTCATGAGGGACTTATAATCTTCCTATTGTTTGATCCAGTCACGAACTTGAAAGTTTCAGGTTTGATCGCAATCTCTGTTAATTTCAAAAAAACTGAACTTTTAAACTGTTCACGTGCATATTCACATACACGTTTCTATTGTTGGCTCCTGGACGTGTTCGAATGTTCATAGGTCATTGCCAATTTTTATAGTACTAGTATGTTCATGTCTGCAGTCGAACCTTTATGACAATGATCGTCACTTACATTCCAGTTGTCCATCATTTCTCCTTTTCCATTTTCTATTTTTTCTTATCCTTTTTTTTAAAAAAACTTTTGTGGAGGAATCGGCATTCTACATGTTGATCCCTTGCTAGGGACATATGAGTAGTGATCAACAGATCTCAGTGTCGACCCCTCCTCGTCTTTGACTGGGTCACCTCTCATAAGCGGCTCCTTCTCCAACATACTCATATATAAACGAACCCTCTTCCCTTCTTTCCTTACTTTACCATTTCATCTGCCCTTGCATAAATTTCTTGCTGAACCCAGGTTACAACAAACGTTTCTTGACAAACAAAAGTTCGTCTACTCTATACTCAAATCCACACATGAAATCAAGTACTTCCTCCAAGTCACCTCTCCCACATCTTCAATTCAAAGCCCCGAACACTTGCCTGTAGTTTAATTCGGTATACATAGGTACAAACTCCCTTTTAATCATGTAATTGAGTTATGAATCTTAAGCTTTGGTGAGTTCGAGCGTCATTTTAGTCTTCATAGGTTGCATTGGGATATGAGGGAAAGGAGAAGTAGAGGAAGGAGAAGGAGAAGGAAAAAGAAGAGGAGGGTTCGGCCAGAGTTTTCGAAGAGATGAAGAAATATTGAGTTGTGGGATTGTAAGGGAGAAACTTGGATAGGGATCGGTATTCCTTATCCTCGTATAGAGATTGGTATAGAGTGGTTTCGAAGAGGGGTCGGTAGGAATTAGCTATGAAGAGGGGTCGGTGTGGGTAGGTTTAGGAGAGGGTTCGGTAGGAAATTGTACTGTTGAGGGATCGGTAAGTTGTAGCGTTGATGAGGGATCGGTGTAGATGTCTTAAGTTGAGGGATCGGCGTAGTTGTCTTAAGTTGAGGGATCGGTGTTGTTCGGTCTGGAGTATGGATCGGTGTAAAATGGCTGGGGTAAGGGATCGACATAGAGTGAAGGGATTGGTACTAACACTAAAGACCAATCTAATCTAAGTCATTTGAGCACTTAACATCATATTGACTTGCCTGAATATAAGATGACAAAGGACAATGCGATTTGCATAATTGGACTGTCGAACTTAAGATTAAACGATCAAACTTTCGAACTTCTTAATTTGGACTAAGTAATAAATTTGCTAATAAACTTAGATAACAGTCATCGTAATTTAATATGTTGTTCCATTGATCCCAAAGCTTCCGTTGCCAATCAATTTGCTTGTCAACTGAGACGGTCAGCGATGATGGTCTCTCTAGAAAAAAATACAAGTATCGTCATTTTATTCTTGCCTTTCTGATTTCAAATTATTTATGCTTGTTTCACACTGCATTGCACTGCACTTGTTCACACTTGACACAAGGGGAACGGGTTTTTATTTATAATCTCGATTGTCTACTGAGTATTGCTGAAATAGATTTCAGACTCACGAAGCATTCAACAACACATCTTCTGATTCAGCGGCGAAACACATCGGTTCTGAAGCAAAATAAAATTCTGCCACTATTTCCAGAAGGCTTTCTCCAAGCCATCATGTGGAACAACCGAAAGCATCTAATCCACAAATTGGTCTCTTTTCCGATATTCCAATTCTTCCAACGGAAACCATCAGCCCTGCTCCTGATGCCGTTGAGGGTGCCATTGTCATGGATAACCTCGTCGATTCACAAGCTCCTCGAATCGGTGAAGCCGCTCTTCGTGGATTATGTTCCATCCATGGGATTCCGTTTGAGGATGTTTTAGTTCCTACGAGGCAAGATAGACCTCACTTGACCTCAGTCGGATATACAGCTTGCAACAAATTTATGTCTGGGCCAGATGTGTTCCACCTTTAAACTCCTTCGTCCGGGAGATGCTAAGGTATCTTGGAATCGCCCCTACTCAGTTGCATCCCAACAACTACGCTTTCATTCACGGGACCTTCCTCTTATTCATGAATGTGTTGTTCCGCCCGCCAACTCCCGAAGACATGAGATTTATCTACAACTTAAAAAGACGATCAGGAAGCCCTTCTTACATCTTCCTTGAACCTTCGCCGAACTATCAAGTCTTGACGGGTCCCTGGAACAAGCTTTCATTATCTAAGCACGAAGGGTTCTACATGCGATGTCCTCCCGGATTTGCAAGAAGATGGTTAGAACGATGTAAGTGCCACTTCCACTTTTCTTTTAAGTTTAATGATTCAATTCATAATTTCTCCTTTAAATATACTAACATCCGAAGCTCTTTCTGGTGTTTGTCCACGTCCCAAAGGCACTGAGTTTTCTAGTGTCGTTGCCGCCATCCGCACTACTCCCATTAAGGATCGGGATATTAAACTCCTTGTGACTGATGAACTGTTATCTTTATTTGGCCAGTTGAGAGACGGTTGTAGAACCGGACTCCTCAGATGCAAGGCAGTTCCAAAGATCATTGTTGAACTAAGAGAGGAAACAATCAACCCCGTCGTGTCCCCTGCTGAGGGGACCCGGGAAGATATAGAGGAGGGTAAAATCGAAGATTCTCAAGCTGACAGGCCGGGAGATGATGATGCAGGCCTTGGAAAAGCGTCGATGGTTGGACCGTCACAGGTCGGGCAGTTGCAAACACCTCCAAAGAGAGAGAAGAAGTTTGTGTACCGGCTACACAGGAGGAAAACTGTATCAGACCCGGAGTTCGTTATTACTCCTCTCGAAGAGGAATTATCTTCTCAGCGTTTGGAAAGCTCACTAAAAGGACTCTCCAAACTACAAATTCCAGAAGACTGTCTTATGACTTTCCGAATATAAATTTCGAAGGACTTAACTTTCCTACGAGAAGAGTGAAGGCATCCAACCTTCTAATAGAGGGGATAGCACACCTATGAGTAAAGCTACCATTATCGATCCCTTGGAGGGAACACTAGGACACTCAATATCACATGCACTCCACTACACACTTGTCATTGGTTTCTCATACGACAACTTCTAATATGCTTTTATTTGACGTTTATAGGTACAATGTCTCAATCACACGCCTTCGATTGCCTGCGAAGCTCTTCTTCTTATCATCGCCCAAGTCGGGACTCTGAGTTCTCACGACGTAGAGATAAAGATGAAAGACGTGACAAAGATTATTATCCGAGGGATTCTTCTTCCTCCTCTAAGTGGAAGTCTCAATTTCACACGTCTCATCATGACGAACATTCTAACCTTCCTGCTCATAGTGGAGAAAAATCTTCTTATCGCGGCGCTCATGCCGCCTCGCCTCACGAGTAACATTCTAGCTCTTCTACTTCAAGGCAGTCACGTGAGTGCCAACCCAGCAAGCATCCACTCACCACTTCTGATCCACTTCCGCTGGCCACTGCTCTTGACTCCTCTACAGCTGCAAAGTTGGCTGAACTTAAAGCCACTTTTCTAAAGATTTGCTTTGATGGACTCAAATTCCTCCTCTCTATACAAGTTATTCCTAGACATGCCAAAGAGTTCTCATTAACGTGCGTGAATGACGTATTCGTTCAGCACGAATTATTCACTCATTTGGTCGAGAAAGTTTCCGAAGTCTCCATAGAGCGTCATCGAAATCGATCGTCTCAAATTAGAGGCTATTCAGGAAAAAGATATAATCAAGCATCGGGATGCTGAGTTGCTTGAATACAAGATCCAACTTGTAGAAGCTGAAAAGAACGCAAAGGAGACATCAAAAGCAGTAAGTCGCCTGGAGACTTCTCACAAGAAGGAACTCGCCGCAGCGCTTCAATGCAGCGGCATGCTTGCTTTAGAAAAGAACTCCTTGCAAAAGGAGAAAGATGCTGCAGCTCGCCACGTTGAGGAGCTCGAAGAACTGTTAAAGAAAGAGAGAGAGAGGAGAAAATTGAGGCCCAAGAGGAGTCGTAGAAATACTGCGAAGAAGTAGTCGAGGCAAGGATATTGAAAACAAAACTCGATGAACAGTTTGCAAAAATCGAAGCTCTGAAGGATGAAGCCTGAAAAGAGGGCAGAAGAGAAGTGCTTGAACAAGACAACTCCCTGGTGGAGGCTGCCATCGAGTCCGGTAGGAACGAAATTAAGGAGTTGTTCGATCCACTAATTATCGAATATAACGCAAGGGTCCTGCTCCATCGTGACTTAAGCTTTCTTAGCGAGGGTTACCTCGAATCACTTGCCAAAGCTTGGGAATACATCATCAAGATAAAGAAAGAAGAATTGGGAGAAGCCGAATTCAACAAAGAAGAACTAGTGAGAGAAGTTATTCGAGGAAATGAGCCATCGGATTTGGCTGCCACTAAACTTCAATTTTTCAAAGCTCGTGCACCTGCCAAAGATGGAGAGGATATCGTTGAGTCTTCTGGAACTGATCCTAAGGGTCCCTCTCCTACTCAAGTAGTCGGTTCATCATCTTCTCATGATATGGAGCAAAATCTCGGATATGATTCGGACAAGCCTGGCTTCGGACCACAAATGCTATCTCCCATCTTCGAAGGAGGCACTCCGGCGATGATGGAAAGTCAACCGGATGCGGGTATCGTACTAAACTTCTTCGTACTCGAATAGTTCTTATTCTTTACGCGCAAAGGCCTTTAGCTGATGTCCATGTTTTGATAAAATTGTAGGTCTTCCAGGCCCTGATCAGATTCCCAAAAGTGGTGCTACTATAGGACAACATGAGATAGCGGTCGAGGACCCGGCTGCTGTTGAAGTTACGAGGCCCGATGCCCAAATCACCGGTGCTCTTGATGAAGACAAAACTAAAGATCCGCTCCCGGCCGATGACCCTGATGATGTGATAATTACTGGTGCTTCGGAGCATGCTGTTGAAAATAGCATGAAGTAGAGGATTGAGGAGGAGGAAAAGTTGAAGTGAGATGTTAAAGGAGAGCTCACCGAGGTGGAGGTCAAAGATCTTGATCTCGTACCATTGCAACTTATTCCACCGGGTGGGTCAATCCTTGGCGAAATCCCTCCTTCCATAAGCAATCTGACCAAGGGCGGCAAGGATCTCAAAAGAGAAACTTGAGCGGCTCCACCCCTAAAAAATCCAAATGGGAAAAAAAGTCAAAGAAGTAACTGTTACTTCAAATCATTGTATATAATTTGAATAATTATTTCTTTCCCTAATCGTAGGTGTACGGGTATGAATCCCGGTTTTTTGAAATAACCTGTACTGGAATTTGACACTTGTGAATAAAAGTTTTTTGTTTTCGATTAGACATCGCATGAATTGTTATTTTGATAGTTAAATGATTACTTCCCTTTCATAGTACTTGTAATTTTTTGATTGCAAATTCTGTTAACAATTCACCATCTCATCTCAAGGCCTCCTTGCGGTCATTACCTTAAGTCATAAAGAACATTAAGCCGGAGCTGTAGTGAGCGGTTATATTTAGCCTTTAGTAGCATGTATTCCTCCTGTCGATTTCAAGTTGGAGTTTGTGGAATAGAGAACGGTCGAAATTCACCTATCTATTAAGTTGTGTTTCTACTCCAGTCCGCACTCTGGGGACTTAAAGTTGTTTGGCGAGCGGTCGGTTCATGCTCGATTTATGTTCATGCTCCAGTCCACGCTCTAGGACTTAGAGTTATCTTGTGGGTGGTTGGATCACACCCGAATCATGTTTATACTCCAGTCCACGCTCCGGGGACTTAGAGTTGTCTCGTGGGTGGTGAGATCACACCCGAATCATGTTTATACTCCAGTTCGCGCTTCGGGGACTTAGAGTTGTCTCGTGGGTGGTCAGATCACACCCGAATCATGTTTATACTTCAGTCCATGCTCTAAGGACATAGAGTTGTCGATGGGCGGTCAGTCACACCCGAATCATGTTTATTCTCCAGTCCGCGCTCCAGGGACTTAGAGTTGTCGATAAGTGGATAGTGACACTCGAACTGTGTTTATACTCCAGTCTGCGCTCCAGGGACTTAGAGTTATCGATGGGCGGCCAGTCACATCTGAATTATGTTTATACTCCAGTCCGCACTCCGGGGACTTAGAGTTATCTCGTGGGTGATCGGATCATACCCGAATCATGTTTATACTCCAATCCGCGCTCCAGGGACTTAGAGTTATCTCGTGGGCGGTAGGATCATGCTCGTTTGATGTTTGCACTTCTTTTGGTCGCCTTGATTTCGTTTCAGTCCCATAGTCCGGGCAGGAAATTCTCTAATCTCTAGATTGCCAGCGGCATTTGTTACTTATTAAGTATCCCATCCTTTGAATCACCTACGAGAACTATTAATCGAGCAAATTAATGGAGCTCATCTTGTTTGATCCCTTCGGGGAGTAATACGATTAATCAATTTCGAACTCCGAGAACTTGTTCACACATATCGATATCAATCAATTTCATTATGTACTTAGCATATAATGCAACAACAATCATTCATGCAAAGGAAGTTTGAAACTTTATTCACCAAATGGAAAAGAATAAACTAATCTGCCTTATTACATATTTGAAAAATCAAATGCTAAAGCAAATACTAAAAGCAAATAGAAATGAAATGCAAAGGAAATGTTCTAAGTGAAATAGCGTCGTAAATACTCGTTATTCCACGCTCTTGGGAGTGTAATGCCATCAACAGTTGCTAGCTTGAAAGTTTCTTCTCCAAGCCTCTGTTCAATGACATACGGTCCTTCCCATGTCGGATTCATGTGGGACGGGGCCAGAAAAACCCGTTTCAGGATGAGATCTCCAACTTCAAAGGATCTTGATCACACTTTAGTGTTGTAATATCGGGCGACTCAATGTCGGTGTGTTACTTCCCTTAAATAGGCTACTTTGCGCTTCTCATCTATAAAGTCCAAAGATTCCAAGAAAGATCTTTGTTCGTTTTTGGGTCATAGTAAGTCACTCGATGAGAAGGGACTTTGAGTTCCACCAGGATAACAGCTTCAGATCCGTAAGCAAGAGCGAATGGAGTATGGCCAACTACGAACATATGAGTGGTTATGTAAGCCCAAAGTGTCATAGGAAATTCATCCACCCACTTGCCTCTAGCCTTCTCCAAACGCTTTTTTAGAATAGACTTGATAATTTTTTTACAACTTCAACCAGCCTATTTGCCTAAGGGTGAGCGACCGCTGCAAACCTCTTTTCAATACGATATCTCCAAGAAAATTCTTTAAATTTAGCACTATCGAACTGAGTCCCATTATCTGTTACGATAGTTCATGGAAGACCGAAATGACATATGATGTTTCGAACAAAGAAGTTGATCACTTTCTTAGTTGTGATCGTGGCTAACGGTTTCGCCTCGGCCCGTTTGGTGTAGAAATCAACCGCAACAATACTTACTTCGCACTACCCTTGGAGATCGGTAGAGAGCCTATGATATCAATACCTCACATAGCGAATGGATATGGACTGACCATTTGCATGATCTCTGTCGGCGGAGCTTTTAGGACTTTTGCATATATTTGGCACTTGTCACATCGTCTCACATAATCGGTAGTGTCCTGGTTTACGGTTGGCCAATAATACACATAACGGAGTATCTTCTTCGCCAGAGTTTGCCCCCCGCTGTGATCACCACACTTTCCCCCATGAACTTCTTTCATAACAAACTTTATCTCGTCATGAGCGATGCACCGGAGTAAAGGAACAGAAAAACCTTTTATGTACATATTTCCTTCTTGCATAATATACCGCGAAGCTTTGCGAAGGACTTGTCGCTTTTCATTCCTCCTTTCAGGCAAGATTCCAAGCAACAAATAGTCTTTAAATGGAGTCATCCATGATTCCATCTCGAATTCCACTTCTAATACTTGATCAATTTCAATCATATTTATACTTGGGGTGTGTAATATCTCGATTGGAACCAAGCCCATCTATTGCGCATCGCCCGTACTAGCGAACTTTGCCGATGAATCAGCTTCTCCGTTTTGCTCGCATAGGATACATGAAATGTCATAGTATTCAAATTCTGCCAACAAATCCTAAACTCGATCCCTTAGCCTGATAGTCTCCTCTAACTTGATACACAACCAGCTGCGAATCATAGAAGATTTCAAGAGACTTCACCCCGAGTTCTTTAGCAAGTTTAAGTCCAGCAATCAATGCTTCATACTCAGCCTCGTTGTTTGTAGCAGGAAAATCAAGCTTCAAAACATAGCAAATCAAACGGTTCTCAGGGGTTACAAGTACAATCCCAGCTCCGAAACAGTGATCATTAGATGCTCCATTAGTGTACAACTTCCATCGCACGGTAGGGTTTCTACTAATTTATGGAAGCTCGTCTTGCACGGTAAATTCTACTATAAAGTCTGCCAACGCTTTACCCTGGATAGCTCTTTGAGGTAGATATGTAATGTCGAACTAGCCGAGCTCAATATTCCATTTAAGCAACCTCCCAGACGTCTAGGGTCGTTGTAGGACCTGTCGTAACGGCTGGTCAGTGTAAATGTTAATCAGATGTGCTTGGAAGTATGGACGGAGTTTCCGTGATGCGATCAGCAAGCAGTACGCCAACTTATCTATCTTCGGATAGTTCCGTTTTGCTTCTGTCAATCGCTTACTGACATAATACACCGGCTCTGAATTCGATTCTCCTCGCAAATCAAGGCAGCACTTATGGCATATGCTGATATAGCCAAATAAATGTACAACTCCTCATGATCTACCGGCTTTGATAATAGGGGGTCTCTCCAAATGGTTCACCAGAGCTCGAAATGCATCTTCACAGTCCACGTCCATTCAAATTTTCTTTTTCCCTTCCTAACCAAATCAAAGACAGGAATGCATTTGTCAATTGCTCTGGAGCTAAATCGACTTAAAGCAGCAACCTTCCCATTTAAACTTTGCACTTGCTTAATGGTTCTTGGCGCTTGAATATCTCGGATAGCTTGAATCTTCTCTGGATTAACTTCAATTCCTAAAGCATTGACAATAAAGCTCAAGAACTTTCCTGATGCAACACCAAATGAACATTTCAAAGGATTGATTTTCATGTTATAAAATTGGAGGATGTCGAACATCTCTACCAAGTCTCGAATGTGGTCATTTGATTGTCGTGACTTCACGAGCATATCATCCACATAGACTTCCATTGTCCTCCCAATCTGGTCTTTAAACATCCAGTTAACTAAGCACTGATAGGTTGCTCCAGCGTTCTTCAATCCAAACGGCATCACCATGTAACAGTATAATCTAACATCCGTTACAAAGCTGGTGTGTTCCTGATCTGGGACATGCATCGGGATTTGGTTATACCTCGAGTACGCATCCATAAAAGACAACAATTCGTACCCTGCAGTCGAATCAACCAGCTGGTCAATCTTTGGAAGGGGAAAACTACCTTTAAGACACGCCTTGTTCAAGCCTGAATAGTCGATGCACGTTCTCCATTTCCCATCCGTCCTCTTCAACAGCACGGTATTAGATATCCATTCAGGATAGATGGCATCGCGAATAAACCCATTGACTTTCAGTTTATCCACTTCCTCTTTAAGAGCGACGGATCTCTCCGGACCCATGCCTAACCATTTCCGTTTTACTGGAACATACTTCAGATCAATGTTTAATGCATTGCTCGCAATAGAAGGCGAGATCCCACACATGTTAGAATGAGTTCAAGAAAATACATCCGAATACGCTCGAAGAAAATTAGCAAGTTCTCTCATCATTGAAGGGCTGAGCTACGATCCAATCTTCAAGACCCATGAGGGGTCGTCGTGGCTGACTGTTATATCAATCATCAGCTCAGCTGGTGCAGCCTTAGTCTCCTTGGGCTCCTCTTCGTCATCCCTTGGATCTATATCTCTATAGAACCGACGGATTTATCCATAAATTTTCCCTTCTCCTTACGCTAAGCTTCTCTTAATTCAGCCACATAACAGGCACGTCTGATCGCTTGATCACCATGCATCACTCCTACTCCATTATCGGTTGGAAATTTCAAAGTTAAACACCATGAGGCAAGAGCTGCCCGAAATTCAGCCAGGGCCGGTCCACCTAGAAAAATGTTGTACGGTGAGTCAACATCCAAAACAATGCACGGTAGGATCTGCATTCTCCTACGTTCACCTTCCCCCAATTCAACTGGCAACTTTACATAACCAACAACCTCAGTTGCCATATCATTGAAACCATGTGTACGAGCTTTAGATGGTTTCAAATCTTTAGCCTCCATTCTCATTTGATCATAAGCCTTCTTGAAAATATGTTCACCGAACTTCCATAATCAATTAAAATCCTTCTCACCAAGGCAGGACCAATCATGGCAGAAATGACCATCAGGTCAATTGTAGGAACCTCTACTTTATATGCATCTCTGCTTCTGAACACTATATCATCAGTCATCATACATTACTTCTTGGTCGGAGCTCCGCCCTCTGTATTTGAACAATACTCAAAATGCACATGCCTTATCGCGCTAGCATAGCACTCCATTTCCTACCATCTCCTATCCGCAGGATGCGATCCTTCAACTATTGTGTTTATCACTAATCTTCCTCCGGTTCGTGCAGGCTCCTCAGCCCTATGCTGAGCTTGTCCTCAATTAGGGTCATATGTCTCCTATCCGCCATCCTACGGAGTTTTCACAAACTATTGTAACTTCTTTTCCCAAATCAACTTCTCGATAGCATCCTGGATACGCCCGCATGCATTCGTATTGTGCCCATAACACTCGTGAAACCGAAAATACTTTCCAGTCTGTTTTTGTGTCTCTATCGACTCCTTTGGACGCAGCTTCTTATATTGAAAAGTATTATAGGTGGATAGGTAAATATTCTCCAGGGATGCATTTAAGGGTGTATAGTTGTCAAATATAGGAATCCTAGGCCTCGGCCTACCATACTTCCTCTTCCGTTATCGATTCCCGTCTCCATTCCTCTTCTGTTGATTTGGCTTGTTCTGAACATTAACCAGAACTTTCCCAGAGCTCTCATCGGATTGCTTTATTGTAATGTTGCTTTATACTGCTTCTCCTCTTGGTCCCACGACATTGCTTTTCCTAGAGGACCCGACTTCCTCCTTTCTCAGAACTGAGCTGCCTTTGAATAGAAGCGCTCCAACATGGCCGTCGGTTTTCCAGCTAGCCAATCACAAAACTCGGATTCCGAATGAATCCCTCTCGTCACAGCCATAAGTATAGCATGGTCATTTTGTTACTGACTTCTATAGCGGCGGCATGAAATCTTTCCAAATAGTCCTTCAACGATTCCCCTAAAGCCTGGATTATGCTGGAGAGTGACATCACGTCTTTAGGACAAGCAGCATGGATCCAGAACTGCTCCAAAACTTAGTTTCTAGTTCATCAAATCTTGAAATTGATCTCGGGGGCAATCTTGTAAACCACATCGTCATGATCCTAGAGAGGGTTATAGGAAAGCATCTACATTTGGTTGCATCATTGGCTCTTGCTGAGTCCATCAACCATTCGTACATCATAATGTGCTGGTTGGGGTCGGGTTTTTCTTCATAGGCAGGCATCGTAGGCATGTTAAACCTCCTTGGATATTCCGCATGCAAAACATTGTCAGTAAACAGGGTATGACTTCTCAAAATTCCCTAATCATCATTCGTCAAACCTTCGTTCTCTCTCATCAATATTTTAACCATTGCCGACAAATCTGATGTTTGGATGGGTGGTGCCAAGTGGTGGTCGCCCTCTACCTCACGTGAATGGTCTGGTCGATGTCAATGGGCCGTTTCACGCCCTCTTGGTCCACCATCCTATTGACGTGCACCTTGGGAATTCAACTCAACGTCATTCCGGTGGGGTAGTTGGTTAGCATTTAGTCGAACTCCAGCATCCAAGCTTCCGAAAACAACTCCTGCTCGATTCTCCAAGTGTTGTAGGGGAATCCCTCCTTTGGTGAAGGGATCCGTACCGATCTCTTGGGAAGGATCGGCACCGACCCGTCATGGCAGACCATATTGGTCTGCTAAGCGATGCCCCAATGTTTCAGCTTGATTTCCTTCAACCCTGCGACGCCTACGTCTATGGTATTCATCTGATGAGCTGGAACTCTCTGACGTCGAGTAGGAAGTGGGATCCCTTCTAACGTCCTCATGCTGTTATTGTGCAATCTGGTTCATTAGAGTAGCATTAGTTTGAATTTGCTTATTCAGCCATCTATGGCTTTCCATCAACTCCCTCATTAAGTTATTAAACTCAGTTTTGGCTATAGAATCAGCAGGGTTCTGGACTTCAGCAGGCTCCACATTCTGATTTGCAGGTTGGTTGCTTGGGGCTCCTTGTTGAATGTAGGCAGTTTCATTCGCATTCTCATTCTGAGAAGTTGACCTAGTATGTCGCACCGTTATCGATTTCCTTGCTTAGATTTTAGTAAATCTAAGTAGTATCTGCAAGCTTTTGAAGATGACTATGGATCTTCTTCGAGGGATTTGCTCAATCTAGTAGCAACAAAGGGGATCTTAAGCATTGAGAATCAGGTTCTCAATGAATGCACCAAAATGTTTGCAACCAAATTGGCCACAAACGCTCGAGAATAGGTTTGTGTAGCGAAGTAAATGAAGAAAATAAATGAAAACGGAGGAATATATCAAAAAAAACAAGCAAATCACGGCCGAAAACAAGAATAGCAAGATTTATAGTGGTTCGGCATTGATTTCCTACGTCCACTTTGAATATTCGCTTTATTGATTCACTTTAATCTTGATTACAATAAGAAACAGCAAGAGGTAAGAGAATGATGGAGGAATTGATTACAATAAAACTATTATGTAACCATAGCGTAAAGATTCTCAGAATGAACCCCTAGGGCTGTATTTATGGTGAACGCGACCACCAATCTGTTTGGAATTTCGGCAATAGGACCTCCTCATCTATATGGCCCCACCACAGGGGGCGCTAGGCCCAAAACTCAATGGAGAGGGATCGGTACCGATCCATCCATATGTTGAATTTGGGGCAGTGATCCCTATGGTAGTTTCTCTATGCCTGGATATGATGGTTTCTGAAATATCATGACGATTGGATGTGTGGAGTTCATGCATTTGCTCAATCTTGGATTCATTTCCATAACAAAATGGCTCCTGCTGAACCCCATTTGACATCACACCGACCCATACTTACATATCTACATTTATCCCCTGAGATTCATAATGTCGATCCCTATGATTCCATGTTGCATTGCCGATCCCTCCTACCCCGTTAGACTATGCTGATCCATAATGCTTCAGAAAGTTATGTCGACCCCTATTATAACTCTACATGCCGACCCCCACTTACTCCGTTACAATTTGTCGATCCCTCTAAAGACTTAGCATGTCGAACCCTATAATATGCCATCCATTAGTATTTTTGGAACTTCATCACATGATGCCGATCCCTCCTGGTCGCCCATAACGTTATATCGATCCTTATTCGTCTGCATATATACCTTGATCCAACATGTCGATCCCTCTGGTTCAACAAGTCTATGTCGAACCCTATACTCCAATACACTCTACCGACCCTTCCGAGAACCATTTGTGCCAAGCCAAGCACCATCAATTATTTCGATCCCTCCATTATCTCATCTATGTTGACTATCCACTCAAATAATCATGTCGATCCCTAGTGTTTCACCTTGCTATGCTGATCTCTTGACTATCCAAGCTATTTTCTATATTTCTAACACCCTGTGTTGTCTGTCTATCAACTCCGTTCGACCCAGGCTTCGTATAACTGTCCGAACTCTATTTCTGGATCCTATATCTATATATTCCTAGTCATCCTTCCTGACAGCGGATGAATCTGTCTTGCGTAATCAGCCCAATATAGCCGGGTCAGTATACCGGGTAACAACGGCAGTGAAAGGTAGTCAAGGTGATCCTTTCGACTGGGTTGAAAGGTCCGAAATTGAAAGGTGGAGGTGCAAGAATGGATAGGACAGCTCAAAGGGAAAGCCTTTCGATGGCATCCAAAGCAGGCATATAGAAAACTAAAGGAAGACCTTTTGACCATGTCGAAAGAGTGCACGCGGAAGATTGGTGGAATACCTTTCGACTGAATCGAAATGGGGCTGGCCTGCATCTATAAATACGACCCTAGGGGTCCGATTTTAGGGACCGAATTTTGGAAATCCTGAGTCCTTTCTACTTCTATTTCTAAGCAAATCAAATCTTTGTAACCCTAAATCAATTTGAGGAAAATCTCTTTTACTTGTAACTCAATTTGGATTAATGTGAAAAGAGAAAGCGCATGGATTTAATAAAGATTTTGATTATGAAGGGGATCATTTCAATCATTAGCTTGTCTAATGATCAATTGCACATGATGCTAGCTTATCTTCTTAATTCCTTTTTGTATGTGCAATGCTAAGGGATCAACAGATAATATGCATACGGTTCACTTTATCATCACATTTAATGATATCTAATGATAAACAATGATGATGATGATGTTTCGAACTTAATAAGTTCATGGAACTTATGATATCCGAGATGATTTTCCATCGCATATATTAAATAAAGCTTGCATATTGTACATTAGATCTACTTAAAAAGAACAAGGCCCCTTTCGACTTGGTCGAAAGGTACGCTTCGAAAGGGATCTGACGTGTAAATGATAAGCAACGCTCTTTGGATGAATTCCTTCGAAAGGTATACACACAACTACAATGCATACAACCCTTACAAAGGAGTTCATTCCAAAAGAGCATAAATAGTGGAGTCAAAAAAAATACCTCTCCCTAAAGATAGAATGGTCCTTTCGACATTGTCGAAAGGATTGAATGTCTGACATGAATAGCCACTTTTAACTCACTAAGAAAAGAGGTTTCGAATGAGGTGCTTTCTCCTTAACCTTCATTTCAATAAGGTTGATTGGATTGGATAATTACCATAAGTATTTCCTTTAGACTACCTTCCAAAAGTAAGTTTTCCAAGTCAATTCAATCGAAAGGGAGTTTCGAAGGGAGTGATCACTTTGATATCTTCTTTTTAACTGTAAACAATATTCTTGTTAACTACATAGTTTGGGGGATGTTGACAAGTTTTCTTATTAACATTTTTGGCGCTAGAAGGAGGACTCGAACCTCCGACCTTATGGTTGACTTATAGACTAATTATAGATTGTCTAACTTGGTATAGGAAAATGAAATCCAAATTTCTCAGTCGAATGGATGAAGAGGCAGTACACACCACGACTTTAGAAGAGAACGTAACACCAACTTTCAACATAGAGAGAGTTATGCAAGGGCAACCATCGACCCCATCTCAACAAGACGACAACGCCACCAGAACAAAGCACTTGGATCAAAAATTGTTGGAAATGCAGGAGCTTCTCAAAGCAGCAGTATCTCAAAAATCTTCCAAGATAGCAAAACCAACGAATGGAGATGAGGTGGTCTCTCCAAGAAGAAACTTAAAGGCTTACACCAATGAAGACAAAAGCAAAATCGACTTGACATCTTCAAAAAAGAAAGAGCGTCCTCTAACTAAGTTTGATCATCAAGGAAGGGTATTGGACAAATCACTCGAGCAGTCCGGGAGCTTAACATCGAAGGAGTATAATCCAAACCTGTAAAATTATCACGACACTGAAGCTTATCTAAAGGACATAGCAGAAAAAGAAATTAAGGACATGCTAAATGCTAAGGGGAAGAGGACCTTGGATGAAAGAAAAAATGATAATGAATGAGTGCGCCTTTCACATACGGAATCATGTCAACGGTCGTCCCATCCTATGTAAAGATCCCAACCCTGAAGTACCATGGAACTTGATGGCTTTCGATAGCCAAATGGATCTGTATAGTGCTACTGGAGGCGTTCAATGCAGACTGTTTCCGGTAACACTGTTCTGTATATGCAAGGACCAAACAATCGATTACACTGTTTTGACCAACATTAAGCAAAAACAGGGAGAGTCTTCTGGAGAATACCTTAAAAGATTCAACACAGAAGCATTAAAAGCTAATGACATGAATGACCGGGATAAGCTCATTGCGGTACACTCTAGGTTAATAGAGAACACACCATTCTTGAAGCAACTCTTAATTCATGGGTGTAAGGATCTGCAGGACTTCCATTTTTAGGTCGATAAATTCATTCGAATGGACGAATTATATCATGCTAAGAAGAAAGCTAATCCTAAAAAGGAAAGTGAAAGGTTTGGATTAGATCATGGACATAAGAGAACGAGATGGGAAGAACCTAATGCTAATTCAATTGCTTTAAACAAGCCATTATCTTGCATCTATGCCGTGACAAAGGAGAAGGTCAACTTCCCAATTTCCTTTAAGGCTAAGAATTACCCAAAATAGAGGAAAGGGGATGACCATTGCGTTTACCATAAAGAAAACTGTCACAAAACTGATGAATGCAGGTCTTGGCGGGAATCATTCAAAAATTAATTTGTGAGTGGCATTTTAAGGAGTTTATCCAGGACAAACAAAAAGCACCACGAACTGGGAACGGTCCGCAAAAGTTTCCTAGTAATGATGTTAACTTCTTGAAGGAAGAAGACCCATTGGCTTGAGTCCGCCGCTAAATAGGATCGATGTAATTCATGGAGGGCCACATCCAGTGGGAACTAGCAAGGGGGCAGGAACAGGTACATCAAAGAGGCTAGAGAAGGTGTCTTCTCCATTCAAGAAGAGCCCCCGCTTAAAAATCCGCGACTCAACATCCCGATGCCAAATCTTGTTGTTACTCCCAAAGAGCTAAATAAGGGAGTCCATCACCCACACAATGATCCTCTAATGATTACAGCTTAAATTGGACTGTGTATAGTGTCTAAGATTCTTGTGGATACTGGTAGTGCAGTCAATGTCATTTTTAAACATGCTTTTGATCGGATGGGCATCCCAGAAGACAAGCTAGAGCCCAGCCTTGAGCCAATCTTTAGGTTCAACAACAAGGGATCAACTCCAATAGGACAAGTAAAATTGCTCGTATAGATGGGAGTACCACCATGTTGTCGAACTTTTGAAACTCTCTTCGTAATCATTAACCAACCATCCTATTACAACGCTTTCTTTGGCAGACCCACACTTGATGAGGTAGATGCTTTTGTCTCGCCAAAATATCTGACGGTGAAACTCTTAACTAAGAGAGGCTGGGGCACTATCCATGGAGATCAATTCAGCTCCTGCGAAATGTATTTTGCTACGCTTGATCAATACAAAAGGGAGTATTCTGCTTACTTTGATTCTTCTACTGTTTTTCAGCCTTCGGATGATGGATTTTTACATCCAACATTCGAAGCAAAGATTAGATCTAATAAGACTAACAAACGTATGTATGAAAGGTACATTTCCCTTAGAAGCAAGAGGAAGAGGGTCGATACTAATTCTGTAGAATAGGACAAAATCATCACAGAATTCGATTGTGGTAGGGAAGTGGAAAGAATAAAACCAATAGAAGACCTTGAGGAGGCATGCATAGACTCAAATGACTCCACCAAAATAGTCAAAGTAGGAAAGGAGTTGGATAGAAACTTGAAGAAGGACTTGATTCAATTCCTTAAATTCTATAAATACGGATTTGCAGGGTCTCGTTCAGATATGGTGGGAATTGATCCATCGGTTATGTGTCATGCACTAAACATCAATCCAAAAGTGACCCCCATTAGACAGAAAAAGAGACAACTGGATAAAGTGCGGTCCGACGCTCTAAAAAAGGAAGTTAAAAGACTCCTTGAAAATGGATTTATTCGGGAAATCTACTACCCAAAATGGCTACTGAATCTAGTATTAGTGAAGAAGTCAAATGGTAAGTGGAGGACTTGAGTCGATTATATTGAATTAAACAAGGTATGTTTGAAAGATTGTTTCCCATTGCCATGGATAGATCAGTTGGTTGATGCAACTAGTAGGCACAGATTGTTATCTCTCATGGATGCATACTGAGGGTATAATTAGATACCCATGTTCAAGCCAGATGAGGAATACAAGTTTCATTACTGATTGGGGAATTTCCTGCTACAAAGCAAAGCCATTTAGATTAAAAAATCAGGGGCTACCTGTTAAAGAGTAGTCAACAGAATGTTCAAAGAATAGGTCGGTCGAAATATGGAAGTTTATGTTGACGACATGCTAGTGAAATCTTACAAGGCTAAAATTCACCTTGAAGATCTAAAAGAAATGTTCGAAGTATTACAGAAATATCATATGAAACTGAATCCTCAGAAATGCTCTTTCGGAGTCCATTCCAGGAAGTTTTTAGGCTATCTGGTGAGTGCCCAAGGGATTGAAGCCAGCTTAGACCAGATTCAAGCTATCAAGGACATGGCTGAGCCCAAAACTAGCAAAGATGTAATGTGTTTAAACGGCAGAGTAGCCGCCCTAAGCAGATTCATTTCCAAGGCCATTGATAAGTGCATTCCCTTTTTCAATGTGATCAAGAAGAAGAAAAACATTGAGTGAGGAGAAGACTGTAAGAGAGTTTTCAAGAATTGAAAAATCATTCGGAAAAACCACTAATAATATCTAGTCCCCATAATGGTAAAGTTTTGTACTTATACATGGCAGTCTCGGAACATGCAGTTAGTTCAGTTTTGATTAGAGAGGAAAGCGGAACTCAACTTCCAGTTTATTAATTGAGTAGGCGATTAAAGGATGCAGAGATTCGATACATAGTAATAGAAAAACTAGCTTATTGCTTAATACTTACCGCACAAAAACTTAGGGCATTCTTTCAAGCACATCTAATCAGAGTACTAACTGACTTTCCGCTCAAACAAGTCTTCAGAAACCTGAAACTTCAGGAAGACTGGTAAAATGGAGAATTGAACTTAGCCAATATGACATTGAGTTTCAACCACAGTCAGCTATCAAATGACAAGCATTGCAAGACTTTATTACTGAATGTACAAACTTCATTAAAGAACAATCGGAAAAGGATGGAAAACCTATGTGGCAGTTATTTGTGGACGGCGCATCGAATGAGCAGGGGGCTGGAGTAGGTATGTCATAATCACCCCAGACGAACACCGCCTACACTATGCAATGAAGTTAGGGTTTCCCGCAACAAATAATATAGCCGAATACGAATCAATGGTGGCAGGATTGACTCTAGCTTTAGAGCTCAAAATCCCACGGATTCACATCTTTAGTGATTCGTAACTAATTGTTAATCAAGTGAAGCAAGTATATCAGACTAAAGACGCCAAGCTATCTCTATATGTAAAGAAGATATTGAAGATGCTCACTTTATTTGCAAAAATTTCTATACATCAAGTTCAACGAGGAGAAAACTCACAAGTAGATTCATTAGCAAAGTTGGCTAGTTCAAGGAGAGCCCTATAAACTCGAATCGTGCCAGTAGGGTATCAAGCAAGTCCGGGTATTGAAGAGGGAACACCCAAACAAGGAAAGGAACTGTTAGTCCTAACTAGATCCCAAGCCATGTCATGAGAGAGGGAAGAAAAAGAAATTAATAGGGAAATCCCAAATGAGGGAATCAATCGGCCAAGGACGGATGACTATTATAATAACACTTGGATGTCGCCTATTGTCGAATATCTTTCTAAAGGCATATTGCCATCTTACAAAGGGAAAGCAAGGAAAATCAGACGACGGGCTCCAACTTTCACAATAGTGGATGGAATTCTTTATAAGAAAGGATATGCATTACCTTACTTAAGATGTGTGAGTCTGGAAGATGGAATGAAATTGTTGGTAGAAGCGCATGAAGGATTTTGCAGAGATCACTCCAACGGGGCAAAGTTGGCAAAGAGAATAATAAGACAAGGATTTTATTGGCCTCGAATGGCAAGTAAAGCTATTGAATATGTAAGGAGTTGTGGAAAATGCCAAAAATACTCAAAGACTCCTCGATTGCCACCAAGCCAATTAACTCCGATTTCAAGTCCATGGCCCTTTAATATATGAGGAATCGACTTAATCGCGCCATTGCCAATTTCCAAAGGGGGAGCAAAGTATGTTGTAGTCGCTATAGACTACTTTACTAAGTGGGTAGAGGCGGAACTACTCCCCAAAATCACTTCCAGGAAAGTGCATAGATTTGTCATTAAAAACATAATTACCAGATTTGGAATCCCCTACAAGATTATATCAGATAACGGAACACAATTTGAAAGTGAGGAGTTTTCTCAGTTTTGTCATAAGAATGGGATCATAAAAAGTTTCTCATCCATGGCGCATCCAAAGGCCAATGGGGCCATTGAAGCCGCAAATAAGACTATTAAGACTATCTTGAAAAAGTGATTAAATAAAGCTAAAGGGAATTAGGTAGAAGAATTTCCACTTGTACTTTGAGCTCATCGAACATCTGCTAAAACTGCAATGGTACATACCCCCTACTCTCTAACATATGGGTGTGAAGCAATGTTGCCAATTGAAATTGAGATACCCTCACATCGAAGAATTGCGTATGCTTTTGACTCAAATCAAGAATTGAAGAAAGAATCGTCAGATTTAATACATGAATTAAGAGGTGAAGCATCTATCTGAACTGAAGAATATCAAAGAAGAATTTCAAAATACTACAATTCGAAAGTAAAAACAAGATCATTTCAAGAGGGAGACTTAGTACTCCGAAGGGTAATGGCAAACACAAGAAATCCCGTTGATGGATCGCTAGGACCAAATTGGGAAGGTCCCTTAATTGTATGCAGAGCAATTCCACCTAGGACTTACAATTTGTGTCGACCGGATGACAATATGGTTCCTAGAACATGGAATGCAGAACACTTGCGACCATATTTTCTTACAAAGAATGAATAAAACCCCTCTTCCCCAAAAAGAGAAGTCTACATGGTTGGGAGTAAAATTCTCCTTGCACTTGGACATTACCTTTAACGGTAAAAGCCTTTGTCCGCGCCGAGTTTTCCAGGCCAAAGCACCTCCTGGAGAGAGGTTAGAGTAAGCCTTTATCCACGCCACACTATGGCCAGGTTAAAGCATCGACAAGCCCTTGGCCGCGCCACGCTATGGCCAGGTCAAGGCGCCTCCTGGAGGGAGGTTAGAGTAAGCCTTTATCTGCGCCACGCTATGGTCAGGTTAAATCATCGACAAGCCCTTGGCCGCGCCATGCTATGGCTAGGTCAAGGCGCCTCATGGAGGGATGTAAGAGTAAGTCTTTATCCATGCCATGTTATGGCCAGGTTAAAGCATCGACAAGCTCTTGGCCGCGCCATGCTATGGCCAGGTCAAGGCGCTTCCTGGAGGGAGGTTGGGTAAGTCCTTGGGTCCTGCTTGTGGATAAGCTAACCAAGCGCACCAGACAACAATGGACTAAGACGTCCAAGCCCGAGAAGCGGCATATCAAACAATGGATTAAGACGTCCAAGCCCGAGCAGCGGCATATTAAACAAAGGACTAAGACATCCAAGCCCGAGAAGTGGCATATCAAACAACTTACTAAGACGTCCGAGCTCGAGATGTGGCATAACAAATGATGGACTAAGACGTCCAAACTCGAGAACCAGCGGATCAAATAGCAACTACATACAAGGCCTAAAGGGTCGACACATGTCGAAAGAGACAAAGCCCAAAGAACAGAACAGAACTGAAGGCTTAAATAAGAATCTACAACCTCCAACTAAACATCAAAGAGGAATTTTTGAACTTCACTTATTAATACCCAAAACTGGGTTTCGTGTCTTTCATTATTAAATTCAGAACTTCATACCCGAATCTGGGTTTTGGGTCTTTACCAAAAATTAATGGTCTTCATCATAACTGAATCTGGGTTTCGGGACTATTACTAGACTTCACTTATTAATGCTATAATCTGGGCTTAAGATTTCTATTATGAAGATAATTATTATGGATTTCTAATTATCCACCACTAATACCCGAATCTGGGTTTGAGATTTCTATCATGAAGACCATTCCTGGTTATCGGTTACTAAAATCTGAATCTGGGTTCCAGATATCTTACTATTGACTTTTAAACTTCACTTATTAATGCTCGAATCTGGGTTTTAGATTTTTAAACTTCCTAATACCTGAATTTGAGTTTCAGCTCCTTTACTGTCAATGTTTGGATTTCATCTGTTAATTCCCAAATCTGGGTTTTAAAGCAGTTGGTATTGAGATCACAATAGACATCTAGTCTTCAATCAAAACTTTGAGTCTGTCTTCTTAATACCCAAATCAGGGTCATTAGTTTGCTATTCTGAACAACACTTATCAACATATGAATCTTGGCCCATGGATCATTATTATCTCCAAAAGGAGTTTCTAAATACCTAATACTTATCCAAATAAGGATTCATGGATTATAATAACTTATTTCCAAATGGTAATTCATGACCTTCTATTGTCAAACATTTGTTGTCTATAATGGAAAGTTCTTGGACTTCAATTATTATTACATATGGTTTACTATTAATCTCGGGGGAGTTTAATTTATGAACTTCATTTTTAACTACAAAAGTTGAGTGGTGGGACTTATAATATCGCCAGACAAAAGTCCTTGGTTCCCAATCGTTTACAACCATTGATTTCGTATCCTTTATTAACTAAAAATGATGACCAGTTAATCTTTAGGGTTTAGAAGTTCTATTATATTGACTTTATTTCCAAATCACGAAGCATATATTTATGTAAGTAATGAGCTAATGGTAGAAAATGTTATTTACTTTGAAGTTTGCAGGAAAATGAGGTTGTTAAGAACGAAGTAGTTGTTAAATTTTTGTCCTAATGAACAAAAGCTTCTTTCATACAAGGGGGGCAAAATGTTAACCATAAAATCCACTTAAGAACAAAGGTATGAAAGAAGGCTTATAAAAGTGCTAGGCTCTACTAAAATTGAAGACATGGGTTTCGCCAAAGTTCAAAGAATAGCGTTTCGAAGGCATTGAGATGGCTTTCGAAGGAGTTGCAAGCACCAGGTGCCATTAAAAATGATAAACATGACAAAAGCTTTCGAAAAGAAGGGAAAAAGAAGACAAGGTTGCCCTTCTGCATCATTAAAACCTTTCGACGCAGATGGATTCGCATATAAAAGAAAAGCAGGAGTAGGTTCGAAACACCTTTAAAGGTACTGAACGAAAGGCTTGCGCACATGAACCAATTCCTTCAAAATAGAAGGTTTCGTCGCAGTCAATCTACTACTTAAATAGGAGATTTTAATACACACCTTTCGAAAGCAAGAGCAAGCCTTTCGAAATGGTTGGAGCATTTCGAAAGCATAATAAAAATCCCACATGAAGGCCAAGAGTCCTTTCGCTATGACCTAGTTGTCACTCTCTATTCCTTTCGAAGCAATATGAAAGCTCACTTGCAACGGTATAGCACGGAAGGAAGAGTACTTCTACCACCCTTTAGACGAAGTCGAAAGCAGTCCAGTAAAAAGCAAAAAAAAGAGGCACTCAGACTTTAACGGCAGCGAAAGGTAGTTAAGGCGATCCTTTCGACTGGGTCGAAAGGTTCGAAAGTGAAAGGTGGAGGCGCAATAATGGATAGGATGGCTCAAAGGGAAAGCCCTTCGATAGCATCGAAAGCAGGCGCGCAGAAAACTAAAGGAAGACCTTTCGACCATGTCGAAAGAGTGCACGTGGAAGATTGGTGGAAGATCTTTCGACTGAATCGAAAGGATGGGCGCGAAATAGGGTTGACCTGCATCTATAAATACGACCCTATGGGTCCGATTTTGGAGACCGAATTTTGAAAATCCTAAGTTCTTTCTACTTCTATTTCTAAGCAAATCAAATCTTTGTAACCCTAAATCAATTTGGGGAAAAGCTCATTTACTTGTAACTCAATTTGGATTAATGTGAAAAGAGAAAGCACGTGGATTTAATAAACATTTGGATTATGAGGGAGATCATTTCGATCATTAGCTTGTCTAATGATCAATTGCACATGATGCTAGCTTATCTTCTTAATTCCTTTTTGTCTATGCAATGTTATGGGATCAACTTGGATAATATGCATACGATTCACATTATCATCACATTTAATGATATTTAATGATAAACAAAGATGATGATGATGTTTTGAACTTAATAAGTTCATGGAACTTATGATATTCGAGATGATTTTCCATCGCATATACTAAATAGAGCTTGCATATTGTACATTAGATCTACTTAAAAAGAGCAAGGCCCCTTTCGACTTGGTCGAAAGGGACGCTTCGAAAGGGATCTGGCGTGTAGATGATAAGCAACGCTCTTTGGATGAATTCCTTCGAAAGGTATACACACACTACAATGCATACAACCCTTACAAATGAGTTCATTCCAAAAGAGCATAAACAGTGGAGTCGAAAACAAATACTTCTCCCTAAAGACAGAATGGTCCTTTCGACATTGTCGAAAGGATTGAATGTCTCACATGAATAGCCCCTTTCGACTCACCAAGAAAAGAGGTTTCGACTGATGTGCTTCCTTCTTAACCTTTATTTCAATAAGGTTGATTGGATTTGCTAATTACCATAAATATTTCCATTAGACCACCCTCTAAAAGTAAGTTTTCCAAGTCAACTCAACTGAAAGGGGGTTTCAAAGGGAGTGATCACTTCTAATAATCTTCTTTTGAAGTGTAAACGATATTTCTTGTTACTACATAGCTTTGAGGATGCTGACAAGTTTTCTTGTTAACAATTTACAAATCCAGCATCGAGTATTAAAACAACTAAGGATCACTTTAACACAAGTATATTGGTAAAAATCAGCAATGTGTTGTTTACTTGCAGTTTAGAAATATCAATGTACATTGTAATGTTCTTTTTTATGAACATATGCTTCCTTTGCATTTTGATTGATAATCAAAATATTTGATATTTCTATCAGAATATTTATTCAATCCCGATGCTTATAAAACGAAACTTTCTATCATCAATTGGATCATATTCAAAAACCCATAAACTCTATATTCTAAATCATTATTTAAAATTTTCCATTTAGCATATGTGTACCAAATACAAAGTCATACCAAGCAATAATTTTGCGAGTAAATCCAAATTAACTTGAGCATGTTGAATAATGGATCTATTACGTTAATTCCAACAATTGAAATTCACAGTATTATTCTTATCAATGTACTCACTGTATTCCAACTACATTTGTCTTTCTCCTAAAGACACCTTTGCGGCCATTGGATCATATCGCTTAAGGTACAACTATCAAAATCATATTTTGATAAAGTACTTGGAATCTATTTCGAATCCGCGCATTGTAGCATATCATAGAGTCAATACTCTTAATGGTTTAATTAAACAACTTAGGATTATATATTTTCGACATTGATAAGAAACTCATAGTTTCTCTTCAATGTGCGAGAATACTTATTAGACACTCTAATGCAATGTGTTCATTTAGGTTACTTAATTTCATTACATCTCATGTAATCAGTTTTATGTTTGGATCGTATCTAATTCTATTTTACTACCAATAATTTCTCAAAAAAATTCCTTCACTGTGAAGTTAGTACTTCTTGGAACAATAATTTGTTTCTCGGTGCAACGAAACTTTACAAATTTCCTTATATATAAAACTTACACTACACCAAAATGACCAATTTGAAACGGTAATAAAATGTTCTTAAAATTTTTAGAAACACTTTTCAAGCGTTGCAAATTAATATGTTGTAGATTTTTAAAACATTTGTATTACATTTCAGATTGACAAATTGAAACATTTAGTAAATGTTTTGGATTAACAAATTGAAATACTTATTGAAATCAACCATACTTACCAAGTGTCAATCAACGCTCAACAGAGTTTTCAAATTGATAAACTGCAACACTTAGTAATTGTTTCAAGTTAATAATCAATACTAATTGGATGTTTCAAATTGATAAACTGCAACACTTAGTAATTGTTTCAAGTTAATAATCAATACTAATTGGATGTTTCAAATTGATAAACTGCAACATTTAGTAAGTGTTTCAAGTTGATAATAAGTAACACTTACTGGATGTTTCAAATTGTAGTGTTTTTATGCTACACATTTCCTGTAATGACTTTTATTTGTTACCCTTTTTTTTTGTAGCATTTCTTTTATGCTAAACATAATCCTCATATTCAAATATTCGAAAAACACAACATTAAAATAATCAACCGGTAAACACATTAACAATAACACACACTATATTAAACATAACAAAATTTATATGAAATTCATAGCCATTTAAGAAAGTATATTCTGATAATGCCTAACAAGTTTAACCAAAACAAACAAAAGAACTTTAGCTACCAACCATTCACAGCCTCCACTCATCTCCCCTTTTATGCACAGAAGCTTAGCCGAATAATTTACAAAATGGATACTGCTTTCTTGCGCTACTTTCCAAGCATGCGCGGGTATAAACATTCGCACCTCTCACTCTGGTGTTCAATTCTTGCACATCACATCAAAATGGCCCATAGCCTTGCTCTGCCTGCAATAATTGTAAAAAAAAAGGTAGAATAATAAATAAATTTAAGAAAAATGGTTAAAATATCTCTGCTATGGATTTAAGGTACAAATATTCTAGTCCAACAACATGACCGAACAAAGCAGCGATGATCGTCGATGAGAATATCTTTTCTGCACGTCTCTTCACAAGCTTTTGTAACATGATAAATTACCTTAATTCAATACATTTCGCACACAAAATTATCAGAACATAATAGCAACATATAGCATTTTTATATTTAGACTACCATTATCTGGATGAACATAGAAAATGCAAACCAAAGTATGATCGATCCTAGAAATCTCGTGAGAATGACTCCAGCTCCAGGGTTTGATGATGCTTTTGTAAGGTGTGAACCTAAACATAAATATTTCAATATTTTTTTACTAAGAGTTTTTACAGTAAAAAGTAACTAATAATACAAATATATAATGATAATGATGTAGAGTCAGTAATGAACCTAGAATAACATATGGATTTGGAAAGATACCCATACATTAATGCTGCTAGATTGGTAGATACCCATACACTAATGCTGCTAGATTGGTAGATGATGCATAATAGATAATCGGATGGAACGCTTTCTTTACACATGATGGTAACCTTAATGCACAAAATGAATATAGCCCTCATAATAAATAAGACAAAAACATTATTATGATAAATTTTTTGTAGAAGCAGATTACCCAGTACCAACAATGTTGCCAAGTACAATAGCAGCAAGCAAAATAGGAAGGCCTTGCACATGTTCCTAATGCTATCAGGTTTATATATGCTTTTGAAAAGGAGGTCCATGAAAAAAATTCAACGCTGGATGATGGTGAAGGTTGGCCATGGGCTCTGCAAGCATCATTTTGGTTTTTACTAGTTTTCTAACGGTCAATGCGGTGTTTTGTAGGGGAAATTTTTTATATAAATGGATAACAGGATTGCAATTAATATAAAAATAATGGGTAAAACGCTTAAAAATCAAAAGTTCAAAGGGGCTTCACCTCCTGTTGGGCCTACCTTGTATCCCCATATATGCATATGCATGTATGAAAAGCCATCTGTAATTTTTATATATAAAAATTTAGCACATGGTGCTGTAAACTCCAGTTTGCATATTAGGGAGTATAAATGCAAATCACATAACCATTAGATATAATCAAATTGCAAATAGTATGTTTTAGTGATATTGGGTTTAGTCAATTACATCCAATAAGTATTTTAAATAGGTTTGACTAGGGAAAGTCCTTAACTAATCAATTTACATTCATAAGTGGATCTGATTAGTTACCAAATTTGATAATAAAGTGTGGCATTCCTGTAGAAACCGTTCGTAATTAAGGTGGGATACCTAAACTTTTGTACCTCTATATAAAGAAAGGAAACTCATGCTCTTTTTCAACAATGAAACGTTTTTGAAACTATAAGTGCCAGTGCCAGCATCACTATATATACTGCATGTAACAATAATAAGTATTTTTTTAAATTACAATAACGACTCAGCATTAGCAGTAAATAAAAAAATAAAAATAAAAATAAATCATCCAACCCAAACACGGTAATAACGTGTACCCTTTAAACATCTCACTTGCACAGCTCAGGGTGATACTGTCATTTGGATATATGGAAGTCAACTTAAAGCCAGTTGCGTACCTCACCGATTTTGGAGTGTAGAATGCATCCAAGTGAGTTGAACTTAAAGTTTGGTAAAGGTCAGATGATGACCATGTTGATCTGGAATAGAAGAAATAGTTACAGTACTTGCAATGCCTTCACGCTCACAAAATTAGATTATATAATCTTCATACATTTCACTCTTTTTTTTCCACAAAACAATTCAAGTTTCTTACATTGTTCAGGCTTCATATTTGATATATCATAGCCAATAACACCATTTTCTGAATCCTCCTTGGACTGCAGCAGAACTCCTGTTCTGTTGAAATGAACTAAAGAGCCCAGACGTTTGGTTGTGAATTCATAAGAGAAGTTGGAGTAACTGAGCCTGTATCCAAATTCAAAAATAGGTGTACCCATGTAGAACCGGAATGTTCTGCCTGGTTATCCTGAAGCAGGATCTGGTCTCATTCTCATACCCATCATTGGAGCCTTTGTGAATCCCTGTAGATACCATGTTATAGGTCATCTTTGTATGTAGAAACAAAAGTTTCATGATAAGAGCATGTAATGAATAAGGTGCAAGAATGCAATTTAAACCATACAGGTGTGAGGATGATACACATAAAAATGGCACTAAGCAACAATTTCATATCACATACAGGACAGGATATAGCAAAAGTTCACTGTTCGCATATGGAAGTAGCATACTAGTCAAAATTGCACCCTTTGCTTTGCATTATTGTACTCGTCATTTTATAATCCAAATAATGGGTAGGGGCTAAAATATAAAGTACTATTCATGGCTTATGACACATTAACGAAACATCTCGTATATGATGAATATTGTGCACAATAGATGTGGCACTAGGTGCAACGCACTTGTACACGAAGAATCTTTGTATAGTTTCACATTCTTTTATTATTCCACGATCTACTGTTACAAAATTGCTTCTACAGTTATCAACATCGACATGCCACCTAATTAAAATCCAGAAAAGAAAAAAAAGGTTAAAAATCGTTAATAAAACTTTTTCCTAAATTAAATCAACTAAAATCTAAGGTCGTTCGTGATGCAAATAGCCAACACTTAACAGTTAACGAGCATCTCAATAGGTATAAAAGCTACACATGGAATCGAAATTCATACATCATGACATAAACACCCTTAGCATCATGGCGTCTACCAATATTAAGACCCTAAATAATATTTTAACATTACATGAAAGGACCCTACAGTTTAAAAATTGAAAATATCTTCCCCAACAAAATAAAAAATGAAAAAACAAAACATCACTTCAATAACGAGTTATAGCTAAAATTGCTAAAAAAAACAGATAAAATTAAAAACAAGAAAAGGACATGAGGGAACATTTTAAATTTGTAATGAAAGGGAATTTGATATGATAGATATGCTGATGAAAGCAACATTTATGCTGTCTAAGGTAACAAATTTCCACTTATGGTTGGTTTAAGACTGACTTTTATATAAATATCATATCAAAAAGATAATCCAACACAGCCTTGAGCTACGACCATTATTGCTGTAAAAGAAGTACATGCATCTACCATTTAATTATTGTGACATTAAAAATGCCATTAATGGGTTTGAGGATCAGTAGTGAAAATTGTATACATGAATAACTTTCCGAATAAAAAGATTTCTTTGTGCTTACTAACTTGCTGTATGTAAAATAATAATATTCTTGTGCTACTCTGAGCACTGTCAATGAGTGTCTTTGTAACGCCCAACCTCTATACCCACGCTAGCCAAGAACACTACGGTGTAGTGCTGTCAACTAGCACGGAGAATAAGGCTGTTGAGGAGCGACCATCTATGTAATTGCCTTGTGCGAGCACCGATATGTCAGATAATAAAACATTGCATTTCATTTTTAGAGAAAACCCGACATGCCGATACAAACTCAAAGCTACTACACAGTGGCTATAATAGTTTAGGACAATAGATATAAAAATAACACAGATAACATAAATGCGGAATAAAGATGGAACGAAAAGTCTCATATATATAATAACTGATATCAGTTACAATACATTTGACACAATACAAATGATACAACTACAACTGTCGACTCAAGAAGTTATATATACAAGTACATTATCGACTAATATACATGAATACATTATCATCTTAAAACAGACACACTGACTACTACAACAAGACGAAGACCACTTCAAATGATATAAAAAGTCTTCATAGCTCTAGCAGCAACCCAAAGCTAAAAATCTACAACCTGTAAATACTCGGTCTGACCCGAGTATTACATTCAAAAGAAAATAATACCTGGATCAGTCTAATTCAAACTCAGTTATTAGCGCATAGAAGCAATAATAATCAATCTCAATATGGATGACAGTCACAGAAATCTCGTATATCCAACTCTCGATACGAGAATTGGATAACGGCAGATATAACACTAAACAGTGTTAATCCACAAAACAGAAATCCAAAGCAGTTTAAGCAATTGAAATGTCAATTTAAAAACATCAATGCTAATTGGCTGCAGTACACGCTAACGTGTACTGCCTCGCCAATACAGCCTACGAATTACGCAACAGGTCGATGAATTAAGAACAAAAGAGATATCGATTAAAATCTGTCAATTCGGTGTGGCTGCAGTGCACGCACGCGTGCACTGCCTCGCCACAACAGAATATAAAGTCACCACAAGGGACGAGGGTAAAACTGCTACGAAAATGCAGCAGGTCAGCAAGTGCTCAGGGATGAACAGATGCAAGTGAAAATGACACATGGATATGCAGTGTATACCCAAGTACAACTAAAATAGAAATGGGTCAAGCATATATAGATATGCAGTGACAAAGTGAACCAAGTCGCAATGTCACAGCAAGATCAAGTGACCGTGGCAATCACAGGACAGACAAGTCAAAGCAGTGAAACCATGGAGCAACAGCATGAATGCATAAAACTGGACAGAGCAACACATACTCGAAGTGAACAGTGGAAGAGTAAGTGCACCCCGAAACAGTTCAGCTCAAATGAGCAAGTGCACATGAGAAGACTGCACATGGACAAGTATGCAACAGTGACTCAAATCATATGCAGTGAGATCAGAAGTGGACTGGTCGAAACAACACAGTGAGCTCAAGCTCAAAAACAACTAATACCAAGGTGACTAAAACCCAGTACTCAAGCAAGTGAATACAGAGAACTACAAAGGCTGCATACTAAATATGCAAAACCAAAGTTGCAGTGAACAACAAAATGCAATTTGAAATAGGCAGTGGCAATCCCACCTTGAAGTAATATAAGTGCAGACTGGTTACATGAATGACCAGACCCCAAATGTTATCGACGTAGTGTACATGTTGATGAACAAACAAAATTCGAGTGTCGACCGAACTACAAATTCAAAATCTCAATAAACAGAGACAACAAAGGCAAGGCAGCATGTTGTTATGTCAAGGTCAAGTTCAAGTGACTCAAGATCAAAGTCAGACTTATGAACATGTACAAGATCAATAGGCGAAGGCAGGCAACTAAATGAAACAGGTCAGTACACGGCTCCAAAAACATCTGACTCGAATACAAAGTAATGCCAACTGTCTCAAAGAATGCTACAAGTCGATGCAAAACTGCAATTTCAGACAGTCATGACCGAAGAAGAACCATAGCCACAGTGGAATGCTCAAAGGCAAATACATGAACGAAGACTGGTGCCACTCAATTCAGTGAAACCAAAAGTGAAACTAACAAACCAACCAACTATCAATAAAAGAGTGCAGACACGAACTGCAACAAGGCTCAATTGAATTCGACCAGTGAACAAGACTACACATTCAAGTGCAGTGAAGACCAACAGCCACATGAACAAGGGACACGAACACATGCAAATGAAACTGTAACGAACTGAGCGGTATGATGGTGAGGGCACCATAGATATGGCACCACAGCACATAATATTTAAAGGTCCAATGATCTCAAGTCACAAGTGATACCAGACTGCTCAAAGACCATACATGAATGGTATCAAGTGCAAATGCAACAGAAAGGAAAATATGCACAAATGAATTCTAACAATGTCAAGTGATGGGACTAGACTACATGAATATGCAACAGACAGGAAAACAATGAATAGCATATCAGAGTACAAGAGAAACAGTGAAGCCAACGTTAGGTATTCATTACCAACAGTAAAGCTAAAACTCAGAGAGGAGCAACAATGTCAAAGTCATGGCAATTTCAGAGTAAAGAATCGAGCAATTAAAACATCAAAACCATGGCAACCACGAAATCATTTAAAGCCGAAGGAACAACAAAAACAACTCGATACTTCGGCAATTCCATTTAAATTGGTCAACGTCGAAACCACCCAACATCAGATAAAGTCGAACGAAAACTAACAAATCGAAGCTATCTAGAAACGAACGAAAACCAACAGGGTCGAGTGAATTAGATGTGAGCTTTCACTCACCTTGCTTCGAAGCGGCGACGAGAACGACTCAATGGAAGCGGCCAAGCATCACAGAGACGAGCGAACGAAGAAAAGAAATCGTGGACGCCACTTCCAATTAGAAGCCCTAACTTGCAGGCAAAAGGGAGGAGTAGCGAGCCGCCATTATCGTTCTTTTGTTTTCTTTAGGGTTAGCCCCCGCGAAAACAATGAAAATAGAGAGGAACGGTTATGGTCTTTGATAATTATCACATTACCATAGACTTGGGCCAAGATTTTAAAATTTATAAAGCCCGTTGAATTTATAAATAGCAAACCATGATAATTAAACACTTAGGTGATATTTAAAACACAATTTGAATCCATTAGAACAACGGATTCGAACACGATAAAAATTCATATTTAGGATTTTAAATACGAATAGACGATGTCATATTTAAATAAAATATTTAAATATATTATCGTATAAATGCGGGTTGTCATAGAATCAACAAAGGAAACGTGGGCCAATATGATTTTTAAAGCCCACTAACAATTTCTCAACCATTTTTCAAAAGGATTTCAACTCGATAAAATTCCAATAAGAATTAGCGAACGATTTAATCACCTAGTGTCGATAATTAATTGCTACGAATTTGCGGGTTGTTACAGACTCCCCTCCTTAAAGAAATTACGTCCACGCAATTATAGGGAATAAATGGATAAAAGGTAACAACCATAAGAGCATAACAATGTCGAATGCATAAGCAAAGCAAATGTCAGCAGGGAAAGTATTAGATATGAAATCAAAAGGTTCGATTGCTTCAAGTCAAAAGAATCAACAATCGTGGGGATCAAGGAATCAAAATCAGACGACTATCAAAAGCAAGAATCAATCGAGTTCCAGCATTTAAAAGAAAAAGAAAAACAGAGCAGAAATCGCGTACTGCACGAATTGAATGTGAGTAAATCAAATTACTCACCTGAATCGTCAGAGAAAAAGACGAAGCTCAAATCTCAAAAATCACAAATATTCAATCATCAATAACGATAATTGAATTTTCAAATCGCAAATATTTACTGATCTAAGACGATAGTCAGAAAACAAATCAAATATCTGATTATCTCAAACGATAATCAGAAAGCAAATCAAATATCTGATTACCTCAAACGATAGTCAAATTTCACAAATATCTGATTATCAAAAACGATAATCAGAAATCACAAATATTCGATTAATCAAATCGAAAAATATTTAATTATCTCAAAGGATAATCAAATTTCACAAATATCTGATTATCAAAAACGATAATCAGAAACACAAACATTCGATTAATCAAATCGAAAAATATTTAATTATCTCAAACGATAATCAAATTTCACAAATATCTGATTATCAAAAACGATAATCAGAAACACAAATATTCGATTAATCAAATCGAAAAATATTTAATTATCTTAAACGATAATCAAATTTCACAAATATCTGATTATCAAAAACGATAATCAGAAACACAAATATTCGATTAATCAAATCGAAAAATATTTAATTATCTCAAACGATAATCAAATTTCACAAATATCTGATTATCAAAAACGATAATCAGAAACACAAACATCTGATTATCAAAAACGATAATCAGAAGTCATAAATATTCAATTAACGAGTCCGGAATTAACCGAAGTAGTAAAAGTATGGTTTCATACTCCGTACTTTTGCTAAATCGTTTAAATCTCTTTATCGTTTCCTTGAAAGTGCAAAATTGTGTGTTTTAAAAATAACATTTCACATTCTCAAACGGACAAGTCCGGAATTAAGCGATCCAGTAAAAGAAAAGGGTCATAGTCCTCGATTTTGCTGAAACGTTTAAATCGCTTCCTCATTCTATTGAAAATGCAAACTGTAAGAATTTTGAAAACAATTTTAATTTATATTTTGAAACAACTTTTAAAAATAACGAATTTTGAAAATACGTGATTAAATTAGCAATATCAGTATTGCGGGAGAACCGCTTGTAAATTCATTTCAAAATTGACGGTTACTGAAGTTAACACGTCAAAATCTCATCAAAATAACTGGCATCAAAATATAATACCAAATGAATTTTCATTCATCAAAAATGTCACAAGAATCTTCTCAAAGATAAAAAGGGATATCATACCCTAAACTTGTATTCATAACAAGTTAATAACACATGAATTCACCAATACACAAAAATTGACAAAACTTGTCAATAGAAATCACGAAAATTGGTGAAGCACAAATTCTAGAAATCATCACAAGAAATCCAGAAAACACATGAAGGGGGGAGGCCTAGCATAAAAACGGGAGTATGAAAACTCCAAAACACCGGTATCACATAAACGAGACGCTATCTCATGGTGGCTAACCAATAAAGTTTCACACAGGAATGGTCCGAAGACCGTGGGGCGCTACCCCACATATGTGATGGCGAAACATCACACAAAGCGGGGTCTAGTCTCCCTCGCAGACAAAGAGACATCGCATAATCGCTAGTCTAAATCATAAAAAGAAAAGGGGAAAGGCCTATCACAAAAATGGGAGTATGAAAACTCACCGACCGGTATCACATGACGAGACGCTATCTCATGGAAGCCATCCATTAAATTTTCACACAGGAATGGCCCGAAGACCGTAGGGCGCTACCCTACATATGTGATGGCGAAACATCACACAAAGCGGGGTCTAGTCTTCCTCGCAGACAAAGAGACATCGCACAGTTGCTAGTCTAAATCACAAAAATGATCGTCATGATCATAAAGAAGTGTCAATCACACCAAGCTAGTAAATATATGAGTTTAGCTTCATGTCCCATAACCACTTGCTTAACTTAAATATTTACGAACAAGCTGTAAATCTTCACTAGGAAATTGTCACAAAAAGGGTTCAATCGAACGAGTCCAAGAGCTAACCGACGAAGTAAACGCAAGCGTTTCATACCACTTGTTTTACTAGGCCGTTTAATTCAATTTCTCATACGAGTGAAATAAAGGCTTGTATATACTAATAGATTGGAAAATGATTTAGGAAAAGAGCTTTGTAGTAAAATAATTTTTGAAATCGTTTGGAGAAAAGGATTTTAATATTTACTACTAGTATAGAAAACCTTTATATTTTTAAAGTGACAAATCACAAAAATGATTGTAGAAACAATCAATCACAAGAATTCACATACGAAGATGTGAATGGAATCCAAAGAAATCGATACTGAATCCATCAGAAAGTATGTTCACAAAAATCCCGAAGAAAATGTCATCAAAGTTGCTAATAAATGATAGCAACAAATCGGGGAAATGATCAAGAATCGATTAAATTAGGAAACAAATCAATTCACTTAAAATTCACATTCGAAGACGTGAATGAAATCCAAAGAATTCGATTCCAAATTTATTAAAATAGGAACACCCAAAAATTCCAGAAAATAGAAGTTATCAAAATCAATAAAGGTGATAACAACTAATTAGGAAAGAAGAATCGATATCAACTGGAAAAACAAAGCAAAACGAGCAGAAATGCATAATTGACTTCAACAAAAGTAAGAATCAAGTCAATGTCGAAGCCAACAGTTAATAGCCGCAGTCGAGTACAAAATGAATCAATCATCATTATCAAAGAAACCAACGGCAAACAAAATCAGAGTCTTGAAAATCAAGAAATTAGCAATTTCTCAAAAACAAGTGACCGAAGTCGAATGGAATTCAAGATGAGGAAAACACAAAATATCAAGTTCAAAATCGCTGAGATTCAAACTAGATGTGAATGAGAAATCAAAATCACTCAATTTGCAACTGGTCCAGCTATTTTTCATCACAGTGTAACAGGTACACAATGACACTCATAGCATAGAACAAAAGTGGAACAAAGTCTAAAAGTCAAAATGGCTTTAATTTGCCAAATTAAAACAAAATCAACATCGGCTAAATCAATTCAAAGCCGAAAATACAAGAATAAGCGTTAGGAATTCATACCTAACAGTCAAAAATAATCATATGTAAAGATGAGAGATAAAACATCGACAAATAGTTGTAACACATGTTCCATCTAAGTTATGTTTTATAATTGTCCTAAACCCCAAGCTCTGATACCAAGCTGTAACGCCCCACCTCTATACCCACGCTAGCCAAGAACACTACGGTGTAGTGCTGTCAACTAGCACGGAGAATAAGGCTGTTGAGAAGCGACCATCTATGTAATTGCCTTGTGCGAGCACCGATATGTCAGATAATAAAACATTGCATTTCATTTTTAGAGGAAACCCGACATACCGATACAAACTCAAAGCTACTACACAGTGGCTATAATAGTTTAGGACAATAGATATAAAAATAACACAGATAACATAAATGCGGAATAAAGATGGAACGAAAAGTCTCATATATATAATAACTGATATCAGTTACAATACATTTGACACAATACAAATGATACAACTACAACTGTCGACTCAAGAAGTTATATATACAAGTACATTATCGACTAATATACATGAATACATTATCATCTTAAAACAGACACACTGACTACTACAACAAGACGAAGACCACTTCAAATGATATAAAAAGTCTTCATAGCTCTAGCAGCAACCCAAAGCTAAAAATCTACAACCTGTAAATACTCGGTCTGACCCGAGTATTACATTCAAAAGAAAATAATACCCGGATCAGTCTAATTCAAACTCAGTTATTAGCGCATAGAAGCAATAATAATCAATCTCAATATGGATGACAGTCACAGAAATCTCGTATATCCAACTCTCGATACGAGAATTGGATAACGGCAGATATAACACTAAACAGTGTTAATCCACAAAACAGAAATCCAAAGCAGTTTAAGCAATTGAAATGTCAATTTAAAAACATCAATGCTAATTGGCTGCAGTACACGCTAACGTGTACTGCCTCGCCAATACAGCCTACGAATTACGCAACAGGTCGATGAATTAAGAACAAAAGAGATATCGATTAAAATCTGTCAATTCGGTGTGGCTGCAGTGCACGCACGCGTGCACTGCCTCGCCACAACAGAATATAAAGTCACCACAAGGGACGAGGGTAAAACTGCTACGAAAATGCAGCAGGTCAGCAAGTGCTCAGGGATGAACAGATGCAAGTGAAAATGACACATGGATATGCAGTGTATACCCAAGTACAACTAAAATAGAAATGGGTCAAGCATATATAGATATGCAGTGACAAAGTGAACCAAGTCGCAATGTCACAGCAAGATCAAGTGACCGTGGCAATCACAGGACAGACAAGTCAAAGCAGTGAAACCATGGAGCAACAGCATGAATGCATAAAACTGGACAGAGCAACACATACTCGAAGTGAACAGTGGAAGAGTAAGTGCACCCCGAAACAGTTCAGCTCAAATGAGCAAGTGCACATGAGAAGACTGCACATGGACAAGTATGCAACAGTGACTCAAATCATATGCAGTGAGATCAGAAGTGGACTGGTCGAAACAACACAGTGAGCTCAAGCTCAAAAACAACTAATACCAAGGTGACTAAAACCCAGTACTCAAGCAAGTGAATACAGAGAACTACAAAGGCTGCATACTAAATATGCAAAACCAAAGTTGCAGTGAACAACAAAATGCAATTTGAAATAGGCAGTGGCAATCCCACCTTGAAGTAATGTAAGTGCAGACTGGATACATGAATGACCAGACCCCAAATGTTATCGACGTAGTGTACATGTTGATGAACAAACAAAATTCGAGTGTCGACCGAACTACAAATTCAAAATCTCAATAAACAGAGACAACAAAGGCAAGGCAGCATGTTGTTATGTCAAGGTCAAGTTCAAGTGACTCAAGATCAAAGTCAGACTTATGAACATGTACAAGATCAATAGGCGAAGGCAGGCAACTAAATGAAACAGGTCAGTACACGGCTCCAAAAACATCTGACTCGAATACAAAGTAATGCCAACTGTCTCAAAGAATGCTACAAGTCGATGCAAAACTGCAATTTCAGACAGTCATGACCGAAGAAGAACCATAGCCACAGTGGAATGCTCAAAGGCAAATACATGAACGAAGACTGGTGCCACTCAATTCAGTGAAACCAAAAGTGAAACTAACAAACCAACCAACTATCAATAAAAGAGTGCAGACACGAACTGCAACAAGGCTCAATTGAATTCGACCAGTGAACAAGACTACACATTCAAGTGCAGTGAAGACCAACAGCCACATGAACAAGGGACACGAACACATGCAAATGAAACTGTAACGAACTGAGCGGTATGATGGTGAGGGCACCATAGATATGGCACCACAGCACATAATATTTAAAGGTCCAATGATCTCAAGTCACAAGTGATACCAGACTGCTCAAAGACCATACATGAATGGTATCAAGTGCAAATGCAACAGAAAGGAAAATATGCACAAATGAATTCTAACAATGTCAAGTGATGGGACTAGACTACATGAATATGCAACAGACAGGAAAACAATGAATAGCATATCAGAGTACAAGAGAAACAGTGAAGCCAACGTTAGGTATTCATTACCAACAGTAAAGCTAAAACTCAGAGAGGAGCAACAATGTCAAAGTCATGGCAATTTCAGAGTAAAGAATCGAGCAATTAAAACATCAAAACCATGGCAACCACGAAATCATTTAAAGCCGAAGGAACAACAAAAACAACTCGATACTTCGGCAATTCCATTTAAATTGGTCAACGTCGAAACCACCCAACATCAGATAAAGTCGAACGAAAACTAACAAATCGAAGCTATCTAGAAACGAACGAAAACCAACAGGGTCGAGTGAGTTAGATGTGAGCTTTCACTCACCTTGCTTCGAAGCGGCGACGAGAACGACTCAATGGAAGCGGCCAAGCATCACAGAGACGAGCGAACGAAGAAAAGAAATCGTGGACGCCACTTCCAATTAGAAGCCCTAACTTGCAGGCAAAAGGGAGGAGTAGCGAGCCGCCATTATCGTTCTTTTGTTTTCTTTAGGGTTAGCCCCCGTGAAAACAATGAAAATAGAGAGGAACGGTTATGGTCTTTGATAATTATCACATTACCATAGACTTGGGCCAAGATTTTAAAATTTATAAAGCCCGTTGAATTTATAAATAGCAAACCATGATAATTAAACACTTAGGTGATATTTAAAACACAATTTGAATCCATTAGAACAACGGATTCGAACACGATAAAAATTCATATTTAGGATTTTAAATACGAATAGACGATGTCATATTTAAATAAAATATTTAAATATATTATCGTATAAATGCGGGTTGTCACAGAATCAACAAAGGAAACGTGGGCCAATATGATTTTTAAAGCCCACTAACAATTTCTCAACCATTTTTCAAAAGGATTTCAACTCGATAAAATTCCAATAAGAATTAGCGAACGATTTAATCACCTAGTGTCGATAATTAATTGCTACGAATTTGCGGGTTGTTACAGTCTTGTATGTATTCACATGCCATAAAGTTGACCATAGCTACTATCAAATGCAAGGCATATCCTTGTTCAGACCAGAAAGAAAAGTGTTCTCTACTGTTATAGAAACGAATTAGATGCAGCAAATGTGTACGACAAATTACAGATAATTTTACTGTTTTTCTGAGTGAAAATACCAAGCAAAATAAACAAAAATAATAATTCTTGACTTAATTTCATAACTAGAATAACGAAGGTCTATCTGGCTTGAGATTGAAAGGTCTGTTTGATTTCAAAATTACCTCACGAATGACGGTGAAAGTTGCTACTGACCTGAGAGCGACGATTCTCTGTTTCAAAGTCAAATTTAAGTTTGCGTCCAGATATATCTAATGAGTGGATGTGGGTATCATATGGCATGCATCATACATGTACTCTTAGGCCAAAATCAATTATACACATTTTCCTAAGGCATCTGTAAAAATAGGAACAATGAATTTAGTAACATAGCCTAATTTAATCAATACGGAATGCTTTTATTTCCATAAACCTCCTAACAGTACACCTAACTAATAATTCAGCAATGCTTTTATTTCCAAAGAATAGTGCACTGCATATGACTTTATAGGCTAATTAGTGATGGCTTTAGTTTAGAAAAATTCACCACTAATAGATGACATATTTAGTATCAATATCTTGTCATATAAAGACTAAACACAAGATTTGTACATTAGACAACTAAAAAGAATGAAGATTTGTACATTAGGATCCGACCAAGTAAATAATTCAGGTAAAACACGCTTGATGTTGCCAACTCATTAGAAATTAAACGTAAAAGGAACTGAAATTAAAGAACAGCACAACATTTCTGTCTTGGCCCAATTGGTGATATCAATTAGAACAATTACATACATATATTAATAATTTGTTCAGCTTGAAGTGTTCCATTCTTTGTGCAAACTAGCATGTCGGCTGGGATGCACAACTTCATTTGTTGAATTTCATATAACATAAAATTAACATACATTACTTGCGCCTTAAAAAAATTACATACAAATCGTATTTGGATCCAACGTATATAGATTGTGAAACTGATGATCCGTTTGCAAAACAAAGTAACTAAAAATAAATTTTGAATTATGTGGCTATTTTAAATTTAATAGTGGTTGGTATATATAAGATTCAGCCTAAAACATAATATCAAAAGTACAAATTTTGAACATTCAATGAACAGTGTCCCCATTGAAGGTTGAAATCGTCATTAATGTTTGAAATCATAGAGTTTGGCATAATTTCTGAACCCATATCTTCACATTTCTGAAAGCAGTTACAAGAAGTTTGCACTTGACAAAGCAATACCAAACATATATCATTGAACTCTAAAAGAGTACAGCTAGAGAGGGATCCTTTCAAGCATTAAAATTCACTTACAGATTAATATAGATCCGATAAGTGGTTAGAGGAGGGAAGCTTGGCCAGATGGAAAATCAACAATCGACATTAATTAACACAGATCCGTAGATGGAAGCTCAACAATCGACAATCGACTAGAAGGAAGCATGACAATTGGCTAGACGGGAGCACTGACAATCGGCTAGATGGCAGATCCGTGGGAGGTAACTGATTTGATTCAGAAAAGATCGACAATCGACATTTCAAAAAAAAATCGCAAGAGGTAAATGGTTTGGGGAAAAGAAGGAACACGGGCCTATTAATTGGGTTTTGGGAATGTTAAAAACAATGCGTTGTGACAAGGACCGTACCTCTTTTTTCACGTAAAATAAAATATTTAAAAATAATGGAAACACTAAAGTGGGGTGTGTATATGTGTGTATAAACATTAGATAACTATTTCATACCTAGAAACAAGTAAAAAAGTGTTTAAAGCAAATAATATAATATGTTTCTAATTTGCTTACTTGGTGCAGTGCTACTTAGTTTTCAGTTTACAAGTTCAAAACATAAATATGTCATCCCATGACAATCTTTTCTAAACTCCTTTTAGGAAGATTCATATAAGATCCCTTAAGAACAATTATTACATTCAGCATTTCGACTCGTATAATCTGTCAGCTCCTTGGTCTAGAATATGTTTGGCTGTCTTATAAACTCTTATCTTGTATGATTTTGCAAACTATTATTTAGATGAAGTAATATTAACCTTGTGTATTACTCTTATGTACACGATCTTATAGAAAAAAATTAACTCGGTTTCACTTGCAATTAATTGTACTTTGTCCAATAAAGTTCGATTACTCCTTAGGGATACATCATCATGTATCATAGAGAGAGTGACTTTTGAGATTGAATCTTTTTTCATTTTTAGATACATTCGGAACCCTTTCCAATATACTAACACATTCGATCAAATCGAATCATTTCTATCGCATATTACATTATATGTCTCAGTTGATAAACATTTTATCTCAATTGATAATATTGCATGTTGACGTTTCAACGCTCATTCAAGCGCCTGATTCTACAACTACTAAATCATATTCCTCTCTAGCCAAATATAATGAATTATTGTGGAGGCGGCAGTAAAAGCAATGTCTTGACTGAGACCTTTCTGATCAAATCGGCTGCTGATGAACTCTAACTCATTGAGAACAAGCGGTTCTACTACTCGTGTAAGCGAAAGTCAGCGTATGACATCATTCCACGGATAAGTACTACATATGCATGTAAAAAATAGATGATCATGATTTTCTTCTTCTTGGTTACAAAGAACACATTCTGTATTGTCTAAAAACCCCCAAGATCGTAATCTATCTTTAGTTGGCAGCCGACCCATGTATGTTTTACAAGCCGTTGAACTAAATTTCTTTACAGTAGTTCGATGCCACACAACCTTGCCCCAACATATCGTAGGTGATGTAACTCTGATGTTATTCCGGACTGACGTAAAATTAAATGAAGTAGAGTTTAAAATTTGCCAGTAATAAATAGTTTGATCGGTTGAAACTGTAATATGTTTTCCTGCATTTTCAATTTCACAAGTAGATGATAGCATTTTTGGAGGTAGAGAACCATTCACCAAGATACAGTTGACATTTGAATATGCATGTGGACATAGGCTGTGCCTGTGCAACCCTAGCAAATTGACCATAGATTTGTGGTTCATCCAAGGGTCAAACCATAAAGAAGTAGTGTCGCCATTAACTATAATTATGTGCATTAGTTTTACTACTAAATCTCTAACCTGTAATATGTTCTTCGTTGTGCATGAAAAATTATTATTTATAGCCAGAACCTAGAAATGCTGATTATACAGATATTTATTTCTCATCCATGAGCTCCATAAACTATATTTTGAGTAGAGTGATAGAGTTAGGGGTATGCCCTAGGGTTCGGCCGAGATTGTGTCTTTATTGGAAAGACTAATGTGATTGGAATTAAATAAGCAATGTTGATAAGAATAATTCGCAAATTTTAATTGCTGAAATTAGTATAACAGATTCGGTATTCAACATGCTCAAGTTAGTTCAGATTTACTCACAAAATTATCGCTCGATAAGACTTAGTGTTTGGTACTTATGTATTGAAACAGAAAATTCTAAATAATGATTTAGAGTAAGACGTTTACACATATTAACCAAAAATGCCTCGAAGTTAGTGGGAGTGATATTGGGTTTGTGAGTCTTTGGATATGATCCAAGAAATGATATGAATGTATAATTTTATAAGCATCAAATTGAATAAGTATTTTGATAGAAATATCAAATAGTTTGATTTTCAATCAAAGTGCAAAGGAAGCGTGTGTTCATAAGAAAGAACGTTAAAAGGTACATTGATATTTCTAAACTATAAGTAAACAACACGTTGTTGATTTTAACAATATGCTTGTATTAAAATCAACTTTAGTTGTTTTAATACTCAATTTTGGATTGTAAACGATGTCTTTTATGGTGAGTATAAAAGGTATAGGGATTGTCCCAGAATGATATACAGGAGCACCCTATTAAAAGAAGAATATGTAAGTTGGATTCCTTATACATTAGCAATAGAAATTATCATACAGGTTATGTTGTATATGATATTGTGTTTTGTTTATGTAGTTGATACATGGAACAAATATAAATCCAAATTAATATCACTAAATTTTTGTTTGAGGTGTTCTTATGTATTTATGAAATACTAGAGGATTGTTTATAGAAACAACAAACTCGTTATGATGGAACGTTTGGACAAAAACTTTTATAAGTGGTATTGAGTATAACATGTCAATATAAAGTTCAAGTTAAAGTCTTTAATTTGAAAATGTTTCAAAATAAAAGTGATTATGGTCGATTCAATGAAATGTTGAGAACATTAACTTGAATGGCGCTATAATAAACCAATGTATATAGATATAAACGCACAAATTTATAATTGAGCCAAAGGCGATTTCAAATGTTGAGAATCCCATAATATTTTTATAAGATAACAAAGTCATGTAATTGGTCATGATACAACATAAAGCTCACTAGAAGTCAAAAGACATACTTCGAATTGTTCTACATGATAAAGACAGTTTATCGGTGTTAGAGTGAGTTAATCGACAAAGTAGATAATCAAAACATAATAGCATACCCATTCATTAAGGGACTGACCTAATTGGTTTTGTGAAAACTGATTGGAGAAGTTGGAATATTTCATAATTGACCCCAAGTGTATGTGAGAGATTGATAGAGTTAGGGGTATACCCTAGGGGCAATTATGTAATTTGTTACATATATCTCACTCGTTGACCAATCTTGTTCAAAATAAAAGGTATGTTCTTCTTATTATATATATACTTGATATAATGTGATTATATTAATTAATTAACTTAATTAAAGTATATTTAATAAAAAAATCCATAAATGGTATATTTTGTGACAGTAGTTACAAAGTGTTGTAACCGTGAGTAATTTATCACAACGAAACAAATATACAATTTTAAATATTCCTAGTCAAGATGCATCGAGACTGGATATCGATTCCGTTGAGACTGGAGTATGTAACGCTCTCCAAATGTTGGGCAGTATATTACTCATGACTGCTGGGGGCACCTAGGAGTTACGTACTAATAGTTATTGGATAACTATGGAATGACTCATTCGATAGTTTTATGTTGGTTAATATAACTAAGGTCAAACAGAAAATATCGATGTGACTTATTTACACAGTTCTCAACCCATAACTATTTGGGGAAAATATCGATATTAACCAACATCGATGTGACTTATTTACACTGTTTGGGGAAAGTAAGCGATATATTTATAACAGTTATAAATATGTCGATCGATATACAATATCGACAAGCGATTAAATTAGATTTAATTGCACAGTATTTTGGCTTGGGCTTAGATGGGTTTAAGGCCTATCATTAGGGCTGCAAAATTTTGGTTTTGGGAAGGTCTAGGGGTGGCTAAGACATAGGGAATTGGCTTGGAGATAATGGGTTAAGATAAAGTGAGAATGGGTAAAAAGGTTTTCCTCGTTTCTCTCTAATACAACCATATATATATATATATATATATATATATATATATATTCTCAAATATATTTCAAATTAAAATAATACTATTCGATAGTTAGAGGTCGGTGATTTCAGACTTGCAATCTGACGAATCAAGAACAGTAAAAGGAAGGGAAGTCATTGCTTAAACGTGAATTTAAAGACATCATTAAATTGATAATTTTAATTCATATTACAGTAATTAAATTATCTTCTATGATCCTATAACGAGCAATTTCATATTTGTTTAAATATATTGCTACTATATGTTTAGTTAGCAAAGATTTTTGTAAGTAGATGTGGTTGTCACAAATCAGTTTGGTTATGTGCATAATTTATTTATTATACTATTTGATTTATGTATAGACAAATGTTGTTTACTATACAAAATCAATTTTTGTCATTAATAATTGTTTTATATATATTTATTAATTAATAAATTCTCATATATATATATATATATTAGTGTATATTTCTCTCTCATAATAACATATATGCATATATAAGATATATATATGATTTAAAATTTTAATACACTTATTTATATATAATATGAATTTAAAAATTCGAAAATTAATTATCATACATATATTCATATTTTTAAATTAACATTTATTGAATTTTTGAATTGTTTATTATATATAAAATAATTATTACATTAAAAATTGAATTTTATATTTTTATAAAATATTATATCATTTCCTAAATGTGTAGAAAAAATTTATGAATTTTTAAACAAATTTTATTATTTTTAATAATTAATATTATTTGGAAAAACAGTTTATGATTTATTAAAAATAATGATTTAATTGAAAAATTCTTCAACATTTTTCGTAACCTTTCATTCATATTTCTAGAATTTCTGAAATTTTAAAATTTGAATTTTTAATAATATATTATTTTATATTAAATAATTAATACCGAAATCAATGTATTTGTTTTTAAAAATAATAATTCAACTTTGAAAAATCTACAGATTTTTTCTAAGCTCTATTTTATTTTCCTAGATTTTAGAAAATTGTAAAATTAGAATTTTCATCAATATATTATTTTATGTTAATTATTTATGGATGAAAACATTATTTTATTCATAATATATACAAATTAAAATACTAAAATTATTATGTTTGCAAAACTAAGTTAATTTTGAAATATAAATAATTTTTAATAATTTTTCTATCTCTTTCTATATATATATATATCTAGATATAAATGTTTTATGTTCGTATATTATATATAATATATTTATACATACATATGTGTGTGTGTATTGTAACACATATACATACACATATTTGGACAACATACATGACATACAAAATTAGCTAATGTGTCTGTTGCGATGTAAATCCCAACATCTACATATGAGCATATTATACCTTTCACGGATTATTATGTTACACATGCACTCACACATATATGTATATGATGCATAATCAAATAAAATTAATTTCATATCTTAATATATTTGAATTTAAATAAATAAATGATTTTATTTAAATGGAATTTAAAAATGTTCTAATTCAATTAGACTTCATAGGCCCAATAAAAGATCCAATAGGGTAAAATTTTGAAATTCACCCATAACTTCCGATGCGGGCTAGTCTAGTTCCAATAATGGTATCAGAGCCCAATAGCCTATACGGTCTAAATTAGTCATATTATGGCTAAAAATTAAGCTTGCTCACTTAGTACGGTGTCTAGAAAGGTAATGTCTAGAATTGGAATTGGGTAATCAAGTACCTTGTACTACCTGGTTACCGGCCTGACCCGAAAGGTGAAGTGAGCCCAAAGGTTGCTCCTAATAGAAAATGCCCAACTTAATTTGGGTTTTGGGCTAATTTTCAAAATCATTTTGAAAATTAATGTTAAAGATTTTAAATTTAATAGTTAAATTTAAAATAAAACATGTTTATTATAAAAATTATAATACTACATAAGTTTTCAAAATGTTTGAAAGAATAATGATATTTTCAAAATGTTTGAAAATATTTATATAATAATTTCAAAATTTAAATTTATTAATAAGATTAATAAAATAAATTAATTAACTATGTTAATTAATTAATGCATATATGCATGTATTACATATGTTGATATATGTTATGTTATTTTAAAATGTTTAAGATAACATAAGTATACATGTATGTATACAAGATAAATTTTGAAATTAATAAATTTTAGTAAAAAAATTAATTGAATAAATTAATTAAAGGTTAATTAATTGAATAAATTAATTAAAGGTTAATTAATTAAATAAAATACACATATATATGATATATGTGTGTTACACTATAAAGGTTATAGTATACACTATAAATGTTATAGTAGATATGTCCAATATAAAAGTTATATTGGAATACTAATTTAAAATTAATTAGATAAGAGTTAATTAATGATGTATTATACGTAAGACTATCATATAAGTAATATGAAATATAAAAGTTATATAACAATAAAACTTATAGGATATGTGTATAAACTAAATATGGAACATTAAAGAAACCCAAATAGACTTGAGAAATAAATACATATGTAAATGTACATATACCGTGATTTCTGATGTGTCTGTAACTTGAATTGCTGGGGTATTTCATAAGAAATATATTATTCTATAAGTCGATATCACTCAATATATATATTGAAGATTATGAATCTTCAATATAATGTTGTCCTCTACCATATATATATTAATAAATTACTTACATACTCCTTAGTTGTTGAGCAAACTCAAGCTAGGGATGTTATGCGTAGTATTATTAATATATTGAACAGATGAGGTAAGATAACTATATGTATTTGTTGAGCAAACTCAAGGTACATATACTATGCTTAGACCATCACAATATGGTAGGTATTAGTGAATAATCTCTTTTGATTTGTTGAGAAAACTCAAGGTCGAAATAAGATTAGAAGAAAGAAAAATTGGTTAGAAGTTGTATGTGATACAACCGATAAGGAGTTATCCATCGTTTGTGAGGCTATGATTTGTTGAGCAAACTCAAGGTCAGAATACCAAAACAAACGAGTCCTAACACCCACTAGTGAAGTTGTAAGACTTCTATGTTTCATCTTAGGGATTGGAGAAATATAAAAGACTAGTGGGAGCCTTATTAGACAAATAAAATGGTAACATTTAACCTTTCTTATATTGTAAGAACATATGCTATATAATGTTATAATTATCTACAACGATAAATTTGTCCATTTAATATGATTGATAAAACGTTTGTCAATTAACATATGTAAACAAACTAAATTGAAAGTTGACAAATAGAAATATAATATATACTTACTAATAATTCTAATTGCATGGTATATAATGTTTCTATACCCATGCAAGTGCCCAATTTCAACTACTTAATACATTCGTAAGTTGGTCACTTATATGTTTATTTGGTTTAGACCGTGTGTTGCATTTTATGAGTTTTTGAACTCTAAATGCAATTTAAGACTATGGATATTTGATCCATGTACTTTCACATATAAATGTTATATGGTGAACAGTCATAGTTTGTGGGGTACAATATTTCGATGAAGTTAGTTCATTCGAAGTAAGCCAATAAACAGTATTTTAAGATCATGTATTCAACTTGAATGATTTCAAAAGGATCATATTGTGTTAATGTAACACAAGACCATAAACTACGAGATACATCTAAGAACTCGATCATTGAAATGTCATCTTGATCGGTTTACATAAAGTGCAACATATTTGATGTCTTAAATGTTAAGAATAATCGAATGCGCTTTTGTAAAAGGTTTGTTATGATATTGTAGCAAGGTTTTCTTTTGAATAGTTTGACCATTTGAAAGAAAAACGAATGTATAAGAATAGATGTAATTTAAGGTAAAGTTGGAATGAAGAGAATGAATAGTCACTTCTACTTCATAGAGAAACATTGGAAACAAGAATTGTAATAACAACTGATACATAATATTGGAATATGAAATATGATTTTTATTCCGAAATGTATTTTCATATAGAAATATTTTTTCTATAACATTTATTTCTTTGAGTTCAAGGTATTTGATCAAAGAACTCTCCTCTGTAAACTAGTTGCAGCATATGAAATAAAAACAATATTAACAATATTAAGTGAATGATGGACCTCTAAATTTAGTACGCTATTATAGTAATGGCAGAAATACTGGGAGCATGCCATATAACACCTAATGATTGCATCAAATTACGAAAATTGTTTTCATAAAATGTACCGAACATTATTTGTGAAATAATGTTTATTTTTTGGTTTTGACTGAAAAATAGATATAACTATATTTCAATATGACAATTATGAAATAGAACTATATTATGGAATTTGTTTTCTTAGTAAAAGTGATGCAACAAAATACATATGTATCTAATATTATTTACAGTTATTTTGGAATTATATACTAAGTCGTAGTTTTGAAAAATAATTTTACTATATGATTATGAATCATATGAACAGGTTAATTATATCTCAAACAATTAATGGCTATGCACTCATTCAGTGGGAGCATCATAAGAGTTTATAAACTCTTTGAATTAATACATATTGATGTATGCAATCACAAGTCTATTAATACCAAAAGGGTTCCACATACTTTGTTATATTCATCGATGATCTATTACCAATATTAACATGTTATTAGATACACATGTAGTAAGCTTATGATAAAATCATAGAATATAAAAGAAAAGTAAATAAAATAACATGCAACAGAATAAAATGATTTGATTTGGTCGAATAAGTGAGTATATTGGAAAGAGTTCCAAATGTACCTAAAAATGAATATAGATTCAATCTTAAAATCACTCCTCCATGTGGTACATAATGATGCATCGATAAGGAGTAATCAGAAATTGTTGGACAATTTATGATTAATTGTGAGTGAAGTTGAGTTAGTTTCTTCCTATAAGGTCATGTACTTAAGATTAGTACACAAGGTTGATATTATTTCATATATACAACAGTTTATAAAATCATACAAGATAAGGGTTTGTAAGAAATTCCAACATATCCTAGGCCAAGGAGTTGGCATGTTGTGCGAGTCGAAAGATTGCACGTAATAATTTTTCATGAGGGATCTTTTATGAATCTCCAAAATGTTTTTGGAAACGTGTGTCATCAAATGACATATTTATGTTTTGAACATAATTTTTGTAAACTAAAATCATTTTTATAAATAAAAAGGTTCATAAAGCGTTTATGAATCCCTATTCTATTTGCACTAAGAAACAATTGTTGTTTTAAGATATATCAACTTCATTGTGAAGGAATTTCTTTGAGAAATTTTTGGTAGTTAAATGGAATTGGGTTCGATCCATAGATAGAACCGATTATATGGGATGAAGTGAAATTAATTAACCTAAATGAACACATAGCATTAGAATGTCTAATAAGTATTCTCGTACATCGAAGAGAAACTATGTGTTTCTTATTAATGTCGAAAATATACATTACCATCGGTTGTTCAATTAAACCATTAAGATTGTTGACTCTATCTGGTATGATGCGCATATATGAAAGAATTCCATGTACGCTATCAAAATAGAATTTTGATGGTCGTAACCAAAGAGATGTGATCCATCGGCCGAGATTGTGTCTTTATTGGAAAGACTAATGTGACTGGAATTAAATAAGCAATGTTGATAAGAATAATTCGCAAATTTTAATTGCTGAAATTAGTATAACAGATTCGGTATTCAACATGCTCAAGTTAGTTCAGATTTACTCACAAAATTATCGCTCGATAAGACTTAGTGTTTGGTACTTATGTATTGAAACAGAAAATTCTAAATAATGATTTAGAGTAAGACGTTTACACATATTAACCAAAAATGCCTCGAAGTTAGTGGGAGTGATATTGGGTTTGTGAGTCTTTGGATATGATCCAAGAAATGATATGAATGTATAATTTTATAAGCATCAAATTGAATAAGTATTTTGATAGAAATATCAAATAGTTTGATTTTCAATCAAAGTGCAAAGGAAGCGTGTGTTCATAAGAAAGAACGTTAAAAGGTACATTGATATTTCTAAACTATAAGTAAACAACACGTTGTTGATTTTAACAATATGCTTGTATTAAAATCAACTTTAGTTGTTTTAATACTCAATTTTGGATTGTAAATGATGTCTTTTATGGTGAGTATAAAAGGTATAGGGATTGTCCCAGAATGATATACAAGAGCACCCTATTAAAAGGAGAATATGTAAGTTGGATTCCTTATACATTAGCAATTGAAATTATCATACAGGTTATGTTGTATATGATATTGTGTTTTGTTTATGTAGTTGATACATGGAGCAAATATAAATCCAAATTAATATCACTAAATTTTTGTTTGAGGTGTTCTTATGTATTTATGAAATACTAGAGGATTGTTTATAGAAACAACGAACTCGTTATGATGGAACGTTTGGACAAAAACTTTTATAAGTGGTATTGAGTATAACATGTCAATATAAAGTTCAAGTTAAAGTCTTTAATTTGAAAATGTTTCAAAATAAAAGTGATTATGGTCGATTCAATGAAATGTTGAGAACATTAACTTGAATGGCGCTATAATAAACCAATGTATATAGATATAAACGCACAAATTTATAATTGAGCCAAAGGCGATTTCAAATGTTGAGAATCCCATAATATTTTTATAAGATAACAAAGTCATGTAATTGGTCATGATACAACATAAAGCTCACTAGAAGTCAAAAGACATACTTCGAATTGTTCTACATGATAAAGACAGTTTATCGGTGTCAGAGTGAGTTAATCGACAAAGTAGATAATCAAAACATAATAGCATACCCATTCACTAAGGGACTGACCTAATTGGTTTTGTGAAAACTGATTGGAGAAGTTGGAATATTTCATAATTGACCCCAAGTGTAAGTGAGAGATTGATAGAGTTAGGGGTATGCCCTAGGGGCAATTATGTAATTTGTTACATATATCTCACTCGTTGACCAATCTTGTTCAAAATAAAAGGTATGTTCTTCTTATTATATATTTGATATAATGTGATTATATTAATTAATTAACTTAATTAAAGTATATTTAATAAAAAAATCCATAAATGGTATATTTTGTGACAGTAGTTACAAAGTGTTGTAACCGTGAGTAATTTATCACAACGAAACAAATATACAATTTTATATATTCCTAGTCAAGATGCATCGAGACTGGATATCGATGTATCCGTTGAGACTAGAGCACGTAATGCTCTTCAAATGTTGGGCAGTGTATTACTCATGACTCTTGGGGGCACCTAGGGGTTACGTACTAATAGTTATTGGATAACTATGGAACGACTCACTCCATAGTTTTCTGTTGGTTAATATAACTAAGGTCAAACAGAAAATATCGATGTGACTTATTTACACAGTTCTTTCGACTTGAGAATACTATGGATCTTCAATATGAAAGCTCCGCTTTGATTATAGCCAAATCATGGCACGACGTCCATCGAGTGACTATAGTTAGATCGAGTGGAAGTATTGGAAGTGAAGCTCTATTCGAGAGAGGATTCGTCTCCTCAGTTATATGCGATTAGTATCACAGTCAACTCAAAGTCAAAGTCTCTGGCCAGAGCATTTCGGTTAATAATAATTGTTATTATTGAACCAAGGACTTTGTATTTGGATTATAAAGTTGAATGTGGATGAGGTTGGAATTTTGACCATTACCAAATTCCATAAGTCCAAAGTGATATAGTTTTGACGAACAGAAACAAAGGTCATAACCGGGTGACGCTTATTAAACTAAAATTGGATTTTACCAAAAATGACTAAGCGATAAATTTGGCCATAATGTCACACCACCTGCTAAGTGACGTGTGAACGTTAACATTATAATAGTTCGATGTTAATCGTTGACCAAATTTACACTCAAGAGTTACACAGCCGAAATGATGAATTCCCTTAAAACTAAACGATTTAATTAGTTTATAATTGTTATAAGTTAATTAAATTAATTAATATTTATGAAATATTAATTATAAAATTTGAATATGATTTGATAAATAAATAATGTTATATATATATATATTTATAACAGTTATAAATATGTCGATCGATATACAATATCGACAAGCGATTAAATTAGATTTAATTGCATAGTATTTTGGCTTGGGCTTAGATGGGTTTAAGGCCCATCATTAGGGCTGCAAAATTTCGGTTTTGGAAAGGTCTAGGGGTGGCTAAAACATAGGGAATTAGCTTGGAGATAATGGGTTGATAAAGTGAGAATGGGTAAAAAGGTTTTCCTCGTTTCTCTCTAATACAACCCTATATGTATGTATGTATGTATGTATCTCCAAAAACAATTACTAACCTTTTTGGCCGCCATTACCTTCTACATTCCTGGTTAAAATGTAGCCCTCAATCCACTCCAAAATTCTCAAATATATTTCAAATTAAAATAATACTATTCGATAGTTTGAGGTCGTGATTACGGACTTGCAATTTGACGAATCAAGAACAGTAAAAGGAAGGGAAGTCATCGCTTCAACGTGGATTCAAAGACATCAATTAATAGGTAATTTTAATTCATATTATAATAATTAAATTATATTCTATGATCCTATAATGAGCAATTTCATATCTGTTTAAATATATTGCTACTATATGTTTAGTTAGGTGAGATTTTTATAAGTAGATGTGGTTGTCACAAATCAATTTGGTTATGTGCATAATTTGTTTATTATACTATTTGATTTATGTATAGACAAATGTTATTTATGTACAAAATCAATTTTTGTCATTAATAATTGTTTTATATATATTTATTAATAAACTCGTATATATATATATATATTAGCGTATATTTCTCTCTCATAATAACATATATGCATATATAAGATATATGTATATATATGATTTAAAATTTTAGTACACTTATTTATATATAATATGAATTTACAAATTTGAAAATTAATTATCATACATATATTCATATTTTTAAATTAACATTTATTGAATTTTTGAATTTTTTATTATATATAAAATAATTATTACATTAAAAAATTCAATTTTATATTTAAAAAAAATATTATATCATTTCAGAAACATATAGAAAAAATTTAGGAAATTTTCGATAAAGTTTATTATTTTTAATAATTAATATTATTTTGGAAAAACTATTTATGATTTATTAAAAATAATAATTTAATTGAAAATTTCTTTATTGTAACCTTTCATTCATGATCCTAGAATTTGTGAAATTTTAAATTTTGAATTTTTAATAATATATTATTTTATATTAAATAATTATTGACGAAATAAATGTATTTGTTTTTAAAAATAATAATTCAACTCTGAAAAATCTCTAAATTTTTCATAAGCTCTATTTTATGATCCTAGATTTTCGAAAATTGTAAAATTAGAATTTTCATCAATAGATTATTTTATGTTAATTATTTATGGATGAAAACATTATTTTATTCATAATATATACAAATTAAAATACTAAAATTATTATGTTTGCAAAACTAAGTTAATTTTGAATTATAAATAATTTTTAATAATTGTTCTCTCTCTTTCTATATATATATTTATCTATATATAAATGTTTTATGTTCATATATTATATATAACTAGTGTGAACCCGTGCTTCGCACACGGATTCTAAAAAAAATGCAGAAATTTTTTGATGATAAAAATTGAGATATTGTTATATAATATCATCTTTTATTTTCATCAAAATAAATATCGACTTTTTCCTATCAACATTTAACCTTATAGAGCAAATTAATATGGCGTTAACATAAGTTATAACAATCTGTGTGCAAAGTAAATATGCACTAAATGCTTAGAGGTTAATAGATAATGCATTTTTATCATTTACTAATTTGAACCTGAAGCTGGATACTCTTTATTCGTGAATTGTACATTTCCACAACTTGAAATAGTTTTTTGTAAGTTATTGTCATGAAATATTTATCATTATGAACAATCCATTACATATTTGTTGTTAAATTTACTGTTTAGCTTCTTATAACTTAATGTTGTTTTAGTAACTGTCGATCAAACTTCATGTGTAAAATCTTAATAAAAATTAAAGTAGTAGAGTAATAGCAAGTATAAAAATTGCTTGTTAAATAGGAGATTCTGTAAATTTAAATATTTAAAGGATTGTCATATTTTTCCCAATGTAAAGTCAGAGTAGTTACTCACAATGGAAAGATTTTAACATAATTACTTCAAAGATTCAGGTCAGGATATGTTCAATCTGTGCCCAAATATTTGCGAACTTAATACGTAACATACAATAAACTTGTACCTCAAACAAAAAATGATTCCATATTTACTAACATTTTCACACTACATATTTGTTAGTATTTATCGTTATTAAGATCAAGACAGTTGTTAATGCATGAACCACATCGTTGAAGAATCCTCATATTCAGTGCACAAAAGAAATTTACAAATATACTAACACATCAAATGCATCATATGTAGTGACCTGAGAAAAATACCAAACACTACAAAAAAAGCCTAACAGCTGAAATGTGCTCATGCCACATCTGGAAGGCATCTGTATGTATTTACAAATTATTATTGATTTTCATGTCAGCCCTCTGCCTCATGTTTATTGACCTATAAGTCTTCTTGTCCCTTTTTAACTTTTACAAAACAAAGGATTAAATTGAGAAAATAAATTTGCAATTAAAATAAATATATGAAAGAGCCAATTTATGACTATGTACGGGTTGATGTTGCATTCTTGTAGATACAGTTGCTGTAATTGATCCATTTAGACCAACAATTGATATATTCAATTGAACACTGTAAACTTTTTAAAACGTTGGTGGTTCAAAAAAAGAATTTGATACTTGCTTAAGTGCCACTCGGCTATATATCTATAAGTGGAGTATAACAAAAATAATCTTCTAATGCAAGCACCAAGCCATAATACAATATTACCCACGTCCACCATATCAGATTAGCTATAACTTCATCTAAATATGGCAAGTAACAATACCCTCAGTTGTTTATGTGTGCATACCTTTTTTTTATATGCACATGCATATGCTAAAATGAATGGTCTCAAATATTGATCATATGCTTTCAATTATGCTTTTTTTTGTTGCTACTGTACTAAAGGATAAAACTGCAAAATTGATACTGAAGGATAAAACTGTAAAATCATTCAAGAAGTGATTGGACATGATGATGTTGTCATGGTAAAAATAAAGCTATCTATAACATATATGTTGAACATCAAAACAAACTGATTTTGACTCAACAGTAGCCATACAGTTAGTTCCATCATAAAATCAAATTTTGCATCCAAATTGACAAAAGATTCATTTTTAAATGGAGTGATTGTTTGGCAATCATGGGAGGCATAAACACATATTTCCATAGAGTTAAATAATCCATATGCCTCCGTAAGTGTACATCAGCAATTCATATATAGTAACAAAGACATACAACTTGCCTATAAATATTTACTTATGCTTTCATGCTAACCATTGATTACTTGAACTTTAAAATTTAGTCATATGCATATATGTAGTACATATTTCTTGTCAGTCATTTGTAAAAGAACATGTTTATGATGGGAAGTTGTTATATATGAATATTACATGTGTAATCAAGATTTAATATTTCAAAATCATTGAATAATATTTTTTTTTACTTATTTACAATTGTGAAGTTAACTTTATTTTTCTTGGCCTTTGTGAAATGATGTTGATTTCTTAAATATACTTTAATTATGCCAGTATATTTGAATTTATGCCATTTCCAGGATTATATTTTCTGATTGTTTACTGTCAATAAACATGGTTATTTGGCTGTGTTATGGTATAAATATACTTGAATGTATATTACTTTTCGTATGAAATTTATTATTTGTTAATTAATTGTTTTGCCACCTATAAGGAGCTTAGGTAATATAAAATTCTTATGAATTAAAAAAATTAAAAATTAGGGAGATGTCATTATTTTCGAACTCGCATGACCGTCCTTTCTCAAAAACTGGTTTCATATTATTCACTTAGAATTATTTTCAATAATTATGTTTTTTCGAAAATTAAATCTATACTTAATCAGGAATTAATACGGAAAAATAAATTAAAATATTGCAATGTTGCAATTGAAAGTGCAAATATTTTACAGTTTCAACTGCAGATAATTAAACTTTAAACTATAAATATTTACACTTTGGACTGTAAATATTATAATTTTTTAAAACTATAAATATTTGCAATTATCCTTGCAATAATTCTAGCAGTTCAAATGAAATCGGTTTTTGGGAAGGGGTGGAATGTATTTTGAAACTTACAGAATGGTATTTGACAAAATTTCCGTCAAGCAATATAACATGTGCTGTATAGTATTATAGAAGTAACCAACCTACGTAAACAATAGTATGATAGTTTTGGTTTATAATGCCTCTATTCGGTATGGCACCTTGATTTTTTTTAAGCAATATTAATTATATAATATATATGGTAGTGCCTTTGAAATGAAAATAACTTCAACTGTGGGTTCTTAATCTTAGAACCTTATCAGAATAACCTAAGGGTATAATTTACGTAGTTGCTAAAACTTAAATGTGAAATAAATTCTAGTTTCCAATTTATTCAAATTTGTATGAGGAAAAAAATTAATCTATATCACCATAAATCATAGAATTTTAGGCACATATTTACTACTCATGGGCAACAATTTGTATAATATAGATGAAAGCATAAGTAAATATAGGAAACAAATAAAAGTATTTAATCATGGACGGATTTAGATTGTATATTAGTTGTAAGCCGTTTAATTTTGTCATGTTTGAATAAAAATTTGTGGCACATTAACTCAGAACTAAGAAAGTAAAACATATTACATTGACCTTACAGGAGTAGACCAAAAATAAAATAGAGAAGAGTTAGTGGGTCATTATTTCAAACATTTCATGTGTACAATGAGACTAAAAATTTCTTACCTTGGCCGCTAGTAATGAAAATGTAATATTCTAAGCAAGCTTTCTCAAACTCTTCCCCATGTTAACACTCCGATGGTATGATACCTAATTTTCAATATAAGACAGTGTAACCATAGAGTTAGTAATGAAATGTTTGTTGAGTAAACCATTACCGAGGTAGAAAATAAATATAGAAGATTCAACATACTCTTTTGAGGTTTGACTGATAAATCAAAATCAACCTGTTAATAGTAAGAAGGTAAGCGTATCAGCATATCATATTGTTGTTAAAGTAGCATTGGGTTTTAATAAATGGAAGATCAAGTGGGTTTCAGTAGATGGAAGATAACCAATCATTTAAAAACTAAATTTACAATTTGCAATTAAAAAGGTATGATTGATTTTACATTACAGATAATAAAAGCTTACCTGATAATATAAAGGGTTTTAGTGTAGAATACTAACCCGACTTTGATTCAGTAAACAGGTACTGGCACTATTACTGAAACTTGAATATATGGCAGTCAATTTGATTAAATGGGGAGCAGACGGTTTGAGCAAATAATGCTGGAAGATAGTGGGTGAGAAACTTAACGCCGTTTATAGAATTGAATACCGAGTTAACTGTATGCTTACTTGGACAAATAACACCCTTCAGATGTCTTTGTTATTATCTAATCTCAACCGTTCTTTATGTTTTTGTTTGTCTTTCCGTTATCTCAAAGGCTTTTTGTTGTATAGATAGAAACAAATGCATGCTTTTCTTTAGTTACCTTAAGCAAAAAAGGCTTAACTCATCACATATTTGGTACATTTATGTTAAATAACTGTAAAATGTGGGGAATGTATGAAAGAAAGAGGGTTGACCAAAAGTGCCATCTTTATGGTTTTGGATTCTACAATTGCACACCCAGTAGCATAGATATATGTACATCTTTTTTTTGTGGAGACTGAAGAAGAAACCTAAGAAACATTACATCGGATTTGATCGTTAAATAAGTGTGTTATTATATCATGTATATCAGATTGAGTAACTATAATTTTGCCAATCTACCAATGATGTTATTTTTTTTAGTGTATAGTGATGCTTATTTCAATCCATGGAATAGATAGGATTTAAAAACATATAACTTTATTTATAAGGTTAAGATAAATGGACAAAAAGGATTATTAAGAAAATGGTTTTAGAAGGACCTTCTTAAACATCAAAACAACATCCTTCACAAATATCCATCAAATGTGCAGCTTGCAGTATTATTATTCCATTAATGAAAACACTTTTATGTCATGTTCGATCCTAAATTAAACAGCATTTATGATATGCATACTATGACTAATCTTTCTTGCTATAGAAAATGCATTTAGGTAAACCATAATTCAAATCATACACCAAAAAAGGGAATAAGTTGTTATGTTCGACATATTTGGTATTAAAGCAAGCACATGCAGCGAAATATATAGAAAATAAATAGTAAGTATTTGAAAGCACAATGTATGATCATAGTTATCACAGTCATATGATCATGGTACATAATCACATAAAAATAGTTGCTTCTTATTGAAAGAGTGAGTTGAAGATGCGATCAAACAAATTTAACAGCGTGACGTCATAAATAGAAACATATTAGTAATTTCAAATTTCTAAATATTTGAAACCAATACAAGTGTAAGCAAAAGTCGATGAGTAGCTGAATTCATGAAAAAGAGAGAAAATCCAAATCAAAGTCTAGGTCGACCAAGTTAAAAAATAAAAATCAAGAAATGAAAATTACTGTTTAGAAAATTGAATCATGCAGCTCAATTTTGCTTATGTATCTTAGTTTTTATTAGCAAAAAGATACTCAACTCTTAATTCTAACAAAGAAAAAATCAGTTTGAAATATATATAAAAAAAAAATTAATTACTAATCGAGGAAAATTTGAGTTTTAATCAAATCCAGGATGTAAGGATGTTATTCACATATTCATTTAATTGAAAGTAGACGTCCATTCTTCTACCACTCATAGAGTAACGAATCACAACAGTAAAAAGCATTGTAGATAGTCAATAACAATGAAATAAATCTTATGTATTTCTCAAACTCATCATTATTATTTAAACTAATCAAATATAAAAGAAGATTGTGGGTAGAAAATTATAAAATTAAGCAGAAAGTTGCAACCGTAATTGCGTAGAAAGTAATATTAGCCGAGAGATTTACCTAGAAAACTATTTCACCAAACATAGAATAATATAATGAAAGACTACTAAAAAGGACTTAATATCATTTGAATTAGTAAGAAATTATTAGTCCCTACATCAATATAAAGGTGCAAGAAACTTTCACATTTGATAAATGGAAACATTGCTCCTAACTTATGTAATTTGGTTTCATGGCACGGGTGGCATAAGTTTACCCAAAATATCAAATTCAAGACCATTTAATTGTATTGGTAGACTGACCCATAAAAGAAACGTTAGGTAAGTTTAAAGTAGTTTTCATACAACTTTTGCTCATTTTTATACGCAACAGAAAATGTTTGTGAATATAAACACAGCATAACCAAATTAAAATTGAATTCATTTGTCAACCTTCAAGAAAAAGCATATCAAAGTTCATTTTATTTAATAAATTCACAAATTCTTAAGGAATAATAAGAGAATAGTATTGTGACGACCCGCCCTTCTCGACCCTCGAAAATCGACACAAAATACTCAACAGTATAATAAGCCGACGATCGAATGCCGGAAAAGACAGATTGTAGAAGAATAAGAAAGTAGATAGAAGAAGAAAGAACTAAACAAAATCAGAACCTCACAGTCGCAGCGGATAAAATATAATATATAGAACAGATCTTTACACAAAATGAAACTATATCTGTTTATATACAATACATCATCATCAGAGTATATCAATACCATCATCAATATCCAGTCAATCAGTCAATACAACAATCACAGCAGCGGAATAATACAAGTACGAGAAATACGTCTCGAACTCCAGCTCCTCTCCTGAGCTCCATAGCAACCTATCCTGTAAAATACTCGGTCTGACCCGAGCATTATAATAAAATAACACCCGAGTCAGTCTGGAATACCAGCGCATCATAAATACACCCAATTGATTATTAAAGTTTCAAAATTCTTTAAAACAAAAGCATCTCGTAAGACCACGCCACAAATAAACATGTCGGGTTTTTACCTTACGATAGCTAAAACACTTTTATATTAAAATCCTCTGATATTATAATAGTGTCTATAGAAAGTAAAATAGAATCTAGCTGAAATGCTTGCATCTCACATTTCAACAATAGTTGGGCACAATCAAAACCATACAGGCTCGTAGGGAGAATGGATTTCCAACGAATGACTAGGCACTGGGGTACCACCTGTCACAGTACGTGGCCTAGATCACAGTACCGAGGAGTACGCCCGCTCCCCTACAACACAAAGCCGGAATCATCCCTTACTGGATAATTCCAAGTAAAATCACCCCACGGTTGGGATCAGCAACCGCACCACTAAGCCGAAATAAAAGGGACATCTAGACAGGGATGACCTTACTCTCAAGTGGGGGCTACCCACGAAGCCTTGCTGCATAACCCCTGATTTTCAGTCATTCCCGGTTGATGAGGCTCGAGGCTAACGATACCTTTATAGCACATATCCCTTAGAATGCCCATCGTCCACCTGACGATGTCACGAAAGCATTCGTCCATATAAGTCCGTCCCAGGTCCGAACGGAACCGAAGGCACTACCCCTACTACATCCATTTTGGAAATATCCTCAGGATTAGTAGCGACTAGCCCTTGCACTTCACTGCTCCATCTTCGACTCCGAAATCATTTTCGCAAAACGTACAAACCGGATCGAAGTGGTTTTCGAGTCTCCAGACCTAGAATCCCGGTATACGGAAACCCGATCCCGGACTCTTCGAAACGATCAGCGCATTTGGCCAATATTGATAGTCGGTGATTTAACTATCAATTAATGTTCACAAACATCCATACACATCCATCACACAATAAATAATCTCCATATTATTTATTTTCTTCTAATATCCTTCAAAGATATATTTTCACATTTTCAAAACTCGTTTGAAAACAATTTTCCACTCTTCCTTTACAAGGTAAATCTTTTATCCTTTATTCCCATCGGGAATAACCAAGTATAAAACAATTTACATTTAAAACAGTTAAAAATACTTTATACTGAAATATACTTTAAAATATGAAAATTACTTCTATTTATTTACTCAAAATATAAATTTAAAATATGTGAAGAAAACTAGTTATTAACACATAAGCTTTGATTTAAAATAAGGGTTTAGTTTAACTAAATCCAAAATAGCGTTATAAGAAGAAAAATACTAATTTTAACAGCTTAAGCTAAAACCAACTTTTAAATAAATCCATTTGTAAAAATAATTGCTAATATACTCCCAAATTATTACGGTATTCAAAATTATTAATTTATTTCTTTAAAAATAACGATTTCTTAAAAATACTTTTAAAACGATTTAAAACTTAACCTTTAGTTAAATAAAATCTTTTTATAAACATTTACTTGGTTTTCCCAGGGAAACACTTCCCGTTTCTAAACATTCCAAAGTACTCTTTCATATAAATCCACTGATTTATTTCAAGTCAATTTATGATTTCAACATAAATTTCCAATTCCATACTTAACTATAACTTCCTCCGAAGTTAAATCACAATTTTTCATTTCCGGAAATTCATTTTTAAATATAGTTTAAACATTTTGGTGAATTTTCAATGGAAGCCAAATTTCCAATTCACTTAATTAAATTCAAATGAAATACGGCATTTCAAAACATTCATTTGAACTTGTTAATTTATAGTCGGAAACTCCATTTTAACATATTTTTAATTTCCGGATAACATTAGTCATTATTAAAATAAACACCGTTATTTAAACAATTTATAATTTCATAAATTTAATTTCCAGAAAATTATACTTTCCATTTACTCATTTCATAAACTTCCCATTATATTCAAAATCCCAATTTGACCCAATTTACATTTTTCTTTTCAAATCCGATTTCAAATTTTATTCTTTGAAATTCTAAATTTAACAATTCATTTTATTTCGTAAAAACACAATTTATCCATTTATAATTAAATTCTGTGATTACAATTTATACCACAATGTCACAGAACAACTAAATTTCCAGAATTATCAATCACATCATATAAACAGGTATCACTATCAATTATAAAATAATTGCTACATTGTGAGGAATCCAGTTGGATCCCTCCAACCTGTTTCTCCCTGCATCACAGATATTAGCACATCGCAATATAAATATCAATCCAGACAGATAAACACAAATATAGACAATCAACCACACAGATATTTAAATATCAATTATTTATAATGCCTAGCATCCAGATGTGAGTGAGAAAACTCACCTTGAGTTTCGGCGAGCGTTCGAGATTTTGAATTAAACCGAACGACATCCGATTTAACCCCAAATTCCTACTTGCCCAGAATGAATTCAGAATTACACCACTGCGTAGTACTCGTCTCTGCGATTCCAACGCTACCAGTTTCGTCCGAATCTGAGTACGTATGAACTCGTTATGATTTTATAAAGTTCTGTATAAAATTTTAAACAATATCCTTTTTATTTTAAACAATACCATCCACCGTTCGTTTCCTAGCACGAAATCAAGGCCACACCAGAGCTTCTCCCTCACGCGACACTCCAGAACAAAACGAACCCAACGTTCGAAACTAGGGTTGCCGCCGCCCCCATCCACGGCCACCCAGACGACTATCGCCTACCACCACCGAGTCGCCCCTGCCACCACGCACCCTCGCCCACGAACACGTCCCTTCCGGTCAACCCCAGCTGACGCGGCCTCCCATCATACGAACGGTGAACGCACACTTCCCCAGGCCTCGATACTCCACCGATTTACATCTCTACCGCTCAAAACGTAGAGCTCGAGCTACTCTCCGACTTTCCAGTTGGAGATCTGGCCTAAAATCGCTTGGATCGTGAGAGAGACGTGGAAGAGTTAGGGTTGATGTCGGCCATTCATTATTATTAACGGCGGCTCACTGATTTGGCTAGGGTTTGATGAGATAAATGCTAATATATATATGTTTTAATATTATTTAATTCATAAATTTTCTCGATTTAACAGTTTATGCAAACGACATCCAATTCTCACGTTCCGACAGGCTATCTTGTGGGTTTTCCACGTTCTGGACACAATGGAAGAGGTTTCGTAAGTTAATTTGATCGTATGCACGAGATACGGAATTAAACGATAAATTTAAAATTAAATCGGTTAAATCGATATCTATGCGTTTCGAGCTGCCACGGTCAAACGACAACTCCGATTGCTACGAAAATTGAAATCCGATAATAACTAACTATTACGGATCCAATGAAACTGGTTTCGTCGAATTCCGAGACCGTGCCCCGGAAGGCTATTTTAACTCGTCTATTAAATCGGGCGATTTTCTGAAATTATCAGAAACGCTTAAAATTTCATTTTTACAAATTTTAATAACTCAACAATAAACCATATAAAATTTATAAACACATTAAAAATCATTCTGGCTCATTCCGGACCAAGATCTGATTAAAAATGCATTTTAATAATATTAAATCCATTTTTAAATTAATATAAAATCCCAAATATTAATTTATCAACTTAAAATTCCTCTAAAAGTCCAACAACATTATTTATGTCCAAATAGACTTTAAAATAAATTTAAAAACCATTTTTATCACTATTTACATCCAGATTTACCTTTATCTCAAATTTCGAATATTTAATTATTATTTTTCCATTAATCAAATTCAACCAGGATTACTATAATTAAAAATTATAGCTTATTTTATTGAATGAACTCGAATCCATTCATTCCAACATCAATTAAGAACCCACATTAAACATTTAAAACGAATTAAATGTCCAAAAATCTAGCAGCCAAAATCTGGGATGTTACATTCCTCCCCCCTTATAAAAATTTCGTCCCCGAAATTTGCTAAGGTAAAAATATACTCCAACTCAACTCACTTATCCCATTTGCTTAGTTAAAGGCTATATTCACTTTCCAAAAAGTTTCAGCTCCATTTCAAAACCATTTGCTTTATTTACTCTAAAGCCTTTATCTTAACACTCGCTTTCAAAATAACTTTACTTATTAATAAATTTTCCCAAAAACCCCAAAAATTTTCTAACTCCCAAAATTTTTGAAAATTTTTGGCGGAGTCTCCTTTGCACGGAGGAGCTTCTGCGATATCGCAGGATACACAAATATATATACATCGGCTCACACGGCCGGAAACCAAAATATATCACAATATATTTATCATTTTCCCAATTATATTTGCGTAGGCGTACCTTTTAGCAATTTTTTTTTTAAATAGCAAGCGGCTAATATAACGCATATTCGCGCTCCAACTCTCTCGAACGCCTCCCGTACCTGTACTAAACTCAACAAACTCATCAGTTTTCAAAGATATGAGCATTTTCATAACCTTTCTAATATAAATGCAAGCCACACATCCATTTCATAGCCAAACCAAGCAATTTCATAATGCAACAATGTTAACCATATTTTACCAACAATCTAAAGATTTCAATCATCTTTTAATTTCTTATTCAAGTCCAACCTTCATTTTATTTCACTTGAATGCTTTAAATTCAAGTTCACTACATACAATTCATATTTTTCTCAACCAATTCATTTCCACTTCAATATGATTACATATGCCTTTCTTACCTTTTAATTTTACTTACATTCCAAATTTGATTTACAATCACATTTTACTTTAAACTTGAAATATTTACATTTCTTTTATGATCCACTTTCATTCATATCCAAAATTACTTAATAATATTTCAATCCATTTCCAATTAATTCAAAATCAATTCCATTTACTATTTTAAACCAATATACTTGCATTCATATACTAATTCTTTGAATTAGATTCCACTCCAGTTCAATTTATACAAAACTCAATTTCAATTGCTTGTTAAAACAACTTAATTCCGAATACATGCCAATTTCATCTCATTCAAGCAAAATAATCACCACTTAAGCTTATAACCATTCAAAATTAATTTCAACTCAAATTTATATTAATTTTACTCCATTGCATGATTCACAATCCAAGTATTTTTATTCCAATGCAATTGTTAAATTCAAAATTTCCTTACATATTTATTTCAATATCCAATTCAGGTTTATATAAATATTTTTCCATCTTGGATTATATTCAACTCATTCATTCTTAAATTTCCACAATAATTAATGAATATCATTTCACTTTCAATTCAATTTTATTATCCAACAAATTCCATTCAAATTTCTTAATAAAGCTCATCCACAATCATTTGTTGCTCTTCCAATTTGCTTAAGTTCTTCCACAATATTACCATTATCTATTTAATTTTATTTCCATCTGATTCTCATTCAACCAATTTCAATTTATTTACAAAGTTTAATGCTCTTCGTTTATTTATCCAATCCATTTTATATTTATTTTATCAACAAAGAGACCATTTAAATTATTTCTCTCATTTGAATTTACTTACAATTCAAATTCATCATTATTATAGCTAATTCCATTATTCATTCACACTCTCAACATTTATTATCAAAATTAAACCCCAATCCAAATCAGGCGTTTTATTTACCTTTCAAATTTTGACTAAACTATCAAAATTCTATTTATTGCAATACAAATTCCATTTAATTTAGCTTACACAAGATTTATTTCCAAACAATCATTTTGGATTTAATTGAGTAAGCATTTACTTCATTCAACATCACTTCAACTAAATTAAATTTCCTTTAAACTCAATTCTTATCCCATTTTAATTCAAGGTTAACTAGATTATATATGCATTTTCAATTTAATTCCTTTCCAGAATTAATTCAAGTTCATCTAAATTTTATTTAGCCAACCTGAATTTAAACCATTTCCTTTACTACTTTAAATAAAAATTTAATTACATTCATTCTTATTCATAACACAACAGAAATTTTAATATTCAGCTTAATTCCATCTTAGTCGAAGTTAAACCAAATTCAATTTAATCTTAATTCTCCATATCCAAGTTCAACTTATTTACTAACTTCAGTTCACTTACCTCTTTTATATTTTATAATTGTTTCACCTTACTTTGCATTCCATTTAAAACTAAGTTCGAATCCACCATTCCACTTAACCATTTTTATTTGTGATTATAATTCCATTTTACTTGAGTTAAAATCAAATTGCCCATTCTCAAGTTCTTCAACTTATTTATAAGTTTGTATTGCTCATTTCAACTCATTTGCATTTTTATAACCACAGTGTCAAATTATAACACTTAATAGCTTAAGAATATGAATTCATTTGCACAATCTTGAATTCACAAATTTTAGGTTGTAAGTATAATACTTAATAGCTTATGGGTACAATTTATTACACACTGACCCCCCAATTTCAAAGTCATTTTGCTTTTCAACTTAACTCAAATCAAATTAATTCCAGTTCCCAATTTCATTTAACTTATTCCAAGTTAGATTCAAATTTCTATTCACTTCAATAACTTCATTTACTTCTTTTCTCACTTAAATCAACTTTACTTTCAAGGTTATAGTTGATTTATTTCAATTTCCACATTTTTATTACAAAATAGAATTCCCAGAATTCAATTTACCCGGATTTATTTCAAAACCAATTCGAAATAAAAATCAACACATTACTCTTTGATATTCAAATCAAATACCAAATTCCCAAAACAAACTGCTTTTGCCAAACAATTTTCCTTTGAAAATTGCAAAATCACTTGTTTCCCAAACAAGTCCAAACAATGTCATAACCAACTATTTTGGTAGCAATCCATCACTTTAGAAACTCGAAAATGAATTCTAATGATGTGGCCAGCATCATCAGGATTATTTTCCAGCGACTGAAGTAAGTTCAATGCTTTCCACTTCCAAAATTCACCTCAAAACAATTTCTATCCAAAAATATTTCCCCAAAATATACTTCATTCTTACAAATGCTTTTGAAAACATTTCTAACATTTCCACAAAGTCAAACTCCCAAAACTTTGTTTAATTCCATTTGAAATCCCTTTCAAAATTTCCGGGGTCAAAATTCTAGTTTAAATCAAAATTTAATTTTTTTACTTTTCTTATTTAAAACATATTCAGTCAATTCCATTTGGTTATAAACCATTTTAATATTTTAACTTCTTATTGGCTTATAAATCATTTCGAATTTTAGCTCATATTTTAATTTCTTACTTGTTTACTGTATCAACAACCAAACATCCAATACATAATAATAATTCAGAATATTATTTCTTTATATCAAAATATAATTTTGGGTAAAATTATTTCATTTACCCACTTTAAAAACAATACTATGTCGGTTTATCTTGTTTAAGAGTTTAGAAACCCCTATCGATACGGTTGTACTTCCCGCACCGACCAGAATTCATAAACACTCAACCGATAAGTCAACACAGTACAAAAACAATTTTATATCCACTAACAAGTACGCTCTCATAGCTATTAGTATACTCAACTCATTATAGAGTACTTCTGACTCTATTTAAAAATGAGTAATTTTCCCACCAAAGCCTAGGTTGTCGCCAACCTAAGCTCTGATACCAAGTGTGACGACCCGCCCTTCTCGACCCTCGAAAATCGACACAAAATACTCAACAGTATAATAAGCCGACGATCGAATGCCGGAAAAGACAGATTGTAGAAGAATAAGAAAGTAGATAGAAGAAGAAAGAACTAAACAAAATCAGAACCTCACAGTCGCAGCGGATAAAATATAATATATAGAACAGATCTTTACACAAAATGAAACTATATCTGTTTATATACAATACATCATCATCAGAGTATATCAATACCATCATCAATATCCAGTCAATCAGTCAATACAACAATCACAGCAGCGGAATAATACAAGTACGAGAAATACGTCTCGAACTCCAGCTCCTCTCCTGAGCTCCATAGCAACCTATCCTGTAAAATACTCGGTCTGACCCGAGCATTATAATAAAATAACACCCGAGTCAGTCTGGAATACCAGCGCATCATAAATACACCCAATTGATTATTAAAGTTTCAAAATTCTTTAAAACAAAAGCATCTCGTAAGACCACGCCACAAATAAACATGTCGGGTTTTTACCTTACGATAGCTAAAACACTTTTATATTAAAATCCTCTGATATTATAATAGTGTCTATAGAAAGTAAAATAGAATCTAGCTGAAATGCTTGCATCTCACATTTCAACAATAGTTGGGCACAATCAAAACCATACAGGCTCGTAGGGAGAATGGATTTCCAACGAATGACTAGGCACTGGGGTACCACCTTTCACAGTACGTAGCCTAGATCACAGTACCGAGGAGTACGCCCGCTCCCTTGCAACACAAAGCCGGAATCATCCCTTACTGGATAATTCCAAGTAAAATCACCCCACGGTTGGGATCAGCAACCGCACCACTAAGCCGAAATAAAAGGGACATCTAGACAGGGATGACCTTACTCTCAAGTGGGGGCTACCCACGAAGCCTTGCTGCATAACCCCTGATTTTCAGTCATTCCCGGTTGATGAGGCTCGAGGCTAACGATACCTTTATAGCACATATCCCTTAGAATGCCCATCGTCCACCTGACGATGTCACGAAAGCATTCGTCCATATAAGTCCGTCCCGGGTCCGAACGGAACCGAAGGCACTACCCCTACTACATCCATTTTGGAAATATCCTCAGGATTAGTAGCGACTAGCCCTTGCACTTCACTGCTCCATCTTCGACTCCGAAATCATTTTCGCGAAACGTACAAACCGGATCGAAGTGGTTTTCGAGTCTCCAGACCTAGAATCCCGGTATACGGAAACCCGATCCCGGACTCTTCGAAACGATCAGCGCATTTGGCCAATATTGATAGCCGGTGATTTAACTATCAATTAATGTTCACAAACATCCATACACATCCATCACACAATAAATAATCTCCATATTATTTATTTTCTTCTAATATCCTTCAAAGATATATTTTCACATTTTCAAAACTCGTTTGAAAACAATTTTCCACTCTTCCTTTACAAGGTAAATCTTTTATCCTTTATTCCCATCGGGAATAACCAAGTATAAAACAATTTACATTTAAAACAGTTAAAAATACTTTATACTGAAATATACTTTAAAATATGAAAATTACTTCTATTTATTTACTCAAAATATAAATTTAAAATATGTGAAGAAAACTAGTTATTAACACATAAGCTTTGATTTAAAATAAGGGTTTAGTTTAACTAAATCCAAAATAGCGTTATAAGAAGAAAAATACTAATTTTAACAGCTTAAGCTAAAACCAACTTTTAAATAAATCCATTTGTAAAAATAATTGCTAATATACTCCCAAATTATTACGGTATTCAAAATTATTAATTTATTTCTTTAAAAATAACGATTTCTTAAAAATACTTTTAAAACGATTTAAAACTTAACCTTTAGTTAAATAAAATCTTTTTATAAACATTTACTTGGTTTTCCCAGGGAAACACTTCCCGTTTCTAAACATTCCAAAGTACTCTTTCATATAAATCCACTGATTTATTTCAAGTCAATTTATGATTTCAACATAAATTTCCAATTCCATACTTAACTATAACTTCCTCCGAAGTTAAATCACAATTTTTCATTTCCGGAAATTCATTTTTAAATATAGTTTAAACATTTTGGTGAATTTTCAATGGAAGCCAAATTTCCAATTCACTTAATTAAATTCAAATGAAATACGGCATTTCAAAACATTCATTTGAACTTGTTAATTTATAGTCGGAAACTCCATTTTAACATATTTTTAATTTCCGGATAACATTAGTCATTATTAAAATAAACACCGTTATTTAAACAATTTATAATTTCATAAATTTAATCTCCAGAAAATTATACTTTCCATTTACTCATTTCATAAACTTCCCATTATATTCAAAATCCCAATTTGACCCAATTTACATTTTTCTTTTCAAATCCGATTTCAAATTTTATTCTTTGAAATTCTAAATTTAACAATTCATTTTATTTCGTAAAAACACAATTTATCCATTTATAATTAAATTCTGTGATTACAATTTATACCACAATGTCACAGAACAACTAAATTTCTAGATTTATCAATCACATCATATAAACAGGTATCACTATCAATTATAAAATAATTGCTACATTGTGAGGAATCCAGTTGGATCCCTCCAACCTGTTTCTCCCTGCATCACAGATATTAGCACATCGCAATATAAATATCAATCCAGACAGATAAACACAAATATAGACAATCAACCACACAGATATTTAAATATCAATTATTTATAATGCCTAGCATCCAGATGTGAGTGAGAAAACTCACCTTGAGTTTCGGCGAGCGTTCGAGATTTTGAATTAAACCGAACGACATCCGATTTAACCCCAAATTCCTACTTGCCCAGAATGAATTCAGAATTACACCACTGCGTAGTACTCGTCTCTGCGATTCCAACGCTACCAGTTTCGTCCGAATCTGAGTACGTATGAACTCGTTATGATTTTATAAAGTTCTGTATAAAATTTTAAACAATATCCTTTTTATTTTAAACAATACCATCCACCGTTCGTTTCCTAGCACGAAATCAAGGCCACACCAGAGCTTCTCCCTCACGCGACACTCCAGAACAAAACGAACCCAACGTTCGAAACTAGGGTTGCCGCCGCCCCCATCCACGGCCACCCAGACGACTATCGCCTACCACCACCGAGTCGCCCCTGCCACCACGCACCCTCGCCCACGAACACGTCCCTTCCAGTCAACCCCAGCTGACGCGGCCTCCCATCATACGAACGGTGAACGCACACTTCCCCAGGCCTCGATACTCCACCGATTTACATCTCTACCGCTCAAAACGTAGAGCTCGAGCTACTCTCCGACTTTCCAGTTGGAGATCTGGCCTAAAATCGCTTGGATCGTGAGAGAGACGTGGAAGAGTTAGGGTTGATGTCGGCCATTCATTATTATTAACGGCGGCTCACTGATTTGGCTAGGGTTTGATGAGATAAATGCTAATATATATATGTTTTAATATTATTTAATTCATAAATTTTCTCGATTTAACAGTTTATGAAAACGACATCCAATTCTCACGTTCCGACAGGCTATCTTGTGGGTTTTCCACGTTCTGGACACAATGGAAGAGGTTTCGTAAGTTAATTTGATCGTATGCACGAGATACGGAATTAAACGATAAATTTAAAATTAAATCGGTTAAATCGATATCTATGCGTTTCGAGCTGCCACGGTCAAACGACAACTCCGATTGCTACGAAAATTGAAATCCGATAATAACTAACTATTACGGATCCAATGAAACTGGTTTCGTCGAATTCCGAGACCGTGCCCCGGAAGGCTATTTTAACTCGTCTATTAAATCGAGCGATTTTCTGAAATTATCAGAAACGCTTAAAATTTCATTTTTACAAATTTTAATAACTCAACAATAAACCATATAAAATTTATAAACACATTAAAAATCATTCTGGCTCATTCCGGACCAAGATCTGATTAAAAATGCATTTTAATAATATTAAATCCATTTTTAAATTAATATAAAATCCCAAATATTAATTTATCAACTTAAAATTCCTCTAAAAGTCCAACAACATTATTTATGTCCAAATAGACTTTAAAATAAATTTAAAAACCATTTTTATCACTATTTACATCCAGATTTACCTTTATCTCAAATTTCGAATATTTAATTATTATTTTTCCATTAATCAAATTCAACCAGGATTACTATAATTAAAAATTATAGCTTATTTTATTGAATGAACTCGAATCCATTCATTCCAACATCAATTAAGAACCCACATTAAACATTTAAAACGAATTAAATGTCCAAAAATCTAGCAGCCAAAATCTGGGATGTTACAAGTATAATAATAATCCAAAACCTGATTTGTGTCCACAAGAATTGAGATTATTTTTTGGATCAGCTGACAGCGTTTGTAACTCGATCAGGTATCTGAAATTCAACATGCTTTCTGGTCATGAAAAACAAAATCAGATGAAAGTTATAATCGTTCTTTCCTGTACCCTACAAAATCAAACTGATTGGCGACTTTTTTTCTCAGAATCATGATCCATTACGAAGAGTGAAGAGGAACCTAATTAATTTACAATCAGTTGCTAAGAAGAAGAAGAACAGGTGCTTACATAGGGAGAAGAGCCAATAACGTTGAAGGCAACTTTTTGACAAACCAATCCCGAGGCAGACCTAGAGACAGTTGTGCGCCACTGCGGTGGAGGATGATTGGTCATTTTGGAAGAAGCATGTCGACAACGTTGGGCCATCGCAAGATTAGGGTTGGCAGGGAAAAATGGAGGGGAACGAAGCAAATTCACTAATTCATGCGATTTGGTGATGGGTGTTAAAAAATTGGAGAAGGTGATTTAGGTTAGAGAAAGACGACCTAGGCCAATCGCTGAAAAACGGAAAGAAGAAATTATGGACGAAAAGCAGAGAAGAACGAAAGAAATATATCACGCCCTTCAGTTCCAAAATTTCAAGGAGGCTTCTGCGCTTTTGAATTGTAACTCACTAATAATATAATAGTATAGATATATTTATACATACATGTGTGTGTGTATTTTGTAACACATATACATGCACATATTTGGACAACATACATGACATACAAAATGAGCTAATGTGTCTGTTGCGATGTAAATCCCAACATCTACATATGGGCATATTATACCTTTCACGGATTATTATGTTACACATGCATTCACACATATATGTATATGATACATTTATGTATAAACTAAATCAAATAAAATTAATTTCATATCTTAATATATTTGAATTTAAATAAAATAAATGATTTTATTTAAATGAAATTTAAAAATATTCTAATTCAGTTAGACTTCATAGGCCCAATAAAAGATCTAATAGGGTAAAATTTTGAAATTCATCCATAACTTCCGTTGCGGGCTAGTCCAGTTCCAACATAGAGTCCATAGCAGTTCCAATAATGTTGTTTATCGCAAGTCTTTAAATAACCCGAGTCCAATTCCTCCTTCTAATTTTGGTATGCACAGAAATTCTCAAGATATCTTATGATATCTACCCCTAGAAGAAGTCTGCACACATTTTTTCAATTTCATGTAGTACTGAGATAGGTAACTGATAAATTAGCAACCAATATAACACAATTGAGGTGATGGTGCTTTAAATTAGTTCAGCTCTTCCTGCAGTTGAGAGCAAAGCACTATCCTACCCTTCAAACTTATAAAAAAAACTTTATTAATCAAAAAAAATCTGAAGCATGTATCTAATCTGCAAATAAAGGTGCACCTTGGTACTTTTCTATTAAATTATCTTCAAACACCCCCAAAACAGTAAGAGTTGAGTCTTATTAACAACATCTCTACTAAAATAAACTTTTGATTTCAGATGTTTATTTGTAGCCCCACTGTATCTGCAAGTTGGTTGAACAGAGTAGTTGTTGCAGTAGCATCTGAAGTAATGGCACATAAAAAAATCATGACATCGTCAACGTATAATATATGAGAAATAATTGGCTAAATTGATGAAATAGGCCTTATTTGATGTAATAAAAGAGCATCTACCATCTATAGGGAAAACAGTTCCATCGTCGCTAAAAAAAGAGATAAAGGATCGCCTTATCGTGGTCCTTTAGAAGAATAAAACCATGTGATGTACCATCCACTATAATAGGGAAAGTTGGAGTGCTGTGGATTTGTAAATCTAATTAACAAGTGACAGAGTGGAACCCATTGTGTATAGCATATAATGCACAAATTCTCTATTATATATATAGACACACACACGTGTATCATATACATATGTGTGTGAGTATGTGTGTCTGTGTGTGTGAATGTTTAACATATCAACTCGTGCAAGGTATAATATGCTCGTGTATAGATATTGAGATTTACGTTGTAACAGACACGTTAGCTCATCCGATAAGTAAATATATGTTGTTCAAATATACGTATATATATAAACTATTACTTATATATATATAAATATATAAATGTATATAAATTTATATGTTAAGATTGTTTAAATAATATCATGTAAATGTATAATATATATATATATATAATTTTATAAATAAAATATTAATAATATATATGCATATTATTATGACATATCTATTTAAATGTAAATAATTTCTTTAAATATTAAAATAAACAATATTCTTTTAAACCATGAATAATATATGTTCTAATATATATATATATATACACTGATAAAATAATATTTTCTTTATGTTTTAATATGTGTATTTATATATGCATAAAAGTATTTATAATATATAAATATATACATTAATTAACCAAATTAAAAAATTAATAAATTCCAGATCGTGTGTACAATATAATTTTTATTTTATTTTAAAATATATTTTAAATAAATATTAATTCGAAATTATATAAAATATTAATAAAAAATTATTTTGAATGATTTTTGAACAACGAAATTATTTTTCACATTTTTTCAGTTAAATTTTATTTTTAGTTAATTTATTAATTTTTAGCAGAATTGAATAATAGTTTTTGAAAATAACAAAAAAGATTTTTATTTTTTTTTACTTTCTAGCCGAGAGCTTACTTGATGTTAAAATAATTTTATAAAATTTAGAAAATAATTCTCATAACATATTTAATTTTATATGGTTTATTTATGTAGTATATTGATTTAAATAATGTTAAATAATTATAAAAATTATTTTCTTACTGTTCAAAATTGCTATTACTATAAAGTTATATATATATGGTCAAACCATAATATGATATTGTAATTAAATATAAACCATATATGTATAATTAAATAATACACACACACACATGTAATTGAATAAAATATTTATTATAATATATATTAGGTAGTTGTCCTGATCTGATTTGTACAAACAAAATTTATTGATTTATTTATTTATTTTATAATTATATACATACATATAACCAAACTAACTTGTGACAACGTTAATACATATCAGTATCTTCACCTAACTAACAATATAATAATAATAATATACATACACATAATAAAATATTATTTAGAAAATTATAAACTATAATTTGGTAAAATCATACCTAGTTACTAAAGCACACCTTGAAAGAATTAACTCTCCCTTTTAAAACCTTTTCTGATTCGATAGATTATCAATCCTTGAACCGTTGACCTTCGACTATCTGATAGTATTGAATTTGAGTTTGAACTTGATATGATGGAGCACCTATGGTATTTTTTGGCCAGTAATGGATGGAAGAAGAAGCAGTAAAAGATCTCATCTAATTTGGGTTAGGGATGTTTAAATAGTGGATTGAAGAGAGAAAAAGTGGATCTCATCTCATACCAATTCTCCCTCAATCTAACCCATCCAAAATCAAGCCCCTTTATACTATAATCAAGCCACCTATACCATGTATGTGCTACCGAAATAACAAGCCCTACGATGGGCCTTAAACCCATTTAAGCCCATATAAAATACTATGTAATTAAATCAAATTTAATCGCTTATCGATATCGTATATCGATTGATATATTTATAACTATTATAAATATATTTTGTAATATGTATTTCTCAAATCATAATCAAATTTTATAATTAATATTTCATAAATATTAATTAATTTAATTAACTTATAATAATTATAAACTAATTAAATTGTTCGGTCAAAGGAGAATTCATCGTTTCAGTCGTGTGACTCGTCAGGTGTAAATTTGGTCAGCGATTAATATCAAACTATTCGAATATTGACATTCACACATCACTTAACAAGTGGTGTGACGTTTTGGCCAAATTTATCGCTTAGTTAGTTTCAGTAAATCCAATTTTTCTTTATTTAGCCTTACCCGTTTATGACTTTTATTTACACTAATTCTCTTCGTCAAAACTATGTCACTTTGGACTTATAGAATTTGGTAATGGTAAAAATTCCACTATCATCCTTATTCAACTCTATAGTCCAAATAAAAGTCTGTGGTTTAATTATTATTATTATTATTAACCAAACTACTCTGGCCAGAGATTTTGACTTTGAGTTGACTGTGATACTAACCCCGTATAGCTGAGGAGATGAATCCTCTCTTGAATAGTGCTTCAGTTCCAATACTTCCATTCAACCCATTATAGTCACTCAATGGACGTAATGCCATGATTTGACTATAATCAAAGCGGAGATTTCATGTTGAAGATCCACAATATTCTCAAGTCGAGAGAACTGTGTAAATCAGTCACATCGATATTTTCTATTTGACCTTAGTTATATTTATCAACAGAAAATATCGAGTGAGTCATTCCATAGTTATCCAATAACTATCAGTATGTAACCCCTAGGTGTCCCAAGTAGTCGTGGGTAATACACTGCCTAACATTTAAAGAGTGTTATGTACTATAGTCTCAATGGATACATCGATATCTAGTCTCGATGCATCTTGACTAGGAACATTTAAAATGGTATATTTGTATTCATTGTGATAAATTACTTACGGTTACAACACTTTGTAACTATGATCACAAAATGTACCATTTATGAATTTTCCATTAAATGTTCTTTTAATTAAATTAATTAATTAATATAACATATTATATCAAGTATATAATAGAAAGAAAATACCTTTTATTTCGAATAAGATTGGTTATCGAGTTAGATATATGTAATAAATTACATAATTTCCCATAGGGCATACCCTTAACTATATCAATCACTATCAGTGAATCTAGTCAGCACCTTATTCCCATTCTTTTTATAGAACAACCCAAAATCAGAAGTTCCTACATAATATTCGACCTCGTGGCTGTCATATACATCATTCTACCCATTACTTACTTTAATAAGAGCCATCTAACTCCACTCCATTATCATCTCGGAAAATTTTGAAATCAGGTTTAAATGGATTTTGAACAGGATTACATTTTTCCATTCCAAACTTCTTTAAAACTTCCAGTATGTATTTCTTTTGATTTATATAAATTCCTTCACTAAACTGTAAGACTTCTATCCCAAGAAAGAACCTCATTTCACCAAGGACCGACATGCCAAATTCATTCATCATCAATCTCTTAAACTCAACGACCATATTCTTATCATCTCCAGCATAAATTATATCATCAACATAAAGGCTAACAACCAAAAGCTTACCTTGTTTGTTGACCTTGGTGAAGAGCGTTTGTTCACTTTCGCACTTCTCAAATCCTTCTTTCAAGAAATAAGCTTCAATACAGCTAAACCATGCCCTTGGCGCCTGCTTCATCCTATATAATGCTTTATTGAGCTTATAGACTTTGTGCATTTTAGCTTTCACCTCATAGCCTCTTGGTTGATCGACATAAACATCTTTTGCCAAGTTTCCATCAATAAAAACTGATATAACGTCGAGTTGATAAATGTACCAACCTCTTTGTTCAGCCAAAGAAAGAAACATCTGAATAGTACCCATACGTGACACAGGTGCATACACTTCTTCATTTTCAACCCCATACTTTTGTTTATAGCCCTTGGCAACCAAGCAGGCTTTGTATCTTTCTACCTCACTGTGCTAATTGACCTTCGTCTGGTAAACCCATTTAACACCAATCCTTTTAGCACCTACTGGCAGCTCCGTCAAGTATAATGTATTATTACTCGTAATGGGTTTTATCTTTGAATCCATAGCCTCTCTCCATTTTTGCATCAGTTACTGCTTTCTCGTAGCTCGTTGGATCGATATTAACAAGAACTACCTAGTTAGCCTCACCATATTCATCAGAAAGCTCTTCCCCTAAGATATATTCTCCAATCCACACGGGGGTTTTTATGGCCCTTGAGCTTGATCTCACACTTAAAGGTCTAGGAATTTTCGGGTTCATAAGGTTTGGTGCAACTTCTTCATCTTTATTGCTTCCTGAATTCTCGTCTTCTGACTCATTTGAATTATTTATCTCTTCGTCATCACCCCATTCTAAATCAAGAGAAATCTCCTCTTTAAAAATTTGATCCCACTTCCATTTTTTGTCTTCCTCAAAGATAGCATCCCGATTAGTCACTACCTACTTCAGAACTAGATCATAAAGTCGATAGGATTTCGATAATTCATTCACTCCAAATAAAACACAACTACAACTTTTTTCTTCCAGCTTCGTTCTTCATGCATCTGGAACATGAGCATGTGCAACACTAACAAAAATCCTGAAATGCGCTACTGAAGGTTTAACCCTTCTCCATGCCTGTTCTGGTGTCATGTCTTTAACTGATAAAGTGGGGCACCCGTTTAGTACATAGAAGTTCCAGTTGACTACCTCCAGCCAAAAGATCTTAGGAACACCTTTCTCAAATAACAAACTCCTTCCATGTTCATCGCTATTCGGTTTTTTCTTTCTATGATGTCATTTTGTTATGGTGTGTCTGTTGCAGTCAATTGCCTCCTAATTCCATTCTCTTTACAAAAACTATTAAACTCATTCGAAGTAAATTCTCTACCACGGTCTGTTCTTAAACACTTAATAGCAAGACATGTTTTTCTCTTTACATAACTCTTAATTTACTTGAAAGAGGCAAATGTATCCGACTTAACAATCAAAAAAAATATGCCCAAGCTTTCTTACTATAATCATCAATAAAGTAGATTAGACACCTCTTGTGGCTGTTTGAAATAGGAGTAACATGCCTATATACATCGGCATGAATGAGTTCAAGTTTCTGAGAAGCTCTCCACATACTCTTCTTAGGAAAAAAACTTGATGTTTCTTACCTTTTAAATAAATAGTATGCACAACTCCCGTTTTGTTGGTCTTAGGAAAATCCCTCACCGTTCCTTTATGCTGTAGTGTTTTGAGGCTTTTGTAACCAAGGTGACCATACCTTCAATGCCAAAGATCAGCCATGTATTGAATTGTTACTTGCAAACATACCTCCTTCACTTGCTTCTTTACTGGTTGTGACTCGGATAGCAATACGAACATTATATTCACATTCATGTCGGTTTGGATGATCAAGCCTCTTGAGGGATTTAAGTTCGACACTTGTTGGATGTAATCAACACAGCTAGTCCTTACTCTTGCAACTGACAAAAGCTAAGAAGATGATTCTTTAACTCAAGTACGTAGAAGGCCCCTGTTACAACATGACTAGTGCCCTCCAAAAAATGGAACATTTCCTTTCCTAAGCACATTCATCTTCACATTATTTTCGAGCCTCACCACTTGAGTGAAACTCTCATCCAAATTACAAAACAAATAGCGATCACCACACATGGTTACTACAAGCAGAATCAAGAAACCATATGTTTGTACCAAAAATGGGCACAACACTCTTCGGGAGTTTTTGAAGAGATAAAAATGAAGAAAATAAATGTAAAACAGAGATTATCTAACAAAAACTCCAACAAACAGAAATATAAATGCGCAGACAAGCAATTTAGAGTGGTTCGGCGTATCGCCTACGTCCACTATGAAGTTTTGATGATTTTATTGATTCTCTTTCAATGATTACAAACGATTACAGCGGACAACAGCGAATTACAGTTCAGATTTCGAATTCAATAGCAAGGATAAGATGCAAGTCTCGATCCGGCAGAGTCTGGGCGCTTGAGAATCCAAAAAAGTCCCTCTTCTGTAGGCTATGGTGTGCTATTTATAGGCGTATGAGGCTGAGATTTTGCTCAAACTTCGGGAGACTTGGTCTGGCACGTGACGGGACCCACGCGACCGTTTCCAGAAAGTTTCACCGCGATCTGCGATCGATACGACTCCATTTCGTATCGATCAAGATGATGTTCAATTGAGCTGAAATTTGGCAGGGACATTCTTCAGTGTGTGTGCAAGCTTCTGTGAAAATTTCATTGAATTTGGATCAGTGGATTATGAGATATCGTCGATACGAAATGGAACTCCTCGTTGGCTGTTCTATTCGACTCCATGGCTTCGATTCGATCTCCTCGTATCGATAATTGCACGTGTTTCTGAGATGATGTGGCGTGCGCACTTCACTTCGATCCGGTCTTCACTCCGTGTTGACTGCTTTGACTCCATAGATCTTGCCTCGTTTTCTTCGATGGATGACATGTCTCCCTAATTTGCTGACTTGTTGGATACGAACAAGTCTCTTTTCATGGGTACGAACGTGGTCCCATGATGGATACGAAGCATTGAATCTCTGATGGATGCGAAGTTGACGTTAGGTGATCATTACGAAGTGGACGACTTACTGATGGACTCGAACAAGTCTCTCTGGCTGAAGGCTGATCGATACGAAGCTCATTGATACATGGACCTGGCCATTCTGATCGATATGAAATCGATGGATATGAAATGAGGATTATTGATGGATATGAATTCCATCGATACGAACTCGATGGATTCGAAACATGGCTAACTTCATCGGTACGAACCGGTGCTAATCGATGGATACAAAATGGATCTTATTGATGGATACGAAAACATGCTCTTCCCTCCAACTTACATCCATCATAACTCGAGCATGTGAACATGGATTGACTTGAAACTTGGAACGTTGACTACCTTTGCTTTCCTAGTCATGTCTTATCAATTATAGCTCGATCCGGACTCGGACAAAATTCATCGATATCCATGACAAACGACATTTGGAATCCAATCAATCCTTGGTGTCCCGGCCTTGCCAAAAGGCGGGATAACATTTGCCCCCCAAAGTACGTCTTGTGGAAACATGAAGTGCTTTGAAAAGCTGCAGGTTCTCTCTGAACAATTATCATATCCTTCATTGAAAGTTGTACTCTGCATTGCTGTAATTGACTGTTGTGTGATAATGATTAGCTGACTCTTGTTAATGTTGCACGCTCACGAGTCATTGTTAGTTTTCTTGCATCGAATTTCATATCGATCCTCTCCTGAACCGATTTGGAACTCGAGTTGAAACAATGCTTGATGGCTGCTTTTGACTATCCTCTTATATCGATCCACTCCTGAATCGATGTAAAAGGTTGAAAGGCAGTTTTCTATATCGACGCGGTTTTCATTGATGGATATGAAATGATCGTTCATATCGATTCGTTTTGATGGATACGAAAACCACGTTCGTATCGATAAACCTACACTGTTGTGAGTCGATGGTTACAAAATGGACACTTCGAATCGATGAAGTCTATCGCCTTCAGGTGGCTTCTCTGTGCGCTTCGTACCGATAGTTCTTTGTCCCTTTCGTATCGATGGAAACTTCGGGTCAAGTGGATTCGAACAAAGCCTTCGACTCGACCCGTGGATCAACTGGCTGTGGCCGGTTATGTGGACTGGGAGACGAATCGACTCGGTTTTACCCTTGGCTCCATATAAATACCTGGGACTTCGCCATTTTTCACTTTTTTAGTTTCTACTTTTTACTGTTGCCTTCTACTTTCGCATCGATCCAGGAGCTTGGTAAAAGGAGAACTGCGCTTCGTCTTTGAGTCGATCAAACATTATTCTTTAATTCTTCGAATCCCAATTTCAATTCAGGTAATTAGCCAATCATGACTAAATTCAAGCGACGAAGTTCAAATCTCAGATTCATCATACTCTCGTTGATTATCAATTTTAGCAGGGCCAAGGCCAGATCTGGGCCATAGCTTGGTCGAGGATGGCCATGGCGATGCTCGTGTTGATTGGAGAAGGAGGAGTGGAAGAATTGCTTCACCTCTATTTCGTGTCGGTCCGGGATAGGAGGGTTCGAATCGACCCAGATTATATGACTCTGTATCGATTGAAAAGTTAATGAAGAGATTCACATCGATTGAAGATGGTTGGGGCTTGTGGCGATCTGAAATGACCGATGCGAGTACTTGGCCCATACGATCGATACGAGATTCTGCCTCCCACGATCGATATGAAGACCAGGAATGATCGACACAAAATCAACAGTTTTAGATCGATGCGAAACCAATGGATTTAGTCGATACGAAGTCGTTAACCCTTGGTCGATACGAAGCAAGCTTTCCTAATCGATTCGAAATCCACTCCTCCGGTCGATATGAAATGTTATCGATTCGAAGCCTATCGACATGAAAAGCATCGAGTTGCCCTTGATCGATACGAAAGTATCGATTCGAACAGGATCGATACGAAAAATATTGCGTCTGACTCGACTTGAATCTGAACTGCGATCGATTCCATACTGAAATTCGATGAACTTAGCGAACTCTTGCATACCTTGACACTCGACTCCGACGAGCTTCTGCCTTGCATAACTGAACTTGATCACAGAACTGCATATTTGACTGCCTTTTGAAGCTCGTCGACGGAACTGTAACTTAACAACGTGATAACGGACTTTAACTCGAATCGATCGCCAATATCTTGATGGTATGGTTGTGACGGTCAGCGATGACGGTCATTCCTACTGGACCTCAAAGTTTTGTCATTTGCATATTTTCTTTAATTCTGCAGAATTTGCTCAAGTCATGCACAACACTTGCACTGCACCACACATTCATACACTTTATACTAGGGAATGCACGGGCTTTTTATTGTCTAATGATGATTTCTCGTGAGTTAGCTAGTTATGGAACCATCAAGTTCGCAGCAGCAAGAAACTCAGAATCTAACCCCTCCCAGACTTGAAATACCGGACATCGAGGCCGAAGTCATCGGTCCAGCCCCGGACGAGTTGCCTGACGCGTCCTTCATTAATAGTCCACCTGACTCTGTCCCGTCCAATATTTCCGAAGATATGCTAGGGAGAATATGCTTAAGGCATGGTCTGTCACTGGACGATGTAATATTGCCAGGACCAGATGACAGACCGCATAATCCCCCGGAGGGATATACTGCGTTTAATCGCCATGCGTGCGCAGCTGGGACACTCCCTCCGTTCAACGACTATATAAGAGAAGTGTTGGCTTATCTAGGGATTGCCCCATCTCAGCTACACCCGAATGGATACGCTTCGCTCAACAGCATGTTTATTGCATTTATGGAGTACCTCTATCGACCTCCTCACATGACCAATATAAGATATTTGTTCAACTTCAAAAGTCGAACTGACAGTCCATCTTTTACATTCCTGGAGTCTGTAAGAAATTGGCAAGTGGTCACAGGGTCTTGGACTAGATTAAGCTACTTCAAGTCGGAGTGGTTTTACGTTCGATGTCCTCCTGGATTTGCCAGAAGATGGCTATTCAGACGTGAGTACCGTCATTTTCCTAAGTTGTTGATAAGGCGATTATGAACGACATCGAACTCATATTCCTTTTTTCTTTTTCTTTCAGCAATAATCCAACGACCTAAAGGTGGCTATTATAAAGAGATAGTCCGGGCTCTCCAAGAAAATCCAATCGAAGAAAGGAATATCGAACTGCTGTTGACGGACCGGAATCTCAGAATTCTCGGGTTGGTTGGGCGAAGACAAAGCATAAGGCTTGATGGCACATTAAGGACCGCCTCCAGAGAAAAAGTCAAGCGGGAGAAACCCAGAGTCGTTATAATCGAGGAAGCCGACTCTGAAAGAACTCATACCGATGAGGAGCCATTGGTCGGGCCTGTTGATGCGACCCCGGATTCTGATGAAAAAAGAAAAGGCAAGGCAGTGGCCTTTAAACAGTTTAAATCTGGGAGGCGGAAGTCTGTGGTCTTAAACCGCCCCCCTTCAGGAGTTAGAATCTCGGAGGCACCCTCCCTGCAAGCGGATAATCCCTTCGAAGGGCTCGTTGACCTCCCAATTCCGGACCTTGCGTCCGCACAACACGATGTCGAATTGGATGAACTGCAGCATACCTTCGACGTTAGCGAGTCTCTTCCTACTAGTGTGATCGACACTTCTGGTTGGTCCGGGGGGTTACACATCCATACACTCTTCACGGCACTACACAGTCTTTTAACCGTAAACTGCATATCATGAACGGTCACTGATTCTCCGTATTTTACTTTTCAGGTACGATGTCTGGTCGCGGTTCTGTGCTCGGCAGTTTGCGCAATAAGCACCGTTATTATGAACCACGCAGGAGAGAGGGAGAGAGGGATTATGAGTTAGGATATTCTGGTCAGGAGAGGTCTGATAGAGATAGGGGATACGTACACCGATCTCGATCCCACTCTCCTCCTCCAAGAACCTCTGTACCGCCCACAGTTCTGGTTACACGTCCTCCTGAGACGTCACGGCCCAAGCCACCCTCTCACATTCCTATGTCCGATCCTCCCCGTGGAACTGAAATAGCCACCTCCTCAACTACTACACTAGTCGCTACCGATCCGACAGGGGAAGGAGTAATCAAACTGGCACAAATGAGGAAGGAATTCCCCGATATCTGCTTTGATGGTTACGTCTTTCCTCCACACCTAAAGAGAATTCCGCCAATAGCTGAAAATACTATCCATGATTATGTTGCAGACATTTTCTTTCAGTACAAGGAGTGAGCGAGGGCCGCGAGGAAAGCATCTAAAGTGGCGTTTGATCGGGCCGCTGCTATCGAAAAGCTATAGAAGGAGTTGGGTCAAAAAGACCGAATTATGCAAGTGCTCAACACCGAGGCCGAGTCTTCCTGTAAATCTGAAATGGAAGCTCTCAAAAAAGCCGATGATGCGAACTCGGCCATGAATAGAATGAAACAAGAGCACTACACTATGATAGAAGACATGGGTCATAGGAACACCACCATCACTGCCGAGAGAGACGCAGCCATCAAAGAGCTTAATGAGTTGAAATCTAAGTTCTCCGAAATTGCGAGGGAGAAGGATGCGGCTAATGCCTCCGTGCAAGAAGCCTGTGATCAGGCGGTGGTGCTTCAGAAGGAGAGGGATGCGGCTATGGAAAAGGTCCGCGAGATCGTAGCCGGGGTCGACGAGAAGGCCCGACTGGCGGAAGGCAGGATTGAGGCTGAGGTAGAGGAGCTGCTAGTCACGTACAACGCCCAAGTATTAAGGCATAGAGACCTGACTTGGCTCGATGACTACCCGACAAATCTTTATAATGCTTGGAATCTGCTGGTTGAGGAGGAGAAATCAAGGCATCCTGATGAAGCCTTCGACGAATTCGAGCTGGAGAACCGTATACTCAATGATGATGAAAAGAAGGTTCTCCACGACTCCATGATTTCTCATGAGAAGGAGAGGCTTGGTACTCAACCTCAGGAAGCCGGAGAAGGCTCTAGTGCTGAGCACCATACTACGAGCTCCGAGATTGTCACGTCATCTCAGTTTGAGCCAACTTCGACGATCAATTCTCAGCCTATACCAGCCTATGACCCGGATCAGCCACATCTACCTCCTATTAAGGAGCATCCTTCTGAAGTCATTCAAACGACCCCGAGCCAAACTGAGGAAGGTATTTCGAACTAACCTCTTGTATATCTAGATTGAAGAACTTGTATAGAAATGTATACTAACAAATGCCACTTTTCTCTGATCAGTGACCGAAGTCATCCCGACTACGCTTCCTGCAATCCAGGAATCATGCCAAGTGCAGGAAGTGATCATTTCTGAGGCGACCTCTGTTGTGACGGTTGCGCTTGTCGAAGTAACGCAGGGGAGCTCAATCTCTGTTGACGGAATGATACAACATACTTCGTATTCCGTACCGCTAACCTCGAAATTCCAATAGGTGGAAACCAGAGGAAACAGGGATTTCCATTTTTCTGACAAGAAACTTTTTCAATGCAGAATATACAACAAACACTAGCAAAATACAAAACAAACAATAAATTGAACATGGTACATACAACAATTGCTCTATCTTGTCGGCATTTCATCAAAGCAATCAATATGTGATATTCCACATGTCCCATTACATATATTTCAAATCTGAACACATTGAAACAACATAAAACATTCACTAAATAAGAACAAAAATCAACATAGAGAAATACATGAACAATACAGTAATGTAATTTGTAATCAGCTACAAGCTCCATTAGTAGAAATTGAGAGATCAGACCAAGGCATAGTAAAATTTCAATATCCAAAATCAACAGCGGACAAAGCAAGAGGCTTCATAATAGAAGCAGTAATAGGCATAGCAGTTACCAAAGGCAAATAATCTTTACTGGAGAACATGTTGGTATTTATTTGGACTACAGTTATTAGAAAAAGCAAAGTAGGATGTTAATAGTAGGACAAATAACACCAGAAGGTACATAGATCATATAATAGATTAGTTGGTATATAAACTAATTTATGTATTTTGATTCAATAAGTTGTTAACAAACAATATATATTGCTTGTAAACTAACATTCATGTTGCAAATATCCTGCCATGTTTTGTAAACTTTTCTAAAAATGAATATCACACTAAACCACATATTGATAATTACAACATGTTAGTGTAGGCAGTTAAAACTTTAAAGAAGTATCATTGAATACACAAACATAACATAACATGAAAAATTAATACTCCACCGTATTGTTTATATTATTGTTTAAGTCAAAAAGCTACTATATGGAATCAAATAGAATTGCACACATAAACACATCTTCCTACGATACCATATAACTATTCTCAAACAAAGCCATTCAATTCTCATTTTCCAAGCTATCATCATTCTCTACATTGTCTCACACAATACAAATATTTAGTCTATATAGATATATAGTATTGCTGACCAAGAATGTAAGTAAGGAAAACAAGACTATTTTTTTACAAGAAAAATGAATTTCTAAAGTCTTTGTGGGCTGCTGAGCTTGGATACACTTAAAAGCAGGGCTTTGTGGATTGTATATTAATAATACATTCAAATAAAGCATTAAACAATATCGCATTATCTGACCATTCAAGAAACAAAAGCAATTCCTCCTTTGGAGGGTTGAACTTTGAAATGGTTGTGTATTACCAACTAACTTTATGTAGACATTACCAAATTTTACCAGTTAAATCATAAGTGCAGTAACTAGCAACTACACAAACTTCAAAAAACCATGTAACTTAAACCGGATAGGAATACAAAAACGTTACAAATCAGATTACAAAATCTACACGGAAACAAGCGAAAACTATATAAATAGGAACAAAAATTAGCACTCAAAATCAAATTCGAGAGTTTCATTATACCTCAACAAGTAAAAAAAATAGTGAAATATAAACTTTTAAGTACTTGGCCAAAAGTAACCTCTGAGGTTGTTAGTCTTAAAGGATGCGAGCACAAATGAGAGGGATTCGAGCGAAGATGAGAAGGATGCGAGCCAGAGCAGATTTAGTGCGTACGAAGGGGAGGAGAAAATCAAGTTAGGGTTTTCATTAAATCTCAGGAGATTAACCAGAGCTTATTGAAGAAGAAAGAAGAAGAAGAAGAAGAAGGCAATTCAACAAACACCTTGGTACGAAAGTAACCCACAACCACCACCGATGATCTAGGGCACCAGGAGGTCAAAGGTCATCATGGTTAAGAAGAGTTACGTAAGGCACATACTCCAGCACCATCCATTAGGCTCAACTTTGATTAGATATGTTGTGCACGTGCATAGGCCACATGCATAAGTGATCAAGATAGGATTGCAAGCTGTGAATTAGTGGGCTTTTAATTTAAAGTATGGTATGTAATCTGGTCATATGAGTGTTGAATTAGTTGCGTATTAACATCTATAAATAGGCAGTATGATCAAACTGTAAGAGGAGAAGTTTTGAAAACTAATAAAATTCTTTTCCTTAATTTTCTAAGACCGTTGCTCATTTCTCTTCTATATATTTCTTTCTCTAACTTCTGCTGCCACCATCCCCTGCTTCTTCTATCTTGTTCTTCTTTTTCCTTAAGATCTTTCTCTATCTTTTCTGAAGCATACTTGCACCATCAATCCTCACCACCTTCCATAAAATAAACTACTACATGTTAACTAGATCCATGTCAAAGAAACAAGATCATAACAAAGTGGTATATAGATCCATGGCAAAGAAACAAGATCATAATAAAGTGGTATCAGAGCACATCAGATCCAGAGGCCAACTTGATCTTTCTGATAAAGAGAATGTAGATAACACTAAAATCACACCAGATCAGTCGCCTGTAGAGACAAGACAAGAGCAGGTCAATCCAAAAACTGCTATAGCTATTAGGGATCTTCAAATATCCAATCAAACCTTGCAAGATACAATCCACAATCTGCAAGAAGGCAACCAAGAACTCAATATAAAAATGGATAACAATAGTGAGGTTCTCAATAGTGTGGTTAAAGAACTGAAAGAAATCAAGAATCAACGAGACAACAAAACTGGTGAATTTAGTAGCTAACCACAACCCAAAACTGCTCCTCCATATGTGCCACCCTCACAAAGAGTACATCAAGAATCTCTTCAACATGAATTACCCTTCCACACTTACATTCCTCCCCTAAGAAACACCACTGGTGTAATAGCAAGCTCTCTAAGCCACAACCTAAACTCTAATCAGACCCCAAGACTGCTACAGAACACCATTATCAAACTGGAATTCCCTACTTACAATGGAGATAGCAATGTAATGGAATGGATTAGCCAAGTGGAGCAACTTTTCCAGTATCACAAAACACCAGAAATGGAGTAGGTACCTACTTGTTCTTTTCATTTAAAGGGAGAGGCACATTTATGGTTTAGGTGGCTTACAAAGAAGGTAAAGAATTATGAGCAATGCGTAATCTTCAAGGAAGAGTTAATTGTCAGATTTGCATTAGAGGATCTACAGAGACCTTATAGGGCAATATCCAATATCAAACAAACAACCACTGTTAGAGCCTATCTCACTAAGTTTAAGGAATTGCAAGGGTTTTGTCATGCCCTACCGGACCAGTTCTTGCTTGAGAAATTCATTGATGGACTTAAGAAGAAATTAGATTTGATGTCATGGCTTTACGTCTAGTGGATTGTAGAGAAGTAGTAAGCTTGGCTAAGGTATTTGAATGGAAAAGGACAAGAAAGAAGAAAAGCAAGCTTGGAAATTCAATAAGAAACAAGTTCCAAAATAAAGAAAAACATTCAGAGAAGAGTTATAAGGAGGCTCTTGCTAAGGTTAAAGGACCGACCGCCCAAGAAATCATAGACAGAAGGAGAAAGAACCTATGCTATAGGTGTAATGAAAAATGGCACCCTGGCCATTTGTGCAAAAAAAACAAGTATATATTATTGAAGGCATTATGCCACTTCATGAAGAAGGTGTAGAAATGTCAGAAGATGACACAATGGTAGATAACCAAGAATTGAATAAAGTACCTACCCTACCTAAAGAAAACAAAGAAGAAACCTATGCCATCACACTCAATGCTATGTGTAGTATCCCTACACTCTATACTATAAGAGTACAAGGCATAATTAATGGAAAAACCATTGCCGTTCTTATAAATTCTGGGTCCACCCATAGTTTTATAAATACTGAACTATCAAGAAGGCTACAATTGAATATTCAAGACTCTTTAGAATACTCGGTGCAGATAGCTAATGGGGATAAAATTCATGGCAATGGTATTTGCAAAGGTATCATATTTAAATGCTAAGGATGCACTATGCCCATTGACTTGCTGGTGATACCATTAGAAGGGTGTCAAATTGTTCGTGGTGCATAGTGGATGAAGGAATTAGGAGATGTATCCTTTAATTTTGCAAAATTACAAATTAAATTTCGATTTCAAGGTCAAACATATATTTGGCAGGGAATCAAAGATAGCAGCAAGTTGATGAATGATAAAGACATAACAAAAGAATGTACAAAGGGACAACTCACCTTGGTTTTGTTCTCTAAAGAACTGCATGCCTCTACTAGCAATTATTCTAATCAAAAGATTCATTCTGAAGTTTAAGCCATACTGCAACAGTTCCTTTCAATTACTAATGTTATCCCACCACTACCACCAACGAGAAGTTGTGACCATAAAATACCTCTCCTACCAAATGTTAAACCAATATGCCTTAGGCCCTAAAGACACTCTTTTCATATCAAAAATGAGTTGTAAAAACTTATTAAAGGAATGCTATATCACCTAGCACTAGTGAGTATTCATCTCCTGTGGTCATGGTTAGAAAAAAAAGATGGAACATAGAGAATGTGTATTGACTATGAAAATGTGTACGTGCTAATATAGTACACACGGATCGTGTAATATGATGTATAACACACAAATATATGACTAATCACAGATAATAGAAAATTCAGTAAAATAGAAAAATCACACCAGAGATTTTTATACTGGTTTCGGAGCACCGTCCTACGTCCAGTCCCAGACTTCTATCTGGATTTTCACTACCAACTACCTCGCTTCACCCGAAGGAACAGGTTTACAACACCCGAGCAGACGAACGGGATTTCACGCCTCTAATACACTGAGGACTTCAACACTTGCCTCTTACAACACCGAGGACTTCAACAAAGATGAATATAATTGTTTGCTGACGGTATGTGTTCTTGCTAACACAATTTTGTCACTTGTAGTACAAACTTCCTATAATCTTATCCTCAAATAGAATATTTGTATATATGAAGATTTAGAAGTGGATATCGTATTGAATCAAAAGAATGTTAAATAAATTCTAGGATTCAAAACGATATATGATAGAATATGAGCAATTCGAGCGCTTGAGAGTTCAAGACAGAGATCAATAGAATAGAGAGTAGAATAATAGAATTGGTGAATTGGAATAATGATTTCATGATGTTTATATAAGAAATAAACAGTTGTAACCCTTTGTGAAAAGGTACAAACAAAGGTCATGATCATTGGTGAAGAGGAAGAGAAGCAACCGTTGAAGAAAAGGAAGTGTCTATACGAAAGGTTGCTTTTTGTTTGAAAACGGTCGACAGGTCAAAATGGACCAGTAGACAGGAATTTGAATATATATACGTTATGTACACTTGTGCACGTTATCTGTGCATTCTGGGCAGAAACGGTCGACCGCCTGGTTTTAACCGGTCGACCGGTTTAGCTCAGATTGCACAGTTAATGTGCACTCATACATATATATATATATATATTCAAAGATTGAAGGTATGAGATTATTTGAGGATAGATTTTAACATAAATAACACTACTAACATACCAAATAATCAACCTCTAACGTATGGAGCTCTTTGTGTCTCCTTAAAACAATGAATAACTTCTTTTTGTCGATCACGGCTTATCCCTTTATCAGAAATCAAAACTCGATAAAAACCTTGACTCAACATTCTCCCCCTTTTTGATTGATGACAACATAGTTATGAATCTCCCCCTGTATATGATCTCCCCCTGGGATTGTGCCTGTAAATCTATATTTTCCTGCATATATACTGTTAGCACAATTTTCTCCCCCTTTGTCATCGACGAAAAGGAGTTGTTAAATAGAGGATGTAAATGATATAAGCCAGATTATAAGCAACATAAAACTACTACCATAGATCAAGAGTTAAGATTCACACAATATGATAATATAGAGGATGCATATATACTTATGACCGAAATATGGGACTTTTGAGCATACTCATCACAAATATGTGCCATAATGAACTATATATATAAAAACTTTTAGGCTCAGATAGGGAGAGATGAAAAGAGAATTTTGTGTCAAGCTTATATAGAAATTCCTATATATAAGCTTGTGGATAAGAATTGTCATGCAAACTTGGCCGTAGAAAAAGTTAAAAGCTCATATTCAATTTCCTAATATAGCAATAGCCAAAAAATAGCTAAAGTTTTGAGAAAAAAATAATCCGAAGGTAGAAAGAACTTAAGAATATAACATCAGTGATTACTTATCAAGTTCTTTTCTAGAAATTAAACCAAGCTCTCTACGTAATTTAATGAAACTAGACTCAAGTAGAGGCTTAGTGAAAATGTCCGCTAGTTGACTATCAGTTTGGACATATTCGAGACATATATTTCCTTTTTCGATATTGTCTCTAAGGAAATGATGACGGATATCAATGTGTTTGGTTCTAGAGTGATTCACTGGATTCTTAGAAAGATTTATAGCACTTGTGTTATCACAGTATATAATAGAATTTGATAAATGAATATCAAAATCTTGAAGTGTTTGTTGCATGTATATTACTTGAGTACAAGCGAGAGCCGCTGATATATATTCAGCTTCACATGTTGATAGTGAAACACAATTTTGTTTCTTACTAAACCAAAAGACAAGTGATTTTCCAATAAAATGGCACGTACCACTTGTACTCTTTCTATCCGTTCGAGAGCCTCCGAAATCAGCATCACTATATGATACTAATTCAAATGGACATTCCTTTGGATAAAAAAGACCGAAATCTTTGGTATTATTAAGATAACGAATTATACGTTTCACTGCTCGTAGATATGATTCCTTTGGATCTGCTTGAAAGCATGCACATAGACAAACACTCATCATTATATCTGGACGACTTGATGTAAGATAAAGAAGAGAACCAATCATGCTTCGATATAGTTTCTGGTCAATATTCTTACCATTTTTATCTTTTTCAAGATGTGTAGTTGTACTCATAGGAGTAGGTTTACCAGATGTGTTTTCTAACCCGAAGCGTTTGATAAGATTTCCGCAGTATTTTTCTTGATTAATAAAAATACCATTCGGAAGTTGTTTGATTTGAAGTCCAAGAAAATATGACAGTTCTCCCATATGAGACATTTCGAATTCTTTGGTCATAATACTTGCAAATTCCTTGCAGAGTTTATCGTTTGTTGAACCAAAGATGATGTCGTCTACATATATCTGGATAACTAGAATATCTTTTCGAGAATGTTTGATAAACAAAGTTTGATCGACTTTGCCTATTTGAAATCCTGAGTTAATAAGATAGCTACGTAGTCGTTCATACCAAGCACGAGGTGCTTGTTTTAAACCATATAGAGCTTTCTTAAGTTTGAACACATGGTCAGGATATTTTTCATATACGAACAAAGGAGGTTGTTCGACATATACATTCTCTTTGATAAATCCATTGAGAAATGCACTTTTGACATCCATCTGATAAAGTTTGAAATTATGGTGACAAGCAAAAGATAATAAGATTCTAATAGATTCTAGTCGAGCAACTGGTGCAAAAGTTTCTTCATAATCGATACCTTCTTCATGATTATACCCTTGTGCTACTAATCTTGCTTTATTTCTGGTGATATTTCCTTGTTCGTCAGCCTTATTTTTATAGACCCATTTAGTACCAATAACTGACTGATCAGTTGGTCTTGGAACAAGTTCCCAAACGTCATTGCGCTCGAACTGATTTAGTTCTTCCTGCATGGCAATGATCCAGTAATCGTCTGTAGCAGCTTCTTTTGGATTCTTAGGTTCGATATTTGAGAGAAATGCGACATGACCCATTTGGTTGAGTTGACTCCTTGTTCTGACTTGTGATGTTACTTCACCGATTATATTTTGGGCCGGATGGTCTCTTAATATCCTTGGTGGTGATTGTATTCTTGGTGGAGATTGTAACTCACATATTTGAGGAATATTCTCAATAATTATTTCCGAGTCAGAATCAACATTTGTGATGATTGGATTATCAGTGACTATTGTTTCGTTATCATCTGATATATTTTGAGGATGCTGATAGAATTCATCAAAAGAGACATGAAGTGATTCTTTAATAGTTTTGGTTTGTTTATTAAATATACGATAGGCCTTGCTTCGTTCCGAATAACCGACAAATATTCCTTCATCGGCCTTTGGATCGAATTTGCCAAGTTGGTCTTTCGTATTTAAAATAAAGCACTTGGAACCAAAAACTTTGAAGTATGAGATTTTAGGCTTTCTTTTGTTAAATAATTCATAAGGAGTATTCTTGGTGAGAGGTCTTATGGACACACGATTCAAAACATAACAGGCAGTTGCGACGGCTTCTGCCCAGAAATGTTTTAGTAAGATGGTTCCATTCAATAATGTTCTTGCACATTCTTGTAAAGTCCGGTTTTTCCGTTCTACAACTCCGTTTTGTTGTGGAGTTCTGGGAAACGAAAAATTATGATATATACCTTTCTTTGTACAAAAATGTTCAAATTCATTATTTTCAAACTCTCCGCCATGATCACTTCTTATATTTTTAACTTTAAGCCCTTTCGATTTCTGAATTCTTTTGACGAAAGATTTGAAATGATCGAAAGTGTCACTTTTGTTTTTCAAGAAAATTGTCCATGTGTAACGGGAGAAATCATCAACAATTACAAGCACATATCAACTATGATTTATTGACTGAACCCTAGTAGGTCCAAATAAATCCACATGTAGTAACTCAAGTGGTTGTAATGTTGATATGACTTTCTTGGATTTAAAAGATGATTTGGTCAATTTTCCTAATTGACATGCGTCACAGATGTTGTTAGCCTTAAAACTCATTTTGGGTAGTCCTCTAACTAGATCATTTTTGGCTAGCTTGTCAATAGTTTTGAAGTTTATATGACAGAAGCATTTGTTCCATAGCCATGGATCATTATCATTAGCCACAAGACACATATCTGAATTATGATTAATATTCATATTCAGAATATATATATTTTTGTCTCTATAACCTTCGAAAACTAAATTATGGTCTTTATCTAAAATATTACACTTATTATCCGAAAAGGAAATTGTAAAACCCTTGTCACATAACTAACTAATACTAAGTAAATTGTGTTTCAAATTTCTAACTAGCATGACATTAGTAATGAGAGGTAAGTTAGATGTACCGCAATTGCTCACATCGCCTTTGCCGATGATATAGCCTTTTGAATTATCTCCAAAAGTGATGGAGCCACCATTTGAGTATGTAATATTTATCAATAAGCTCTTGTCTCCAGTCATGTGCTTCGAGCAACCACTGTCCAATATCCACTTTCCTCTTTTCTTAAGTGGGACCTGCAAAAAATAAAATTAAGTCCATGGTACCCACTTTTTATGGGGTCCTAAGAGTTAGGTCTTAGGAGTCCAAACCCATACGGGTCCGGTATCCCCTTTACATATATAATTAGTATTAAGATGCACAGTATTCATGAAATTCTGAATATATTTGTTCCTAATCAAATTGTTATTTGTTTTAGGAACCCATATTTTGATAGTCTTGACATTTTTCTTCTAAAATTTCACAACTGGTTTTGGTTTGGAATATAATAAACTAAGATTTTTCTTAGCTTCAGTCTTTTGTACTTTCTTCTTCCTTTCATTACCAAGATGTTTCTTGGTTTCTTGTTTCTTATATCCCAAACCTTGTTTATTTGAAACAGATTGTGAACTTTCAATGATTTTTGTCAAATTTTCTCGACCTTTGTTAAAGTTAGAAACATTTTGAGTAATGTCATCTAACTTAGTTTGTAAACTAGCCTTTTCTAGGTCCAGAATTTTGACTTTTGCCTTAAGCTCATGATTTTCAGTAGTGAGAGCATCATTTTTCTCTTTTTGAGTTTCAATTTCTTGACTCAAAAGAGATAATTGAGAGTCGACATTAGATGATGATTCTTGAAGTTTTTCAAGTTCTTCTTCTAATATTTTCTTCTCGTCTTTTAACATATCTCGTTCAAATTCTGCTCTACTCAAATCTGCTTTGGCTTCTTTTAACTGTCGTTTTATGTCTTTATATTTGACTATCAATTCAGCATTAATATCAAGTACTTCATCAAATGTAGGAATTTGTACCTCATCTTATGTTGCCATGAAACAGACATTTGCTTGTTCATCTTCCATATCACTATCACTTTCTGATGAGTCTGTATCATCCCATGTTACCGAGAATGCTCGTTTCTTTGATTTGTCCTTCTTATATTTTAATTTGTCATTTTCTGACTTCTTCTTTTGCTCCAGACAATCCTTGTGCATGTGCCCCTTTTTGTGACAGTTGAAGCATTCTATAGCGGATGATGTTGGTTTATTTGATCCAGATTTCTTTCTGTTATAACGACTGGCTTTTCGCTGTTTTAGGAATTTTTTGAAACCTTTTGCAATGAATGCCAGATCTTCATCTTCAGACTCTGATTCATTTTCGTCTTTTTCAGCATGGAATGCCACGTTTTTCTTTTCTTCTTTTTGTTCCTTTCTAGTCTGCAAGTTAGCTTCATAGGACATTAGATTTCCTATCAATTCATTTGGCTTCATGACAGAAAGGTCATTAGCTTCTTCAATTGCTAATACTTTTCCTTCCCATTCACTAGTCAGAGAATGTAGGACTGTTGAAACAACATCAAAATCAGAATACTTTTGTCCTAAGCCAATAAGTGCATGGTGGATAGTTTGAAACCGTGAATACATATCATTGCTTGTCTCATTCGGTTTCATTTTGAAATTTTGAAACTGACTTTTCAGCATGGCTATTTTGGCTTGTTTAACCTTGTTAGTACCTTCATGAGTGGTTTTCAGCGTTTGCCAAATTTGATATGCAGTAGTGCAGATACTAACACGGTTATATTCATTTGGTCTAGTGCACAAAACAACATATTTATTGCTTTTGCATTTACGGCTGCTGCTGTTTTCTCAGCCGTTGTCCATTCTGAATAATCAGTTGTTGGATTCACTATTTCTTTTTGAGTAGCATTCCAGGCATCATAACTATTTGATTGCATAAAGAATGACATACGTGTTGCCCAATAGCTATAGTTAAGACCATTGAAAAATGGAGGTCTTTGTGTCGATTGACCTTCCGTGTAAGTGGTGTTTTGAGTGCTAGTACTTGCATTATTTGCCATATTACAAGAATATATCAAATAACTGTGTTATGGTTATATGATGACCGTGCTCTGATACCAATTGAAAATGTGTATGTGCTAATATAGTACACACGGATCGTGTAATATGATGTATAACACACAAATATATGATTAATCATAGATAATAGAAAATTCAGTAAAATAGAAAAATCACACCAGATATTTTTATACTGGTTCGGAGCACCGTCCTACGTCCAGTCCCAGACTTCTATCTGGATTTTCACTACCAACTACCTCGCTTCACCCGGAGGAACATGTTTACAACACCCGAGCAGACGAACGGGATTTCACGCCTCTAATACACTGAGGACTTCAACACTTGCCTCTTACAACACCGAGGACTTCAACAAAGATGAATATAATTGTTTGCTGATGGTATGTGTTCTTGCTAACACAATTTTGTCACTTGTAGTACAAACTTCCTATAATCTTATCCTCAAATAGAATATTTTTATATATGAAGATTTAGAAGTGGATATCGTATTGAATCAAAAGAATGTTAAATAAATTCTAGGATTCAAAACGATATATGATAGAATATGAGCAATTCGAGCGCTTGAGAGTTCAAGACAGAGATCAATAGAATAGAGATTAGAATAATAGAATTGGTGAATTGGAATAATGATTTCATGATGTTTATATAAGAAATAAACAGTTGTAACCCTTTGTGAAAAGGTACAAACAAAGGTCATGATCATTGGTGAAGAGGAAGAGAAGCAACCGTTGAAGAAAAGGAAGTGTCTATACGAAAGGTTGCTTTCTGTTTGAAAATGGTCGACAGGTCAAAATGGACCAGTAGACAGGAATTTGAATATATATACGTTATGTACACTTGTGCACGTTATCTGTGCATTCTGGGCAGAAACGGTCGACCGGTTTAGCTCAGATTGCACAGTTAATGTGCACTCATACATACATACATACATATATATATATATTCAAAGATTGAAGGTATGAGATTATTTGAGGATAGATTTTAACATAAATAACACTACTAACATACCAAATAATCAACCTTTAACGTATGGAGCTCTTTGTGTCTCTTTAAAACAATGAATAACTTCTTTTTGTCGATCACGGCTTATCCCTTTGTCAGAAATCAAAACTCTATAAAAATCTTGACTCAACAGACTATAGATCACTCATCAGCCAGACCATTAAAGATAAATCTCATATCCCTTTAGTTGATGATTTATTGGATGAGTTATATGGTTCAACTTATTTTTCTAAGCTTGATTTAAAGTTAGGGTACCATCAAGTTTGAATGCATCCCTCTGATATTTATAAAAATGCATTTAAAACTCACGACGGGCATTATGAATTCATTGTGATGCCCTTTGGGCTTTCAAATGCCACATCAACTTTCCGCTTTGATGAATAACATTTTTAAATCATATCTAAGGAAATTTATACTTGTGTTTTTTGATGGCATACTAATTTACAGCCAGACTTTGTCTGGGCATATGTTGCACCATAAACTCACTTTGCATGTATTGGAAAGGAACCAGTGGTCATAAAGCTTTCAAAGTGAACCTTTGCGGTAACTCAGGTAGCTTATTTAGGTCATATATCAAGAAATGGCATTGTAGTGGATCCAAAAAGGTGCAAGCTATCAAAAAATGGCCACAACCAAAAAAATATTAAAGGTTTAAGGGGATTATTAGGTCTCACTGGTTACAATAGAAAATTTATAAGAATTATGGAAGCATTGCCAAGCCAATGACTGAACTCCTGAAGAAAAATGCACTTGAATGGGATGAAAAGGCTACTGCATCATTCAAAAGGTTGAAACAATGTCTGATGGAGCCACCTATTCTTAGCATGCCAAATTTTAACAAAGACTTTGTCATTGAGTGTGATACTAGTGGAGTGCATATAGGTGCAGTTTTAACACAAGATGGAAAACCCATAGCCTATCTCAACCAAGCACTCAAGGGAAAGAATCAGTTGTTGTCTACATATGAGAAGGAGTTGCTTGCTTTAATTTTGGCTACAACAAATTGGTCACAATATTTGATTGGCCGAAAATTCATCATAAAAAATGACCATCAAAGTTTGAGGCATCTTTTATCACAAAGGCCATCAACAGGAATTCAAGGGGACTAAAAAGTTGAATATATAAAAGGAAAATAAAACATGGTAGCAGATGCACTATCAAGACTACCAGAGGAACACAACTCAACCACTACCACAATGCTCTGTTATGCCATATCAACTGTTGAAAGTAGCTGGCTACAAGAATTAAAAGGTAGCATGCAACAATCTGAAAACTATCAAAACATACTACAACAAATCTTGATGGCTACCAAGAAAAATATAAATTAGTTGATGGTCTCATTTTTTATAAGGGAAGAATTTATTGGATTACAGTAGCAAGAAAATAAATTCTACTATACTTCAGGAGTACCGTTCTACTCCAATGGGTGGACATGCAGGCATCAAAAAGACTAAACATAGGCTCAAATAAGTATTTTAATTATTGGAAAGGAATGAAATTAGATGTAGAACAATTTGTCAACGAGTGTGATACTTGTCAAAGGAGCAAACATGAAAACATTCCAGTGCCTTGTCTCTTACAACCGCTGCCTATACCTGACAAGATTTGGAGTGAAGTCCCAATGGACTATATTTTTGGTCTCCTAAAAAGCAACAAATACACTGCTATATATGTGGTGGTTGATAGACTTACTAATTACTCACATTTATTCCCATTAAAACACCCTTATGCAGCTAAGGACATAGCCAAAATCTTTTATGACGGGGTGTTCAAACTTCATGGCATGCCATAAAGTATAGTTAGCGATAGAGATGCAATTTTTACTAGTACATTTTGGCAGGAATTGTTTAAGTTACACGGGTGTACACTCAAATTAAGTTCAACTTACCACCCCCAATCTGATGGACAAACAGAGGAAGTCGACTAAATATTAGAGAGTTATCTACGATGCTTTGTGTGCCATAAGCCACAGGAATGGTCATAATGGCTACCCGCAGTAAAATATTGGTATAATGCCAGTTGGCATAGCTCTACAAACACTACATCTTTCACTACAGTATATGGAATTTCTCCACCAACTCCATTGTCATATGTTCCCCATACTGCTAAGGTACCACAAGTAGAACAAGAATTGTTCTCCAGAGATATAATGTTGTAGTTGTTAAAGGATGGCCTGTCTTTAACTCAAGAAAGAATGAAGAGGTTTGCAGATACAAAAAGGACAGTGTAACATCCCTAAAATTTTATAACACTATTCAGGAAATTTAATTAGGTAAATTAAATAGAATAATGATGATAAGGAGATTGAGATTTGAATTATATATATATATGGTCGTGCTTATTAATAACATAAATGGGCTTTAAATTGGTTTATTGGTAAATTAAACTACACATGGGCATATTAGTAAATAGCCATTTTATATTGGACGGCTATACACTCCATGTCTTTGTCCATTCACGTTCATTATTCTCAAAATCAAAAATAAACTCAAGAACCCTAATAGAGTGAAATGACCCTCCTATTTCCACCCTAATTTCATAAGGATTTTTTTTTTGTTAAGAGATGATATATAGATATATCATTCATTACAATTATATTTCCCAGGGTCATTTTCTTTCTCCAATAAACAAAATATATCCAGGATCTTTCACAATATAAAAATATTGTTTTAAATCTAAATCATTCCTAACATACATATATGAAGATATCTATGTTATATTCTACTAGAATCAGAGCATGATAATATGTAAGTAGAAATCCTTTTAAATCTATTAAAATGTGATAATTCCCTGATAAAAGATTAATTATTGTATCCTGATTTTTGACCATAGAATCCACTGGAAACATGTACTTTAGTCTGTTATTCTAATTAAGAAATGATCAAGTAATAATCAGTGGAAAGCAAGCTTTTAATATGGATGATTGTGTTAAAGTCTGTATAGTATCAAACTCAGGCTAAAAGAAAGTGGATCATAAGTGAACACAAGCAACATCTAGGCGTAATGGAAACGCGCCTAACTTACACATGAGAGGTCACGAGTTCGAGTGCTATGCTGGTCGGTTCAAACCCAATTTTTGTTTTTTTTCTTTTTATTTTTCTCCTGTATGGTTTGAAATCTGATATCTACCTATATCTGCACATATATACTTAATTTTTGCCTATAATCTAACATACAAAACAATATTTCTTGCTTTATTATTTTTGAAACCCATTCCTACAACTGTTCTAGGAATTTATGTTTATATTATTGCCCAAATATCAACATGTACACAGATATACATGTACATGTCAATATCTTTGCTCATTTTCCAGAAAACTGGGTTCAAATGGTTCCTTGCTTCATTGATTTGAAGTGAACAATTTGCCTGACCTATGGTCTAACCATGTGGTTAATCTGACCATTCTTTTATTTGCATTTTACAAACCAGAATCTACCTAAACTTCACTTATTTGAAGCTGGTTAACTCATGTGCCTAGTGTCATGCCAGGTATCTGATCATGGCAATTGAAATGCCAGTCATTTGCATCATACTTGAAGCCTTCCCATACAATTACCTCTCTCAAAACAATTTAAAAAGTAGACTTGAACCATTTGTAGACATAATTCAGAGGAAAAACAATTAGATACTTAAAGGTATTTTTCAAGGTAAATTCTAAATTTACTCCAAAACTCAATGTTTTTAAAATACTTAAGATTGTCCAATACATAATATAATTGCAAGGAAATTGCTCACATAATTGTATATTTCTTACCAGATTTTTATAGCTAATGCTTGAGCATATTTTTCTTGTTTATATCCCAGACACTACTTCAAAAACAAATCAAACCTTAACACACAATGATTTCGACAGAGCAACTAATTTAATCTAACACTTTACAGAACATAAGAGCAACTTGATCACTAACCATAAAATATTCATTACATGACTGGAAATCTTAGAAACATAATTTTTCCTGAATACATGCAGATATAATCAATTTAAGTTCTTATTGAAACTAGCTAGCATGTTCATTCACTCCTCCATAATAGCCATAACTTCATTTTCTACTTAGTGCCCGCGTTCCCTGAAAGAGCATGAGTGGCTGCCTCATTTTAAAATGAGACACCCCATATGCCATGAGCAAACAAGGGTCAGATCTAAGATCTGGTATGAGTAACATCAATACATTCATGATATTAAGCAATAGAGAATATAAGAGTACCAACTAGTTATTTAAGCAAATTCCTGCAATCAATTACTTTAACATAGTATAATTAAGTTGATTCAGATATGATATATTCATTTATCATTCTTACACTTGCATACATAATCATGCAAACATAATTATCTATTTGCAACATTTGCATTCACTGGAACCATCTTGGTTCCATACCATTCAACCTAAGAAATATCCATATTCCTATTTCTTCATTTACAGGTTGTATAATTCAATTTAAATTCCTGCCTCATCTGCTATTAAGGAATCACAGGGACACATTGCAATGAACTAATTCACATCATTGCACAAAGATCTCAGGGCTTAAACAAACCATGTGCCAACTTGCATACTTCAAATATGACAAGCATTCCAGCAGCCTTCTTGGCCTTCCCTTCCCTAGTTTATTTACTAGTGTATTGACTTAAATCCTATCATCAAATATGCTAAGTGAACATGTCACTGCAAGCATGGAAACATCCATAATCTTTCCTAGCATAATTCTCCTCAGAAATAAGCAGACAGTTATTTCCTAAATGGGGTCAATATGTCTTGATCTCAGTAAGATATAAGAATATTTTCAACTGTAAAAGAGGCATGGCATGTTCTTATTATATTGATCTGCAAGCCTTTATGATTGATTCAGATTCAGGATCTGGTTCAATCATAATTTTAGCTTGTGAGTTTCTTCTTTTTTTTTGATTTGATTAAGGGCTCAGCACTTAGAAAATTTCTATTGCACCCTTAACATTTTTCTTCTCAAGCCTCAGCACTTATACCAAGTATAATGCAGCTCCCAACATTTTTTTTTGTAAAGTTTCCATGCCATAGATCTATAACAGTTGAGAGTATTCTCTATATAATTTTAAGATTCTGGACTTTAACATTTTTTTTTGAGTAAAAATAAAACAGTATGATACACATCCAAAGACAATGTCTCAGCAAATCAAAGATCACCAAAATCATCCATATTAAATAATATCAGATTTAAAATAAGACATCCAAAAAGCATTGATGAAATCATATATATCAAAACCAGCAATATATAAATGGCAATATAAAAAGTGGCTGCCTCATCTCAGGTCTTAATGCCATGAACTCAGTGAGGTTACTCACCTAAATATTTCTTCTTATTAATCCAGAAAATCCTTGTATGAGTGTTTTCTCCTTCCTTCCAATATTTTTTTTTCTTCCTTTCTTATTTTTGTGCAGCTCGGGGTAAAGATAATTTTACTGGCTGAAACTGCCTATTTATATGCATTTTTCCACTAGGGTTTTGTTAAAACAAAATTCCATTTCTGACCTAACCATCTTCATGCATTTTTCATTCATTTTCCTCCTTAATACCCCGGCCATATTAACCAATTTAAAGGCTGCATTTTCTTTCTTTTACTTTTCAGAAAATGGCCACTCACCTAGTCATGTTAAAAGTGTGACTATCCTATTTTATATTTTAATTATTTCCGAGAATCCCCTTTGCTATTTTTGCCTATACAAGCATATTGACTTGTATTACATTTCATGTCATTTTAATGTTTCTCTTTTGCTTAGCTTGACATTTTTTCTGCTCACAGAATATACATGTGAAAAGAAAACTAAAAATATTTATTTATTTATTCTCCCCTTGTTTCACAGAAAATACATTTAAGCATATACTTCATTTTTAACTTTATGCTTAAATTACAATCCAATGCTTTAAATAAGGAATTTACTTTCCTATATATATATATATATATTTCAGAGATTTTTAAATCTCTTTCTTGTGCTATTTTCAATGTACATGTGCACACATATACTTGCACACTATTTATTTCCAAAAATTTCACCATATTTAAATCTAAATATTTCAAAAATTAAATCATTTTACAAAAATGATTTTTCACAAAATTTTGGGGTATTACATTCACCCCTCCTTTTAGGAATTGTGTCCTCACAATTTTTCTAATATTTATAACAAGCATCATTTTCTTTTCTGAAAACTTATCAAACATATGCATAAGCAAACAAATTCAACCATATCAACCATGCATAACAAAAAAAAATTTCCAGAAAAAAAAATTACCTTTTAATTTGCAAAAAGCTTAGGATAATCCATTCTAATCTTATCCTCTAACTCTCATGTGCAGTCATTAGGATCACTACTCCACTGGATCTTAACTAGTTTCAAGGTTTTGCTCCTTAATTCCTTTTCTTCCTTGGCTATAATCCCCACTGGCTCTTTTTCATAAACCAAGTCAGGATTTATTTGAATTTTGGTAGGCTCTTCCAAAATGTCTTCTTTATCATGTACCCATCTTCTAAGTTGGGACACATGAAAAACATTATGCATTGCTTTCATTTCCTCTGGTAATTCTAATTTGTAAGCCAATGAACCAATTCTTTCCAGAATTTTATAGGGTCCAACATACCTTGGTGTGAGCTTACCTTGCTTGCCAAATCTCAAGAATTTCTTCATAGGTGAAATCTTGATGAAAACAAAGTCTCCCACTTCATATTCCACTTGCTTTCTCTTCCTATCTGCAAATTTCTTTTGCCTATCTTGAGCTGCTGCTATTCTTTTTCTTATTAACCCAATTTCCTCTGTAGTTTCTTTAACATATTCAGGTCCTAGAACAGCCCTTTCTCCAGTCTCTACCCAGCATATAGGTGATAAACATGGCTTGCCATATAAGGCTTCAAATGGTGCCATCCCTATGGTGCTTTGGTAACTGTTATTGTATGTGAATTCAGCTAGATGGAGGTGGTCTTCCCAGTTGCCTCCAAAGTCCAGTGTACATGCTCTCAACAAATCCTCTAAGACTTTGTTCACCACCTCAGTTTGACCATCTGATTGTGGATGGTAGGCAGTGCTTAAGCACAATTCACTCCCCATGGCCTCTTGAAAACTTTTCCAAAACCTTGAGGTGAAGATGGTATCCCTATCACTCACAATGGTTTTGGGTATGCCATGCAACCTTACTACCTCTTTCATGAATATTTGAGCCAATTTTGGAGCATTTCTTTCTGTTTTAACTGGGATAAAATGTGCTACCTTAGTTAGCCTATCCACTATTACCCATATACTTGTGTTTCCCTTCTTAGATCTAGGCAGACCATCTATGAAATCCATAGATATATCCTCCCACTTCCACTGTGGTATACTAAGGGGTTGCAATAGTCCTGATGGCCTTTGTGTCTCTGCCTTGACTTGTTGGCAAGTCATGCACCTTGCAACATATCTGGCCACATCTGACTTCATCCCCTTCCACCAAAGATTTCTTTTCAAATTTTGATACATCTTGGTGATACCTGGGTGTATGGAGTACTTACTCCTATGGTACTCATTTAATATTTCCTCCTTCAATTCTATATTTTCTGGAACACATATCCTATTTTTATTCCTTAAATAACCATTTTTATCAACTTGATAATTTATTACTTCCTCCCCTTTTGATATGAGCATTTTCTTTTCCACCATGTTTAGGTCTTGTTCCTGCATTTTCCCAATCTTAAGAAGTAAATCTGATTGCAGAGATATCATACTTAATTTCCCTTTACCTTCATCTTCTTCAATGGGCATCATTTGTACCTCACTGTTTTCCTCAATTTCCAAATCAGTAAGTATAGACAAATCCCTAAACTCTTCCATCATCAACATGGCTACCTTGGCATGTTGTCTACTCAAGGCATCTGCAACTTTATTTGCCTTGCCTGGTGTATACAGTATATCTAGATCATAGGCAGCTAGGAACTCTACCCATCTATGTTGCCTCATATTCAAATCTTTTTGTGAGAATAAATATTTCAGTGCCTTATGATCAGTGTACAAAATGAATTTGGCACCTAACAAATAATGTCTCCAAAGTTTCAAAGCATACACAACTGCTGCTAGTTCAAGATCATGGGTTGCATATCTGGTTTCATGTGGCTTTAATTGCCTAGATGCATAGGCTACCACCTGGTCTTGCTGCATCAACACAGCCCCTAACCCAGAGCCACTTGCATCAGTGTACACAACCAAATTTTCATTTCCTTCTGGCACTCTCAATACTGGTGCATTAATCAGAGCTTCCTTTATTTTGATAAAAGCTTGCTCACATTTTTCTGTCCATACAAAGGCTTGGTTCTTTCTAGTTAAATTGGTAAGTGGTGATGATATTTTTGAGAAATCTTTTATAAATCTCCTATAATATCCTGCCATCCCCATAAATGATCTAATCTCACTGATGGTACTAGGCCTTTTCCATGCTTGGATTGCCACTACCTTATTAGGGTTTACTGATATTCCTTTGGCAGAGATAACATGCCCAAGAAAATGCACTTCTTCTCTCCAAAATGCACATTTTGAAAATTTTGCCTTTAAATCATTTTCCCTTAGTCTTGACAAAACTAAATGCAAATGATTTTTATGCTCTTCCACTGTCTTAGAATAAATCAAAATGTCATCAATAAAAATCAGTACAAACTTGTCTAAATAATCTCTAAATATTCTATTCATTAAATCAACAAAATATGAAGGAGCATTTGTCAAACCAAATGGCATAACCAAAAATTCATATAAGCCATATCTTGTGTTAAATGCAGTATACTTAACACTTGAGTCTTCAACCTTCATTTGATGGAATCCTGATGCTAAGTCTAGCCTAGAAAATATTTTAGCTTCACTGAGTTGGTCAAAGAGATCATCTATTCTAGGCAATGGGTATTTATTCTTGATGGTTACTTTATTTAGTTCCCTGTAATCTATGCACATTCTCAAGGTACCATCATGTTTTCTTACAAACACTACTGGAGAACCCCAGCAGGAATTGCTTGGCCTTATAAATCCCTTGCCTTCTAATTCTTCCAACTGATTTTTCAATTCTTTCAGTTCACTTGGCCCCATTCTATAAGGTTTCTTGATTATTGGACTTGCTCCTGGAATGAGATTAATTTGGAACTCAACTGGTCTGTGGTGTGGAACACCCTTAACTTCCCCAAACACATCCAAGTATTCATTAACTATGGGAATTTCTTCAATGGTTAGTTTACTCAGATCTTTTTCTAAGTCAACTAAATGATACAATTTCCCTTCCCTAGCTACTTCACATAGAACTGTGATCCTCTGGCCTCTAGAATTTTGCAATGATATGGTGGATGAGTCTAAATTAATTATGGCTTTAAATTGCCTTAACCAATCTACCCCCAATATAACTCCTATATTTGGGTAATTTAAAACATATAAATTGGAAATAAAAATATTTCCTCCTATGTTTAACTCCACATCCACACAATTCATGTTCAAAACACTAGAACTCCCTAGGGGACTTTGTACAAGCAATGGGGTTTCAACCAATATGCAGTTTAATTTTAACACTTTAACTAATTCATAGGAAATCAAAGAGTGTGTTGCTCCAGTATCATATACTACTGGTATGGGTATGGCACAAATGAGTAATGTACCTTCCACTTGGCCATGATTTTCAGCATCAATTTTCACTGCAGATTTGCCTTTACCTTCCAAAGTTGCCAATTTCCCTTGCTGTCTATTCTCAGGACAGTTCCTCTTCATATGCCCCTCTTTCCCACATAGGTAGCATTTGAAGGCTCCTCCTTTTAACTCTGGGCACCTTGGTTTGATGTGTCCTTCTTTTCCACAATGATGGCAAACCAATTTCTTCTTAGTATCATTGGCTTTTGTATCTTTACTCTTCCTGTTGTCTGCCTCCTCCTTCTTTTTATCATAAGGGTGATATCTTCCCTTATCCTTCTTGTTGTTGCTCTTAAAATTCCTATATTTCTCTCTTTCTTTGTCATGTTGTTCCAGTTTCAAGGCCAGATCAATTACTTGATCAAATGTTCTATCTGCATATGGTAGCATAGCTCTGCTAAGTCCTGGGTTCAGTCCTTTTATATACCTATCATTTTTGGATGCTTCATCTGCCACTAGCATTGCTCCATAATTGGATAGCCCCTCAAACTTTTGAGTGTATTCAGTGACATTCAAAGTTCCCTGCCTAAGTTTGATAAATTCTTCAAGCAAAGTGGTCTTGGCTGATGCTGGTACAAATCTTGCCTCCAACATCTCCTTGAACTGATTCCAAGTGATTTCATTTTCATTTCTTCCAGCTATGATCACCTCCCACCAGCTTAAAGCTACCCCTTTCAGTTGTCTTGAAGCTACTTGCCTCTTCCTTTGGTCATCTAACTACATGTCATTGAAAATCCTATCAAGTGTTCTCAACCATGCTTGAATTTCCATCACACTCTCAGTTCCTTCAAAACTCCTGCCTCCCAAATTGGAATAAGTCTTTAGTAGTTTTGAAAGCTCTTCATGTGGGTTCTCAGGCCTATGCCCAATCCCTTCTCTTAAAACCCTCACAAATTCTTGCATATCAAGCATTTGAGATGCACTGGGTCCTGCATTGTGATGAGATCCTCTTCCAACCATGGTCTGCTAACTAAATTCTGGGCAAATGGTATTAGTATATTATGAGTACTTCTATAATTTCTATTTTCTTATCTAAATTATTTCATCCAAAACAAACAGACATAATACATTTCTATATTACCTAGCAATCAATGCAACCAAGTGCTCTGATACCAACTGAAATGACCCTCCTATTTCCACCCTAATTTCATAAGGATTTTTTTTTGTTAAGAGATGATATATAGATATATCATTCATTACAATTATATTTCCCAGGGTCATTTTCTTTCTCCAATAAACAAAATATATCCAGGATCTTTCACAATATAAAAATATTGTTTTAAATCTAAATCATTCCTAACATACATATATGAAGATATCTATGTTATATTCTACTAGAATCAGAGCATGATAATATGTAAGTAGAAATCCTTTTAAATCTATTAAAATGTGATAATTCCCTGATAAAAGATTAATTATTGTATCCTAATTTTTGACCATAGAATCCACTGGAAACATGTACTTTAGTCTGTTATTCTAATTAAGAAATGATCAAGTAATAATCAGTGGAAAGCAAGCTTTTAATATGGATGATTGTGTTAAAGTCTGTATAGTATCAAACTCAGGCTAAAAGAAAGTGGATCATAAGTGAACACAAGCAACATCTAGGCGTAATGGAAACGCACCTAACTTACACATGAGAGGTCACGAGTTCGAGTGCTATGCTGGTCGGTTCAAACCCAATTTTTGTTTTTTTTTTTCTTTTTATTTTTCTCCTGTATGGTTTGAAATCTGATATCTACCTATATCTGCACATATATACTTAATTTTTGCCTATAATCTAACATACAAAACAATATTTCTTGCTTTATTATTTTTGAAACCCATTCCTACAACTGTTCTAGGAATTTATGTTTATATTTTTGCCCAAATATCAACATGTACACAGATATACATGTACATGTCAATATCTTTGCTCATTTTCCAGAAAACTGGGTTCAAATGGTTCCTTGCTTCATTGATTTGAAGTGAACAATTTGCCTGACCTATGGTCTAACCATGTGGTTAATCTGACCATTCTTTTATTTGCATTTTACAAACCAGAATCTACCTAAACTTCACTTATTTGAAGCTGGTTAACTCATGTGCCTAGTGTCATGCCAGGTATCTGATCATGGCAATTGAAATGCCAGTCATTTGCATCATACCTGAAGCCTTCCCATACAATTACCTCTCTCAAAACAATTTAAAAAGTAGACTTGAACCATTTGTAGACATAATTCAGAGGAAAAACAATTAGATACTTAAAGGTATTTTTCAAGGTAAATTCTAAATTTACTCCAAAACTCAGTGTTTTTAAAATACTTAAGATTGTCCAATACATAATATAATTGCAAGGAAATTGCTCACATAATTGTATATTTCTTACCAGATTTTTATAGCTAATGCTTGAGCATATTTTTCTTGTTTATATCCCAGACACTACTTCAAAAACAAATCAAACCTTAACACACAATGATTTCGACAGAGCAACTAATTTAATCTAACACTTTACAGAACATAAGAGCAACTTGATCACTAACCATAAAATATTCATTACATGACTGGAAATCTTAGAAACATAATTTTTCCTGAATACATGCAGATATAATCAATTTAAGTTCTTATTGAAACTAGCTAGCATGTTCATTCACTCCTCCATAATAGCCATAACTTCATTTTCTACTTAGTGCCTGCGTTCCCTGAAAGAGCATGAGTGGCTGCCTCATTTTAAAATGAGACACCCCATATGCCATGAGCAAACAAGGGTCAGATCTAAGATCTGGTATGAGTAACATCAATACATTCATGATATTAAGCAATAGAGAATATAAGAGTACCAACTAGTTATTTAAGCAAATTCCTGCAATCAATTACTTTAACATAGTATAATTAAGTTGATTCAGGTATGATATATTCATTTATCATTCTTACACTTGCATACATAATCATGCAAACATAATTATCTATTTGCAACATTTGCATTCACTGGAACCATCTTGGTTCCATACCATTCAACCTAAGAAATATCCATATTCCTATTTCTTCATTTACAGGTTGTATAATTCAATTTAAATTCCTGCCTCATCTGCTATTAAGGAATCACAGGGACACATTGCAATGAACTAATTCACATCATTGCACAAAGATCTCAGGGCTTAAACAAACCATGTGCCAACTTGCATACTTCAAATATGACAAGCATTCCAGCAGCCTTCTTGGCCTTCCCTTCCCTAGTTTATTTACTAGTGTATTGACTTAAATCCTATCATCAAATATGCTAAGTGAACATGTCACTGCAAGCATGGAAACATCCATAATCTTTCCTAGCATAATTCTCCTCAGAAATAAGCAGACAGTTATTTCCTAAATGGGGTCAATATGTCTTGATCTCAGTAAGATATAAGAATATTTTCAACTGTAAAAGAGGCATGGCATGTTCTTATTATATTGATCTGCAAGCCTTTATGATTGATTCAGATTCAGGATCTGGTTCAATCATAATTTTAGCTTGTGAGTTTCTTCTTTTTTTTTGATTTGATTAAGGGCTCAGCACTTAGAAAATTTCTATTGCACCCTTAACATTTTTCTTCTCAAGCCTCAGCACTTATACCAAGTATAATGCAGCTCCCAACATTTTTTTTTGTAAAGTTTCCATGCCATAGATCTATAACAGTTGAGAGTATTCTCTATATAATTTTAAGATTCTGGACTTTAACATTTTTTTTTGAGTAAAAATAAAACAGTATGATACACATCCAAAGACAATGTCTCAGCAAATCAAAGATCACCAAAATCATCCATATTAAATAATATCAGATTTAAAATAAGACATCCAAAAAGCATTGATGAAATCATATATATCAAAACCAGCAATATATAAATGGCAATATAAAAAGTGGCTGCCTCATCTCAGGTCTTAATGCCATGAACTCAGTGAGGTTACTCACCTAAATATTTCTTCTTATTAATCCAGAAAATCCTTGTATGAGTGTTTTCTCCTTCCTTCCAATATTTTTTTTTCTTCCTTTCTTATTTTTGTGCAGCTCGGGGTAAAGATAATTTTACTGGCTGAAACTGCCTATTTATATGCATTTTTCCACTAGGGTTTTGTTAAAACAAAATTCCATTTCTGACCTAACCATCTTCATGCATTTTTCATTCATTTTCCTCCTTAATACCCCGGCCATATTAACCAATTTAAAGGCTGCATTTTCTTTCTTTTACTTTTCAGAAAATGGCCACTCACCTAGTCATGTTAAAAGTGTGACTATCCTATTTTATATTTTAATTATTTCCGAGAATCCCCTTTGCTATTTTTGCCTATACAAGCATATTGACTTGTATTACATTTCATGTCATTTTAATGTTTCTCTTTTGCTTAGCTTGACATTTTTTCTGCTCACAGAATATACATGTGAAAAGAAAACTAAAAATATTTATTTATTTATTCTCCCCTTGTTTCACAGAAAATACATTTAAGCATATACTTCATTTTTAACTTTATGCTTAAATTACAATCCAATGCTTTAAATAAGGAATTTACTTTCCTATATATATATATATATATATATATATTTCAGAGATTTTTAAATCTCTTTCTTGTGCTATTTTCAATGTACATGTGCACACATATACTTGCACACTATTTATTCCAAAAATTTCACCATATTTAAATCTAAATATTTCAAAAATTAAATCATTTTACAAAAATGATTTTTCACAAAATTTTGGGGTATTACATAGAGCCAGCCATTAACAAAAGAGAAGGGGAGTTTTAATCTAAATCTAAGGATCAAAAGCTAGTGAGGATTAATCAACAACAAATCTCAAATTCCTTATTAAGTTTAAGGTGAATAATAATCTCCTACCATCTCTATTTTTATTTTACGATTATATGGTTTCATATTTATAATTTAAATTCGTTTTTGTGATATAATGGATAATGATATGCTTGAGTTATATTATGATGATTTATTTTAATTCATAAGCACATGAATTTGCATGGTTTTGATATGAAACCGAGAATATATGATTTCAGACTGCCATGGAAAATTTTTATGTTAAGTAAAACATGATTTTGAAGATGAGTTTTAATTTTCAGAATTTTCCAAAGTATGGAAATTTTATTATGAATTTTTAATAAAAAATATGATTTAATTTCCAAGGTCTTTGCTTTTGAAGGAGGCTATCCAGAGGTTTCGAAAGAGATGTTCTTATGGTTTCAAAACATAAACCCAATCTTAATTTAAAGTAATAACCATGGCATAAATAAGGATTATTGAAATGTTATTCACATTATTATTAACCCATAACTGTATTTTGGGAAAATGGCAGAATAACCAATTAGGTTGACCCAGTAATGAATATAACTTAACAGATGTTAAAATTTTAATTAAAGATATTGGTAGGGGCTAATAGGTTTACAGTAAGCCCATGAAAACAGTATGATATTGGTAGGGGCCAATATGTTCAGTGTCAGCCCATGAAAACTATGATTTGATACAGGTAGGGGCCAGTAGGTTCGTAGTTAGCCCATGAAAACAATATTCGGATTAAGATATTGGCAGTCAGCCAATGGGTTCCAAGTTAGCCCATGAAAACTGGGATAAGAAATAAGATATTGGAGTTATCAATAGGTTCTTAATGATCCAATGAAAACTAAGTAATTAGACAGATAGTTTATAAACATTTAACAGGTTAATAGTAACCCTAGAAACTATAATTGAGACAGATAGTCAGAATGAATGAGGATGGGTAATCCAGAATTGATTTATTTGTTTTGCATATCATCGTAATGTCTTGAAATACTATGTTTTAACCATTGTGGATGTAGGAGCACAATATATGGTTTTATAAGTGTTTTAGGATACTAGTGAGGGGGAAACCCGTTTCGCTAAGCGGCATGGTCTCACTAGATATCCAAATGGTTTGAGATGGTAAATTATTATTCATATCAGGCTTTATGTCTGACTCGAAGTTTTTGTTTTCCCCTTAAACTCTCGGGTACTCAATTGATTTTGAGTAGGTTGAGAGTTAAGGTTTTCAGGTGTTCTTTTAGATGAATAAAGCTTCTGAGGACGTGCAGGTGGCAGAATTGTTATTAGAATTCTTTTATTTCCGCTGTATGTTTGTTTGTAAAGGCAAATTGTTTTCTTGCCTATCTATATACTCTGATCTACCAAGGGGGCATCTTCATATGTCGATCTTAGCATTTTGGTAATAGTTATATATTATCTGAACGTGGTCTGCGAATCGAGATTATGTAATCAATTTGGAATATTTTGAAATGGAATGTGGAATTTATTTTGCTGTTTAAAATTTTTCATACTTTTGTGTTTCTGTGTATCAATGTATCCAATATCGCCGTGTTTGGTCGCCGAGGATTAATAACTATGGATGACTGCAGCATCCGTAGCCGTTAGTTTTGGGCCTCCAAATAGGGGGATGTTACAAGTTGTTATCAGAGCATAGGTTTATGAAACTTTAAAAAGAAACTTAAACCTAAAAGATTTTTCAAACATAATCGAATGAATCAGATAATAAGACTGGGGTTTGGGTTAGTGTTATAGTAACGTACTTGTATTTTCTATATATAGTTATATATATAAGTACGTATCCCCTGCTCTCTTAGACCGTTCTTTTGTATCTTACTAAGGCTTGTATGCAGATTTACGAGAATGAGATATTAAAGCAGGAAACAGAAGAGGAGATCTCGGTGGAAGAAGCACCACAACTAATGGAATTGCTCGACCCACTACCAGGAGAAACCCGAGTCGACCGGCTAATGCTAGTAACCAAAATGCTGAAGCCAATGTGGGTGCTGGAAATCCACCAGTAGATATAAGGGTGATGTATTAGTTCTTAGCCAGTTTGATGCAAGCTGGAGCTGCTGATGGAGTTGCTGGAAATGCAGGAGGAGAAAATCATGTGGCTCCAGTTGGGAATATTGCTTTGTTGAGTAGAGATTACACCAGTTTGGGTGGGAAGCCATTCTTGGAAACGGAGAGTGCCGTAGAAGTTCAGAATTGGCTGTTGCATCATGAGCGTATATTACAGATTTAGGCCTGAATGATGGACAAAAGAGGAGGTTGGCCTCTAGACAGTTCCAGGGGTCAGCACTACATTGGTGGAATAGTGTCATTGTCGGAGTGCCAGAAGAGCGGTTAACTTGGAATGATTTTAAAACGAGATTTGAGTAGAAGTTTGTATCCGAGTTTGCTAAGTCTAAGCTGATGAGGAAGTTTATGGATTTAGTGCAAGGAGAGATGTTAGTGGTCGAGTATGCTACTAAGTTTGAAGAGCTATCTGGATATGGATATGCAATTATAGATACTGACATCAAAAGGAATGAGAAGTTCATTAGGGGACTGAGGCCCGAGCTTGCTAGAATGACCATGACCCATGTCTGTGATCCTTGTAATATAGTGGTGGAGATGGCCATTCGCCATGAGGAGTTACTTGCTGATTTAGCTAAAGAGAAGTCGGTGGAAACTCAGGGTTCTCAGGGGAAGAAGAGGAATTCTTTAAGAAGAAGGGAACCCAGAAGGGAGATACTGCCAAGAAGTCAAAGGCTGAGGTAGTTTTCTATAAGTGTGACAAGAAGGGTTACTTTGCTAATGAATGACGATTAGGAAATAGGAAGAAAGCTGCAGTTAAGAAGAATGTACAATGCTTCAACTGTGATTAAGTTGGGAATTACAAGAATCAGTTTCCAGAGCCAGTTAAGGAGGACAAAGGAAAGCACTTTGCTATTGGATCAGCTAGGCCTACTACGACTGATAAAGGAAAGACTGTGATGGAAGGTACACTTTTGATTCAAAGTATTTCAGTTAGAGTACTTTTTGATACCGGTGCATCACATTCATTTATATCTCAGTGTTTGGTTGATAGATGTGCTTTGAACCCACCTACCTTGTTACTTCCTTAAGGGTTGTGAATCCATTAAGGGAGTATGCAACTCTAGGGTTAAGATGTGACCAGTTAGAACTTGACTTGTTAGGTCATAAGTTTGCATGCAGTTTGTATGTTATTGATTTCATAGATTTCGGGATCATTTTGGGTATGGATTGGTTGGGTAGGTATGAGGCTAGAATATTTTGCCAAGATAGAAAGATATCACTGAGACACCCTCATAGTCATAACCGAGTGATATTATCAGTAGAGAATACTAACCGGAGTGTTAGCGTTATGCTTCATGCTATAGAGGTAGGAAATGAGTTAAGTCAGGTTCAGGTAGCAAGAGAATTTGCAGATGTTTTTGAGCCAGTCACTAGATTAGCCCCAAAAAGAGCTGTTGAGTTTAGAATAGATCTTGTGCCAGGAGTTGAACCTGTAAGTAGACCACCTAGCAGGATGACACCAACCGAGATGAAGGAATTGAAGGTGCAGCTAGTGGATCTAAAAGGAAGAAATTTTATTAGACCAAGTAGTTCACCTTGGGGAGCGGCCGCGGTGTTCGTGAGGAAACCAAATGAGTCGTTAATATGTGTATTGACTATCGTAAGTTAAATGAAAGGACAATTAAGAATAAGTACCCTTTTCCAAGAATAGATGATATGTTTGATCAGTTGAGTGGAGCCAGAGTGTTCTCCCAGTTGGATTTGGCGACATGTTTCCATCAGTTAAGAGTGGCGAAGGATAGTATTCCTTTGACAGTATTTCGAACTAGATATGGTTCATATGAGTGGTTGGTGATGCCATTTGGATTGACGAATGCACCTGCTTTCTTCTTAGATTTGATGAACCGAGTTTTCCGAGAGTACTTGGATAGGTTTGTACTAGTATTTATAGATGACATTATAGTATACTCTAAGGATGAGAGAGAGCATGAAGTTCATCTTAGAGTGGTGGTTGAGACGCTGAGGCAGAATCAGCTGAAGGCGAAGTTTACCAAGTGTCATTTCTGGAAAAAAGAGGTAAAGTTTCTTGGTCACATGGTTTCAGAGAAAGAACTGTCAGTCGATCCAGATAAGATCGAAGCTATAAATAATTGAAAGAGACTAGAGACGGCGACTGAGATCAGGAGTTTTCTTGGACTTGCTGGCTACTATCGGAGATTCATTAAGGATTTCTCACAGATAGCAACACCCTTAACTAAGCTAACCAAGAAGGAAGTAAGATTTGTATGGTCTGAAAAATGTGAGGAGGCGTTCCTTAAGTTAAAGCATTTGTTGACCAATGCACCCATGTTGGTAGTTCCAGATGGGAACGAAGGATTGGTGGTGTATACGGATGCATATGCTACCGGATTAGGAGCGGTATTGATGCAGAGTGGTAAAGTCATTGCCTACGCATCTAGGCAGCTTAGATCGCATGCAGTTAGATATCCTACTCATGATTTGGAGTTGGCAGCTATGATCTTCGCGTTAAAGATTTGAAGACATTATCTCTTAGGGAAGAGATTTGAGTTATATACCGATCATAAGTCTTTGGCTACATATAATTTTGGTATAGAATATACACCAGGAAAAGTTAATAAAGTGGATGATGCTCTTAGCAGGAAACATCTGAATGTGGTGTTGGCTATGTTGGCGGAGTTGAAAGATTTAGAAGCTTTAGTCAATTGCGATGTGCAGTTAAGATTGACTGCTGGTTCTAGTCAAAGTTCCGCAGACTATCTTGTTTAGAAGTTCGACCAGTATTGATTGAGAGAATCGCTTCTAAGCAGAAGGAGGACCCAGTGTTAGCTACAAGGATCAAAAGACTTGAGGTTGGAATAGAGATCGATGATTTAAAGGATTTTAGCCTTAACAAGAGAGGGTGGCTAAGAAAGAAGGGACGGTTGTGTGTTCCAAATGTGGAAGACTTAAGGAAAGAAGTTCTTGGAGAATGTCATCGATCCAAGTTTACGATTCATCCTAGAGGAACCAAGATGTATCAGGATATGAAGAGCAGCTTCTTTTGGGAAGGCATGAAGAGGGATGCTGGCTTGTGGGTTAGATAGTGTGCAAACTGTCAACAAGTGAAAGCTGAACATCAGAAACCACGTGGGTTACTACAGCTTTTAGAGATTACAGTTTGGAAATGGAATTCGATATCCATGGATTTTATAGACGGGTTGCCAAGGTCAAATAGAGGTAATGAAAGTATATGGGTTATAGTGGATAGATTGACCAAGAGTGCCCATTTAATTCTAGTTAAGTCATCCAGAACGACATCTATTTTAGCTAAGTTGTTCCTGAAGAACATAGTTAGACTGCATGGAATTCCTAGTAGTATAGTTAGTAACATAGATGCTTTGTTCACTAGTTCTGGAAGAGTCTACAGGAAGTGATGGGTACCAAGCTTAATATGAGTACTGCATATCACCCTCAGACGGATGGGCAAACAGAGAGAGTCAATAAAGTACTCAAAGATTTATTGAGAGCTTGTGTATTGGACTTGGGTGCATCTTGGGTAGGTCACCTACATTTGGTTGATTTTTCCTATAATAGTTATCAGACTAGTATAGGAATGACGCCGTTTGAAGCTTTGTTCGGAAGACCATGCAAATCACCAGCATGTTGATTGGAGACAGGAGACAGATTGGTCATAGGTCCAGATTTGGTTAGAGAGGCGTATGAGAAGATTGAGTTAATCCGGGGAAGGATGAAGGAAGCTCAGTCCAAGCAGAAGAGTTACGCATATAAGAGGCATAAGGAGCTAGAATTCTCAGTTGGAGATAAGGTTTTCATTAAGGTATCACCTATTAAGGGTGTGGTACGATTTGGAAAGTCAAGGAAGTTAGCCCCCAAATATGTAGGTCCATTCCAGATTATAGAGATAATTGGAAAGCTCGCATACAGAATAGAGTTGCTGAGCAGTTTGGTAGGTGTCCATAATGTATTCCATGTGTCTCATCTTCGCAAGTATGTGCATGATCCAGAGACTACTATTCCTCCGACAGGGTTGGATGAATTAGTGGTAGAGCCTAATTTAACTTTTGTTAGACAACCAGTTTGTGTTGTAGCTAGTGATGAGAAAAGATTAAGAAACAAGACAGTCGGGTTGGTGAAAGTTCGGTGGAGCGACAATAAGAAGGAATGTACTTGGAAGACAGAGGACAGGATTAGAGATACTTATCCTGATCTGCTTCGTGGGTATGTCTATATTAGATTTATATAGATAGTTGCTAGTCCGTTAGACTGGTATGGTTGTTAGGAGTTGTTATAGATGATTGCTATGTTTAGTATTTAGTCCTTACTGAATTTCGAGGACGAAATTCTTGAAGGGAGGAGCCTGTAACATCTCTAAATTTTTATGACATTACTCAAGAAATTTAATTAGATAAATTAAATAGAATAATGATGATAAAGAGATTGAGATTTGAATGAATTATATATATATGGTCATGCTTATTAATAAGATAAATGGACTGTAAATTGGTTTATTGGTAAATTAAACTACACATAGGCATATTAGTAAATAGCCATTTTATATTACATGGCTATACGCTCCACGTCATTGTCCATTCACGTTCATTATTCTCAAAATCAAAAATAAACGCAAGAACCCTAATAGAGCCGGCCATTAATAAAGGAGAAGGGGAATTTTAATCTAAAGCTAAGGATTAAAAGCTAGTGGGGATTAGTCAACAACAAATCTCAAATTCCTTATCAAGTTTAAGGTGGATAATAATCTTCTACCATCTTTATTTTTGTTTTATGATTATATGCTTTCATATTTATGATTTAAATTCATTTTTATGATATAATGGAAGATGAAATGCTTGAGTTATGTTATGATGATTTGTTTTAATTCATAAGCACATGAATTTGCACAGTTTTGTTATGAAACCAAGAATATATGATTTCAGATTGCCATAGAAATTTTTTATGTTAAGTAAAACATGATTTTGAAGATGGGTTTTAATTTTCAGAATTCTCCAAGCTATGGAAATTTTATTATGAATTTTTAATGAAAAATATGATATAATTGGGTTTAAAATTTATTTTGAGAAATACAAGAAGAAATTGGGTCTAAAATTTTAATATGTTTGATTACACAATGAAATCGAATTTCTATGATTTTTGGGATTTTTCCCAGTTGATTTATTTGGAGAAATAAATTATTTTAAAAGAAGGGCTTTTCTGCAAATTGTCGGTTTTGCTATATGAAAAGGTTTTAATGTTAAAAATACTTTAATTTGGATCTGATATAAATGTGGCAGTTATAAAGGTAAAGTATTTGAAAAGTTTTTATGACAACCAATCAATAGTTTACAAATAGGCAAGTTGTTAGAAACTAATTACTAAAAGTTGCTATAATTCAGCCTTTAAATCAGAAAAAGGCGTTCCGCCTCTATTAGTAAGGACCTTTCGACTCCTTTGATTCCGCCTCGTCACAGTCGAAACCACCATAGTCAAAACCAATACACTGGATATCACTTAGATGTTATGTAGTGGATTGGAAGGAGAGCGGAAGCCTTGGTGTCAAAAGGTTAGCCTTCGATGGAGTCGAAACCCTGCTTTGTTTTCATAAGTTAACATTCTTGCCTATTTTTACCTAAAGCTTTCGACACAGTCAAAGCGTATGCTTTCGAAAAGGTTTTATAATTAGCTTTCGAAGAAGGTTGTCATGTTGTGTTAAAGTATTTGCTTTCGAAGAAGTACATTTTTCCTTTAAATAATTGCTTTCGAAAGGGGTAGGTTCCGACCTAGCCGATACCTAACCACTACTCTACCTTTCGACTATAATGACCAGTAATGCTTTCGAAAGGTTACCCTTATTTTACCTTAAACTAAGCATTTTCCCTAAATTGCTTTCGAAAGGGTTGAGGGTTTCGAAGGTAATGGAGTCGAAAGGGGTTTCGACTCTGTACTTCAAAGTTTTTGTTTTAAAGGTTTTGCTTGCGACTAAGATGCTTTCGACACCATCAATTTTTCCCTAAACAAATTTTTGTTGGTTTCCAAAGAGGTACTTTCGTATATAACCATTTTGACCTAAGTATTGTTTTTAAGAGTAAACCCAATACTTTCGAAATGGGTACTTTCATTTGTTTCGAAGCTCTATATTTTAAAAAGATGATTTAATACCATCGAAAGGTATAATAGGTTTTGAAAGAGAACGTTTATTAAGGGCTTCGGAAGGTATGTATACAATGTTTTAAAAAAAGTCTTTGCTTTTGAAAGAGGCTATCCAGAGGTTTCGAAAGAGATGTTCTTATGGTTTCAAAATATAAACCCAATCTCAATTTGAAGTAATAACATGGCATAAATAAAGATTTTTGAAATGTTATTCACATTGTTATTAACCCATAATTGTATTTTGGGAAAATGGCAGAATAACCAGTTAGGTTGACCCAGTAGTGAATATAACTTAATAGATGCTAAAATTTTAACTAAAGATATTGGTAGGGGCCAATAGGTTTATAGTATGCCCATGAAAACTGTATGATATTGGCAGAGGCCAATAGGTTCATAGTCAGCCCATGAAAACTATGATTTGATACTGACAGGGGTCAGTAGGTTTGTAGTTAGCCCATAAAAACTATATCCGGATTAAGATATTGACAGTCAGCCAATAGGTTCCTAGTTAGCCCATGAAACTAGGATAAGAAATAAGATATTGGAGTTACCAATAGGTTCTTAATGATCCAATGAAAACTAAGTAATTGGACAGATAGTTTATAAACATTTAACAGGTTAATAGTAATCCTAGAAACTATAATTGAGACAGATAGTCAGAATGAATGAGGATGGGTAATCCAGAATTGATTTATTTGTTTTGAATATCATCATAATGTCTTGAAATACTATGTTTTAACCATTGTGGATGCAGGAGCACAATATATGGTTTTATAAGTGTTTTAGGATACTAGTGAGGGGAAAACCCGTTCCGCTAAGCGGCATAGTCTCACTAGATATTTAAATGGTTTGAGATGGTAAATTATTATTCATATTAGGCTTTATGTCTGACTCGAAGTTTTTGTTTTCCCCTTAAACTCTCGGGTACTCAATTGATATTGAGTAGGTTGAGAGTTAAGGTTTTCAGATGTTCTTTTAGACGAATAAAGTTTCCGAGGACGTGCAGGTGGAAGAATTTGTTGAATAAACATTAAATGCTATATTAGTGGGAAATGAAAACAATGAAAAGTCATGTCTATTAGAGTGAAGAGTCATCTCTGTTGAAGTGAAGAGTCGTGTCTGTTTAATGAAAAGTTGTGTCTATTTAATGAAGGGTCGTGTCCGTTGAAACGAAAAAGCGTCTATCTAAAAAGTTGTGTCTATTTGTAAGAGTGTGTGTTCCACTATAAATAGTGGTCATTTTATTGTGTTGGTTGTCAAGATTGTAATGAAGTAACAAAAGTTGAATTAAAAGTAGAGAAAGTTAATCATTTGTCTCTCCTCTAAAATTATAATCCCCTTTTCTCTCTTGACAATTGGTATCAGAGCCAATGGAGAGTATGATGAGCCAAATGCCGCTACCATGACTAACGAAGATGAATTATGAGAACTGGAGTATTCAAATGAAAGCTCTCCTCGGATCTCAAGATGCATGGGAGGTGGTCCAATAAAGTTTTGAAGAACCAACAAATACCACGGGATATACGGCAGCTCAAAACAAGGCGCTGAAAGAGTTACGATCGAAGGATAAGGCGGCACTATACATGTTGTTCCGAGCCGTCGACGAGTCGGGCTTTGAGAAGATTGCTGGTGCAACTACTTCAAAAGAAGCATGGGACATTTTAAAAAAAGTGTTTAGAGGAGCCGACCGAGTTAAGCAAGTGCGTCTCCAAACTCTTCGTGGTGAGTTGGAGAGCATTAAGATGAAGGAGTCAGAAACTGTATCTGACTACATCACACGTGTACAGGCTGTGGTGAACCAACTTAATCGTAATGGCGAAGCGCTGACTGATGCGCGTGTTGTGGAAAAGATTTTAAGATCATTGACCGACAATTTTGAGAATGTTGTGTGCACGATAGAAGAATCAAAGGACCTTGCGACGCTTACAGTCGACGAACTTGCCGGTTCTCTCGAGGCATACGAACAACGTAAGAAGAAAAAGAAGGAGGAGACACTTGAGCAGGCACTTCAAACCAAGGTGTCAATCAAAGACGAAAAGGTACCTCATGTACAAAATTTTCGTGGTAGAGGGCGTGGCCGTGGAGGTCGCAACAATGGTCGCGGTGGTGTAGGCCGCGGTCAGGGTGAATATTATGAGAAAAAGGGGCAGTCAAGCCAACAAAATAGTCGAGGTAGAGGACGTAGTCGTGGTAGAGGTGGCCGGTCAAATTATTCAAATGTCGAATGCCACAACTGCGGCAAGCATGGACACTACGCAAAAGAGTGTAAATCAAACATCGATTGCTATAATTGTGGTAAATATGGACACTATGCAAAGGAGTGCTATTTCGAGAAAAAGGTAGAAGAAAATGCAAATTTTGTCGCGGAAGAAGAGACAAGAGAAGATGGTGTTCTCATGATGGCTTACAAATACCGTTTCCGACAATGACACGGAGTGGTATCTCGATACCGGCGCTAGTAACCACATGTGCAGGCACAAGCACCTGTTCAGGGGGATGCGAGAGGTTGAAGATGGACAAGTTTCGTTTGGAGACGCGTCAAGGATCCAAGTAAAAGGCCAAGGTACAATTTATTATTTACAAAAAGATGGTACAGAAGGATCAATTGAGAATGTTTATTTTGTACCTGATCTTAAGAGCAATATTTTGAGCATGGGGCAATTCATGGAGAAGGGATACTCAGCATTCATGAAAAACCGGGCACTGCAATTGAAAGATAATGAAGGGCGTTTAGTTGCTCGAGTCGAGATGGGAAGAAATCAGATGTACAAACTGAAATTGAGAAGCATACAGGAAAAATATTTGCGAGTCAATATAGAAGACAAGGCATCGCTGTAGCATTTTCGCTTTGGTCACCTATATCATGGCGGTCTAAAGAAGTTAGCAAAGAAGAATATGGTGCACGGACTGCCAGACATGGACTACGAGGGCAAATTTTGTGAAGAGTGTGTGCTTGGGAAACAAACAAGAACCTCGTTTCAAAAGAATGCAAAATATCGAGCTAAACATATTCTCGAGTTGATTCATACCGACATATGTGGACCAATTACCCCCGAATCTTTCAGCGGTAAAAGGTACTTCATTTCTTTTATCGATGACTTCTCACGGAAAACTTGGGGTTATTTTTTGAAAGAAAAGTCTAAGGCATTCGAGGTGTTTAAAAAGTTCAAAGTTATGGTGGAGAAGGCAACTGGTAGACACATCAAAGCCATACGATCTGATAGAGGTGGCGAGTATACTTCGACGGCATTTATGGGGTATTGCGTAGAGCAAGGCATAAGGAGATTTCTAACCGCATCATACTCTCCTCAACAAAACGGTGTGGCCGAGAGGAAGAACCGGACTATTCTCGATATGGTTCGATCAATGCTCAAAAGCAAGAAGATGCCGAAGGAATTCTGGGCAGAAGCTGTACAATGTGCCATCTATGTACAATATCGATGTCCACATATGAAATTAAATGATCAAACACCACAAGAGGCATGGAGCGGACAAAAACCGACAATTTCTCATCTCAAAGTGTTCGGTAGTGTGGCTTATGCACACGTACCAGATCAGCAAAGAACGAAGCTTGAAGACAAAAGCAAAAGGTATATTTTTATTGGGTATGATGAGAAGACAAAAGGGTACAAGCTACTCGACCCGATAAGCAAGAAGGTGATGGTGAGTCGTGATGTGCGAGTAAACGAAGCAAGCGAGTGGGACTGGAATAATTCGACAGAGGCTATTATAGAAGTTGGAGAATCATCAGCCATTGCACCAGCAAGTATATCAACAGACCCTGAAACTGTTGATAATGAAGATGAACCACTACAACCCAAAATACAAAGTTTGCAAGATTTTTATGATTCGACAAATGAGGTACACCTTGTATGTCTTCTGTCAGATGTTGAAAATATCAGTTTTGAAGAGGCGGTTCGAGACAAGAAGTGGCAAACTGCCATGAACGAGGAGATTAAGGCAATTGACCGCAACAATACATGGGAGCTAGCAGAATTGCCGAAAGGAAGTCAGCCCATTGGTGTGAAATGGATGTTCAAGAAAAAGATGAATGCTCAAGGCGAGATAGAACGGTACAAGGCACGACTTGTTGCGAAGGGATACAAGCAAAAGGAAGGAATCGACTATGACGAGATATTTGCTCCTGTTGCAAGAATGGAGACAATCTGATTACTCATTACACAAGCTGCTCAATTCAAATGGCCGATATTTCAAATGGATGTCAAGTCGGCATTCTTGAATGGAGTGCTCGAAGAAGACGTCTACATCGAACAACCACCCGGATACATAAAAGTCGAAAAAGAGAAGAAGGAGCTAAAATTGAAGAAGACACTTTATGGGTTGAAGCAAGCACCGCGGGCTTGGAATACACGCATCGATTCATATTTCAAGGAGAACGGGTTCAAGCAATGTCCTTATGAGCATGCCCTTTATGTAAAGAAGAATGGATGTAACATATTATTTGTTGCTCTTTATGTCGATGATCTCATCTTTATGGGTAACAATAATGAGATGATAGAAGAGTTTAAGGGCACAATGACATGGGAATTCGAGATGACAGATTTGGGCTTGATGAAGTTTTTCCTGGGTTTGGAGATTAGACAAGTAGAGACGAGAATTTTTATATCACAGGAGGCATATGCAAAAGAGATATTGAAGAAGTTCAATATGGCAAATTGCACCCCTGTATCAACACCAATGGAACCAGGAGCAAAACTTTCAAAGTTCGGTAGAGGAGAACATGTCGATGCGAATAGATACCGGAGTTTGATAGGAAGCCTTCGCTATCTCACATGCACAAGGCCGGATCTTTCATTTAGTGTCGGCATTGTAAGTCGGTTCATGGAGGAGCCAACTCATTCGCATTGGAAAGCGCTAAAGCGAATCCTACGATATATCCAAGGAACGTTGTCACTGGGGTTGTTCTACTCAAAAGCAGAAGATTACAAGTTGGTTGGCTATTCCGACAACGATTGGTGCGGAGACATAGACGATCGGAAAAATACTTCGGGATATGTGTTCTTTATGGGAGGTAATGCGTTTACTTGGCTTTCAAAGAAGCAACCGATCGTAACACTCTCGACGTGTGAAGCTGAATATGTGGCAGCATCTTGGTGTGTATGTCATGCGATATGGCTTAGAAATTTGTTAAGCAAGATGGAGCTAAAGCAACTTGGTGCAACCGTGATTCATATTGACAACAAATCAGCAATTGAGTTGGCAAAGAATCCTGTAAACCATGAAAGAAGCAAACACATTGATGCTCGTTTTCACTTTATCCGAGATCATGTGAAGGAAGGAAGTGTGGAATTGGTGCATGTGACAAGTCAGGATCAAGCTGCGGATATCTTTACAAAACCACTGCCGAAAGTACTTCTCAACAGATGTAAGAAAATGATTGGCATGACGGATGGAAGAAGCATTTAAGTTTACAGGGGAGTTTTGTTGAATAAACATTAAATGCTATATTAGGGAAATGAAAACAATGAAAAGTCATGCCTATTAGAGTGAAGAGTCATATCTGTTGAAGTGAAGAGTCGTGTCTGTTTAATGAAAAGTCGTGTCTATTTAATGAAGGGTCGTGTCCGTTGAAACGAAAAGGTGTCTATCTAAAAAGTTGTGTCTATTTGTAAGAGTGTGTGTTCCACTATAAATAGTGGCCATTTTATTGTGTTGGTTGTCAAGATTGTAATGAAGTAACAAAAGTTGAATTAAAAGTAGAGAAAGTTAATCATTTGTCTCTCCTCTAAAATTATAATCCCTTTTTCTCTCTTGACAGAATTGTTATTAAAATTCTTTTATTTCCGATGTATGTTTGTTTGTAAAGGCAAATTGTTTTCTTGCCTATCTATATACTTTGATCTACCAAGGAGGCATCTTCATATGTCGCTCTTGGCGTATTTTGTAATAATATATGTTATCTGAACGTGATCTGCGAATTGAGATTGTGTAATCAACTTGGAATATTTTGAAATGAAATGTGGAATTTGTTTTGCTGTTTAAATTTTTTCACATTCTTGTATTTCTGTGTACCAGTATATCTAATATCGCCATGTTTTGTCACCGAGGATTAATAACTATGGATGACTGCAGCATCCGTAGCCATTAGTTTTGGACCTCCAAATATGATGATGTTATAGACAAAGAGGTAATTCAATATAAGGGACTGGGTCTATCTCAAATTGCAGCCATATAGACAAATTCCAGTTAGTAACATGAAAACAACAAAGCTTTCACCCAAGTTTTATGGGCCTTATCATATCCTTCAGAGAATAGGCGGAGTGGCGTATAAGTTAGAATTTCCATCTGAAGCAAAAATCCACCCTATTTTTCATGTATCTCAGCTCAAAAGAAGGCGTGGGAGTGGCGTAGTTGTTCAATACAACGTTCCGACCTTTATTGAAGGGATAATGGAAGAACCTGAAGCAATTCTTGATAGAAGGATCTTCCTTAAAAACAATAGGGCCGTGACTCAAGTACTTGTCAAATGGAAGCAACGATCTGAACACGAGTCTACATGGAAAGATTATTGGGACTTGGTCAAGAAGTTTCCAGCTTTTGACCTTGAGACAAGGTCAAATTTTGAAGGAGGGGAGTGTTAGAGCTCAAGAGATTAACCAAGGCTTATTGAAGAAGAAAGAAGAAGAAGAAGGCAATTCAACAAACACCTTGGTACTAAAGCAACCCACAACCACCGTCGATGATCCAGGGCACCAGGAGATCAAAGGTCAGTATGGTTCAGAAGAGTTACGTTAGACACATACTCCAGCACCATCCATTAAGCTCAGCTTTGATTAGATATGTTGTGCATGTGCACAGGCCGTGCACAAGCACAAGTGATCAAAATAGGATTGCAAGCTGTGAATTAGTGGGCTTTAAATTTAAAGTATGCTATGTAATCTGGTCATATGAGTGTCGAATTAGTTGCCTACTAATATCTATGAATACGCAGTACGATCAAACTGTAAGAGGAGAAGTTTTGAAAACTAATAGAATTCTTTTCCTTATTTTTCTAAGACTGTTGCTCATTTCTCTTCTATATATTTCGTTCTAACTTTTGTTGCCATCATCCCCTGCTTCTTCTATCTTGTTCTTCTTTTTTCCTTAAAATCTTTCTCTATCTTTTCTAAAGCGTATTTGCACCATCAATCCTCACCACCTTCCATAACATAAACTGCTACATGTTAACTAGATCCATGACAAAGAAACAAGATCATGACAGTTTTCTTTTTAATTTTTGAAGAAACGACGTCTTTAATTGAAAGCGAGAGAGAAATATTACGGGGGAGAAAATTGGATCTTTTAGTTAAAAGTAATAACTAGCCCGAAGAATACTTATTTTAACAAAATATAAGGAACCATGATCACTTCAATAATCAATTAAATCAACGCATCTGAAATAAATGATGATGATCATGTAGGAACACATGACAGTATACAGAGCAATCATAACAATAGCATTTGATACATCAAACCCATTTGTATTAGAGGATACATGAATGCTGGTTGGATTACTAGAAGTGACGACGAATCAAACTAGTGGTTGATGCCATCTTGGCGGGTTGCTTTTTACTAATCTACCGATTCATTTCTTTGATTGTAGAAAGATGCGAAGTCAATGGTTTAGTCGTTATAGAAATGAGAAAGGAAGCTGGAAAATTAAAAATATATATTATGTGTACTCTGTTTTGAATTGAATAGTGCATCTATGGATAAAGAAATGATTGTTCTCGACTCCAGATTGTCTACATTGCAGTTATATCAGCACACTTCATTACCGTGAATGAAATTGGACACTAAAGCACGATTCAAGCAAGTTATATTAACCCCTTTTCTACAACTAAATGACTTTGGATTTTGCAGTTGGATCTCGGGCGGGGCATGTGCATGTGCTGTAACCGTTGACTCTACAAAATTTATGAAGCTACAGCATACGTAGGCACATTGATGAAACAATGATGTCACGCCTGATTATAATAATCTACTGCACCATTTCCGTTTACTTTTATCATCAATTATTGCACCATTTGCATTTACTATATGAATATATAATATACTGATAACGTCTCACCACTTATATAAATATTCTGTTGTAGTTAATGTGGTATTATATAAATCCACGTACTGTACTTCTGTTCAAACAAAAACAGAAAATCTAGTACTACCGAAAAAGAAAGCAAGGGAAACTAAACAATGTTGTCTCAATCAGCAAAAAGTTACTTGATGAGTCGTAAGTGATGAGTCGTATATGACTTATGATGAGTCGTAGGTGATGAGTCGAAAACGACTTAAGACTTATGATGAGTCGTAGGTGATGAGTCGACTTAAGACTTATGATGAGTCGTAGGTGATGAGTCATATATGACTTATGATGAGTCGAAGGTGATGAATCGAAGACGACTTATGATGAGTCGAAGGTGATGAGTCGAAGACGACTTATGACTTAGAAATTTTTCTGGATATGTGTTGTAGCCTATAAATAGGCAAGTTGTGTCATTTTGTAAGGTTGTTGAATATTGAATAAAATTCTCTTTTGTTAGCTTTGTGCTTTCAATTTCAATTGGTAGTCGAGTGTATCTCCTATCTCCACTTACATCATTCGAGTGCGCTCGAATCATCGTTTGCTGAAGCCGATTCACGGAATCTTGTGCGCAAGATCAACGTTGAAGAATCGTAGATCTCTTTCCCGGTATCTTCGGATCAACGAGTCAGAGATAGCTAGAGTTCGGTATCTTCGGATCAACGAGTTCGAGCATTTCAGTATCCATCAATCCACAGATTGCTACTTTCATCGATTGAAGATCGTCTAGAATTATCCGCTGCGTCAGTTTGGTATCAGAGCTTGTTTTAGCCAATCATAGCTAAATCGAGTCTTGGAGCCGAGAATTTGAAGTGTTGAAGTTGTGTTCATCGTGTTCATCAAATTTTGCAACAAAGTTGGAGTTTTCGATCCATTTCATTTTGGATCCAAGTTCGAAAGGTGTTTGAAACTTGAAGTGTGAATTTGTTGAAGTGTTTGGGGAAGTATTCAATCATGCCGCCAAGACGAGTTCAACGTCATCGCAATATTAATGCTTTGTACGGAAGAGAAGAGGCCGACGAAATGGAGCAACGAATCAACGAGAATTTCAATGAGAAGCTTACGGAAGGGATTGGTCGATTAGAGAGAATGATGCTTGAAATGAGTCAAAATCAGAGAAGGGTTTCACCTGAATCGAGCCATGGAAGAAGTAGAGTTTCACCACATTCTAATCGGGAGAGAAGTGTTGATAGTGATCATAGAAGCGTGGATCGAGATTGTGATAGAAATGTTGATGATCGAGGTCGTGATAGAAATGTGACTGATCGAGATCGGAGGAATGTGGATCGTAGGAATGTTGGTGGAAGAAATGGTGGTGGTAGAGATGTTGGTGGTCAGGATCGACATCGATATACATCGGATTGTGAAGAAGAGTATGATGGTGGTAGTGTTCATGGACGAGGACGTGGACGAGGAAGGAATCAGTCGGAGTACGATCACAAGTGGGAATCTGGGATGAAGACAGAAATTCCAGAATTCAAAGGTGGTATGCAGGCTGAGGAGTTTTTGGATTGGATGGCTAATGTTGAAGAAATTTTTGATTTCAAAGAAGTTCCAGAACGTCGTAGAGTGAAGTTGGTTGCTACAAGGTTGAGGGGTAGAGCTTTAGCATGGTGGCAGCAAACTAAACTTACACGTGAACGAATGGGGAAGTCAAAAGTTGAATCTTGGGAGAAGATGAAGAAATTGATGAAGGCAACGTTCTTACCTTACAATTATCAATCTCTGATGTATCAACGTTTGCAGAACTTGAGGCAGGGCACAAAGACTGTTAATGATTACGCAGATGAGTTTTATCAGCTTATCGCAAGGAATGATATTATGGAAACGGAAGAACAACTGACATCTTGATTCATTGGGGGATTGAGAATGCAGATCCAGGATATGGTAAACATGTTTGATCCAAGATCTGTGGCAGAGGCACATCAAAAAGCGTTGGCTTGGGAGAAACAGGGAAGACGAGGTGGTGGTATGTTTACCAATTCTAACAATCAAGCGAAGGGTGTTAATGGAAGTTCTAATGTTTCAAAAGTTGTTGCAAAACCAGTTGTAAAGGAGGTTGAGAAGGCGAAGGTTAACAACAGTTTCAAATGTTACAATTGTCAGGAGATGGGTCATAAAAGCAACGAATGTCCGAAGCCGAAGAAGAGAACCATGGTGACAGAAGTTGAGGAGGAAGATGAGGAAGAAGCTGAATGCTCTAATTCTTTACCAGTTGAGGAGGAAGACTTACTGTCGGGAGATGACGGGTACGCATTGATGATGAGGAGAAGTTGTTTAACACCGAAGCAAGAGGAGGAAAGTAGTTGGTTGAGGAACAATATCTTTCAATCTACATGCACTATTCTGGGAAGAGTTTGTAAATTTGTTATTGATGCTGGGAGTTGCGATAATATTATCTCTACAGAAGCGGTGAAGAAGTTGGAGTTGAAAACCGAGAAACATCCTAAACCGTACAAGTTAGCTTGGTTGAGGAAGGGTGGTGAAGTGAAAGTTGGACGTAGAGCTTGTGTGAAGTTTTCAATTGGGAAGAAATACAAGGATGAGGTTTGGTGTGATGTAGTAGACATGGATGTGTGTCATCTGTTGTTAGGCAGACCATGGCAGTTTGATAGAGCAGTACAACATGATGGTCGTGCTAACAGTTACAGCTTCATGTTTGAGGGTACTAAAATCACTCTGATTCCCAAGAAGCAACAACAGAAAGAGAGTAAGTTGGAGGAGATTGAAGAGTTGAAAACTTTATTATCTCTGAAGGAATTTGTTAAGGAGGTTGAAGAGGAGCCTGAATATACCTGTTGATTGGGCGTGAGAGCAGTGAAGAGGTTGAAATTCCAGAAGAAGCGAAGCCAGTTTTGAAAGAATTTGAGGATGTATTTCCAGATGAGTTACCTAAAGAGTTACCGCCGCTGAGAGACATTCAACATCAAATTGATCTTGTTCCGGGAGCAGTATTGCCGCATAGACCGCATTACCGAATGAGTCCGAAGGAGCATGAAGAATTAAGGAGGCAGGTGGAAGAATTGCTTGAGCAGGGACGTGTACAGGAAAGTTTGAGTCCATGTGCTGTGCCAGCTTTGTTGGTACCGAAGAAAGATGGGACGTGGAGGATGTGCACGGACAGTCGAGCATTGAATAAAATCACTGTACGATACAGATTTCCAATGCCAAGGTTGGATGACTTGCTGGATCAGTTGAGTGGGGCTACTATCTTTTCGAAAATTGATTTGAAAAGCGGATATCATCAAATTCGGATTAGACCTGGAGACGAATGGAAGACAGCCTTCAAGACGAGAGAGGGGTTGTATGAATGGCTGGTGATGCCGTTCGGTCTTTCGAATGCACCGAGTACGTTCATGCGAGTGATGAATCAGATTTTTCGACCATTCATTGGGAAATTTGTGGTGGTATACTTTGATGATATTTTGATTTATAGTAGGAGTCTGGAAGAGCATGTTCAACATCTGAAGGAAGTGTTAATTATTTTACGAGAGGAACAATTTTATGCTGCGACAAAGAAATGCGTGTTCATGATGCATAGTGTTTTGTTCTTGGGGTATATTGTTTCGGAGAAGGGCATCCAGGTAGATCAGAATAAAGTTGAAGCAGTCAGGAATTGGCCACAACCGAAGACAATTACAGAAGTGAGAAGTTTTCATGGGCTAGCGTCATTCTACCGAAGATTCATTCCACACTTCAGTAGCGTGATGGCACCGGTGACTGATTGCATGAAGGGGAAACAATTTTCTTGGACGGAGGAAGCTGGGATTGCTTTTGGGAAGATCAAGAAGTTGCTGACATCTGCACCAATTCTTGTATTACCAGATTTTCAGTTATTGTTTGAACTGAATACTGATGCGTCAAAGGTTGGAATTGGAGGGGTGTTGAGTCAAATTGGGCGTCCTATTGCATATTTCAGCGAGAAGTTGTCAGGAGCAAAGATGAGATACAGTACCTATGATGTGGAATTTTATGCTGTTGTTCAAGCAGTAAAGCACTGGCGACATTACTTATTCCAGAAAGAATTTGTTTTATACACTGATCACGAGGCGTTGAAACATTTACAAGGACAAGACAAGATTTCAGCAAGACATGCATCGTGGATTGCTTATTTGCAGCAGTTTACTTTTGTCGTTAAGCACAAGTCAGGGGTAACCAATCGTGTGGCTGATGCCTTGAGCAGAAGGAGTCATTTGTTGACGACAATGAAAGTTGAAGTGACAGGTTTTGAATTATTGCCAGAATTGATTGAAGAAGATCCTTACTTTGTGAAATTTGTTGAAAAAGTAAAGGAAGGAAGCACTGATGAATTTGTGTTGGTGGATGGTTTTCTGTTTAAAGGAAATCGATTGTGCATCCCAGACTGTAGCTTGAGAATGAAGATTGTTAAAGAACTACATGAAGAAGGCCATGTGGGTAGAGATCGTACGTTGCAGTTAATTTCTCAATCTTATTTTTGGCCGTCAATGAGGAAAGAGATAGAGAGATTTGTGGAAAGGTGTCATATCTATCAAGTTTCGAAAGGAACAGCGATGAATGCGGGGTTATATATGCCGTTACCTGTGCCTACCAAACCATGGGTTGATATCAGCATGGATTTCGTGTTGGGATTGCCGAGAACTCAGAGGGGAAATGATTCTATATTTGTTGTGGTGGACAGGTTTTCGAAGATGGCACATTTTATAGCCTGTAAGAAGACATCGGATGCAGTTCGAGTGGCACAGTTATTCTTTAAAGAAATATATCGTTTACATGGTTTACCCGAATCTATTGTTTTTGACCGAGATACTCGATTTCTGAGTCACTTTTGGTTGAGTCTATGGAAGATGGTGGGAACGAAGTTGAAATTTAGTAGTGCATATCATCCTCAGACGGATGGACAAACTGAAGTTGTGAATAGATCGTTGGGAAATTTGTTGCGATGTCTTGTGCAGGACAATTTGAAGAGTTGGGACTTAAAGTTGTGTCAGGCAGAGTTTGCTCATAATCATGCTGTTAACCGAAGCACTGGTTACAGTCCATTTCATATTGTTTATTCGAGCTTACCAAAGGGGCCGTTGGATTTGACGGTAGTGCCACAATCAAAGAAGACAGTTAAGAAAGCTGCTGATTTTATTGAAGGGTTGACGGAATGTCATAAAGTTGTTCAGGAACGATTGGAGAAAGCAAATGAGAAATATAAACGAGCTGCAGATTTGAAACGACGAAATGTTGAGTTTAACGAAGGAGATTTGGTTTATGCAGTATTAACAAAAGATCGTTTTCCAGTGGGCGCTTATAACAAGTTGAAAGCCAGGAAAATTGGTCCGGTGGATGTTGTGAAACGAATCAATGAAAATGCTTATAAACTGAAGCTGCCAGATGATGTGTATACATCTGACGTATTCAATGTTAAGCATCTCGTACCATATCATGGGGATGAGTTTGTTGGGGATGAAGAGTGTGCAAATTCGAGGTCGAATTTCTCTCAACCTGGGGAGGATGATGCAGCGCAACCCTTATTTTGGCCAAGGCATGAGTCGTATATGACTCATGATGAGTCGGATGATGCAGCACAACCCTTATTTTGGCCAAGGCATGAGTCGTATATGACTCATGATGAGTCGTAGGTGATGAGTCGAAAACGACTTAAGACTTATGATGAGTCGTAGGTGATGAGTCGAAAACGACTTAAGACTTATGATGAGTCGTAGGTGATGAGTCGTATATGACTTATGATGAGTCGTAGGTGATGAGTCGAAAACGACTTAAGACTTATGATGAGTCGTAGGTGATGAGTCGTATATGACTTATGATGAGTCGTAGGTGATGAGTCGAAAACGACTTAAGACTTATGATGAGTCGTAGGTTATGAGTCGTATATGACTTATGATGAGTCGTAGGTGATGAGTCGTATATGACTTATGATGAGTCGTAGGTGATGAGTCGAAAACGACTTAAGACTTATGATGAGTCGTAGGTGATGAGTCGACTTAAGACTTATGATGAGTCGTAGGTGATGAGTCATATATGACTTATGATGAGTCGAAGGTGATGAGTCGAAGGTGATGAGTCGAAGACGACTTATGACTTAGAAATTTTTCTGGATATGTGTTGTAGCCTATAAATAGGCAAGTTGTGTCATTTTGTAAGGTTGTTGAATATTGAATAAAATTCTCTTTTGTTAGCTTTGTGCTTTCAATTTCAATTGGTAGTCGAGTGTATCTCCTATCTCCACTTACGTCATTCGAGTGCGCTCGAATCATCGTTTACTGAAGCCGATTCACGGAATCTTGTGCGCAAGATCAACGTTGAAGAATCATAGATCTCTTTCCCGGTATCTTCGGATCAACGAGTCAGAGATAGCTAGAGTTCGGTATCTTCGGATCAACGAGTTCGAGCATTTCAGTATCCATCAATCCACAGATTGCTACTTTCATCGATTGAAGATCGTCTAGAATTATCCGCTGCGTCACACAGATAGACCCTCACTTAGGAGAAGGTACATATACAAGTGTTTTGCACAGCTGTGTTTTCTATTTATGGACAATACAATTTTGATGCATCTCCTAAGTGAACAGTATTTCTTATACATGCTATAAATATTTTTTTTTTACATAACAAACAGGAAAGTTGGAGATTCAAAGATGATATACATGACATCGGCGCCACATTGTGATGGTTATCAGTGGAGAAAATATGGACAGAAGCCCATTTCTAATTCTTCTCATCCAAGGTAAGCATTTATTATCTTCTAAATTTATTTGTTAAACTTTAAGTTCGATGTAGCATAAGAGAAGGAAGTTGGTGAAGTATTACCACATATTATATTTAAGGTTTAATTCACACCAAATTTGAATAGTAATTTTCATGCTTTGCATCCCTAAGTGGAGATTAATTAATGTATAATCTTACAACTGTACTAATTAATGTATATATAAATTAAATTGTATGTTTACAGGACATATTACAGATGCACATATAAAGATGATCAAGGATGTCTGGCAACAAAAAAGATACAACAACAATGCAATGATATGTACATAGATTCTCCAATGTTTCAAGTCATTTACGAACATGAACACTCTTGCAATTCAACCGTCACAGATTCAGAAAACGGGTTTTATCATGATCAATCTAGTTTCATTATGTTTGATGCCAATGGATCTTCCCCCTTAAATACCAGTAATATTAACAAGATTATCGATCCTGATGTTCACGATGAACATAGGTTTCCAAAAGTGGATACTGAGAACTTGTTTAATGAATTAAGCTGTGGGATTAGGATTGAAAAGAACATCATGAATTGTGAATCTGTAACGGAGATGGGCAATTTTCCAATGAGTCCTAATTGGAATCCATATTATGAATATGGATTGGGTTATAATCCAGACATTGAGATGTTACAGAGCTCACTCATCTAACTTTTTATTTTAGTTATACATTACTTCATTACAATGGGGAGTGACAATTGTGTTCAAGGTAACGATAAGTTTGTCAGAGTGGAATTCGCATGATTTGTTGGAGCTATTATTTTCATGATTCATTTCTTTTTGGATGTTATTTTTTTATTTTTAAATCAATAATAGAAGCACTGTTTTTTTTAAGGTGTTTTAAAGATCCAACTCAACCCCGCTTCGACCATTGATTAACCTTTGACTTTGGAGCGTCACGGCTTTGAAAATGAAATAACCTTATGTGTGCATGAACCTACGGTTTAATCTTAAAATCCTGAAAAACCTCGGGACCGACTTCTTTTAACCCTACGGTTCTTCAAATTTGAAGAAAACTTATCGCTTCATTCTTTATTTTTTTTTCTCACATAATCAATTTAATAAATAATTCCATAACCTCAGCTACTAAATTATTTGAATATCTTATCAACTTTGAATGACATAATACATTATTTGTGTACATTTTACGAATTATCGTAGAGCTGAATCATTTTCATCTTAAAAAATAAGGAAATTTACAATTTTACGCTAAAAGAAGTGTTGTAGAATTATTTCAATTAATATTTGTTATGAAATGTTAAAAAATAATTGTTTTAATTTCAATATATTAAATATAATTTGTTAAATTTTAACATTAATTAAAATAATTTACATTTAAACTAATAAAATAAAAGTTAACGATCAACACGGTTCTCACGGTCTGACCGGTTGAACATTAGAACCTTTGACCTTGCACCAACACGGCTTGAGTCACGGTTCGGTCTTTGAAACTATGGTTTTTTCCTTCCGGACCATGCATTTTGACTTAAATGCATTTAAATACTAAAATACTTAAAGAGGCAATGAGTATTAATAATGGATAGTTCTATTCATACATTTGTAAGCTCTTAATATACATCAAAAATAAAATAAACTAGCGTACACAAAAAATTATTCAGGTGCACCATCGCTTTTACAAAATTACCCTCGTTTCATCTTCCGTCTTTAAACCTTAAACTCTTTTACACAAAATTAGGAATTCCTAATAAAAAATTCAGTAAAAATTCAACAAAATAAACTTTAATTTTTGACATTAATATTGTAGCTTCTTCAAATTTTTTTGTTGCTTTTCATCAAAATCAACATTAATTTTAGAAGAAAAATTTAAACACTTTTGAATTAGAGTAGTTGGTTGTGAAAGTTGTCTTGATTAATATTTTAGGTTTCATTAACTTCATCAAAGCAATATAAATTTGATTAAATATTATTGGATTTAATGTTTTAATTATGTGGCTTACAATAAAAAAGACTAAAAATGCAGTGAAGAAGAAGGGTAACCTTGTCATGGATTTTCTTTGCAAAATAATGGTGCATGTTTGGTGATTTTGGTGCGTAAATAGAATTTGACATCAAGATAGTTATTAAGTAGGGTATTGTTATTGACACACCAATTTTAGATATGAGGGACCTATTTTATTTCAAAAAGTTGTTTTAGTATGAAGGGTACAAATCAAACTAACTCATTATAAAATTACAATCAAATTAACTTAATTGTCTTTTCTTTTATTTGTTTTAATTTTTCCTTAATCGTCATTAACATATAATTCAAATTCATTAATCAAAAAATAAAGAATTTAAACCTACCTCCAAATGGAATTGCAAATGAAAAAGAGACAAGCTTGATTCTTACTCAAGAAAGCATTAAACATAGTACTTTTAAACCCTAGTTTTTACCACTGTTAAAAAAAAGGCAATAAATTAGATTAAGAAATTACCTTTCCATCACCTTCTCCGTGAAGGTTGAATCTGATTACGAAGATTGAGATGAATTTTTCGTTCTTATCATTAATTTCTGTTTCAAAAAATCATGGAGGAAGAGAGAGAAATTGACGTGTATAAGGTTTTAATGTTTTAACTAAGGACAAAAGTGGTAAAAATATATGTTTTATTAATATGATGTGTACTCCTCATGACAATTTAATTTTGTATGAAATGCAAATAAAATTTGATCATTTCGTATCCAAAACTAAATTGTTAATAACAATACCCATTAAGCATAGTGTATCCAAAATCCTCTACATTAAGTCAAATATCACATCCGTACTTAATTAAATCGCTTTTTATCAATCTTTGTAATACAGCAATTCTTTAGACAACTGTCAATTTAAGATTCGTTTAGACCATTAAATCACAATTTTAATGAAATTTTTAGTATATTCATTTCAAATACCTAAAAAAACATTTTTGAAATTTATAATCTTTATATGGCCGTTTTAACTGCAACAAGATAAAGGGAATTTGGGAACTAAAGCCTACTTTCATTCTTACTTGTGAGGAAGAACTTCATAATATTTATATTAAACAATATGTCCGAACATTTAAAATCACATGCGACAGCCATATTTATTCATCGTTCAAACCCTAATAGACCTTCTTATGTTCTAAAAAACAACATCAAATCCGAAAAGAAAAGAAATAATACAAAATACTATAATAAAAGTTTACACCAACCTGGAAATTTATATGGAATTTTATGCAGTTTTCAAAAATCGAAGGTACATAGATCCGACGCTTCCAAAAAAACATGTTATGTCAAAATAAATATGTAGAAATGTTTCTGAAAATGCAAAACTTAGTGTATCGATAGGCCCCGTCTTCTTTATGTTAAACAAGATATAAAAAGCACAATAAATACATATTTCAAGCAAATACAGAACATTTGAAATTTAAAAAATTAAAAGTGTAGAACATAAGTACTTTTAAAGTAACACATGCAAAAATATTAAAAAGTGTAGTTTAATTTCTGGTGATAAGATCATAACAATACACCGTTTTGTAGCAAAAACCTACGAAAAATGTTTTGGACTATTTTTTTAAAAATATAATTTTTATGCATCTTCAAAAATTAATATTACATCCTTTTGATCATCTTGCCACATCTTGCAAGCTTCCTTCCTCGTTTTTGGTGGATCCTATCCACAAGTTTCCTCTCCTCCGTCCGCCTGTTCAGAGGTGGGTTCCTAAGGCTAGGAATTGTTCTCCTGGTTCTGTTTCCCGGTCTCCTCCTCCTGCTCCTGTTCTGAATGCTAGTTTTTCTACTGAACTGCTATTCCTCCAGTGTGGTTCCTTCTCTTCCGTCTGATGTTGTTGTTAATCTTCTGAATCCTGATGTTTTGCCATGCCATGTCAATTCTACTATTGACACATCTGTATCCATCGTCGCTCCTTCTGAAGCTGCCGCTTCTGTTTCCGCCCCTTTGGATACAGTATCTATGCCATTTTATTGGAATTCGAAGAAAAGGTGTTGGATTCATTTGAAGACTGCTATGCGATATAGCCCTGTTGACGACTATTTCTTCCGGTTTGTGTTAGATGACGATTTGGACCTCAGATGTCTGTATTATTGTATTTCGGGTGATTCGTTGGTTCTAGTGAAGGATGGTCGGCTTGCGGAAAGGAATGAAGTTATGTTATCCGACGCCACTTGGGATAGATCATTCATTTACATGTCGGAGTCCTTGGACTATGACCCTTCTCTTGCGTTGAATTTTGGTTCTTTTTCTCATAGCATTGGTGATGACCCCAGTGGTGTTGGTCAGGCGTCTTCGAATGTCGGATGTAATCCTTCCTCTTCTGAGGAGGATTAGCTCTTCGGTCATTTTCAATAGTTTAGGCGCCTTGCCTAACTCCTGTGCTGTTTTTTCCTTTATCTCTTTTAGTAGTTAAGGTGCTTTGCCTTACTCCTCCTGTGTTGTAAGAGTTTTTATTACGTTGGTAATAAAAAGTGGACGATCCACTATAAAACCGGCTGGCTTTGCCAAAAAAAGATTAATATTACATCCACACGAGCAAATTTTCGGTAGTAAACTAAAAAGAAAAATAGTACGAGGGACAAATTTTTAAACTCCAAGGACAGACTGTTAATTTTTTAGCGAGAAGAACAAACCTTTCAACTAAATATGAAAGGACGACAAAATGTTGGTGAGAATGACACGTTACTTTCACCAAATATTAAATTAACTTTTCACCTGAGGAACGTCATGCGGCAGATCTAGGCAAAGGTACAACAGATCACGGTGGCTGCACGGTAGATCTCGACGATGGCGACTTAGGTGGATATATGCAATGGTGGTCGGCTAGGGTTTTGAAGAAAGTGTGAAGTTAAAGTACTTTGACGATGTAGAGGCGAAGTGTAGTGATGGAGAAGGAATATTCGAGTTTCAACATGAGTGAAGTGACGTTAGAAAAGAATGAGCAAATTAAGAAAGAAAGAAAAATTGAAGAAGATGATAACATGTAATAATACTGCTGTATAATATCATTTTTTGTTTTTTTAAACAAATACAATTGTATATATTTCTGTTCAGAATTCTATTAAATAGTAGTATTTTAAGAATTGTAGCAAATAGCTTTTCTGTAATTGTAGTCCCAAAATAGTTGTAACATATTTTTAGATGTGTATAGTGATGCTACTGTATAGTACTACCTTTTGTTTTATCAAATAAGTTACATTATGTATACGAGTACATATGCACGTCCAGGTCGGCCTGCAGTTAATCACAACGTGCATGCATTTTTAGTTGTACCTGTGGAAGTAGATTTGATAGTAACATCTCCATATTTGAACTCCGCCTAGGCAGAAGCCGCTATTTTTTTGGTTCGGACTGTAGTAACTTCTTCATGCTAACTCGGAATCAGGCGAAACTTCGACCGATAAACTCCCATCTAAATTACGGTCAATATGGAACACTCGGATACTTCAACTTATGAACGTATACCGTAGTTCTCCATGGTGATTAAAAGTTTTACTTAGAAAATAACAAACTACATCCCCATATTTGAACTCCGCTTAGGCAGAAGCTGCTCTTTTTTTGTTCAGACTGCAATAACTTCTTCATACTAACTTGGAATTGGGCAAAACTTCGACCGATGAATTCCCACCTAAATTACGGACAATATAGTACACTCGGATACTTCATCTTGTGAACGCATACTATAGTTCTCCATGGTGACTAACAGTTGTATTTAAAAAATAACAGGCTATATCCCCACTTCAACGCTCACTGTAGTTCTCCATGGTGACTAATAGTTGTACTTAGAAAATAACACGCTACATCCTCATATTTGAACTCCGCCTATGCAGAAGCCGCTATTTGTTTCTTCAGCCTGCAATAACTTACTCATACTAACTCGGAATTAGGAAAACCTTCGACCACTGTACTCTCACCTAAATTACGGACAATATGGTACACTCGGATACTTCATCTTGTGAACACATACTGTAGTTCTCCATGGTGACTAACAGTTGTACTTAGAAAATAACATGCTATATCTCCATATTTGAATACTATTTCTCTATGAGATGTAAAAGGGTATGTTTGGAATTTCAAAAAGTTACCGAGTAAATTTATTCAATGAATTCTCTTTATTAGTAGTAAAGATTTCTGTTCGCAATGTTTTTTAATAGTAGCATTTTATGAATTATGGTAGCATTTTCTAAATTGTAGAAGCTTTTTTTTAATCGTAGTAGCAATTTATAAACAATTATAATATTTTTTTAGATCTGTGTAGTAATGTTGTTATGTAGTATCAATTTTGGTTTTTTAAAATAAATTACATTGTGTATATTTATGTTTGTAATGCTATTTTATAGTAGCATTTTGTGAATTATAGTGGTAGAATCTGAATTGTAGTACCTTTTCTTAATTGTAGTAGCAGCTTATAAACAATTGTGACATCTTTTTAGATATGTGTGGTAAAGCTACCGTGTAGTATCAGTTTTGGTTTTTTAAAATAAATAACATTATGTATATTCATGCTCGTAGTTCTATTTTATAGTAGCATTTTACGAATTGTAGTAGTAGTTTTTGAATTATAGTAGCTTTTTAAAATTTTAGTAATTTATAAACATTTGTATTGTATCTCACACGATTATTTTATAATAGCATTTTTTGAATTCTAGTACGAGTTTATGAAGTATATTAACATTTTTTTGTTTATAGTAGGTTTTTATGAATTATAGCATCGTTTTTGAATTAATATTTTTAATTTTCACTTTTTAGATTCATTTTATAGTTTTTGTAAATGTGGTATCATTTTTATGTTATTTTTTGAACATTTGTAATACTATTTTTATAAATTAAGTTATAATGCTACTGCATAACTTTGGAAAGATGGTATCATTTTTTAATTTTTAGTTATTTATGTTTTTGTTTTTCATAAATTATTTTGTAATGCCACTCTTTACTATTAGTTTTGTATTTATTGCATTAAAATAAAGAATACAACAGTTATATTTTGGTTTTATCATGCTATAGTGATCTTACTTTGTGCAATTATATTTTGGTTAAATGGTACGGGTCGGTAGTATTTTCTAGTTGTTATATTTCATTTTATATCATGTTCTTATATAATGATACCGTATAGTATCATTTTTTATATGTTGCTATTTTTTGAAGTAATCGATGATTAATGACCAAGATGAGATGAGCAACGATGTTATGATATGAGATGTAGGTGGCACGATGGATAGCGAGTAGAGGCGTGCTTTTATTTTTTAAGTTTTTAGGATGCAGAGGATAGGTAGCACAACAAAAGGCATTGCCATTAGCGACGGCTAGAATGTGACGCCGGCCGTCGCTAACCGTCGCTAAAAGGCGATGCAAAAACAGTTGACACCAATAGGTTTTGCGACGGCTAGTGTTGGTAACTTGGACACGTGGCAAATCCAGAGTTGTCGTTGGGCTATCGCCGACCGAAGCTAGTCGATGCAAAACTGGGTAAATGTGCCATAGAAGGCCGTCGCTAGCCGGTCCAAGCTTGGACAAGTGAGTCGTCGCTAGCCGTTGCAATACTGGGTATTTATTTTTACCTGCAGCTTCTATTTGAACCATTCAACCATGCAAATCTCACCATATCTCTATCTATCTCATCTACAATACATATAGATCCAATTTCACAACTATAACCATCGCATATCACACATAAGCAAGTATATAACACAAAATTCAATATCTACATCAACATTCCATCAAACAACGTCTATATTCTATCAAACAACACAACCATACTTAAAAATACTCATGTCCATCAAACAAAACATCCACAAATCCTTCAACCAACACAACCATACCTACAAATACTCATGTCCATCAAACAAAACATCCACAAAATTATCAAGTAACACAATTATCAAACAAGTATCAAATCCATCAACACATATCAAATAAATACAAAACAAAATGACCAAAATCCATCAAACACCACAATCATACCTACTCATCGTCATCTCCTGACCCATTATCCCCAATCATTCTTCCGTGCTCTGCTAAATATGCCGCAATCCGCTCATCTAGCAGCTGCGCCAATCCTCCGCTATTCCATTAATCATTGAACTATGTCATCTGTTGTTTCAGCTTAGCTATCTCCTCCTCTGCCTGGGATCTCCTATAAGCCGTTTAGGTTGTTATCGCCTATAAAATAGTTAATAGCGAGTTAGAATTTATGCTCAATATTAAATAAAATTTATATATTAGTTAATGCAGCAGTTTACCTCTTGATTTCCATAACTGTAATGCCTATTTCGCGAAGAAGGGTCAATCAGAGCATCCCATATATGGTTCGACTCCTCCAAGGTCAACTCACGGCCAGTGAACTATGCCATTCGAGCTTGCTCCGCTTCACATCTTTCTTGTAATGACAAACATAAGTTTGCTACAATAAATATTCAATTTAAAACTTATGAAATGTGAAGTAAAAAAAGTTAAGCAAGTGTACCGTTACGGATTGAGATTTATTGTCCGTCCAAATATATGAAACTTTGTCATCTCATCTTTCTACTCAATGGTATGCGTGTGTGTGAAGGCCTCTGCCATTATAGGCTCATGATTATACTTCTTATACTGAAATTATATATATGAATAAACAATGTTACCAATATGATTAAATATAAATAATCTATTTATAATCGCAATTTATACATTTACAAATTCCCTCTGATGTTGTTGGAAGGATTTAGAGCCACCGTGGTGTATAGTAGGATTTTTATTCCTTTTTGTACGGTTCCGCAATGATATTTCCTATAAATTTAAATATATTATTAACTAAATTAATGCAACTAATATACGAAATTCAAACAAATTATAATAACAATATAAAATTAAATAACTTACTTTAAATTTAGGAGAATCGCGGAGCTGGAGAAATTCAGCTCAAACATCAGCGCTCATCCAAGCGGGTTTTTTATTCGCATTATTTACCTTTGAGAGAATGTCCCTATAATTTTTCCCCATCTTTTGGTTCTAGTGATCTGTAAAAACATCCATATCTTCTGAATCAACATGTACCGCAGCCTGCATATTGAAATTAATTCGAATTATATTCATTATATTAACTTTCAAATGAATTATACATTTATACTTACCATCAAGTCCGCCAATATAGCGTTCATAACATGGTCTGGGATGTCATCCCAATGAGCCCAACATCCCGACATCTGACTCTTGAATGCCTTTTGGAGACTTGAAGAAGGTAGTCCGAAGGCTCCACCTCAAAACCCCTGTATAAATTTTGATGTAGCCATTTAATAAATTTTAAATAATATACATGCAATAAATTTGATACTTACACTACACTCCTCGGAACGACCTCCGCTACTGGACGTAAATCCGGCACCGTGCCATTGGCACCTGCACTGGGAGAAGGAGAAGGCCGAGATCTGTTGGAACGTCTCCTGTAAGACATATACTTTGGAACAAACATATCATTTCATATAATGAATAAACATATCAATTTATTATTAGAAAACATGTTTGATCAATCATCACATAAAACTTCCACTAAAACATCATAAATGAAACAAGATCTCCTGAATACATATATAGAATTAACAAAACAAAATAATATATAGCTCACAACATATTCATCATTATTAGTAACAGCGGAAACTCGGAATATACATTTTACAACAAGCAATTCAGAGTTGGTCTCGTACTCTATATCGTTTTCTTCTGTACTCTCAAATGTTTCTATTAAACCATTTGATTCATCATTCAACGACCCTTTTTTTTTCCAAAATGAATATAAATAAATAAAAGGAAAAAAATCGCCTTTCTCCGGGGGCTCACAAAAATAGGCGAAGCATATGAAGACCATATACCTCCCAAACAGTAAAAAAACCGAACAACAGTACAAAGATCAACATAAAAGAAAAAGCCAGCAGAAAAAAAGACAGCTAGCCAGGGAGAACCAGATAAAACCACCACCAAGCAAACCACCGACCCGCCTGAGCTCAGAAGATTAGGCCAGACCTCCAATCCAAACCACAGTAACTGAGACGAGACCCACAGGAAAATCCGAATAAAGATGGAAATCTGGGATATCATCGGCTCACCAACAAAGACGAAAACCTCATCGATCTCGAGCAAAGCCAAACATCTAAAGAAGAAGACCCAAGCGCCTCAAGAAGTAGTCAATGCGAAAAAGAATAGTCGGATATCCTCCAACCAACCCAACAACCAAGGCAATACCAAAGATAGGAGACAGGAGCCTCCACCGAAGCGGTAGCATAGAACCAGACGCAGCCAGACAAAGAACACCCTAAGAAAAAAGAAAGCCGAAGCCACCTGTACTACAAAACTAGCAACCACATTAAAACCAACAAAGAGGGGGGGGGGACGGGAACGTTGGATGAAAACCAACACCCGAAGGCAAGGATTCAGCCAACTCCCTGACGAGCATAAGTCAGGCCACACGATATAGACAGAAGACCCACCAATCGCCTAGACCGTTGGCTCATATTTCCCTTGAAGGGTCTACCACGAAATGCCAGGAAAACGTCTTTCCTTACACGCCGAATAATGGAAGGAGGATCCATAGGAGAATTCTCGAAGATTGCTTTATTCCGAGCGCACCAAAGGTGCCAGCAGATAAGGCAAGGAATCAAATGGAAAACGGACGAGCGGAGAGATTTCCCAGAAAGCCCAGACCACCAGGAAAGCAGGAGTTCAAAAGGAGATCTGGCCATTCGTCTCTCACCGACTAGGTTGCCGAAATAATTCCAGCAGGATCTGGCCGAGACACTATCAAAAAACAAATGGTTTAAAGATTCCGTTGCCCCGAAGGCACAACAGCGGCAACGCGAAACAAATGGGATGCCGATCTTTTGAAGGTTAACGTCGAGTGGCAAACCATCGTGCAAGATACGCCACATCAAAATAGAAGTTTTCGGCGGAATACGGGAATCCCAAATGAAAGAGAACACAGGGCAATTGGGACTCGGAGATCTACACGAAGACCACGCTTTCAGGATGGAAAAAGGCGCGCCATCCCAGCCAGAAGAACCTCCATGAGAGTCAGAAAATGGTTTCACCGACTGCATGTGCTTCCAGGTTTCGCTAGCATAAGACGGCGATCCTGAGAAATTAGAGACAGCAAGCCTCCGGTATTTAGCGTGGAGGAAAGCTGCCCATAAAGAGTCATTAGCACCGAACCTGAACCACAACTTACAAGCAAAAGCCACACAAAGATCCTTGGGATTACGAAGACCAAGACCGCCCTCGATTTTGGGGCGACAAACCGCTTCCCATGACACCCAATGGTGCCGACGAGCATCTTCCTTTGACCCCCAAAAAAAAGCCGAGGCCAAAGACTTATATGCCCGGAAGAAGGAAGAGGTAGGGGACATAGCCGCGAATATATGAGTTCCCATCGAATCTAGAACAGACCTGATAAGAACCAGTCTGCCTGCCTGGGATAGGAGAGACACATTCCATCGTAAAATCTTACCCCTGACTTTGTCCGCCAAGGAATCGAAATAGGCATTGAGCTTTCTACCACGATATAAGACAATACCTAAATAGGGGAGAGGGAGGGAAGCTTCTTTGAAACCCGAGACGGTCTCAATCCAGGCAGCACGAGACGGAGACAAGTCTTTTGCATGGACGAAGCAACTTTTGGAAGGGTTAACGAGTTGGCCTGAAGACCTCTCGTATTGATGCAGAAAACTTAGGAGTCGTCGAACGGAGGAGCGACTGCCATTAGAAAAAATGACAATGTCATCTGCAAAGGATAAAGAAGAAATAAGGGGACAACCCCTCGGAATACCGAAGCGTTGAACTTGCCCGTAAATAGTCAAGGTTTGGAGACCGCGAATCAAAGCCTCCGCCGCGATCACAAAAAGGGAAGGCGAGAGTGGATCTCCTTGGCGAAGACCTCTTCCCGCCCTGAAGTAACCTTTGGCCGATCCGTTTATGAGCACAGAAAACCAACAGTTGGAGATGAGCCTCCACACCAAGTCAATAAGGGATTCCGGGAACCCGAAGGCCCTTAAAACCTTGATGACGAAAAACCAAGACATGCGATCATAGGCCTTGGCCATGTCCAGTTTGAAGACAACATTAGAGCCCCTAACTTTCCGATCAATTTGGGAAATAAGTTCCTGGGCGAGAAGAACGTTGTCAGTAATCAAACGACCTTTGACAAAACCTGCTTGCGAAGGAGAAATAATACGGTCTAGGAAAGGGGCCAAGCGAGAGGCGAGGATCTTGGAGATAACTTTATTCGAAAAGTTACACAGACTGATCGGCCTGAAATCCCCGCACGATCTAGGATTATCGCACTTAGGAATGAGAATAAGGTTGGTGGAGGTCCATCCGGCAGGAAGGGATTCCCCAGAGAAGAAGGACTGAACAGCAAGACAAAAATCAGCTTGAATAATAGGCCAGGAGCACCGATAAAAGTTGCCGTTGAAACCATCCGGTCCACTAGCGCTGTCCTTGCTTAAGGCAAAGACACAGTTCCGGATTTCCTCAGCGGTTGGCAGATCGGAAAGAAGGACACTATCCGACGAGGAGATGACACTAGGAATGAAGGCTAAGAGAGCCAGATCAGAAACCGAAACTGACCCTGAACCAAGAAAGGATTGAAAGTGGGCCAGAATGGTATCTTTTACTTCCTCAGGAGAGGAAGCAGTAGAAAGGTCAGGCCTCAAAATCTCGCGAATCGTAAGAAGGTTATTCTTCTTACGAATAGAAGAATGGAAGAATTTGGAGTTCGTATCGCCTTCGACTACCCACTTGATCCTAGCCTTTTGACGGAGGAAGTCATTTTCGATACGAAGTTCCGAAGAGAAAATGATTTGCGCAAGCGTCCAAGCCTCCTTGTTTGCCGGAGACGGATCTTCGTCAAGCAAAGATTCGGCTAATATAAGAGACTCTTCAGCCATTCTAACGCGATCAAAAATGTTCTTAAAGACGTGAAGATTCCAAACCTTAAGGCTCTCCTTGAGACGCTTAAGTTTACGGCTGAAAACAGCGCAGGGAGAGGCAGCAATTGGATTGCTCCAGGAATTTTCCACCTCCTGAAGAAAGGAATGATGAGATCTCCACATGCTCTGAAACCGAAAGGAAGATGGACCCGAAAGGAAGAAAGGAGAGCAACGAACAAGCATAGGAGCATGATCAGAGAAGGAGCAGTGAAGGTGAGCGATGGAGAAAGAGAAGGGAAGGCGAAACCAATCCTCCGACCCAAAGACACGGTCGAGTCTGGAAAGGATACGGTTCGGACCCTCTTGGTTGTTAGACCAAATAAAAGCAGAACCAGTAAAAGGAAGCTCGGAGAGGCCAGAGCTGGCAATGAAGGAGTTGAAATCCTCCATTGCAGAATGGTTGACGGTCGCCCCGCCCCGTTTCTCCGCTTGGCAGGCGACGATATTAAAATCCCCGCCGATCATAGAGGGAGCTATCCCCGTAGACCCAAGGCCCAAAAGGTCGGACCAAAGGTCTAATCTAACCGAGCGATCACAACTGGCGTAGACCGCCGAGAATAAGAAGGCTGATGGAAAAGAAGGAGACGAACAGGACAAAGAAAGGAGCTGGGGAGAATCAAAAACGGGGGTAACCGATAAAGATTTGGACCATAAGATCCAGATCTTTCCCGTGCTATTGGCGGAACCGCCGCCAAATCCTAAGGAACAGATAACAGAAGTAATACCTTCTGGGGCAATAAAAGGTTCCAGAAGAGCAATCAAGCCAACAGAGTGCTTTCTGACAATGCGTTTTAGTCTAGCCAAAGACGCATCGTTGCCAATACCACGAACATTCCAGAAGAGAATGTTAGCCATGAGGAAAATAGATAACGAAGATGATAGAGGAGACTACCAGACAGTAGACAGAGGAGACAAAAGGGCTCAAATAAGATACAACGAAGAACGAGTAGATCGATCGATCTGCTCGGACGCCGCTATAGAGCGTGTGCGGATGGTGCGAGGAGTAGACGGGACTCTACGCGATGAGCGTCGAGTCGTACGAGGAGGATGGGCAGCGGGCTGGGGAAGTGTCTCAAGAGACACCTCAACAGCGTTCCCCCTCAACGACGACTTCGAAGAAACAGACCGCGACCGCGAGAACGAGGGTGATGAGTTTCTAGTTAAGCAATCAAGACGCTCATTAAGGAGCGCAATTTCCTCCCGACTCATAAGAGGAATGGAGATGGATAAAGAGCACGAAGACGAAGGGATAGAGCACGCCGATGAGCAATGAAAAGGAGGCGAATCCCGGCGATCCGGAAGCTCAACCGGCGAGCGAGTGAAACAAGGGACGCGGACCGATCGCAATCCAAAAGACCTAAAAAATACCACGGAAAAGAAGGAATAGATAGGAGAAAAGCCAACAGCAACTGAAACCTCAGAAGAAGCCGCGGATAGGGAAGAAGTGGAGGATGAAAGCAATGGAAGGTCGACACAAGAAGACACAGACGGAGACAGAGATAAAACATGTGAGGGAGAGCGGGCAATCTGCTTCCCCAATTGCTGTGGGAGTCTTACCGGAGCCGGACTGTTACTAATGAAACAGCCCCGCAAAAGTGGTAAGAGTCGCTGATCGGTTCCAACCGAAGAAACAGTAGAGCGGAGAGAAGAATAAAGGCATATTCCCGGTCTATCCATATAGTGGTCGACGACGGCCACTGTACGCATAGAACTGGGAAGTTCCCCGAACAAATCGCTCCACATCTGGTGGAACCTCCGAGGATAACCATTGGTAGCTGACACCAAAGGGAAGCAAAAAGAAAAAACAGTCACTGACGACACAGAAACGGCCTCGTCATGACTCACTGCAATACCCCAAAGCAAGAAAACCGACAGAGCGAACCAAATCAGCAAACTGGTCGGGAAACCCTCAAAACGACAAAGGTGAAATATCACAGAGATATACACCTGCATATCGCAACGAAAAACAACCAAGACTGCCCAATCGAAACAAACAACAAAGGAAGGACCTAACACTGCACATTCCATAGACGAAATGACAGTGTTAGGGAGCACGCACGTACGTGCGTCTAGGCTCAAACAAACAGAAAAAACCTCTACGGACCAAAACCAGGAAGCAACAGGCAAGACAATGGAAACAACGTCAAAGGAGCAGTAAGTCGAGAAGCATACCTGCCTACAAAGGGCAACACTCACCTGATGGCCAAAGGAAAAGGCTAAAGCAACCGAGAACCAGCCACAACCCGACCCCGCAACAGCAACGGAATCCACAACAACAGGCATACCATCGCCATCGGGCGAAGGAAATACAACCATAGGCAAATAAGGATTGCCAGATAAACCTGAGACATCAACAATCGCTGAAACCAGCTGCTCGCTGGGAAGAGGGAGGCAGGTGATCAAATCCTCCTCCCTACAACCACCCGCAACCTCTACGGCGGCAAGCGATCCAAAGACAATAGGGACCTCGATCGAACAACCATCATAAACTTCTCCTAAAAAAGTCAGACTGGGAGCGAATCGAGTGATGAAATCTCGATTGCTACTCAAGACGGAGCCACCGACCTTGGAGAAGGCACAAGAGCACTCAGGGCCAGATCCAAACGAACCAAAGCATAAATCAGGCAAAAACTCGGCCTGACCGTTCATTGCCTCCTCGAAAACAATTCATGGTGAAAAACGGGTGATGAAATCCCGGTTACCACAGATCGCAGACAGGAACGGGGAAGCAGACGAGAAATCAGGTGACTCAAAGTCCTCCGGCCTCGACCCATCGCTCCCAAAAGCATTCGAATAGAGAGGGGATAATTCCATGAAATGACCGTCCACCACCAGAAACTTGAAACGAGCGAGGGACGAGAAGGCCGAGAGAGAGTATACACAGATCTGTAATGAACAATCACTAGAGAAACAAACCGACAAAGGCGGCGCCGCCACCTCTAGCAGAGCAGACGCGATGCTAGCAAAAGAGGGGCAGGATCTCACAAAATCACCACGAAACGAGAAAACCCCCAAATTCATCGCCAAAACCCTAGAAACCACACAGAAGAGAACAGAGAGAGAAGCAGAGGTGGAGCACACCCAGTAGAGCCAACACGAACAAACAATATAAGAAATCGCAGAAAGAAGAAGATGATTTTAGAGAATCGCAGAGGAAGGCTAATTTAGGAGGCCATTAAAACGACCGTTGCGATGAACAAACTTATTATAAGGATACGTGATCATTCAACGACCCTAAATCAATATCAACGGTTATTATTGTTTCATTATTTGGCTCAAGATCTGTTTGATATGCTGCTTTGTCTGGAATATTATTTCCATCAAACGTAAATTCTTCCTTTGTTTTAAAAATAGCTGATCAATCTGCTTTATCTCCTTTTAAGAATGGATAAGGAGCAACATAACTTGTAATGCTTGCTTGGATAATACGAAAGGATCATACTTATAGTAATATGAGATATGCTTTATTTCAATAAGCTTATAACCTTTGTGCACGTTGATTCTAGAACAAGGGACATTGCTGAACCAATATCATTTGAATAAAAAAAACTTTTTTGTAGGTTGTATATAGTATGTCAATTCTAAAACCCGTGCTAAGACGCCGTAAAAATCTTTTATATGATCATTTGGATCATTACTACCTTTGACAAATACACCGCTGTTATATGTTAATTTTTCAGCACAATATCATTGGTGTTGAATTTAAATCCATTGATGAAGAATATCAGATAAGCCTTGACATTTATTTTTGGTCCGAGCGCAAGATGTTGTAATCCTTCATCAATGACACAATTTCTTGGATCATAAATGTAGTTCGAAAACCATTTAGCAAATTCTTTACCGAGATCGCCAGATGGATATTGTGATTCGTAAATATGGCAAATAGATATAGTATGTTCCATTATAATTACTACGTAAGTATAATTGAAATAAATTGAATTTATTATTACCTAACAAATGGTGCAACTTCCGCACAATTAAGAAGAACATGTATGTGTGCTACATGGTGATCTCTATCGTCTAACCATATTTCCACACATTTTTCAACAGGTCGGCCTTGTTTTCTAAAAATAGATAACATTATTTGAGAAGAATCTTGTTCAACGGCTTCATCATTACGATGAACACTTACAAATGATAAGTTTACATGGTCACTGAAGTAATGAGAGAAAAAGAATAAAGCTTCTTCTTCAAGATATGATTTGCAAATCGAACCTTCAACTCATGCTTTTTTTCTAACTTTTTTCTTCAGATGATTCAAGTACCTATTACAAAATTAATTCAATTTAAATTTACTTATGTAATTCTGAATTTTAAACTAAAATAAATATTACGGATATTCAATATTACCTCTCATATGGATACATCCATTTATATTGCACAGGACCTCGAAGAAGAGCTTCGAATGGAAGATGAACAGGTAAATGCTCCATTACATTAAAGAAACCCGACGGAAATATTTTCTCCAGTTTGCATAGCAGTATAGGGATTTCTACTTCAAGTTTACATGTACGGCCGACTTTTAACGTCGTCGAACAAAGCCATTTATAAAACAAACTTAATTCTATTACAACACTCAATACTTTTACGAGCAACGGTTCTTTGAAAACTACGGGTAATAAATATTTTATCATGATATGACATTCGTGGCTTTTCATCCCACTCAATTTATTGTTTTTAAAGTCAACACATCTACAGAGATTAGAAGAAATCCCATCAGGACATCTTAGTCCTTCCACCCACTTTAGCACGAGTTTTACTTGCTTGTTGTCTAGCTCATAGCATGCTTTGGGTTTTTTTCTGTCATTGGGCTTCATATGAAGTTCGAGACATTTACAAAAGTGTGTTATATCAAGTCTTAAATTCAGATCGTCCTTAGTTTTTCCCTTAACATTCAAAATTGTATTAAACACGTTATCAAACATGTTTTTTTCGTTGTGCATCGCGTCAATATTATGTCGAAGTAAGAGATCTTTCCAATAAGGAAACTCCTAAAATATTCTTTGTTTGCACCAATTATGTATGTTCGATTTACTTGGAATTTCAGCCTATACTCCAGTTTCATGTATCTTTCGATAGTCCTTTACAATTTCATATATTTCTTTGCTTGACCATATCTTTGGTGGTAGAATTCTCTCTTCACTGTTAGCTTTAAAGTTTTTTATCTCCTCTAAAAGTATGATTGAGATGGAGAAAACACAGATGATAATCAAAGCATGAAATTTTCCTCCCATACCGTAAAGAAAATGCTCGTGTTTCTTCCATGCAATAAGGACAAGCTAGACGATCGACCGTACTCCAACCTGAAAGCATTGCATACATAGGAAAATCACTAATAGTCCATAACAAAGAAGTGAACATATGAAAATTCTTTTTTTGAAATGTAGTATGTTTCAACTTCTTCATGCCATGGTGTTTTCAATTCTTCAATCAATGGTTGTAAATAAACATCGATTCCTTGTGTCGGATAATCAAGGCCAGGGATGGCAATAGTGAGAAACTTATATCGAGTTCTCATACACATCCACGAAGGTAAATTATAAGTAGTAACGAAAATATGCCAAGATGAATATTTACTACCAAACTGAAAGAATGATGAAAATCCATCCGTACGTAAACCAAGTCTGGCATAACGACTCTCTGCAGCAAATACAGGATACGTCTTATCGAAATGTATCTATGCTTCTCCATCAGATGGATGTGTCAAAGTTCTCGCTTCCTATGTTCTCACACTATGTCATTGCATATGACATACCGTAGCTGAAGACGCGTATAACCTTTGAAGTTTAGGAGTGATGGGTAAATATAGCATTATCTTATATGAAACTTGTAACAACCGTGATTTTTGACTACCGTCAGAATAAATATTTAAAATAGAAATTTTAAATTGAAAAAGAAATGAAGTAAAAATTTATTTGTAAAGTCAGTTAACAATATCTAAGTTGTGCTGAAAAAAAATTTCTCCTTCTTTCACGTGTAATAAAGCTGATCACATTTTTGCTTTGGTGTGACTAGAGTTTTTTGAAGCCGGTATAAACAATTTTGCCTTCAGTTGTCACTACATTTTACAAAAGAAAACTTAGACATTTGCTGTCACACACATCGTTTAAAGTACAAAGTTGTGTTCATTGTTGCTACCACCTTTTTATGCAGCACGTCCTTTTTCTTCGCCTATGCGAATTTTCCCATCTAAATATTAGAGGTGTTTATAATTAGTAGAATTTAAACTTTAAGTAAATTAGTTGTTTTATAACTGAGATTAAAAAAGTATGTTTAAAACTCAGTTTTAAATTAAATTCTTTCGTTCCATGTAAATTCCTGTTGCTCTGCAAACACATTAATGGCAGCTCAATAATTCCTTGCTCCCTTTGAATCTGGGTTACTAGCTGTTTCTAAGCAAATTTAAGGTGAGTTCAAACTCACTTCTCTAGTTTATTTTCCTTCGTACTTGCGTGAATGCAACGGTTGTCTGGGTCATTTCATCTTATTTCCTTGTGTAAGTAACACACTAGTACTAGTACGTGTGTAAGTTACATATTTCAATTCGTGATTTATTTGAAAATATGCTACATTTTTCCTGTTTTGGTTTGCCTCAAATTGGTGGTCTGTGCGTGCATGTGGTTTGCGTGATTACTTACGTGCACGTTATTTTGTTAATTTTCGTTATTATACTTTCTCTGCAAAAGGCGAAATGTGTTCAGGCAACATGCCTAGTTTGTGCGCATCTTAGTTGTGTACACGGCTTTAGTTTATAAATTGTAATTTTTGTTCAGGCAAAATGTGTTCAGGTAACATGCCTTGGTAAGGCAACGTTTATGTACATGACGTTAGGAAAAGAAAATATATGAGTCACCTCTCTGTACGTGTTAAGTAGACAAGTGGAATTTAAGGTCCAAGTCTTCAAAGTGCTACGTGCGTGCAACACTTGACTGTGCATGCATGCCGTGTACATATATATTGTATGGTAAAATCCATTTCCAGTAAATTTTCTATTATTTTACAATTGTTGCGTGCCTATTTTTTTCACAATAACTTCTATACAAACCATACCCAGGCCGTGTTTTTTTTTTGTATGAGTATAAATTTTTGAGTGTCAGGTCACCTTATTTTACCTGGTGATTTCATTCATGCTTATAATGTGTCAGGGTGTGTATTTCTATATTCATTTGTTTTTATATATAACAAGTTTCAAGTCACCTTATTTTGCATATTGGTGTCAAGTCACGGCAATTTTCTAAATTTTAAAAGTGACTGTTTATATAGTAACGCATTATTGCATGGAAAATTAAAGGTGAAGCGGGTTGTGTTTATTGAATAAATGATAATGTCAATTAAGAGTTATCCAGTTTAACTTGATGAGTTTTACGTTATCGTGGTCATATTTAGTTGAACGTCAAAATATTTCATGTTTGGTAGTTTGATGTCTCTTCTCACCTGTCAAGATAATTGCTACTTTTGGGCAACTGAGTGATAAATAGATAGTCATGGCTCTATTAACTGGTTAGACATAATTATCACATTTTTCTATGCGAATATTAAGTGTTTTGTTGCCTGGAAGGATTGGTTGGGTGTAGAGTACAATTAAATTTGATAATTTCAAAAGCGACTGTTTATTGTGGCCATATGAAGTTTGCTTCATTTAGTTACGTGCATGCAGAGTGTAGTGTTGTCTAGGTGTATTACAAGTCCAGACACTATAATTGTTACGTGCATATTCGTAGTGTATACCAGTAAATTGTTTACGTTGAACCGGTGTTTGGTTTTAAAACGTATTTGACGCCGTTATTTTATAACAGATTTCTACGCCGGTATTATATTTTTGAAACATGTTGTTTTGATGAGATTTTTGACGAATATAAATTACTGTTGTTTTAACTTCGGTAACCGTCAATTTTAAAGTGAATTTTTAAGCGGCTATCCCGCAAAGTTGATTTGGTATCCGTTTTTACGGTGTTTTGTAAAGCGCAATTTCCTCGTCGAAATTGCTACAGATGTTGCTGTTTTAATCACGTATTTTAAAAATCGTTTAAAATAAAAGTGTTTCCAAAATTTTTACAGTTTCCGCTTTCAAAAGAATGAGGAAGCGATTTAAACACTTCAGCAAAATTGAGGACTATGAACCCTCACTTTTACTGATTCGTATAATTCCGGACTTGTCCGTTTGAGAACGTAAAATGTTATTTATTTAAATTACACAATTTTGCACTTTCAAGGAAACGATGAAGAGATTTAAACGATTTAGAAAAAGTGCGGAGTATGGAACCACAATTTTACTATTTCGGTTAATTCCGGACTCGTTAATTGAAACATCTGCTGTTTGATGATTCGGATGATTTTGTTGGGCTTTCGAACCACTCTGCTGGACCTTTGGGTCATCTGATGGACCTTCGGGTCAATTACCAGTACTAGACCTTCGGGTCACTCTGCGGACCTTCGGGTCATCTGATGGGCGTCAAAATTTATAGTACTTGGTAAACTTCGGCCATCTGAGATGCACGTGCGGCGTAGCTAAAACTCGCCATCTGCTGGGATTGATCCATCTTTTATGCTGATTTTTCTAGTTATTTTGTTTTGATTTCTAGATTTTGCGACTGTTGATTTTCTAGTTATCTATTTTGATTTTTGGATTTTGTGAATTGCGGCTTTGAATTCAATTATGAATTTGGAAGTTGAGTTTGAGTATAATCTCATCTGAGATTATAAATTTGCGTATTGCTGTTTTAAATTCAATTGTGAATTTAAAAACTGATTTGATGGAGTTTAAATTGAGATTTCTTCAATTAAACTATGCTGATTATTTATGCCGTATAGTCTCCTTCGAGACTATAATTATTTGTTTAAGTGTTGTTTATCATTCATTTATTTCTGAGAATAAATTAGACTGATCCGTTTATTATTTTCTTTTAAATAATACTCGGGTCAGACCGAGTTATTTCAGGATAGTCTCTATCTTTGATTCAGTTGAAGCTTCAGCTTTTGGGATATCACTTCATCTTTTGTCTAGCCTTCGAGGAGTTCTTTTTGTTTATTAGTCCTCATCTTATGTATGTATTGATGGATATGTATATGTATTGGTTCATGTGAACTATCGATTGTTGTAGCATGTATTCCAGACTAGTCTTTCGCTATATATCTGATATTTCTATTCTGATGTGATTATACTATCTGTGTTATTGTTATTATGAATTGTTCTGAATTTTTCTTAAGCCACCGTAGTTTCGTTTTAGATTTGGATTGAATATATATCTTTGGGAGTAATTTATACAACTTCTATCGATGTAATCAATACTCGTTTAAGGCATAACCTACGGATGGTCGCTTCTAACAAGCCTTATTTTTCGCAATAGCAGAAGTTAATCCTTATAATAACCTTTGTTATTGCGAGCATAGAGGTGGGGCGTTACAAAACTTCTCTTCCTTTCTTTTTTCTTGGTTTATATCTTTCCTCATTACATATTTTGCAGTTCCTAAGGTTAATGTCATCTTTTCAATACAACATACAACTTTTTATAAATGCATCTATCTTTTGGTATGGCAGATCGAAAGCCAACATAAGTGTTTTCACTTTATAAGAACTATCGCACATTAGATTATTGGATCGCATATGTCATTTTGTAGCTTGTACAACTGTTGTAAATTCAGCTTTTGTAAAGTTGAATTTTGATTTTATAGTGATACATTCAGCAGTTACTGATAATTCGGCTCCGCTTTTATAACCATCTCACAATGGCCTCTTAGCAGCATTCAATAAATCATAATTCTTTTCGCTTCCACATTCGGTTCTTCTTTGATATTTACGTTTTAATTTTCAACTTGAATGGTAGGGAACATTGATCGTACGACATCTTCCACCATATCTTCTATTAGATTCATCATAACATAATTGTTCTCTAACGCTACAAGATTAGGTGTAGTTGCAACAAGTTCTCCGTGACGATCTCACAAATATTAATTTGACACAAAATCAGATTTATACAAATGTACTTTACCTGTATCCGGTTTTCAATTCTTCAAATGTTGGCACTTACTACAAGGGCACTGAAGTTCTTCGTTATTTAGATTATTAGATGTAGCGAATCTAATAAATTCGTGTACACCATTGTAGAAATGTTTATTTACCCTACCTTTCATACTAGTTTTGACTTCATACATCCAAGAATGATCGAGAAAATAATCAAACAGTGTTCCTAATTTAAAAATATATGTTAGTAATTTCGATAACACTTAAATTCCGTCTAAAACAAAATTAAAGTCTTTTGGGACTAAAGACTTCATACACCACACTTCTGCCTAATTTCGACAGCACTTTACTTCATTTCTCTTTTACACATAAATTTGCATCCAAGGGGTATATTGTTGTTGTTGTATTTTCTAAAATAAATTAAAGCCTTTTGAGACTAAGGCTTCAATTTGTTGTTGCTGTATTTGTTAAAATAACACTTAACACATATTTTCAAACTAAAATATATTATTTCTTAGTATATAATTTCACTTCACTTTATTTCTCAATTTTATAATTCATTCAACTATTTAAATATTTTCTTAACTAAATTTGAAAGTTTAAAACATATTATACACTTATTTCAGGTAAAATAAATAAACATTGTTCTAAACTATAACAAACATTCGCTTAAACTTTAAAACATTATATTCATTTCTTAGTTTTCAAAAAAATCAATTTTAGTACAATATTTATTTTAAAAAAAACTTGTTATTTCAAATTAAAATTTATTATTTCTTAATTTATTATTTCACTTCACTTCGTTTCTTAATTTTATAATTCATTCAACTATATAAATATTTTATTAACTAAATATAAAATTTTAAAACATATTTTACAATTCATTTAACTTTTAAATTTTGAACCGATTTTGTAAACTAAAATTTGAAGTTTGCACTAATTTTAATCAATAATTATACACTAGTTTTTGCACTTATTTTAATCAATAATTTTATACTAATTTTAAAACATATTTTACAATTCATTTAACTATCTAGCAGCATATTAATCAATAATTATACACTAATTTTTGCGTAAATTATAACTAACATTGTTTTAAACTATACTAAATATTCGCGTAAACATATCAATAAACATGTTAATCAATAATTATACACTAATTTTCGGATTTTAAGTCGACCTTAATTTTTAATTACAAATTATACAATCAAACCATTAATTAATATTCCCAAATCAACTAATACACTATTATCATCGACTAATACGCAATAATCATCAATTTCAAACACATAATCAATCAATTTTCAAAATTAGGGTTTAAATAATATCTCGATTAAGCTGAAATTGGACAGGAAGGTGGCGAGCGTCGGCTGGTGGTGGCGGGCGGCGGCGGCTGTGAAAAGGGGGCGCGGTTGAGAAATGGAGAAGGCAGCAAAGCGTGAGGCGACGGGGGCGGCCGTCTGCTTGGTGGAACAGGCGGCGGTTGTAGATGGGAAGCGACGACGGTGGCAGCAAGGGGGAGGCGGAAGGCGGCGGCAGCAAAGCAAGGAGAGGTGGATGGTGTGAAATAATGAAAAGTTTTTAGGTTCATGGGGTTTTATCTGTGTACACAGATCTGCGTCAGCCGCTTATTTTAGCCGTCACCGGCCGACGCAAAAGGCTACCGCTATAGGCAACCTTTCTTGTGGTGTAGGTGACGGCTATGAAAAGCGATGACTATGAGCAACGGTGGAGCGTAAGTGTAGAGTAATATATGTGGGTTTCAGTAGGTTGGGTTACGGCGAAGTTCGGTGCAGCAGCGTGGTAAGCGATGATTTGGTTTGTGCGCATGAACGAGATGTGAATGTGTATTTTTGGCTAAATTTTGTAGCTGCAATTCTAGTATCCAAACAACTTTTCAACTTTGTCTTTTAAATAAAATTTCCCTATATTATATATATATATATATATATATATGAGATAATAAATTTACATAAAAAACAACAATGAAAAAAGCATATTGTTTAAAAATGTAGATATCATGCACCTTACTACAAATATACAAAAAAACGAATAAAAACAAATAACCTTCCAAAAAGTAAAACCATAATGCGGAGGACGTGCATTTGCATTAATGAATATTTTGACATCAAGAACGTAGATTAAACATTCAAATAGGAAAGCGAGGGCTCATGCATTTATGCATTTTCAAAACTTCTATAATAATGTACGAAACACTCCAGATTTGTGTGGCTCTTTATTTTATAACAATTTTTTTCTTTAAAAAGCCTTTTTTATGACTTCAGAGGTTAAAACGTTGTGGACTTGAATTTTAAGCGATTTCGTTGTGTAGTTGAAAGGAGGTCTTGCGCTATATTTTTGAATTATATAGCTCCATTTGCCTAACACTAAAAAATAAAAAGATAATTAGAGACTCTTTTATTTTATTTTGTCTCTAAACAAAAGATTTTGTGATTAATTTATATTTGAAACCCACTTAAGGCAAAAAAATTGTTGTCTCTAAAAGCAGGTTTCTAAATAAATTGAGATCGCAAACATTCATCTCTAAAATACTAATGACCTCGTTGATGGTCTCAAATAAGTGTCTAGATTTAAAACTAGTTAGAAACAATTTTATGCGTCTCTTGTATAACAATAGAGACCATATTCAAGGTTTCAAATCAATCATTAATATAGTTGTTATTATAAACCAATTAGAGACAAGGAAACGACAATTAACATCTAGGAAAATACTATTATAATATCAGATTGAATGCAATTCTCATCATATATTTTTAAAAAATAATATGAGTTTTTAAATATTTTGGCTTCTTGCACAATGTTTACTCGTATGTTTGACTATACAAAGTAAAATTAATAAATGATCATATAATAAAAAATAACAACTCTTAGTATTTACTCTTTTAATATGAAATATTGTAAAAAAATAGATATCATACTTGTAAACAGTAAAAGTTTATTACCCATTTCTACCAATCATTACCAACCACAAACCAAAGTACTGGTTTTTGGATTACTTGGTTGGTAATGGTATGATTGTTCAATTACCATATAAATATTTATAGTAATGATTTTGAATATGAATTTTTGATGCCGAACCGAATCCTGCCCTAGTACTTAAATATTAAAATACTGGAGAGGCAGTGAGTATTAAGAATAGCTATTAAATAGGGTATTGTTATTGACACTCCAGTTTTAGATGTGAGGGAACTATTTTATTTCAAAAAGTTTTTTTTAGTATGAAGAGTACTAATCAAACTCGCTCCTCATAAAATTACAATCAAATTAACTTAATTGTTCTTTCTTTTATTTATCCTAATTTTACCTTAATAATCATTAACGTTTAGTCCAAAATTATTATCAAATAATGAAGAATTCAAACTTACCTCTAGATGGAATGTAAATGAGAATGGGACAAGGTTAATGCTTACTCAAGAAAGCATTCAACATAGTACTTTTAAACCCTAGTTTTTACCAATGTTAAAAAACGCGCGATAAATTAGATTAAGTAATTACTTTTCCATCTCCTTCTTCGTAAAGTTTGGATCTTACTGTGAAGATCGAGATAAATTTTTTGTTCTTATCATTATTTTCTTTTTCAAAAAATGATAAAAGGAGAGAATTAAAATGTCTAAGGTTTTGATGGTTTAACTAAGGATAAAAGAGATAAAAATACATGCTTTATTAATAGGATGTGTATTCCTAATAGCAATTTAATTTTGTATGAAGAGCAAATAAAATTTGATCCTCTCCAAAAGTGAAATATCAATAATAATACCCATTAACCATATTATATCCAAAATCCTCCGCACTACGTCATTGGCACACAAATTTCACATCCGTACTTAATTAAACCAACTTCTGTCTTTGAAATACAGCAATTTTTTGTACAAATGCCGATTTAAGATTCATTTAGACCATCAAATCACAAATTAATGAACATTCTAGTATATTCATTTCAAATACCTAGAAAAACGTTTTTGAAATTTATAATCTTTATATGGCAGTTTTAACTGCAACAAGATAAAGGGAATTTGGGAACAAAAGCCTACTTTCAGTCTTACTTTCAGTCTTACTTTTGACGAAGAACTTCATAATATTTATATTAACTAGTATGCCCGAACTTTTAAAATCACACGCGGCAACTATATATATTCATTGTTCAAACCCTAAGAGCATCTCCAACGGAGTTATATTAAGGGTTATTATTAAGGCAAACCCGTTCAAGCAACTCCAATTGTTTCTATTACCCTTAATATTAACAGTAATATTCAAGGGCTAATTCAGGATTCTAAATTGACCCCGGGCGCTGATTAAATCAATGCACAGAGCAAGGTGCTGATTAAATCAACGCCTATTTTTACACCCGTTACCCAATGGCTCCTCCCTTCAACGACTATCTTCCAACTTTTCAACTATTAAAATACACTACTTTCACTCTTCATTTTCACACAAACTCTTCACTTCTTCCTCCTCTAACCCGCATTATCTTCAATAGTCTTCACTATTTGGAAATTTTACGCATCCTTCAAATTCACAAAACTACATATTCGAAGACGACAACGAGCCACAAACAAGTACTCCTCCAAGTCAGCATTCATCCAACCCATGGCGAAGCGACAAGGACTTCAAATTATGCAATATCTACTGTCATTATACCAAAGACTCAATTAGGGGTAATAACCAAAGCGGGGATAAGTTTTGAAAGAAAATAATGAATACCTTCAACCTTATGCATCCTGAAAGCACACGATCTTTGTCGGCGATTCAATGTTGATTCGGAAAAATCAACCATCAAGCTCAATTTTATGAATTGCAGATTTGTAAAATAAAAAAAGCAAATCCTCATGGAATGGGAGGCGAAGAGCATTTAGTATGATTTTTTATTTTACTACTTTGTTAATGTTTTAACTTATTATTAATTTATTTCAATTTTGATCATCAGGAAAGAACGGCGAACGAGGAATTCATGAAGCTTTTTCCAAGAGAAAATGGTACCAAAAAACCACACTATTATCAATTCCTGAATTGTTATGAGTTGCTGACGAGCACACTGAAGTGGAACTCCGATAATGCGAAGAGCCTCCGAGACGTTCATACAAAGACGAAGGGAAAGAACAAAGCATCAAAATCATCATACTCGTCTAGTCTGGGAGATTCTTTGTATAGAGAAACCTAATTTAATAGAGAAAACGAGGCGGATGTGCTCACCCAAAGGCTCGATGAAGATTATAGACCAATGGATGTCAAAGTAGCAAAGAGAAAGAATAAAGTTGATGTCGCTGTCACCGCTAAAGTGAACACCGCTCATGAAATCCATGAAAGAAGACATCACTATAGAAGCAGGCAAGCATATGAAAAGATTGATGTAATGCATAAGTTTGTAGATATTGAGCAACAAAAGTTGGATATTGAACGGGACCGGCAAGAACCAATGGTTATAGATAAAGATTTGACGAGAATAGATGAAATTCAAATGCAATATTGGATTGAATGCAAAAGACAAGTACTTTTATCTAAGTTCCCTCAACTGCGGTTTGTTGTAATCTTAGCATTGTATAAGTTGTATTATTTTCAGTGTACCTTGAGTTTATGTCGATCTGTTGTATTTGGTTATTAACTAATGTTCAACTATTTTTGTTTTCATTCGTACAAAGTCTATAACCAAGCTAAATAAGATTTTGAAGGAAATGCATTATAGTTGGTAAGTTAACTAAAATTACGAATACAAGACAAATGCATTGACACATGACAAATTAGATGTAAAATTGAACTAACAATCTCCAAAGTAATTCCAAATATGATTCATAAGATCTTTTTATAGCCAGTTGTGCATCTCAGAATGAAAGTTGACGTTCGACGTGAATGTTGAAAGCTTCTTCGTTTATAAGAATGTCATCTCGAAATATTTCTGCCATTTGCACTGCACCATCATATTCGTAGTGACAGTGTTCTTCACCCATATCTCTTTCGTCTTAAATAATCATACTATGTATAATAATTATGCAAACATGATTGTGGACATTTTTTCTCGAGACCACAGTCGACAAGGATTACTAATTATTGCAAATCTGGATTGAAGAATGCCAAAAGTTCATTCCACGTCTTTTCTCTGTCCCTCTTGCATCGCAGCAAACTTCGCTTGCTTTGTTGTTATCGGATTTGGACATGTTTTCACAATGGTGCTCAATTTTGGATAAATCTCATCGCCAAAATAATATCTGTGGTCGTAAGTATTTTTCCCAAGAGTAAATGTCGCTGGACTTACTCGGCCAAGTGTCAGATCATTGGATAAGTGTGACCTTTTAATAACATTTAAGTCGTTGTTAGATCCAGGCATTCCAAAGAAAGCATGCCATATCAATAAATCATGTGAAGCAACGACTTCAAAAATAATAGTTGGTCTTCTTTCTTTACCATTGTAATATCCATGGTATGCTTTGGGCCATTCTTCTATTCTTGATGCATACAATCAAGACTTCCTAGCATGCCAGGCCATCCTCTGCTCTTGTGCATTACTCTAATCTGCACCACATCTTCCTCATTCAAAGATCTAAGTTACTCAGTGCCGAAAACATCCACCACAGCTTGACAGAATTTGTCACGGATCTTTAATACGGTACTTTCTGCAATCCGATATGCATCTGCAGGGGTGGCATAAGTTAACATCCTCATTGCGGCGGTCATTTTTTGTTCGCCGCTAAGACCCTGTGTTTTTGCAGCATTTGGTTTTTGAATAATAATATTTATTGTTGTTTTGAATACCTGCTAAAATTCTCATAAACAGTTCTCTTCTCATTTTTTATCTTCTCCTGAAAATATCTGGTCCATAAGTGCACTTTGGATTGAAGTAGTCTTGCATGAGACTTTTATGAAAGGCAAATTTATTATGATTTACGTGTTTCCGACCAATCACCGATCCACCATGTTTTCTGGATGTGGAACCATAAGCTTCATGGCATATGTCAACTATTTCTTGCATCTCCTCAACTTCCTCTCGTAGGATATCTTCCTCCTCGGAATCACTATCGAACGCCATAACACATTTGATGAAAGTTGAAGTGTTCTGAGAATTTATTGTAGTATTTATTTTTATGCTATGAGAGAAAGAAAGAAGATTATAATGTGATATGTGCAATGGATTAAAGTCCTTATATATAAGTGAAATGATATGTCTAGTTATCTCAAGTATAGCAAGTGGCAGACAATAAATTCAAAGTGTTGTCATCTTAACTTTAACAACTGGCAGATAGCATTAATGAAGAGCATGGTTATCTAAAGTGTAGCAAGTGGCAGTCAAATACTTCATAGTGTTGTCATTTCAACTTTAACAATTGGTAGACATTATAAATGGAGAGCGTGGTCATCTAAACTGTAGCAAGTGGCAAACAAAGACTTCAGACCGTTGTCATATCAACTTTAACAACTGGAGACAACATTAGTGGAGAGCATGATCATCTAAACTGTAGCAAGTGGTAGTCAAATACTTTATAGTGTTGTCATTTCAACTTTAATAACTAATAGACATATTTAATGGAGAGCGTGGTCATCTAAACTGTAGCAAGTGGCAGTCAAAGACTTCAGAGTCTTGCCATATCAACTTTAACAACTGGCAGACAACATTAATGGAGAGCGTGGTCATTCAGAATTATTATTTTAAGTGAAAATTTTATACGTTGTGATGAAACAAACCCACGTGTTTTTGTTTCTCCATAAGTTCGCGGATGTTTGCCACATGGTCGTTCAGATTACACTTGATTCGACTGACGCGGATTTTGAATTGTCTATTTAAGTGAAAAGTTTATACTAAAAGTTTACAACAAATTCAAGGGCAAATGGAAGTTGGAATCCACAAGATTATTTGGTACTAATCAAAGCATACATATAAACCGATACAAGTCACATGAAAGAGGATTTGAATCAAGATTTTTGGGTTGCTCTAAATGAAGCATTCAATAATCTTTCTGATTGTAGATTAATTCGAAGGATTTTGGAAACTCGAAGTACTTATGTCACATTTACTAAAGTTTGTCGAAGATCAAAAGCGTTATAGATACAGTGGAGGAAGAAGACCTATTTCAGTTAACATAAGCCACGTTTGATTCACGATATTTGTGGGAGTATTGAACTAATTTTATTGGACATGCTGCATATGATCTTTGGGTTGACTATATTCGACAATTTGAATGATGTTTGGATCGGCTATTTGTATTAAGTAATTTTTATGTACTTTCAGTAAACACTATGTGATTTCGAATTCAATAGAGGTAATTAAGTTATTTATATTAAGTTATATACACGTTCAATATCAAATAAGTACTTAAGATAATAAAATAACGAATACGTAATTCAAACAATACAAATAACACTAAATACTTAAGAGAATCTAATAATTGAAAGGATACAAACAATACAACCTGATAATCGAAACAATACAGACAAGACAACCAACATCGAACTAGATCTAAAACAAACGTACAGACTAACTAAAAAAATTTCTTCGACCATCTGATACTTCCATTGAACTAAGTGTTCTCTGAAGCGTTTCAATTTGTACTTCAAGTTCAGTTGCATACACAACTACTCCATGAGGTAAATGATCGTCAAGCCATTGCCAAAAATCACCACCATCCGGAAAATTACGCATCTAAAGTGACATCGACCGATGCCAGTTCCGTTTCTTACAACATAATACAAAATGGAAACTCCACAGTTAGAGTATACGAGTCCAGAGTCAGCCTCTTGATCTGCCTAAGGTACTTGGTAGAGTGTTTCAACCCTACTTTGCTTTCTGCCATTGTTGCTACGTCGCTCCGCTCTTTGCCTTCTACCATCCTCTAACATCATCTACTCTTCCAAAACTCTCTCATGCTCCCTTACATTCTTGTAGTGTCTTTTCTCCATTTCAACATACCACTCGTTTGGTAGTTGGGGGGATGACGTATCTGGCGGGGTATCGTGTCTTAAAGGACCTTCATACGAGTTTGATGAGGGCAAAGAATTATGGTTGCAATCCACCATTTTTTGTATTACCAGTATGATATTAGTGAAGATCATTATGGCAACCGGTCCAATATAAATAAAACTGAGGTCTTCTATCTCCACTAGTCAAGCAGTGCGAAGTTAAAAGCAGTGTTAAAAGCAGTGCAACGTTAAAAGAAGTGCAATGTTAAAAGCACTCCAACGTTGAAAGAAGTGCAACATTAAAAACACTGTGACATCAAAAGCAATGCAACGTTAAAAGCAGTGCGACGTTAAAAGAAGTGCAATGTTAAAAGGAGTGCGACATCTAAAGCAGTGCAACTTCAAAAGCAATGCAATGTTAAAAGCAGTGCAAGCATTAAAAGCAGTGGGTATAGTGTTCGATATGACATGATACTATTCCACTTTGTTTTCGTTAAGTATGCTGAAATTTGAATAAAAACGTGCAATGTGAATAAAGCTATATAACGTGACATAACAATGGTAACATGTATGTAATAGTACCATCAAAAAACGCTAACATAAATGTATTAGTATAGAAATCGATCATCCTAAGTCTACAGCACCATCACTGTCGTTGTTGTCGTCATCCTCGTCATCATCATCCTCATCAACCACTACATCATCAAAATCAGTAGGACTACCACGATCAAACTAGAATGCAGCCAGCTGAGTCTACAAATCAATAATTTGTGCCTGCATCGCTTGTTGAGCCTGCTAATTGAGTGTCTGAGTATGAATGAGTGTCATATGTTGAATAGCGGTAATATACCATCTATGCTCGTCTAACTTGCCTGCATACCGCAATTACATATAATATATCAGTATATGTTGGCTTAACTAACATGGTACAATGAATTATTAATACATTGAATTACCTCAAAAGGTGGGTAAAGTCCAGCAGTAGGGATACCGACAATCTCGTGATCTTGTGGATAAACTATCGACTGCGCGATAAGAGTACCGCTGATATCATATGCTTTATAATAGGCATCAAACACTACAACAAAACAGACTTTTTACAACGGACAATGCCCATTGTAATATGTGTTCCACAACGGGCAGCGGACCGTTGTAATAGGCGATGTTGTAATAGGTCACTCATATTTTACAACGGGCAATGTCCGTTGTAATACACCTTTTTACAACGGGCAATGCCTGTTGTAATATGGAATATTGCAACGGTTTCTGACCGTTGCAAAATAAATGCAAATTTTAAAAAAAATTACAGCAACATACCTTCATACCAATAATGAATAATTTAACGAGTAATAAATATTATCATAAAACAACCAAAATCACATTCGAAAAGACTAAAAGCTAGAGTCATAAAATTCCAAGACATTCCAAAAAGTTAGATAAGTTTACATTGACATAGTTCTAATATGCACTATTTTTCATTTATTTAGTTCTCTACCCAATTCTCTACCTAGTTCTCTGCACCATTTCACATTTACAAACAAACCACCCACCACAGTCATTCACTTCCTCCATATTTAACTAACTTCTCCCTCATACAACTGTGCATTTCCCTTCTGCACACTTTAAACATTGCACTACCCAAACCACTTCGCTACTTAGATAGGCACTGTGCCTGTGCCTTCAAACATCAGCAGTTTCATCTCTTCCTACAACTCTTCACTTCCCCATCTAACACTATAACATTCACAGTCACCATCAAAACCATCCAACTACCTGATCACCACTCCTCCTTTTCACCAAACCAAACAACAACTTCATCAAACAATCACTGCAACTGACTACTTCTATAACCATCATCACAATCACCCCCTTAGCAAAAAACCATCACCAACATCCATCATACACAGCGCTTGTCCCTCCTCCTTCAATACTACAACTCTTCCTACGAACAGTGCACCACAATCGTACAACATGCTGTACCAAACAATAATGAGGGTGCGAGAGAATCACACTTAGGAGAACCGGAACCCCACCGCCTTCTTTCATCCCTTTCGGAGTTTCCTGCATGCAAGTAATACTCATTTCAATCGGTATTATCATCACCTTCTTGATTCATAAAAATCTCTCTTTGCTATAATCACTATGTGAAAATTGCCAATCATACATCCTTGTCTTATGCAACACATCCATATGTGTACATTCTAGCACCAACAAGTAGCACGATCAGAAGCATGATTCGTAGTTTTTTTTTGAAGTATAGGATGAAAAGGTAGATGACATTAGAACAAAGGGTAAATCTTATAGTTTCACAATATCCATCTTAAAATAACAAAAAATGCAACTTCATAAGTAAACTCTAGAGGATATGCAACAATTACCTCTTCAGCTGTCCAGTTTGCTAAGGAACGACGCTGAGCCATTTTTTTCCTAAAAGCATGCATACAAAACATGTTATCATCACCTAAATTTTTTAGTTATCTGCAACTATCGCGAGGCTATTAGTTTAAGCCCCCTTGATATTTTCGTTTACAACTCTTTTCAGCAGGATTTACAACGAGTGGGAAAATCAACATTTACCTATTTTTCTTTAAAATTTGATCATTTTCTTTATACTTTCAGGTTGTTTTTTGATATATTCCACTCTACCCTTATTTAAACAATTGTTTTAAATATTCTTAATCTATCAAACTAGCATTAATTTCATGTTTTCTATTTCAAGAAGCGTTTTAACTAAAGAACCTATTTTGAATTGATGACACTTCAGTAATCTTATCATAGAAAAAGCAAAAAATGTATTACTGTGTTTTGATTAAACCGCAAATGATTGATTTGCTTTTTCGCAAAATAAAACTCAAGTCTCCGTAGCACGGTCCGCGATTACACGGTAAAAATACATGGCATACGTTGTTAGTATTCTGTGTTTCGGCAATCCTTTGACCTGGCAAATCAGACGATCGCGATGCTTTTTGAAATTCTTTTTTACTTTTCATTTAATAAATTAAACTCCTAAGATTTACAAAAAATAAAATTATATACAAATTCATTATAGAACAAATTAGTAATCTAAATCAATTCCAAATTGAAAATCTTAAAATCAAATGCAAAGCAACAAACCAAAAGGTTGCGTTCGTTTAAAATGCAACGTTCAATGCAATAAATAAAAAAACAAAATTAATAGAATTTTATACATGTAATATGTTTTTAATGTATGAGTTCTTAGCTATAGCTACCAGGGTTTACCAATGACTGTTTTGCATTTTGCAACCTCTTACACATGAGTTCGGTTTAGCTGCTCAAATATGTGTTTCACATGTATTGGTTCAGAACTTTATGATTCATTAGTGGGTTGTTTTTCCTCGTTTGTAAAATCCATGATAAGATAATTTTTTTTGCTATAGTACGCATGTCCATGTCATATATGTCCTAAATGTTAGCTCTTAGGTTACAGATGATATGACATGAAACTTACGTTTCTGTATATATGACGTTTGTGAAGATAATTGTTATCTAGGTGTCAAGTGCAATGCTATCATGGGGTTAGCTAGGTGGTAGACTTTCCTGGATAGCAATGTAGCATTTGATAAAGAAAAAAAACTAAAAATAGTTGAAAGTACATTGAATACATTGAATCATTCAATGCAGAAGAAAAACATAGATATAAGCTAGGTACCAATCGGTTTGCTGATTTAACAAATGAGGAGTTCAAGGCCGCACACAATGGATTCAAGCCTTCCAAAGCAAATGCAGCGGCTAGGCTGAAAGGAACTTTTAAGTACGTTAATTTCACCGATGCTCCTGCAAGTATGGACTGGAGGACTAAGGGTGCCATTACTCCTGTCAAAAATCAAGGACAATGCGGTGAGCAAAGAAAAAGGAAGGAAAAGAGAAAAAGAAAAGTATTATAGTGCACATATCATATAGTTTCCATAGCATGCCAACAAGTTCAGTTGTCAACCTTGCAGTAACTTTACATTTTCAATGGATGCCTATAGTATGACACACGTCATAAACTCTAGAGGAAAAAACCAATTTTTTTACATAATGATAGCCAGTACATTATATAGGTTTCAATGACAGCTAAGTGGTTTTCGTCAATGTCCCGCAAGTCATACAAATAATCACATACTACCAAAATATAGTAGGTTGGGTGTTGGTGATACTAACAAGGGCATGCTTGTTTACATGAAACTAATCAACATAGTTTTCTCAACAGGATGTTGTTGGGCATTTTCTGCCGTAGCAGCAACAGAAGGAATAAACAAACTCACCATAGGCAAACTGATCTCCCTCTCAGAACAAGAGCTAGTAGACTGCGACATAGAAGGAAATGACCAAGGATGCAATGGTGGACTAATGGACGATGCCTTTGAGTTCATAATAAAAAAAAGGACTTACAATAGAAACCAACTACCCATACAAAGCAGCTGATGGCACCTGCAGCAGCAATAAGGAAGCAAACCATGCAGTTGCCATAACAGGGTATGAAGATGTACCTTCTAACGACGAAGCATCTCTTCTAAAGGCAGTAGCCAATCAACCCATCTCTGTTGCTATTGATGCAAGTGGTTCGGACTTTCAGTTGTATTCGAGTGGGGTGTTCACAGGTGAATGTGGGACGGATTTGGATCATGGAGTAACTGTTGTTGGTTATGGAGTTACAGGCGATGGAATGAAGTATTGGTTGGTTAAGAATTCATGGGGAGTGTCATGGGGTGAGAAGTGAAACCCGTTATCAGTTGCCCTATGACATATACTGTCTTTTAGAAGCTAAAACTATCTTGTCTTGTTATGAATATTGTATGGATCAGGTTTCCCAAAGATTCAAAAGCAGTAGTCCCAGCTCCAATATCACAATAAAATACTCAACATTATTATCAAATCCTACATTTTCACTCAATCCATTGGCAGAGTTCAGATGAGGATGCATCACAGAAATAACATCCCTACCTCCATTTTCACAATCAATATCACAAACTATATTACTACTGAAAACAACAAAATTACTGATGCCAACAGTTGTATCAACCCATCTTGAAGCAATAAGAGCAGAGGACAACAACGGAGTTAAAGAATGCTCACCTAGGACAGGAGTGCAAACAAGAGAGCAGTCATGAGATCCATCATCTAAATCAAAAAGCAGAGCAGTAAGGGAGTGATCTAGCCTCGAAATCCAGATCCGAGTCCAAAGAGTTGGAAATGGGCTTAATTTTCTTCTTCTTCGGCATGGCTAGATGAAGCGGATTGGAAAGGGAAGGATGGAAGAAAGGCGATAGGAGAAAGAGAGGAGGTCAGATGAGTGCCATGGAGAAGAGGTCGACGAACCTAGGGATTCCAGATAGGAACGTTCGATTTGGGATTTAGGGTTAGTGATAAATAAAGTTTTAGCAGCGAAGGGAAGAAAGCAAACAGATGGGGGGCTGAGTGGACGATAAAATAAAGGCTAAGGCTATTACAACGGGCATTTTTGACCGTTGTAAAGTTGGCATCTATTACAACGGGCCTTAGTGGACCGTTGTAATAGCCATCTATTACAACGGGCAAACAACGCCCGTTGTAAAAAGGGGTTGTATATGGCATATTTTACAACGGCCCTGAATGGACCATTGTAATAGCCTTCTATTACAACGGGCAACCAATGCCCGTTGTAAAAAGTGCGTTGTAATAGGGTATTTTTGTTGTAGTGAAACTCAATGTCCATAGGCGGTTGAGAGTACTGGGATAGAGTGGGATCAAAAGAAAATGGAGGTTCCTGAACTCTACTAGTGGCTATATTGGACCCATATGTTCGGAGTTCACTGCTCGAGCGTAGTTAGGTAACATGTACCGTTGGGGAGCAACTCTAACCTAGTATTTGTCAAAATCTACATTGGCTATGAAAAAAGCCGAAGCATCTACCCATCCAGTCTGCCTCAGTCCCTGAATATACTACGATCCAATGGTCCGACGTCTACCGAATATATCTTTACAAGATAACGGATCTCCAGGGATACGTAGCTCTCTAGTTGGTTGCAACGAGCATCTCTCCCCAAAATACCAAACAGGAAGAAATGCCGGTGGGAGTAAAAAATCCTCCGTGAACATAAGTGATACGCAATATAAAGAGGATGACCATCATACATATGACATGCATGTGTCATGGAGACCCAATATGAAGCCCATGGTGCCCATAAAAGATTAGCCCTGCACCTCAAATCGATCTGAGTACGGGCCTCCATCGAGTCATGCCTAACCCCCATAGGCGCACAAGAAACTAACTGTGCACGATCCCACCGTCTCATGCATGGAAAATATGTCTCTGATGCATGACTAGCTGGCTCAACAATGCAAGGATGCATCTTTGCCGTGTACTCATAGTACTAGCACGACAAAATATACCAGAACCTAAACATCTGCCTAGCCTCCCCGAGAGCATATGAATCAAGAGCGGTGTACAAATATCCAAGTATAGAGGAACCCCAATTTACAGTATGAAGCTAATCTAGATCTGCTACCGATGCAAGATAACCTAATCTAATGGTACTATTTTGGTTTGAAAAGAAGGTTGAACCAAATAAGTGTACGAGAAATGCTCTAAATACAACATCACTCATACCATCGGTGCCTATATGAGCTGTAATATACTCCTGTAGATATGTCATGAGGACAACGCCAGAAGAAACATGACCCTCTTTAAACTGTAGTAGATATATAGTAAAAACCTCAGGGCTCTCATACGTATGATCAAAAGGAAATGACATCCTATCTGGGCCTCTTATCTCAATTCCAGTCAGCATATAAAAATTAGCTGGGGTAATGCCGAGCTCAATATTTGAAGAATGAAAAGTATGTGTCGTAAGCCACCACCTACCAACTAAGTCGGATATGAGTGGACGATCAAATGACTGAGGTGGTCGTATATTAAGAAAAAGGCAAAAAGACTGGCCTGCAGCCTATCTAGTATACCCTGAGGAAGTCTATTGTACCGCTATGCTATACACTTTGCCCAACTACCCCGATAGCTAAAGTACTAGCACTAAAAAATAAATAGTTGTTCGGATTATTGTACTAATTAATATATTTTGTAATATCACATATCTATATAATAAATAGCATTTCATGTTTAATATACAATGAACGTAACAGTCTGTATTAAATGTTATTTAATATTTAAAATTGTACCTCGATCGTATCCAAGGCTGTCAACATACGATGCGTGTATCCTTCGGGTAGATCGTCTAGAATCCGTAGGTCATCAATCGTCATCCTAGGGGCAGGTGCAATGTGTAATGGATCCACAAACTTCCCTGTCTACTTTCGAACAGTACGTCTAGCAATTTTGGTGACACGTGGTGGCATTTAGATAGTTTTTTTTTAAAAAAGTGAATAAGAAGTTTAAAGAGGGAATTTGTGGGGTAAATGGAGCTGGGCGTGGGGTTTATAGGCGCCCAACGTCCATAACTGGGTGCTGATTTAATCAGCACCCAACGTCCATAATTGGACGCTGATTTAATTAAATCAGCGCTCTACCGTTGTGACACACCCTTAATATTACGGGGGTAATAGATGCTCTAACAGACTTCTTATGTTCTCGAAAACAACATCAAATCCAAAAAGAAAAGTAATAATACAAAATACTATAATAAAAGTTTACAGAACCTTGGAAATTTATATGGAATTTTATGCAGTTTTAAAAAATCGAAGGTTCATAGATCCTACACTTCAAAAAAAACGCATGTTATTTCAAAATAAATATGTAGAAATGTTTCTGAAAATGCAAAACTTAGTGTAGAGATAGGCTTCATCTTCTTTATGTTAAAAATTATATAAAAATCTTAACAATACATATTTCAAGGAAACATAGTACACTTTTAAATTTAAAAAATAAAAGGGTAGAACATCGATACTTTTAAAGTAACACATGCAACAAGTTTAAAAAGTGTAGTTTAATTTCCGTTGATAAGATCATAACAATACACCGTTTTGCAACAAAATCCTACAAAAAATGCTTTTGACGATTTTTTAAGAAATATAACATTTATTCATCTTAAAAAATTAAAATTACATCCACAAGAGCAAATTTTCAGCAATAAATTAAAAAGGAAAGGGGAACGAAGGACAAATTTTACAAATTTTTTAACTCCAATGGCGGACTCTTTTAGTTTTTTAACGAGAAGATCAAACTTTTTAACTAAAGAGGGAAAAATGACAAAATGTTACTGAGAATGGCACGTTGCTTTCACCAAATATTAAATTAACTTTTCACGTGAGGAACATCATGCGGCAGATCTAGGCAAAGGTACAGCAGATCACGGCGACTGCATGGTAGATCTCGGCTGTGGTGGCGGCGACTTAGGTGAATGCGATGGTGGTTGGCTAGGGTTTTGAAAAAAGCATGAAGTTAAAGTGCTTTGACGATGTAGAGGCGACATATAGGGATGGAGAAGGGATGACTTCGGTGGCAACAACGATTTCGAGTTTCAACATGAGTGAAGTGATGTTAGAGAAGAAACAACAAATTAAGAAAGAAGAAAAATTAAATTGAAGAAGAAATGACAACGTGCAATAATATTGCTGTATAGTATCATTTTTTTGTTTTTTTTAAATAAATACAATTATATATATATTTCTATTCAGAATTCTATTTTAAGGTGGCATTTTAAGAACTGTATCAATAGTTTTTGAATTTAGTAGCTTTTTTGTAATTGTAGTCGCAAAATAGTTGTAACACGTTTTTAGATGTGTATAGTGATGCTGCTGTGCTGTATCGCGTTTTGTTTATGTTTAAATAAGTTGCATTATGTATGTTCATAATGAAATTTTATAGTAGCATTTTATGAATTGCGGCAGTTTCTAAATCGTAGCAGCATTTTTTTTAAATTGTATTAGCAATTTATAAACAATTGAAAGATTTTTTTAGATCTGTCTAGTAATGCGGTTGTGTAGTATCATTTTTTTTATAAAATAAATCACATTATGTATATTTATGTTTGTAATGTTATTTTATAATAGCATCTTGTGAATTGTATCTTTGAAATCTGAATTGTAGTACTTTTTCTTAATTGCAGTAGCAGTTTATAAACAATTGTAATATGTTTTTAGATCTGTGTAGTAATGCTACCGTATAGTATCATTTTTTGTTTTTCAAAATAAATAACATTATGTATATTTATGCTCGTAATGCTATTTTATAGTATCATTTTATGAATTGTAGTAGTAGTTTTTTAAAATTTTAGTAATTTATAAACAGTTGTATTGTATCGATTAGTATATAGTAGCATTTTTTGAATTCTATTACGAGTTTATGAAGTATATTAATATTTTTTTGTTTATGGTAGATTTTTATGAATTATAGCATTTTTGAATTAATAATTTTAAATTCCACTTTGTAGATTCAATTTATGGTTTTTTGTAAAGGTGATATCATTTTTATGTTATTTTTTGAACATTTGTAATACTATTTTTATAAAATTAATTTATAATGCTATTGCATAGCTTTGGAATAAAGGTATCATGCTTTTAATTTTTAAATATTTATGGTGCTATTTTTTATATATTATTTTATAATGCTACTATGTACTATCAGTTTTGTATTTACTGAATTAAAATAAAGAATACAACAGTTATATTTCAAGTTTTTGGTGCAATAGTTGATCTTATCTTAAGTAATCATTTTTGAGTTAAATGATACAACCCGGTATCATTTTCTAGTTGTTATATTTCTTTTTACATCATTTTCTTATATAATGATACTTTACATTATTATTTTTTATATGTTGCCATTTTTTGCAGTAATTGATGATTAATAATCTAGATGAGATGAGCAACGATATTATAATATGAGATGTAGGTGACAAGATAGATAGCGAGTAGAGGCATGTTTTTATTTTTTAGAGTTTAGTTTTGAGGATGCGAAGACTAGATAGGTGGCGGTTATGGGAGATGACTACTATGAGCAACGGTGGAGCGTAGGTGTTGGACAATGTCGGTGTGCGGCACGGTGGGGTGCAGCGGATTGGGGTGCGGTGAAGTGGGAAGCGGTGATTTTGCTCGTGTGCGTGAACGAGATGTGAATGTGTCATTTTGGATAAATTTTGTAGCTGCAATTCTAGTATCTAAAAAACTTTACAACTTTTTCCTTTAAACAAAATTACCCTAAATTAAATTTATGATAATAAATTTACGTCAAAAAAACAACAATGAAAAAAGCATACTTTTTAAAAATGTAGTGAACCTTACTAAAAATATAGAGAAAAAAACGAATAAATACAAATAACCTTCCAAAAAATAAAACTAAAGTGAGGAAGACGTGCATTTGCGTTAATGAATTTTTTGACATCAAGAATGTAGATTAAACATTCAAATAGGTAAGCTTAGGGCTCATGCATTTATGCATTTTCAAAACTTCTATAATAATGTATGAAACACTTACAGAAATGTGCGGCTCTTTATTTTGTAACAGTTTTTTCTTTCAAAAGCCTTTTTTATGACTTTGGAGGTTAAAACGTTGTCGACTTGAATTTTAAGGGATGTCGAGGTGCAGTTGAAATTGAAAGGAGGTCTTGCGCTATATTTTTGAATTATATAGCTCCATTCGCTTAAAAGAATTAGGTAAATTTTATTCTACATGATTATTCTCTGCATCCATCCATATATTTAATGATTGTGAACCAGTGCTATTCCCACGGATTATTGTGAAAATTTTATTATAATGAGTAAAGTGATAGCTATACATTCAGTTTAGGCAATAATCTAGGTGCTGAAAGATTATACATGAACTTTTATGCATGAATAAAGTGTTTGTCAAGTTAGTTTTTTCCCTATCCTATTCTATGTAATGGTATTGAAATGGAAGTAGAAGACATGTGGCAGCGAATGGAACATAACGGATTTTTTTAAATAACAGATTTACCTGCATGTTGTAAAAGAAAGTATCAAAAATACAGGATTTTTTTTTGAAAGGAGGTAAGGGCCCAGCCCAACAAAACTATCCAGCAAAATAAAAAAACGGGTATCTCAACCAAAACCCGAAACAAACCAACAAACCCTAAGAAGCATTAGGTTTGCCGTCACAATATCATAACCAACGAAACAAAGCATGAAAAATGGCGACAGAAAAATTCTCGAGATCAACATCTCAGATCTCTTGCATCTTCTCTTTCCCACTGCTTTCGCCTCTTTCCCAATAAGAAAGGCATTGGTTGAACTTGCTTCTCATACCACAGTCTTTGTTGATGCTGATGTGGTTCCTCGGGTTTGAGATGAAGCTCTGATTTATAGATCTGATGTCAAGGCGACTCAGTTCTGTAGATCTGTAGTTTCTGTTGCCATCAGTATGCTGATTGGTGTTCGGGGGCTCTTTGTTACCATGATTAAGCTGCTGATGACTACTAACATCAGTATGATAGGCCTTCAGATTGAGGAGATAATGTTCGATGTATTTGCAACCAGCATCCTTGCTCCACAAATCCGCAGGGAAATCATAATTGGTTTGGTCTTTAACCTTATTCTTAGATTTTTGAAGAATAATTCTACTGTCATTCTCTATAATAAGCCATCTTTGCTCTTTGGAAAGCTTCGACTTGTTGTGAGTACGATTGTTTCTTTCCTTCCATATGTGATAAACAGCTGTAGTCAGTAAAATGTGAGCTAGATCTCTTTCGATAGACTTCTTTGTAAATTGCTTGTATATATCCATGATGATTTGATTAAGGTCCATGCTGCTATTGTTGAACATGTTCAGCTTAGTCTTAATTTGGCTCCATATGAAATAACTGTAATTGCATTCAAAGAATAAATGAGTAACAGTTTCATTAGCTACGTTGCATAAGGAGCAGAGTGAAAGAGAATTTCTTCCCCATTTATTAATTAAATCCAGAGTTGGCAATCTGTTTTTGATAGCAAAATATGTATAGATAGCCATCTTAGGATTATTCACCTTGTTCCATATGCACTTATGCCATTCAACATTGGGTTATTCTCTGCATCCATCCATATATTTAATGAGTGTGAACCAGTGCTATTCCCACGGATTATTGTGAAAATTTTATTATAATGAGTAACGTGATAGCTATACATTCAGTTTAGGCAATAATCTAGGTGCTGAAAGATTATACATGAACTTTTATGCATGAATAAAGTGTTTGTCAAGTTAGTTTTTTCCCTATCCTATTCTATGTAATGGTATTGAAATGGAAGTAGAAGACATGTGGCAGCAATTGGAAACTTTGTTCCAGCGAATGGAACATAAAGGATTTTTTTAAATAACAGATTTACCTGCATGTTGTAAAAGAAAGTATCAAAAATACAGGATACATGTTATAATGATATACCGTCACGTCTTGATGCATTTAGCACAGTTCATAGTAATCTAAAACAGAAGTGTGGTTGTATCCTTAAGAAGTAATGATTTTTTGCCAAAAAATAATGATGTATGCATCACCTAGTTGACAACACCAAGATTATAATATAATTTATTAAACTATTGTGCCAGAACCTACTGGATCGATTGTTGTTTGATAAACTCAATCAGAAAGACAAATAGAATAAAGTAAGAAATACAACATATTGGCAATTGATCAACTGCGGTAAAAATTCATAGCAGAGCATTTGATCATTTCATGGAACTATAGAACTCATGCTGAAAGTATATGACCAGTACATTGAGTGTGTTATACCTTCCGGTAGCAAAGTGCATGAGAAGTACCCATAGTTCTGTAGGTTTGATGCGAAGTCTTTTTTTTCTTGTACCTGCTGCACCTGTGATTGAACGTAGGGTGTAATGTTAAACTGGACTTCCAAAGATACGAAGATAACTCAAGTCAATGCTCTTTCCCTTCCACACTTCCTCCGGAATTTTGTTACCAATAACTGAGCACGGAATTCGATTAATAATATGCACTGCGGTTGACAAAGCTTCAACCCAAAATCCCTTCGCCAAACCCGATGTCAATCTCAAGCATCGAGCTTTCTCAAGTAGAGTACGATTCATTCTCTCCGCAACATCATTCGACTGCGGATCTCCAGGTGTAGTAAAATGCCTCCGAATACCATGATGCTTGCAAAACTCTAAAAATTCTCCGGAAACATACTCTCCGCCATTGTCAGATCTTAGAACCTTCAAAGACTTTCCACTCTCATTTTCAACAAGAGCCTTCCATGCTTTGAACTTTGCAAATGCCTCCGACTTGGCCTTCATTACATACACCCAGACTTTCCGAGAAAAGTCGTCTATAAAAGAAATATAATAGCGAGCTCCACCTAAAGAAGCTACAGGTGCCGGTCTCCAAACATCCGTGTGAACATACTCAAGAACCCTTCTCGAATCATGCTTTCCTTCACCGAATGAAACTTTAGTTTGCTTCCCCATGACACATTCTTCGCAAAACTCTAACTTGTTGAAACTTTCTCCATCGATCATCTCCCTCTTCCGAAGGATGTCCAAACTCCTCTCCGAGACATGACCTAATCTCAAATGCCACAACCTAGTCGCATCCAAGCCACGAGAACTATCACCTCCTATACAAGTTTCGCCTTCCATAGTCACTCCTCGAAGCAAATAAATACCATGAGTCCTAGCACCCTTCATCACCACAAGCGCCCCCTTCGAAACCCGCAAGCTATCATTCTAAATAGTGATCTTACAACCTAAAGAATCCAGCTGCCCCAAAGAGATAAGCGACTTCCGAAGTCCCGGAACATAGCGTACATTAGTGAGAGTACGAACCACTCCGTCAAACATTCGAATTTGCATGGAACCAATGCCTTTCGACTTGCAAATAGCACCATTTCCCATAATAATTGAATTTCCTTCTTTGTCGATGTAAGAAGAAAAACAATTCCTATTTGGCGTCATATGATAAGACGCCCCCGAATCGAGCACCCAATTGCTACCTGAAACATCCGGTGCTACCGCCGACAGAACATCTACATCTCCCTCACCAACTCCACTCTCCACCGCTACAGATGAAGATGCTACTTCCTTCTTTGCCTTCTCCTTGTCCGGACACTCATTCTTCCAATGACCAGACTTCTTGCAAATATAGCACCTGCCTTTTCTTTCTTCGACTTTCCTCTCCAACCTGGGTTCCTTGATTTAGAACGCTCCCGGTTCTCCTTCTTCACATACCTCTCCTTCTCCACAAACAAACCATGACCATTACTAGCACCACTACCTCCATCACCTAACTCCTTCATTTGATCCCACAACTTCTCGCTAAGAAGACCCGTCTTGACATCATCAAGAGTCAATGTATCTCAGCTATAGATCAAACTATTTGAGAAACCTGTATAGTGATCTGGCAACGAACACAACAATACCATCGCCTTTTGCTCTTCCTCAATCTTCAAATCTACCGCCTTCATCTTCATTAGCAAATCATCAAATATATTCAAGTGCGCCTTAAGCGAAGTACCTTCCTTCATCTTATAGGTGAAGAACGTTCGCAATAAGATCAAACGATTTGTCAGTGACTTCTTCATATATAACTCCTCCAACTTGTCCCAAATACCCTTAGCGGTTGTCTCACCACTAATTTCAGAGATAACATTCTCTCTCATAGCAAGTTGAAGTGTAGTGAATGCCCACTCTTCCATCTCTTCTCTCTCAACATCCGAGATGTCCGCTGGCAACAAATGTGTGTCAAACACTACCCGATGCACCCGATTCCTCCTTACAACCGCTTTCATCTTCCATTGCCATTTTTCAAAATCATTATCGCCATTCCACTTGTCTATTACCAATTGTGATCCTGAAGCTGCGTACGAACCACGTACATAAGGCGCTACACCACTTGGATTACCCATTGAGGAACTACTTGAGGTATTATCTGATTCTGGCATTTCTACAACCACCTACCAACACCAATGCTCTGATATCAAATGTTATTACGAGATTCCAACTTGAGACCACTCGAATCGAAATCCCTTGAGCACAGCGGAAGACGGGATCGTGATAAGAAGTGTAAAAACAACCAACCAATAACTCAATCTAATCTCAACCAATCCAAAGACAATCACAATCCCAAATAAGCAATTCAGAAATTAAAGCAATAACGAAAAATAAATCACACAGCGATTTATAATGGTTCCACTAACGTCGTGTTAGTGTACATCCACTTTAAGAGAGAGCTTTATTATTATTGATGAGAAGAGTACAAGAGATTGATTACAATGATCAAATTCTAATTAGAAATTGATTTGTGGAGAAGAGAATTGAAGAAAATTAGGTTTTGATAAACCCTAATTATTGGAGGCTAATCTCTTGTAGTCGCTTGCATATGTCACTTTGATCTGGATCCTGAAGCTAGCTTATATAGGAGAAGAGAAACCCTAGGCAATAGACGAACTTGCCCCTGAACGAAACAACACAAAACCCAGCCTAGAAAACTGTAGCTCGCCGGCTCAGACATTTGGAACAGGGCTCCAGACGTCGGGAAACTGAGCCCTGTATGACCAGACGTCTGGCCCATGCCTGCAGACGTCTGGCTGCCTGTAGCCATCACAGTGAATGCTGCTACCACTCCAGTTTGCTCCTCCGGACTCCGTTTCGCAACCCGTCTTCTCCGACACCAAACTGCATCCATCCCCTTCAGTTCACCTTCATATAGTGACACAAAACTTAACACTCCACCTTGACACTATATCCATCTCCAACACCAATTGTACCATACCATCAACAATCGATAGCTCCAACTACCAACACTTTTACCTTTAACCAAACATGAATGTTTCCCCAACGGGTTCAGGCAAAGCCACCCCCATTGCACTCCATCAACGAGTTCAGGCACAAAGCCCCCACCCGCCAACGAAATGTTGAAAACATTCAAACACCGTCTCACCAAAGACAAGAGCACTAGGAGTGTAAACTAGCACTACACCAAGAAGATAGAACCACAATCTCGTACCAATACTCTTCCTCATCTACAACCAAGTATCTCTCTCAACCGTGCCACCCCGTGGCACCTAGCACTTCTCCAAACGAATTAAGTCTGAGCAATGCTCGAACTTCCCAACCGGCAATGCCTTAGTGAACATATCCACCGCGTTTTCCTTTGTGTGCACCTTTCGAAGATATACTTGCTTATCCTCATCCATGGCTACCAAGAATGACTCCCTCACTTCTATATGCTTCGTCCGTGAGCTAAACGCCAAATTCTCCGCTAAGTGAATAGCAGTTTGGCTATCACATTGAACATCGATGCTATCGTGTTCAATACCCAAGTCACACAACAATCGCTTCAAATAGAGTGCCTCCTTTGCCGCCTCCACTGCGGCTATCAACTCCGCCTCCGTAGTGGATAAAGCAACTACGGTCTGCAATCTAGATCTCCAACTTATGGTTGTACCCCCAAGTGTGAAGACATATTCGGAAGTTGATTTTCTTCGATCCCTATCACCAGCGTAGTCTGAATCACAATAACCAACCAACTTGCAATCCATCGCCTTACTACCTCCAAAAACAAGACCATGAGATGATGTGCCTCTAAGGTATCACAATATAAGCTTCAGAGCTTCCCAATGCGATTTTCCCGGATTAGACATAAAACGACTAACCACCCCGACGGAATTTGCTATATCGGGCCTTGTACACACCATAGCATACATCAAACTTCCAACCACACTTGCATATGGCACCTTTGCCATATAAGCCTTGTCTTTCTCCAAGATAGGTGACCCTTTACTCGAAAGCTTCATATGCAAAGGTAAAGGTGTATTCGATGCCTTTGCATTCTCCATGCTAAACCGGCAAAGCACTTTCTCCATGTACTCCTTTTGAGTTAGTTTCAACTCAAAATGCTTTCGATCCCTTACAATTTCCATGCCCAATATCCTTCTTGCTTCTCCAAGATCCTTCATTTCGAACTCCGATTTCAAACTCAGTTTTAACTTGTTGATTTTATTCTTATCCTTAGAAGCAATGAGCATATCGTCCACATACAAGAGTAAATACACCCAACAATCATTTTCCAACTTCTTGAAATAAACACAAGCATCCTTGATGCTTCTAGCAAAACCATTTTCAATCATAAAATGATCAAACCTCTTGTACCATTTTCTAGGTGATTGCTTTAGTCCATATAGTGATTTCTTCAGCTTGCAAACCAAATTTGACTTACCATCCACAACAAAACCTTCCGGTTGCTCCATGTAGATGCCTTCATCCAAGTCACCATGCAAGAAGGCGGTTTTCACATCAAGTTGCTCCAACTCCAAGTCATGAACAACAACTATAGCAAGTAATATCCGAATAGAAGTATGACGCACAACCGGTGCGAATATCTCATCATACTCCTTTCCCTTCCTTTGTGCAAACCCCTTAGCCACTAGTCTAGCTTTGTATCTTCCATCGTCCTTCACCTTGTATATCCATATGCACCCAATAGCACGGTTTCCTTTAGGAAGTGGAATCAAATCCCAAGTTTGATTCTTCAACAATGATTGCATCTCTTCCTCCATGGCACAAATCCATTTCGAGCTATCACTCGACTTCATGACTTCATCAAGGTCCATCGGCTCATCTTGGACTACATGAAGAGCATAGTCCAAATTATCACAAAAACTAAGATAGTTCCAATCACCATATCTTTCGGGTTGTCTTATAGTACAACGACCAACCCGAGTAGCAATACCATTTCCCAAACTCCCTTCAGCTCCACCTTGAACCGAATCTTCTCTGGAATCATGCACATCACCAACACTACTAGAGGTACCCTGTGGACTATGTGATGTAACATCAACCGCTACTTCCTCGCAAGCATCTCCAACTAATCTACTCTCTCTACTCCTTGGACAAAATGTGGAAATAATTTCCTTCTCCTTTGATTCATCATGAGCCGAATCCGGAACATCCGATGAGCTTCCATTCTCCTTGAACATCGTCGACTCATCAAAAGTAACATGACGAGAATTCACTACCTTCTTCGTTTTCGGATTCCAAATCCGATAGCCTTTTACTCCAACCGTATAGCCAAGCAAAATCCCCTTGAAAGCTCTAGGTCCAAGCTTATCATTTCCCGGATCATGCACATAAACTGGACTTTCAAAGACACGAAGATAGCTCAAGTCAATGCTCTTTCCCTTCCACACTTCCTCCGGAATTTTATTACCAATAGCTGAGCACGGAATTCGATTAATAATATGCACTGCGGTTGACAAAGCTTCAGCCCAAAATCCCTTCGCCAAACCCGATGTCAATCTCAAGCATCGAGCTTTCTCAAGTAGAGTACAATTCATTCTCTCCGCAACACCATTTGACTGCAGATCTCCAAGTGTAGTAAAATGCCTCCGAATACCATGATGCTTGCTAAACTCTAAAAATTCTTCGGAAACATACTCTCCGCCATTGTCAGATCTTAGAACCTTCAAAGACTTTCCACTCTCATTTTCAACAAGAGCCTTCCATGCTTTGAACTTTGCAAATGCCTCCGACTTGGCCTTCATTACATACACCCAGATTTTCCGAGAAAAGTCATCTATAAAAGAAATATAATAGCGAGCTCCACCTAAAGAATCTACAGGTGTCGGTCCCCAAACATCCGTGTGAACATACTCAAGAACCCTTCTCGAATCATGCTTTCCTTCACCGAATGAAACTTTAGTTTGCTTCCCCATGACACATTCTTCGAAAACTCTAACTTGTTGAAACTTTCTCCATCGATCATCTCCCTCTTCCGAAGGATGTCCAAACTCCTCTCCGAGACATGACCTAATCTCAAATGCCACAACCTAGTCGCATCCAAGCCACGAGAACTATCAACTCCTATATAAGTTTCGCCTTCCATAGTCACTCCTCGTAGCAAATAAATACCATGAGTCCTAGCACCCTTCATCACCACAAGCGCCCCCTTCGAAACCCACAAGCTATCATTCTCAATAGTGATCTTACAACCTAAAGAATCTAGCTGCCCAAAAGAGATAAGCGACTTCCGAAGTCCCGGAACATAGCGTACATTAGTGAGAGTACGAACCACTCCGTCAAACATTCGAATTTGCACGGAACCAATGCCTTTCGACTTGCAAATAGCACCATTTCCCATAATAATTGAATTTCCTTCTTTGTCGATGTAAGAAGAAAAACACCTATTTGGCATCATATGATAAGACGCCCCCGAATCGAGCACCCAATTGCTACCCGAAACATCCGGTGCTACCGCCGACAGAACATCTACATCTCCCTCACCAACTCCACTCTCCACCGCTACAGATGAAGATGCTACTTCCTTCTTTGCCTTCTCCTTGTCCGGACACTCATTCTTCCAATAACCAGGCTTCTTGCAAATATAGCACCTGCCTTTTCTTTCCTTTGACTTTCCTCTCCAACCGGGGTTCCTTGATTTAGAACGCCCCCGGTTCTCCTTCTTCACATACCTCTCCTTCTCCACAAACAAACCATAACCATTACTAGCACCACTACCTCCATCACCTAACTCCTTCATTTGATACCGCAACTTCTCGCTAAGAAGACCCGTCTTGACATCATCAAGAGTCAATGTATCTCGGCTATAGATCAAACTATTTGAGAAACCTGTATAGTGATCTGGCGACGAACACAACAATACCATCGCCTTTTGCTCTTCCTCAATCTTCAAATCTACCGCCTTCATCTTCATTAGCAAATCATCAAATATATTCAAGTGCGCCTTAAGCAAAGTACCTTCCTTCATCTTATAGGTGAAGAACGTTCGCAATAAGATCAAACGATTTGTCAGTGACTTCTTCATATATAACTCCTCCAACTTATCCCAAATACCCTTAGCGGTTGTCTCACCACTAATTTCAGAGATAACATTCTCTCCCACAGCAAGTTGAAGTGTAGTGAATGCCCACTCTTCCATCTCTTCTCTCTCAACATCCGAGATGTCCGCTAGCAACAAATGTGTGTCAAACACTACCCGATGCACCCGATTCCTCCTTAGAACCGCTTTCATCTTCCATTGCCATTTTTCAAAATCATTATCGCTATTCCACTTGTCTATTACCAATTGTGATCCTGAAGCTACGTATGAACCACGTACATAAGGCGCTACACCACTTGGATTACCCATTGAGGAACTACTTGAGGTATTATCTGATTCTGGCATTTCTACAACCACCTACCAACACCAATGCTCTGATACCAAATGTTATTATGAGATTCCAACTTGAGACCACTCGAATCGAAATCCCCTGAGCACAGCGGAAGACGGGATCGTGATAAGAAGTGTAAAAACAACCAACCAATAACTCAATTCTAATCTCAACCAATCCAAAGATAATCACAATCCCAAATAAGCAATTCAGAAATTAAAGCAATAACGAAAAATAAATCACACAGCGATTTATAGTGGTTCCACTAACGTCATGTTAGTGTACATCCACTTTAAGAGAGAGCTTTATTAATTATGATGAGAAGAGTACAAGAGATTGATTACAATGATCAAATTCTAATTAGAAATTGATTTGTGGAGAAGAGAATTGAAGAAAATTAGGTTTTGATAAACCCTAATTATTGGAGGCTAATCTCTTGTAGTCGCTTGCATTTGTCATTTGATCTGGATCCTGAAGCTAGCTTATAGTGGAGAAGAGAAACCCTAGGCAATAGACGAACTTGCCCCTGAACGAAACAATACAAAACCCAGTCCAGAAAACTATAGCTCGCCGGCTCAGACGTCTGGAACAGGGCTCCAGACGTCTGACCAAACATTCGAGAAACTGAGCCCTGTATGACCAGACGTCTGGCCCATGCCTGCAGACGTCTGGCTGCCTGTAGCCAGCATAGTGAATGTTGCTACCACTCCAGTTTGCTCCTCCGGACTCCGTTTCGCAACCCGTCTTCTCCGACACCAAACTGTATCCATCCCCTTCAATTCACCTTCGTATAGTGTCACAAAACTTAACACGTCTAATGATTTGGTGTTTGATCATATTTAATGATATTGTGGATCTGTAAGTAGGATAGATAGATAGATACAAACTGCCTTCAATTTTACGAATAACACGAAGTATAGTACAATAAGATATTTGCTATATATATATACACATAAACACACACACACCTTGTAAAATTTTAAAACTGTAAATAATTCTCATATCAACAAATTTTGATGGCTAGCCAATAAAAAATAATGAATTAAATTTTTTTAATATTTGAAGTATACTGCAGTAAGATTCTTTTTCTATATATAAACTGTCTTGCAAAATTTTGAAATCTCAACAAATTTTAAAATCTCTACAAAATAATGAGTTAAAATCTCAACAAAATTTCTTAATATTTTTTGTACTTCTTTACAGTATTAATTTATATGCTACTACTTACCGTAATAACAACGGAGTTATATACTCAGTTGCTCTTTATTGCTTCGATCTACTTCATGTGCCGACCTATTAAAGTTATATAATTAAGGCAACTGGATTGGGGGGGGGCAGAGCCTATGTAAAAGAAGTGTACTAAACTTTTGGATGGCGGGTTTGTAACTAAAAAAATGCACAAAGCAATATTTCTTTTATAATTTTCTGATACATATTTAATGATTTCTTCAGCAAAAAGTATTTTCTATATATAATTGACATTATTACCATATTTATGCAATATTCTCAATTAATAGTGCAACTAACATATAATCTGCTGGCATTGCACTTTATATACAGCACTAAAAGAACGACATGGGCTCTGTGAAATGTTGATAAAGGAAAGTGTCTTCCTCGTATATAAATATTCTTTAAATTTTTAAAACCTGTAAATTATTCTCATATCAGCAAATTTTGTATGGTAATAATGAGTCAAAGTTTCTTAATATTTGAAGAATACTGCAGTAAGATTTTTGCTATGTATAAAATGTCTTGCAAAATTTTAAAATCTGAACAAAATTTAAGATCTCTACAAAAGTCTGAGTTAAAATATCAACAATGTTTCTTAATATTGTTTTGTACTTGACGCAGCACGGAAGTAGATCTGAACCAGCGGTCAAATCTATCCAAGATCCAATCACGAATTGCGGAAAAATGAATCGATGAAACAAGATAAATTGATGAATTGATGATACCCAAGTGCCCTAATCCGTTGATCTCTCGAGATACCAGATTCTAACTATCTTCAACACGTTGATCACGCATATTACCGCATTAGAAGATCTATGATTCTTCGACGTTGATCTCGCGCACGAGATTCCGTGAATCGGCTTCAAACTCGTTGATTCGAGCGCACTCGAATATCCGAAGATGGAGAAAGGAGATCACACTCAACTTCCAATTTTAAAGGAGGCACAAAGCTCTCAACAAATTTTATTCAAAATTCAACAACCTTTTACAAATGACAACACACCCCTATTATAGAAAATTACAACACACACATGCGACTCACGACCTAACTCAACACATACGACTTAACAATACACGAGTTACAACATACGAGTTACAACATACGACTTAACAATATACATCACATTGACAAACAAAACCAAGCAGCGACATAAAGAAGCTCGCAACCTAAGGAATTCGCGACATAAGGAAGCTCGCGACCTAAGGAATTCGCGACATATGAAGCTCGCAACCTATTGGAATTCGCGACATAAGGAAGCTCGCGGCCTACTGGAAGCGCGATTCAGGAAAGCGACTTTGGAGGAAGAAACGACTTAAGGATTCTGCTCATTCGCGACATAGGCTGGAGCGACCTAGGGTATGCCGTTCGCGACCTAAGGATTCTGCTCGTTCGCGACCTAGGCTGGAGCGACCTAGGGTATGTCGCGCTGCATCATTCCTCCCCTGGTTGAAAAGAATTCGTCCCGAATTCACACTTTCCTCTTCTTCGACATGCTTATTCTCATGATATGGAATCAAGTGTTTGACGTTGAAAACGTCAGCAGTATGGATATGATCCGGCAATCTTAACTGATAAGCATTCTCATTAATCTTCTTTATGATTTCCAAAGGGCCAATCTTTCTAGCAGCCAGTTTGTTGTAAGTACCAACAGGAAATCGATCCTTAGTCAATACTGCATATACAAAATCTCCTTCTTTGAACTCAACGTTTCGTCGCTTAATATCCGTGGATTGCTTATATTTCTCATTCGCCTTAAGCAATCGTTCCTGCACAACCTTGTGACACTCTCGCAATTCATTCACAAAATCACTAGCCCGTTTGATCACTCCCTTCTGCTGTGGTACTATAAATAAATCTAATGGTCCCTTAGGCATTGTTGAGTAAACGACCTGGAATGGACTGAACCCAGTGCTACGATTAACTACATGGTTGTGTGCAAACTCAGCTTGACACAGCTTGGAATCCCAACTCTTCAAATTGTCATTCACGAGGCATCTCAATAGATTACCTAAGGATCTATTCACCACTTCTGTCTATTCATCCTTCTGTGGATGATAAGCACTACTGAATTTCAGCTTTGTCCCGACCATTCTCCATAGACTCATCCAAAAATGACTCAGAAAACGAGTGTCTCTATCCGATACAATAGATTCAGGCAACCCATGAAGACGATAGATCTCTCTGAAATATAACTGTGCGACATTAACTGCATCTGCCGTCTTCTTGCATGCGACAAAATGTACCATTTTTGAAAACCGATCAACCACCACGTAGATAGAATCATTGCCACGTTGCGTTCTCGGCAATCCCAATACAAAGTCCATACTAACATCCACCCATGGTTTAGTAGGTATAGGCAATGGCATATATAAACCTGCATTTGTTGCGGTCCCCTTTGAAACTTGACAAATATGGCACCTCTGAACAAACTTTTCAACCTCCTTCCTCACTGACGGCCAAAAATAAGACTTTGAGATCAACTGCATAGTACGGCCACGACCCACGTGTCCTTCTTCATGTAATTCTTTGATGATTTTCATTCGCAGACTGCAATCTGGAATACACAACTGATTTCCTTTGAATAGAAAACCATCAACCATCATATATCCATCCATGTTTCCCTGCTTGACTTTGTCTAGGATCTTGGAAAAATATGAATCTGAAGTAAGCAAATCTGGAAGTAAGTCAAAACCCATCACCTCTACTCGCATGGTTGTTAGTAAATTATTCCTCCGACTCAATGCGTCGGCGACGCGATTAGTTACTCCAAACTTGTGCTTTACGACGAATGTAAATTGCTGCAAATAGGCTATCCACGATGCATGCCTAGCTGCAATTTTATTCTGCCCTTGTAAATGTTTCAATGCTTCATGATCCGTATACAAAACAAATTCTTTGTGGAACAAGTAATGTGTCCAATGTTTCACGGCCTGCACAATAGCATAAAACTCCACATCATAAGTAATGTATCTCATCTTTGCTCCAGAAAGCTTTTCACTGAAATAGGCAATTGGACGACCCTTCTGACTCAACACTCCTCCAATTCCAACTTTGGACGCATCTGTATGTAACTCAAATAGTAACTGAAAATCTGGCAACACTAGAATTAGTGCTGATGTTAAAAGTTCCTTGATCTGTTCAAAGGCAGATCGTGCCTCTTTCGTCCATGAAAACTGCTTTCCTTTCATACAATCAGTAATAAGAGCCATCACACTACTAAAGTGCGGTATAAATCTTCGATAAAATGAAGCTAACCCATGGAAACTTCTGACTTCTGTTATAGTTTTGGGCTGTGACCAATTTCTGATTGCGGCTACTTTACTCTGGTCCACTTCTATCCCTTCCTTGGACACGACATAACCCAGAAATAAAACACTCGGGGTCATGAACACGCATTTCTTCATCGCTGCATAGAACTGTTCTTGACGAAGAATAGTTAACACCTTTCGCAAGTGTTAAACGTGCTCCTCTGTGCTAGCACTATATATCAAGATATCATCAAAGTAGACTACAACAAACTTCCCGATGTAAGGTCTGAAAATTTGATTCATCACCCTCATAAATGTACTTGGTGCATTAGATAGACCAAATGGCATGACTAACCATTCATATAATCCTTCCCGAGTCTTGAATGCTTTCTTCCATTCATCACCTGGTCTTATGCGAATCTGATGATAACCACTCTTAAGGTCGATCTTAGAAAAGATTATAGACCCACTAAGTTGATCCAATAGATCGTCAAGTCTTGGCATAGGAAATCTGTATCTGACAGTTATTTTGTTGAGTGCCCTGCTGTCTGTACACATTCTCCACGAACCATCTTTCTTTGGCACCAACAGAGCTGGTACAACACAAGGACTGAGGCTCTCTCGAACACGCCCTTGCTCAAGCAACTCCTCAACCTGTCTCCTCAACTCTTCATGCTCTTTCGGACTCATACGATAATGCGGCCTATGCGGTAAAACAACACCTGACACTAGATCAATTTGATGTTGTATGTCCCTTAGTGGCGGTAAATCCTTGGGTAATTCCGCAGGAAAGACATCTTCAAATTCATTTAACACCGGTCTAACCTCCGCAGGAATTTCAAGATCTTCACTTGTTTCATACCCAATCAACATAAACAATTCAGCACTATCTTCCACTTCTTTAACAAATTCTCTCGAAGATAATAGACTAGTTGGTTCCACTTTCTTCTCTGACTTGCTTTCACTTTGTTCACGCTTCTTAGGAACTAAGGTGATTTGAGTACCTTCGAACATGAAACTATAGCTGTTGGTGCGACCATTATGTTGTACAGCTCTATCATATTGCCATGGTCTTCCCAATAGTAGATGACACACATCCATATCGACAACATCACACCATATTTCATCTTTGTACATCTTCTCAATAGAAAATGTAACAAATGCTCGTCTTCCCACTGTCACTTCTCCACCTTTCTTTAGCCATGCCAGTTTATAAGATCTAGGGTGTTTTTCAGTCTTCAACCCTAACTTCTTGACGGCTTCTTCAGAAATAATGTTATCGTAGCTTCCCGCATCAATAACAAATTGACAAACCTTTCCCAAGATAGTACATGTAGACTGAAAGATATTGCTCCTCAGCCAACTAGAATCATCCTCATGCTTTGGCGTTAAACAAGACCTCATCATCATCAAGTTACACCCTTCGTATCCTGACACAACTTCTTCATCTTCATCAAACTTCGGTGGATGAGAATAATCAATTTCAGCTTCCACATCCTCACACTCACATTCCTCTGCAACTAATGCTCTCTTCTTTGGCTTTGTACATTCATTACTTTTATGGCCAAACTTCTGACAATTATAGCACTTGATACTGTTATTAACCTTTGCTTTAGCGGCTTCATTGACAATTGGTTTATTGACTGCCTTGGAAACATTAGCACTGCTACTAGCACCCTTATTCTGGTTGTTGGAACTCGTAAACACACCACTTCCTCGTCTCCCTTGTTTCTCCCAAGCTAGAGCTTTCTGATGCGCTTCAGCAATAGACATAGGATTAAACAAATTAACCATGTCTTGTGCATTCGTAACCCTCCAACATATCTAGCCGTTAGCTGTTCCTAGGTTTCCATAATATCATTCCTTGCAATCAATTGATAGAATTCATTTGCATAGTCATTCACTGTCTTCGTCCCTTGTCTCAAATTCTGCAAACGTTGATACATAAGAGATTGATAATTGTACGGCAAGAAAGTCGCTTTCAACATCTTTCTCATCTTCTCCCAAGTGACAACTTTTGATTTTCCCATTCTCTCCTGGGTTAGTTTAGTTTGTTGCCACCAAGCCATAGCTCTTCCCCTTAGTCTTGTAGCAATTAATTGGACTCTGTGATTCTCAGGCACATCCTTGAATTCCAAAATTTCTTCTACATTCGACAACCAATCAAGAAATTCTTCTGCTTGCATACCACCTTTGAATTCTTGAATTTCCATCCTCATACCTGACTCCCATTTACGATTATTTTCTGAATCCCGAAATTGATTTCGCACTTGGCCTTGATTTCGATAATGAATACTACCTCCATCACCATCTTCCTCAAAATCAGATGTATTTCGACATCGATCATGACCATCTACATCCCTACGACCACGCATGTTCCTTCTACCTTGTCTTTCAGCATCACGATATGGTTCATTTTCGAAACCACGTTGAGTTCCTCCCTCTTCATTTCGGTACCCATGGTGGTCTCGCATCATTGAAACTGATGATTCTCTCCTATCTCGATACGACTGGGGTGACATCCTCCTTTCTTCCGAAACCGATGGCGAAACCCTGTTTCCACCGTGGTTCGAAACTAGTGACGTTCTCCTTTGATTTTGATTCATGTCGATCATCAATTTCTCCAGTTTTTCAATACCCTCATTGAACTTTTCATTGATACGCTGCTCCATCTGCTCAGCTTCTTGTCTTCTATATAAATCTTCAACATTTTGATAGCGGTTAGCACGTCTCGGAGGCATGATAAAATCTTCAACAAATTCAAACACAAACTTCACTTCGATCCAAAAAATCTCGAATCAGAACTCCCCAACTTGTTTGAAATCTCACGAACACCCAAATGAATAAACAACTCAATTCGAACTCCAAAAACTTCAAATCTCGAAACTTCACACCCAACGAACTTGGAAAAGTTCGTAACCTTGCTCTGATACCAAAATGACGCAGCACGGAAGTAGATCTGAACCAGCAGTCAAATCTATCCAGGATCCAATCACGAATTGCGGAAAAATGAATCGATGAAACAAGATAAATTGATGAATTGATGATACCCAAGTGCCCAAATCCGTTGATCTCTCGAGATACCGGATTCTAGCTATCTTCAGCACGTTGATCGCGCACGATACCACGTTAGAAGATCTACGATTCTTCGACGTTGATCTCGCGCACGAGATTCCGTGAATCGACTTCAAACTCGAATATCCGAAGATGGAGAAAGGAGATCACACTCAACTTCCAATTTTAAAGGAGGCATAAAGCTCTTAACAAATTTTATTCAAAATTCAACAACCTTTACAAATGACAACACACCTCTATTTATAGAAAATTACAACACACACATGCGACTCACGACCTAACTCAGCACATATGACTTAACAATACACGAGTTACAACATACAACTTAACAATATACATCACATTGACAAACAAAACCAAGCAGCGACATAAGGAAGCTCGCGACCTAAGGAATTCGCAACATAAGGAAGCTCGCGACCTAAGGAATTCGCGACATAGGAAGCTCGCGACCTACTGGAATTCGCGACATAAGGAAGCTCGCGACCTACTGGAAGCGCGATTCAGGAAAGCGACTTTGGAGGAAGAAACGACTTAAGAATTCTGCTCGTTCGCGACCTAGGCTGGAGCGACCTAGGGTATGTCGTTCGCGACCTAAGGATTCTGCTCGTTCGCGACCTAGGCTGGAGCGACCTAGGGTATGTCGCGCTGCATTAGTACTTCTTTACAGTATTAACTTATACACTACTACTTACCATAATAACACCATTATAACCTTTAGTTATATATCAATTGCTCTATATTGCTTTAATTTACTTCACGTACTGGCCTCTTAAAGTTTTAAAACTGAGCTGATTGGATAGAAGGGATCGGTAAGAGCCTATGTAAAAAAAGTCTACTAAACTTTTGTATGGCAGGTTTGTAACTAAAAAATGCGCAAAGTAATATTTCTTTTGTAATTTTTTGATAAATCTTTAATGATTTCTTTAGCAAAAAGTATTTTTCTATGTATAATTGTCATTATTGCCATTTAAGCAATATTCTCACATTTATAGGGTAGCTAACATACAATTTGCTGGCATTGCACTTTATATACAACACTAAAAGAATGACATGGGCTATGAATACAAATGTTGATAAAAGAAAGTGTCATCCTTATATATAAATATTATTCAAAATTTTAAAATCTTTAAATAATTCTCATATGAAACAAATTTTGGATGGTCAACCAATAAAAAAAAATTTACTCGCATGAAAGATCAAAGATAAAGCTGTAAGTTTATAAAATAAATTAGAAAATTTGTTAAATTAGCAAAACTAAAAGTAAATAAGGTTAAGTCCCAAAAGCATTAAAATTTTGAAAAAATAAATTTTAGCAAGCAAAGGACATGAGAAGATTGTTGAGAAACCACAAGTCACTATCTCTAGGCCTTAAAAGCTGAAATTTATTTTCTTAAAATTATAACGCTTTTGGGACTTAACCTTATTTACCTTTAGTTGCTAATTTAATAAAATTCCTAATTTATTTTATAAACTTCCAGATTTATCTTTGATCTTTTTTACGAGTCCAAGAGTATACTCGCATGAAAGATCAAAGATAAAGTTTGAAGTTTATAAAAATAAATTAGGAAATTTATTAAATTAGCAACTAAAATTAAATAAGGTTAAGTCCGAAAAGCATTAAAATTTTGAGAAAATTGACGTTTCTTAATACTTGAAGTATATCGCAGCAAGATTTTTGTCAAGTATAAACTGTGTTGCAAAAATTTTAAAATCTCAGTGAATTTTAAAATCTATACAAAATAATGAATTAAAATCTCAACAAAGCATTTTGGTTTTTTTTTGTATTTCTTTACAGTATTAACATATATGCTACTACATACCGTGATAACAACGTTATAACCTTTAGTTACATAATCGATTGCTCTTTATCGCTTCAATCTACTGCATGTACTTAAAATTGTGAAATTGAGGTAACTGGATAGGAGGGGACAGTAAGACCCTATGTAAAAAAATTCTACTAAACTATTGTGATGGGAGGTTTGTAATTAAAAAGATGCATAATGTAATATTTCTTTTATAATTTTCTAATAAATCTTTAAAGATTTCTTTAGCAAAAAGTATTTTCTATGTATAATTGACATTTTTTCCATATTTATGCAATATTCCCACATTTATAGTGTAGCTAACATACAATCTGCTGGCATTGCATGTATACAACACTACAAAAAAATGGATTATTAAAGACTCTTATATTTTGTCTCTAAATACAATATTTTGTCTCTAATTTTGTATTTGTAACCCACTTAAGACAGATAAGTAGTGTCTCTAAAATCAGGTCTCTAAATAGACAGAGACTACAAACATTCGTCTCTAAAATATTAGTAACTACACCAATGGTCTCAAATATATGCCTACATTAAAAACTAGTTAGAGACAATTTTATGGGTCTCTTGCATAACTATAGAGACCATATTCAAGGTTTCAAATCATAAATACAATGGTTATTATAAACCAGTTGGACGACAGAAATAAAACAAAATTTTAGTACTTTTTCATCACAAATCAATTATTATAAAACATACAATATCTAACAGAACATATAGAGCTCATGTACAAAAGTAACCAATTGTTCATTGCAAGCAAAGCAAATTACAGAATATCCATAACACAGAAGTCAAAACTAAAAAACAACAAATCCAGTTTCGAACCTACAAACTACAGTCCTAAAACAAGATCCAAAAAAACAAAAACTAACATAGAAGTTTAAAAGAAAAGACAAGTTTTCCAACAGTGCCTACTTGATACTTTCAGAAGCTAACAAGCAATTCATGCATCATCTTCATTACCCGGTCGAACGTTTCCTCGAGTGGTTGATGCTTGATTATTTCCAAGTTGACAATGATCGGGTTGATCTTGTGTTATAGGTCTCAATAGTTGCATGAAAGATCCAACTTGTTTTGAAATGTTTCCAAAAGTTGGTTGAAAAGGCACATGCGTTGTTTGATATTGTTCGGGTGTTTGTTGACAAGCAACTGATGGTTGTATCATTTGATAAAGCGGTTGAGAAGACTGACCTGCTGGTTGCAGGATATGATTAGGAATTTGTAGAAACGGTTGATCACATGGTTGTAGGATTTGACATGATGGCTGCGGGAGAAAACTTGAAGGTTGTAGAAATTGTTGAGGATGCTGCAACACTTGATTTGATGGCTGTTGTAACGGTTGACCAGATGGTGGTGCGAATGGCTGAGCGAGCGGTTATGGGATTTGACTTGGCGGCTGTACAGAAAACTGACCCAAGTGTTGTGTTTGACCGGATGGTTGGTTGAACGAGCATGATTGTTGATTTATGCTTTGAAGATTGGTCGAATTCATTGAACCAAGCAAGCCATTTACTGTCAATTGCACTTCTCTTTCTATTATCGATTTAAGCTCCGATGTTAATAACATACCACTGGACATTACAGATTGTTCTTGATTTGCACGATCTGCTAGGCAGTTGGATTGAGAACTTTTATGCAGTATAGTATTTGTATCAACATAAGGTGCTCCGTAAACCCTTCCTGTTGTAAGGCCTCCAGATGACTCAAACCAAAGTTTTGGATTCCATACATTTTCATCTTCTTGTAGCTCGGCCTTTTTCTTCATATATGTTTCCTGAAAAGGTTAAAAGGGTAACAACATATAGGTTTGTTGGATAGCAACATCTAAGCTTTTATTTTGATATAGACTAATAAATGAGATAAATTAAAATTTTAGCAAACAAAAGTTAAAACTGTGGATGAGCTACTGTGCTAACTATATTTACAAATGCCAACCAAATTGATGTGACTTATTGTAATCAAAGTTTAAAATTACTTTTCAAACCAAGTGTAAACTTAGTACCAGAGCAGTTTGGTATGTTTAAACTAGCTTGCAAAATTAGTATAAGTAACAAAACTATTTCTGTAATTATAAGCCCAAGTAGCAGGAGCTTCATTGCATAAGTAACAGGACTTTCATGTCTCATTTGTAAGTAACAGAGCAGTTTGGTATGTTTAAACCAGCTTACAAAATTAGTATAAGTAACAAAACTAATTCTGTAATTATAAGCCCAAGTAGCAGGAGCTTCATTGCATAAGTAACATGAGTTTCATGTCTCATTTGTAAGTAACAGTGCAGTGGGTAATAAACTCAGTATGAACAGAGCAGTTTTGTTA